>JARFJB010001138.1:3516250-4165000 GCA_036346205.1 Vesta saturnalis | reverse complement strand
TGTCCATGTAATAATGTCTGATAAACTATTAGGGTTATTAGCTTGCTTTATAGGTTACAATATAATCGTTCAAGGTGAAGACGATGAGATGGTAGTATCTCAAAATCTCGATGATGATGATACTCTCCATGAAATTTCAAATAAAATTAGATTACGTCACTCTTATTTTCAGATTAGAAATTTTTTAAAACGTTTAGTTGACGTTGCTATTAATCCCATCTGATAAAAAATCCACAAAGATGTATGCGGCAGAAGTGTTGAGATGCTTGAAATCGACCCCCAGCCACAAGAAGAATGTGTTTTCGACTTGTATGTGCTTCTAATCAACTACCCAGACACGCACCTCGACCGTGTGCGATTATCGTAAACACGGATCCTGCAAACAAACCAGACCAGCATTGGACCTCTATCTACATTGACGAGAGTGGTAGCAGGGGGTTGTTTGAGTTTCAAACCTACTTGTTTCTCTAGGTTAACAATTTTCTCAAGGTAGAATGAGTATGCTGTTGTGAAATAAAATTTCGTGTATAGATAAAGCATATAGTCTACAAAGGGTAATTAATAGAAAACATTTTTAATATCATTTTTCTTAGAATAATAAAATATTCATAAACCAATATACGTCAACTTAAACTCAGGTGTACATTTTTTATAAAAGTTGCTCGCAAGGCTAACTTCAAGGTAAACTTCAAAACCTATGACTAGCTAACTTCAAGACCAGCTTGTTTCTCATGACTAACAATTTTCTCAATGTGGAATAACCACGTTTTTGTAAAAACGTCTTATGTAATAGCATTGTCTGCCCCTTACAGATAAATTCTTTGTGTTTAAAACTGTTTCCTTGTCTGGATGTAGATTTATAAACCTTCATGTTAATTATACTAGTATTTTTGAAATATCATTCGTATATAAGAATAATACAAGGTTTGCTTTAAACGATCTTCATCGTATACTTTAACAGTAAACCTTTTTCAGATAGTTGATCACCCTATTAAAATGGAGCGTTAATAGTTTATAGAAGTACGGGTGTAAATAAAAAACACGCTACATAGCGATTGTGTTATAAACTAGTGGAGGTCGTTATTAATTCGTGTATAAGTTGAATTTATGTAAGTAGAAGGTTACAACCGGTAATTAAAAGAAAGTGTAATAACGCATATTACAACAAATAATACAGGTCCACTTACACATTTTATATATATTGAAAACAATTACTTAAAATAAAACGGCATATCAACTCTAATAATATTTTTTTAGAAATTATATTAACCATTTATATTGGTTTTTAGACTATTAAATTAAATAGTGTTATATAATTACACGGTAATTAGTTAAAAGTAAACGTGAACAGTGATTTCTTACTACATATTGTTATGGAATTTTAAACATTCCAAACACTTAATATGGTTTTTTATAAAATAATTTTGTGTATCCGTATATGAATATTTTTCAAACCGATTTATTTTAAGAGAAAGGTAAATGTATGTTGCAGCAAGTGCGATAAAGATGATAAGGTTGTATATTTTACACTCTAATTATAGGTGGTTTTTACACAACCTAGAAAGTTTAATTACACAAGCAACACAAAGCGGTGACTATCACTCATAAAGCAGTCCCTCGAAAACGTTCTTTAAGTACTGAGCTGGTAAGTGTGGTGTTAACCCTTTATTTATTTACAGATTTTTAATTACAGTTATAAAACACAAGCATTAAGTTTCTTTAAAAAATATTAAGGCGTACAACATTCTTAGCGGACGGATGGATATTATTTCAATGCAGGTAAACTATGTTTTTAATATGCGTTTTAGAAAACACAAACTGTTAGTGTAATTAATTAACTTAATAAAAAAAAAATTGTTTCATTAGGAATGTCAGTAATTTTTTATAGTTCACTGAGGATAAGTATGCAATTTACAATAAAAATAAGTGTTCTATAATTAAATTTTACTGTCATTCAAATTCCCCACGTATGATTAATCCTAATACAGCTGCTATCTCATCTCCTCGTTAGAAACGTTTTCTCCAGTAGCATATGACCGTTTTAAAACAATAGGACCGATAATAATAATATCTTATTAATTATGCAATTATTGTATGCGTATGTGTCTGCTCAGCCTCCAGGGTTACAACCAAAAGGACCTTAATTAAGGCTGAAGATAATTACCAGAAAAACAACCCTACCCCCAGACCAGCCCTAAGCTCCAACCCTAGCTCTACATACAGCCCCCACCCCTAAATACAGCCCTAAACTCCAGCCCTAGCTCTACATACAGCCCCAGCCCTAAGTACAACCCTAAGCCAAGACCAACCCCCACCCCTGTCCTCGCGTTAGCAAAAGTCCTGGCTGTCAAAAGGTCCTTAATACAACCATAAGGTTTAATCCCAAAAGAAATCATAAAAATAAGGTAATACGGTCCTTCAGGTAAGCGAGTAAAAATAATTAGGGTTGAAAACACGGTCTCACACGTGGATGTGTAAAAATAGGGGTGAAAATACACGTCCTATACGTAAGCGTGTAAAAATAAGGGTGGCAAATCCGGTCTCACACGAGGGTATATAAAAATAAGGGTTGAAAATGCGGTCTCACACGTGGATGTGCAAAAATAGGGGTGAAAAAATGCGCCCTACACGTAAGCGAGTAAAAATAAGGGTGGAAAAACCGGTCTCCCACGTGGGCGGTCTTGTGACGTCAAAATCCAAGATGGCGGCCAAGGTGTCTCAGTACTACTATCGTACTACACTTTAATGTTAAATACCATCCACAAGCGAACCCTGTCGAACGAATTAACCGAGTTCTAAAAACGATATCACCTTACATCAATCAAAATCATCGCATGTGGGATGTGAACTTGGCAAAAATTGGTTACGGTATTAGATCTGCTAAACATGAAGTAATTGGTTGTTCTTACTTCTCGTTATTTGGACGTGAACAAGTACTTTTTGGAGATCTTTTAGGCCCGTCTCATGATTTTACTGTTTCTAATCCAGATCGTACGATGCCACCTGATACTAAACTTACTCTTGAATTTGAATCCATTCTTCCGAACATCAATAAACGACGGTTTAAAGCTTATCAGCGTTAAGTTACTCGTTACTATCTTCGACGGAGATCCGTCAACTTCTCTTTGAAACGCAACTTTGTACTCTTCGACGCTTCTCGTCACTTCAATACTAAATTCGCTCCCAATTTTTTTAGATCTTATCTTATTAAGAAAGTTATCTCTCCCTTATAAATTTCGGGTAAATATTTAGGAGTCTACCATGTCAAAGATTTGAAACCTGATCATTCTGTTGATGATTCCTTTACTGATCAGTCTGTAAATTTAGCTGTTACTGATTTGCATCGATCATCGCTATCCCCGGCGTCGAAAACGTCACAAACGCTGCCTAGACAGGACTGATTGTTATCTTAATGTCGACTCTTCTAAGAGTTCTCTCTTTTGCATATCTTTCCTGATATTATATATTAAGTATCCATTGCTACCATTTTTCTTTTGTCGCTTTGCGCGCATTTGTTGCTTCTTGCTCCTGTTGCTGTTTCCTTCCTTTTCTTTTTTCTCTCTTACCAGGCTTTTCATTTTGCTGGGGGGGATTTTGTGACGTGGGTATTTGAATTTCACTGTTTTAGTTCACATTAAAAATTTGTTTAGTTCATTTTGTGAACCCATACATTACGCTATTTCCATTATGTATTCTTAACAAAATTTTAATTTTCTATTTTGTGGGTATAATTGATTATTTAACTCATCGTTATGTACCTTTATTTTCTTATTTCTACATTAAAATTAACTTAATGGCATAAAAATTTACGACATCTAGTGGTCGAATTAGAATCTAATATAATTTCTTTCCAAAAAGATATTGAATTGAAAAACACATGCTTCAGAATTCTGTTTATTTTTCTTTAATTAAATAGCTGTATACATACTTCAACGAATTAAATCTCGTATGTAAATACTTCCGTATCAACATATATGTTCAATAAACAATATTCCTATGTTGGTATAGCCAAATTAAAATAATAATGAAATTATATACAATATTTATAATTGTGTGATTACAAAATGTTAATCGAAAATATTAACACTTATTTTAGAGAGTGTTATATTTAACTGGTTCTCTTTCGTTTCAATTAGAATAAATATTTGTATTCTTGTATAAAACAGGCAACTTACAAAAAATCAATATTTGCATTGTTTATTTTTAGGACCTAACCATACCTCTAGGTTTATGGATAGAAGATAAATTTTATCAGGAAAATCAGGAAAAGTAAATAAATGTATTATTGACCTTTACAATGTAATTTTATATCTAGATTTTTAGAATAAAAATTAAATCTCGTGATCTATACATGGTTTTAGTTTTTTTACACATTACAACGAAGGTGCTTCACGTTTAAGAACGGCGTATATAGATGTGTGTGGGTATTTGTAACTAGGATATCTAGCGGACAGTGGCATAATTTTCCAGTATTTATAAACATTCTGGGGTAGACAAACTTATCTTCCTTTCTGTCCGACAGTAGAAGAAAACGACGCTGGGCCTAACTTCTCTGATGCGCTACGCTTTCATGTAGTGCGTGCGTTTTTTTTATAGGTAATGTTCAAAAGTTATGTGTAGGTAACTTTGTATGCAACGGTTGCAGGTCAGGGACTGGACAAGGAAGTTATGCGATTTAGGCTCAGAAGTCGATAAGGTCACAAACTAAACTCCACGTGATTTTATTCTGTCTAGCTGTGGGCAGTTGTGGCTTTTGGTGTGACGTCAGCATCGGTCATTGGTTTATTTGTTAATTCAGATATCTAGTAATTAAATAAATAATAAATCAGGATAATTTATAGAAGACTGAATATGTTTACTGGGTAAAATCTTACACCATAACATTTAACATTATTGCTATATACATTAAAAAAGTTTGATCTCGTGCTTTTCACATTTCGATCACCCTACTATTATCTTTTATTATTCATCATCATTGAACTGACTTTTTGTTTTTTGTTGCAGGTACGCTGGTATAAATTTACTTTCACTTCAACAGCATTGCTGTTATATTATAAGCACAGTGTGCTTATAATAATATAGTCAAATTGCTTTAAAAACGCCTCGAAAGAAAAAGAAAGCCTAGACTTTTGCTTCTAAGATTTTTGGCCTATTCCTTTCGAACTCACTTAGGTATGTTCAGAAAACTTTTCTTATAAACAATGGATCGATTTAAAACAAAATAATCATTAGGGGCTGACTTACTATGAATATTTCCCTCATGCATAATGTTCTCCTATAGAACAATGCAACTTGATTAGGATTACAGCGATAATCTCATTTTACGTTATGAAATACAGCGGTAATTCAAGTGAAATGACGTCATACTAAAAAACCATAGTAACAGAGCTATTCTTGTCATGAACAAGACGCATTTGTCAAATTATGACAGCCACGTTAAAAAATTTAAGTTAAGCTTATTGTAAAAATGGAACGATTTCGTAAAATTTCGTGAGAAACCATTGATAGCAATATTGAAAAGATTTGTCGCTTTTTAAATTTAAATGTTTAATTAATTAAATAAAGGTTTTGTTCATTTATTAAATTTTGTAACCTTTTACATAATTCACTAGTTTTGTTGGTTTGCTTATATATATATATATATATATATATATATATATATATATATATATATATATATATATACACATTTCTATTCTGGAAATATTCTACCGGTTAAAAGACCAACAGAGAAAATCAATTCATGCAGTTTCCAGGCAACACCCCTTTTTCCCGTAATATCGATAATTTTGGACGCACTAGTTGTATTATATATGGATATTGCACATTACGGGACAATTTTCCAAAAAATTACAACGAATATTGCATCAGAGATTTTTTGAAGTTTGTTATCGTAATTATAACGAAATACATAATTTTCGTGTATTTAGAAATCGACTAAACAGTCAGTTACTCGTCGTATTACTTATGATAAACTTGTTACGGTTTGAAAATTTCATTTAGTAATTTTTAAATATAATATAATTATGATGTCAGTGTAATGTTGTGAAAAACTTTAATTTTCAATTGATAAAGATATTCACATACAGAAACTTGACATACCAATTAAAGATCTAGTCAAATGTAGCAAAGGAATAGTTTTTGGTTAATAATTGTAATTGATGTTGTGTAGTGAAAACACAATGTAGTACGTTAATATGATTTTTAATTTTAATTACATATGTAAAATTATTATAGTGCTGTGGTAAATTAACATGTAATTGGTAAAGCATTTACTTCAAGTCTAGGAAAAAACAAAAAAAACCTAGACATATAAAAAGCTAAAATTAAGGTTAAGACGTATTATTGTGCTTTTTTTAAATGGAGACCTTCTTTTTGCCTATCAAAGTTATTAGATGTTTATACATCTCAATCGCTTCCGAATATAATAATGAGCCTGGAGAAAACAGATAATAGGAGATGGGACAACACGGAGAAGGTAGATAGGGAGGTAAAAATGTAAATGTAAATAGTAGAGCAATTAGAAATTGTAAAACTAGAATACTTGGCAACATTATAAAAAATGAGCAACTAAAGATAAACTTAGGATGTTTATATATTTTAATAGCTTTGCGTTGTAAACGAACATAATAATGAGTTCATCTTGACAATATCTCCATCTGCTACCGCAGATTTCTCTGGTTGACCTAATCTACAAAATCCATATGTTTTTAACGTCTTGTATCAAAGCTATGTTTTGTAGTTTCAATGTAGATTTTTCACATGAACAAGATAACTTATACACTTCGGAAGATGATAATGGGTTTGCAACATCTTTAGTTGACCTTAAATGTTCTTAATTTTTCTTGTCGGTTTAAAAACAGTGCTGTCATGATTCATTAGAATTTGTTCAATTCTATCTGTAACAGTTATAAAAGGAAGAAAAGCAGTACCAACATTAAGGACCAGGTGAATATCCATTAGCTTGTAGTGATTTTGTTAAATATTTATATTCATCTTTCAAAAATTCAGGACCACAAATCAGTTTTGCTCGATCCACTAAAGATTTAATTACACTAGTTTTTTTTTGCGTGGATTGGGGTTTGATAATTTATGAGTGTGTATTAGTTTTAGATATTAGTACGTTTAGAAATGGTCAACTTTCATTATTTTCCTTCCCCATGGTAAACTGGATGCTTGAATGAATACCATTTATAAAAATAAAAAATTTATATAGTGCTACTTCTTCATGTCACCAAATAACAAATTTATAATTTACACCAAACTACAGCTTCTTTAGGTGCATTTTGTAATAGTAGTGTTTCAAACTTCCCATGTGAAAATTAGCCATAACAGGACTAAAAGGGCTACCCATAGCTACACCATCAAGCCGTTCATAGAATTTATTGTTCCACTGAAAATAAGTCGTTGTAAGATAATACTGAAAAATAATTGTTATATACTTTGGAATAATATGATGAATAGTTTCTTTTAGAGGGACTTTTGTAAAAAGTGCAACAACATCAAAACTCACCATTATATCATCCTATTCAACTTTGAAATTATGCACTTTTCCAATGAAGTCGGCAGAATCTTTAATATATCGTTGTAATAAAAATGTAAGACGCTTTTCAAGATTGTATGTAACAATAGGACTTAACGGAATGTTATTTTAGCAGACCATATAGTTTTGGTGAGCTTGAGAGTTAGTTTCTTTTTATTGGTTACCAATTTAATTCACATAGTAGGTTTTGTCATTAACAAAGCTTGGAAAGATATTAAAGTTGAGAATTATCCTAGTTTGAGTTTCGACAATTATCTCTTGGCAATCAAATATAACAATTAACATTGTTACAGGCTAAATATTCACTAGAGCATCCAGCCCGTAAAGGCAATTGCGCGCACGGCATAGCTCAGTGGTGTGGGCGGGGTTCTTACTGAATTCCGTAAAAGGGCACTCGTCACAACTCCAAAACGTCAAATTCGAGTATACACTGTCAAAAATGCGCCACCTGTTAAATACATTTATAGCGGGAAAACGTTAGATTATCCTAACCGGAAACCAAAACGTTCATTCAAGTTCACGTAAATATTTAAATATAAGCTGTACGATGCGATAATAAAACCCGAAACTCCCTAAAATCTCGCCAAACCTCAACGCAAAAGCTATTATCTTAAATAACCAAAAATAAATGAAAATACGATAATTAATTCTTCAATTTAAAACACAAAAATATGTCGCTACAACAAAATTAAGCATGATAGAAAATTTATACAGTCCTAAAATTTACGAAACATCGATATCGGGATTGTAATACATAACTCAAGAATTACTGCCGCGCCATAACAAATAATCCAGATTCGGTAGCATCAGCAATGTCTGCAATCGGTATGTTGATTCCTATAGAAATCACTTCAACAAAAGGTGTGAGCACTCGCAACACCCTATGCAAAATCAAACAGCTGACCGGCCAACGACCGCCTCACTACATAATTTACGTAACGTTAATCTACTTACTCCATCTGAGTTTCAATATAATTTTGTTTAGACACTTTACTTCATTTACAAACATTTGGAATTATCTTAATGAACACGCTATAAAATATGCTCAAAATCACAACGAAAATAATGCATTAACACACACACCTTTAAAAGTTACGTTAAAATTTAATACTGAACGAAATTACTTGTTTCAAATAAACCCAAAACTATTGACGTTAATTTAATGAGCTAGTTAACAAAACAAACACCATAAATGTACGTAAATAAGATGCTGTATATGAATAGGGTTCACAGTTAAATTCACACCTTAAAAAAACAAAAAAAGGCAATATTGTACATACGTGTATTAAAAGTAAACTAACACTGTAATATCCACAATCATTAAATTAGAGTTATCTGGATTACCTAAATTGCATTGAGACTAGCTAGTTTCAAACGTCTCTAACTAGATTTTCTGTAAATTTTACTCTTAAATTGACCTAAAATGGTTTCGTTAGGCTATAATTCGCCATATAAATTCGTCCGTATAACATATATTAAAAATACACACAGATAAATTTAGTTTGACATCAGATTGAGTACGTTTGTATTGCAATTGACCCAATAAAATAATCAAACGTTAACCAAAAAAAAAACCAACGACGTATTCAATCGTTAGTTTAGGTACCAACATTTATTAAAATACACACAAGAATTTTATTAAAATCTGTAAACCCTAGTAAGGAAATTAAAATGCATCAAAATAATTTACCTTATCGTTAAAACAGCCCATTTTTGTTACATATACACCTGCGGAATCTAGAGAATGGCCTTGGCGGCGGCGACAATATAATCAAGGTTGAAACTGCACTCGATTCTTTCAATATAATTCAGCGAGTGACTACCTCTCTTTCAACTCGCGTTCTGATTGAATTTCAATTGGTTGTATATACACTGATACTTACCATCCATAAATTTAGATTACTTTAATTTATTATATACAGGTTCTAAATAACAATTATTACTTTAGAATATCAAAAGAACAAAAGCTTTTTATTTACAGCGATTTATTCGTTAGCGGGCAGCGGTACACACGAAATCATCAACAACACTAACATTTGAACTAATTTACTTTGATTCGCACACAAGATGCGATAAAACTCCAAAGAACCCCTAACCGGCACCTATTCGACAACGAATCCATTCCATGGACGAGATATGTCGCTATTCGACAACGATAACAGTAATTATTTCGGGGAGAACGAAGCCAATCTATGATCCACCATACTAATGGTGTAACGGAAGAAAAAAACTTCCACGGTATCTTTTCTAAACCCCTCGAAATGGGCGTAAACAGTTCACTACCCCCAAACCAGAAAAACTTCGTGGGCAGCACCTTGATATAGAGGTGAGCCCTGATCTACTTTGCTAACAGAACTAACTACTACCTTATTCAGAATTCGCCATCTTCCCTAATCTCCCACTATGTTAATTTAGTCAACCATAAAAAGAATTACTTAAAATTTTAAATCGCGCCAAAAACGAAAGCCGTCAAAATGAATTACGTCATGCATCGAAACTGCGTTCTCTAAAAGATGCTTCTGTAATATGCGAACCTCTACTATAATGATCCCTAAACCAACGTCTATAAAATCCAAACTCATTGTTTAAACTCTAAACCTTATCGAAAAGAAGGCGACGGTCTGGCGACTATAATTAATTTTGCAAAAGATGCACCATACAAAGTAACAAATTTTATACTTCATATAATTTTATAAAACGTAATACCCTTTCAACATCCGAAACTTTCTAAAACTTTCAATAAGGAAAACAACTATTATTTACAATCTCTACTAAATGGAATTTTAACGAAGAAATCCATTTTAATTCTAACTAACCAAAATCTACCCAAAACTTAAGACACCGAGAACTAACATTATCTAAACCTAAATTAAATCTCTATCATAAAACGCGCGTATTACGTGTGTGAAATGGAACGTAATATTACAAAAAAAATCCATTTATTACGGCGACCAAACCAAAAAAAGAAGTGAATAAATAAAATTTCGCAAAAGTTTACCCCCTTTTATATTTGATTTTAAATACCTCATTTGAAATATCTTAACCATCCCAAAAAACTTGTAACCAATTTCAATCCTCAAGGCGAAACAAAATATTTTAAATTTTTAACTTCACAATTCGAAAAAAAAACGAGAAAGATCAAACTATTTACCGCGTGTTGCTTAAAATTTCCATACAGCGTGACAATATAAGCTGTTATACAATCTGCCCTAAAGTAGTTTATCCTACCATTAATACTAAAAACTAAAGATCATATTCTAAAGTACAAACTTATTAATTACTTGAAAACTACTCTATACAATTCGTTACACTTGCAAAATGATAACCATCTTCGTGAATCAGAATAGGATATTGAGAAAAATCGTGGACAGGTTTATCAAAGCCTTCAGGTCAATAATCTGAAAACTAAATGGATTGCAACATTCGGTTCCGTATTATGACGGTTTTGATAAATTATGTTTTTCAGAAAACCCCATAGGAAGAAATCCAGTATTGACAGATCTGGAGTTAGGGGGGGGGGGAGGAGGGAGGGGCATTACATCTAACCGAATGTTGCAATCCAGCGATTTGAGAAACAGTTTTCTAAGTAACTTCTGACTGCCAAAGCATTTTGGGCTGGGGCACCTTCTTGTTGAAACAAATATTTGGAAATTGCAAAAAACTCAAGTTAATGGATGCCAAGCCAACTATGATTCCCATTTAAAAAATGCAAGTTTATATTATTACCGCACCGCCTAGAAAAATTCTAAGCACGCCACTGAATTCGGCACTTCGCCATATAGTACCGTTGACGAAATATATCAGTATTAAGCGAGGTATAAGACCTTGAAAAAAGTGTAGAAATATTGACTTTTGGCTATAAGTCGAAAGCAAAAGAAGATACAAAATTTTGGATTTTGCCATGAAATCTAGTTCAATAAAATAGTACGTGGATGTAAAAACTGCAAAGTTCTATCTTTCATAATAACAACGATATCTTTAAAAAATAACTAAAACAACGAATTCGGGATACACGGTACATAAGACATGGGATTATTGTTTTGGAAGTGAATAAATTATAAATTATAAAAGGTTGTTTTAGAATGGGCTTTTTCCATAGTCAGAATAAACTCTCCCTCATACTCCCCTAAAGGAATTTTTGGCTACGCCCATGATTATTGGTCTTTGTCTAGCGGTAAGTTATAATGTGTGGCGGGTCGTGCTACTTTACTAATTCCGTCTTCTTGTCTTGTTAGAGAGTATATTTATGTAGGGTGCATATAAATTTTAACATTAAGAAGATAATAATGATTAATCCAGAATATTAATTAGTGAATTAAAGTACGTAGGACCAACGGCTTATATCGACAGATTTAATTAATCTATAGGTATAAGAAAAATCCGTGTCTTTGGAAGGTAAAATCCAAAGAATACGCTTAGAAAAGTTAAAAGAGGTAAATCCTGCAGCTAATACAGACGCCGTAATAAACATGATCAATTCAATGCGTACTTGTTTACGGAAAAACTTATACGTGAATCAAATTATTTTGCCAGCTTATTTGACCTTTGCCATTGAAGTATCTCACATGCACCTCTCTAACTTCATTGGCTTCTTGTGTAGTATTTCGATGTTGTGGTCCGCTTAAAATACCAGGGTCAACTCCCAGCCCTGTATGAATTTATGGTTGTGTCTAATATTTGTCGTCTAAGGACTCAGGTATTTACGAATCAGAGCATTTTCTTCGCAAATAGTTATGTAAACTAGCACACGTCAGTACCACTACATCTATGTGGTCTAATTTTAAAATGATTTCCGTCTGATGGATTCTAAATCGAGCTGCCATTATACCAAAAACGTTCTCTTCACAAATCTCGCAAGCTAATTGGTTTCAAGAAATCTGTGCGCTGTAAAAACGCTTAATCTGCGATGAAAACATAAAAAGCTGAGTAGAACTATGTTTCACAGGGGAAGGAGTAGGTAGTTATAGTTCTTCTGTAACGAGTTCTTCATAAAATCTAGTGTTTTCAATAACACCTCCATTCGAAACTCGCCCATTTGTGGCTATATGACAATAAATTAATTCGTAGTTAGCGTTAGCAATTGCAATTAAAGCTAAGCTACTGTATCCCGTATAACTCCAGTAGAAAGAGCCACTGGCTTGTGGTGGCGATATTCGTATATGTTTACCTTCAATGCTACAATTCGGAAACTGCCATTTTTCTTGAAATTCTCTACCAATTCTTCTGCATTCTTCTTCGCTGTTTGGAAACTGGAAGCAAACAAGGATGATCAGTTAAAATGTATTTCTAAATATTTTCTTTTAAACCGCTTTCAACAACCGAATTAATTAAGAAATAAGAAATAATTTTTGGAATACGGAGTTTATTATGGTAGAGTATTTACTTAATTTATAGACTTTAAATAATAGGTATTTCAAATATAAAAAAAGGATAGAAAGCTATGAATAAAGTAGTTGCATTAACAGACATGAAGAACTTTATGTCAAAAGTAAGTTTTTATAATGCGTAAAGAAAATATATTTTGTTAAAAACAAAATGTTTTCTTTTTATGAGAAATTATATGTATTTTCTTTACGCACTGGTGCCTAAAGAAAAACAGTTTACCCACTAGTGCGTAAAGAATGTATTTTTTGTTTACTTATAAACATTATTTGCTCATTTTTTACATGTTACAAAGATTATTCGTATTTCATTTTACATATTTACAATTGCATCTTATCGTGACTATCTTCTTCCCTCGTCTCCTCTTATCTGTTTTCTTCTTTTCCGTATTTCTTCCATACATTTAGCCATCTTTTCTTAACTCTGCATTCATTCATCGTGTGATTCCTAGTCTCCATCCCTTCCCCGCATTTCTTTCTTCGCCCTTTCTCCAATATTTATTTCCCCGTTCTTCATTTCCGCTTCATTTCTGAACCTCGCTGTCATTTCTTTCTTTTCTTTTTTTTTCTCCTTTCAAATATTCTGGTATCCCTTTTCCCTTAATGCTCTTAGAGTTTGCGTTATGTTTTGATTCTTTTATTTTTGTCCACCTTTCTAGTTTTTGTACATCCCCGTCCCTTCTTATTATGCCCATTCTCACTTCTACTCGTTGTATCCTTAATCTCTCTACTTCTTTTCTTTTCCATATTTAACTCTTCTTTTATTTCTTTCCAACATTCATGTATTAATTTACACTTCTACGCTTATTTTTTCCTCTTGTACTTCCTCCCTGACGATATACCCCAGTGTTTCTCTGAATACCCACTTCCAATATTTTTCTTGTAGCCCCTCCACCTCTTTATGCTCCTTCCACTCCTCACACTTCTGCCCTATACAACACTACACTTTTTATTTGTTTGGCGAATAGAAGCTTTCGTTTTCCTAGGTCTATCCCAAACAAGCTTT
Source organism: Vesta saturnalis (assembly GCA_036346205.1). NCBI lineage: Eukaryota > Metazoa > Arthropoda > Insecta > Coleoptera > Lampyridae > Vesta > Vesta saturnalis. The sequence continues at coordinate 4,151,070 of JARFJB010001138.1, read as the reverse complement.
CTCCCACACTCCACACTTACCCTATTAATTTATTTCCTTTCCTTTGTGTTCCCCATCTTTGTTGTCCTGTCTCATCGTGTATCTCAAGTATGTGAATTCCTTTACCTACTGTACTTCCTCCTTCCTCCATTTCCATTCCTCTGTTTTCCTTCTTCCTCCTCCCTTTCTAAACACCATTAACTTCGTTTTGTTTACATTTACTTCCAGTTCTTTCCTTTTCAAGTACCTGTCCATCGTCAATCATCACTTTCATTTCTTTTTCTTTCGTGGCTACTAACACAATATCCTCCACGTAGACCAGCGTCCACACTTTCATGTTCTCCACCACCAACCCTTCCACTTGCTGCCCCATTAATGTCTCCTTCTCGTTTCCTCATAAATTTCCTGCATCCTTTCTATTAGCCTTTCATTTATCGTTTCTTTCTCGTCTTATATTTTTTTCTGATAAAAGTTGTGGTTGTAGATAAAATATTGTATGCAATTCGTGTGTAGAGTTTCATTTGTGACTCATATGATTGTCGCATTCGCCAACAGCTGATGCAACAAATTCTGCATTAATAAAAAAAAGGTCAGTTTGCACACTTGAATGAGTGGCAAAAGAAAGAGTCACAAGAATTTTGGTCGCAGCGATGAAATTTTAAGTATTGTGGCAAATAAACTTAAAAATCAAGGAAAATATCCAGCCTTCGCCCAGAATCAAGAATCGTAACAGATAGTACTACAATCCCCCGTACTATAGACACTTATCGTTATGATCCTTAGGGGAGTAGTTTGCACAGTGAAACTGAAGTTGTAAGATCGATAGTAGAAGCAGGCAATGAACCCTCACAATGCCCACGGTTTGGTGAATATTATTCACAATATAATAACTATCAAGTTTATTAGATACTGTTATGTTACGTTCTACATTTTTATTAGGTTATTAGGTTTATTAAATTTATTAGGTTTGTTGGGTTTTGAATAGGTTATTTTTAATAAAATACTTACTTACCTTCAAATATTCATTTTTTAATCCTTCGCAAATAGCTCTGCATATATCCGGTATAATTTCACCAGCGTACAGTTGCGCTGAGCTCATAACGTCCTTTCGATTTGCGGCGTTACTATCTGAAGCAATTTCATATAAGTTTCTTCGTTCACCCGTATATAGTGTAACAAATCCTCATGTTCTAATCGAAGCTCATTTAGTAAATTGACGTGTGATAATTGTCACTTGAGTAACCATTCTTTCGACCACTTGGAACGTTTTCTTTTATTTACTTTTTCTTTTTTGCAGCCGCACACATCAACAGCTCGTCAGCCATATTGTTTTTGATTAACTCGACGCAAATTGATCAACAATACTGAATAGTTAGTGGTCAAATGACGATTCAGTCTTGCCGTACAATTTAAGTTTGCGCAAGCAAGTTGATGTGCATGAAGGAACGTATATCCCGGCTTTAAGAGTTATGTATCTCCTTTATTTCACCATTTTGTAGTTTACTATTGCCACAGTAAGCTTGGGTCGATGGATCTACACACATTTGCTGTTTAGTAGTGTGTATCTCCGTTCATGACCCCAAGCAACAGTATTCGCACAAAATGGATTCCTTACGCCTTAAATCTTTAATTTCTAAATCATTTTTGCTATATATTTAGGTTCTTTTAATAAATGCACTTTTTCAACGGCTTTCTGCTATCAATTTCTTTTTTAAATTTTAGTGTCTAATGTTAATTCTCAATGCAATTCTATAATGAATAATATTTATATCACTAGATAAGAATTCTTTTACGAAACTCAATTAGTGTCAATATTGCATTTTTAACATAGTTTAAAGAGGTCTTGAAATGTTACGTATACCTACAAGAGAAATAAGAATGATCCAATGTCATCAATTTAATGTGGAGAATAAATGTTTATTTCTCCCCATTAAAATGTTAACTTACGAGATATTAATAGTTAATAAATGAAAAAAAGTGTCGTGCTCGAGAAAATGAGATAATAAAAGTGAAATTATGGACCACTTTTTAATCGTACTACCAATGTTGTAGGCTTTAAGCAACTTTCTATAAGCAATTCTATCATTTGGTCTTTTATGAGATGATATAAGATTTATAGTAGATATAATCTAAGGGCTTTTATAAGCGATTCTAGACATATATAAATTTACACGCCGCCATGCATTACCTATAATGGTTGGTAATTTTATAGTCGAAATCGATTGCCATTTAACGTTAAGAACCCGATCAATTTAAACATGTGGGAAAATAAACCACTCAAAAATCCAACGTTAATGGATTGCACTTAAGTACGTTTATTAAGATTAACGGTTAAATGTTTGTGTATTGATCTAACAAAAAAAAATTTTGAAAAATATTGAAAAAGCATTTGTGAAGTTTTAACTGAATAAGCTTCCAAAGGACGCTTTTATTGATTTATCAATTCCAACATTCAAGCTGCACACTCAGTATTGTGCAATTTCCTGAAAATAGGGCAATCCAAACCAATTGTTTGTTGTTACGTGCGTCAGATAATAATAGCTTTAAGAGCAAATCATCTTTTGGTACGTAATTAGAAACACTCTAAAATACAATTGGATCTACCAGCAATATTACTGAGCAAAATAAGTTACACTTAAATTGCTTTTAGCTGTAAAGATTCAAGACTTTTATTTTTTAAATTTTATTAAACGTTTTATGATTTATACGCTACACCTACCACTTCTAATGCAGTAAAGTAATGTTTTTGTTATTACAGGAATTACGTTAAACGTTTTTCTTGAGCACCATCAGAGTCTTACCTCATAAATATTTTATAATACCATTTTATTAATAAACAGATTAAATTAACAACATAAGAAAAAATGTATTAATGGTGAAAGGTAACACAGTTCACTTACAAACATTATCTAAATAAATAATTAGTTGGGAGAATGTAGTTTGCCTTTCACGGTAATTTACTGTCAAAAAATTATTTAAAACTAAATTGTTTCACGTGCATTTCCATAACTAGTGCAATTAATTTCGAAAAAACCAGGCATAGATTCCTACATTCTAATTTGATTTACTAAGCGATATTTTAATTATGCAAAACACAATGCGTGAACTCGAAGAAAACTTACAGTAAATTACCGATAAAGCTATATTTTAGTGTGTCTAAGACTATAAAATTCATAAATAAACAAACCAAACTAAAATACAAATGCTTATGGAGAAAACGGCAACAAACGGAAACTGAAAACAAGTAAGTGTAAAGAATGGAATGATATTATAACTGATTAACTATAGGCTCTAAATTTTCGACGTATTACAAGGGACTTCACGACCGGATTTTAAATAAACTTCTTTCTTCTAGTGTTCCGCATTCCTTTTGGAGACTGCTGCTCAACATGGCAATTTGCACTTTCGAAAGTTACAATCTTACTCGTTTCGATAACAATTACAGTTATCGTCGTCATTAATGAATGGCTTATCTTTGAGTTTCCATATTTTATAAATATGATTTGGGTGTATGTTTGTCATGGAAGAGCTCTGATATGTAACTTTCCGTATGTATAAATTTCGTTTTTACATTTATGATTATTGAGCCCTTTTTAGCTTTTATACTTCTTCTTTTGGTTTAAAATTTTTGATAACTTTCTTATAAAGGTTGAAACTGTCATGTTTTCTATCAAACTTGAAAATTTCATTGATCACTCACCCTGTACATAACCATCACACAAATTCTGTATAAGCGTTTTTAGTAACTGTAGTCTGATATTAGTTGAGTTGATCGTCCTATTTCCATAGTTTTTGTAGCGCGACGTTTCGGAAGCGATCTCTGTTTCCGTCATCAGGTTTAGTCCTGATTTTCGCACTTGAGTCGAATTCATTTAGTACGATATTTTCCTCCAAGCACGTGCTACCTTTCACTTACAAGTCTGACACCTTAACCGCTGAGCCACTGAGTAATCCTATATATATATATATATATATATATATATATATATATATATATATATATATATAGATTCTATTAACACTTCACCCTCTAATACAACTCCAAATTCAACGTCATATCTTGAACCTGCAAATCGAAACAGAGCCGTTCATCAAAATTATTAATAATTAGTTAGCTTGTTTCATGTTTTATATTTTCAATATCATTCTTCACAAAGGGGATATAGTAAGTCTCCGAAACGTTGAATATTGTCTTTTCACGTTAATAAACGCAAGTAAAATTCCAAATAATATCTATATTACATAATACTACTTGTGGAAGCTTGGTTTTTCCTTAAAATTTGGATATCGCTTGGTCTTCGAAGTTTGCCATGTATATATTGCTCGCTATGGGTGTAGTCAGAAAACCCATCGCAATCTCAAACTCTTGTTGGTAGAATTTGTCATCTACTTGGAAGTGTGTCGTTCGAATGCAGGTTATCAGAAGTTCCATTATAGTGTTTACCGAGTGGTGCGCGCGTTCTTCTAACGTTTCATCCTTTTCCAGCCTGTCACTTATGATAGTTAGTGCCTTGTCGGTGGGCATATTAGTGAATAAGCTCACGATGTCGAAGCTTGCCAGTATTCTTCGTGGTTGCGTTGGAAGTTTCCATGCGCATTCTTGACCATAGTCTCGGTTTTTCCCGATAAAGCTGTGAGGATGCCTAGCAGGTAGTGTGCTAATGGATGACAATGAGAACTACTTGAGCTCACAATTGGTCCTAGAGGAATTCCTTCCTTGTGAATCTTTGGTAGGCTGTACAGAAGCGGTGTGCTGAAGTGTGGGGTGAGTTCTGTGTTGATCGGAACCCCCTTGTGTTTTGCTACCGTGTGTATATCCATCTTTCGATTGGTATTTGTTTGTACTCGCCCCCGTCTAGTACTTGTTGAATCTCCATATCTATTACCACAGTAGCGTTTCCTTGGCCTGCCAGGAGAATCTTGTTCGAGGGGTCATTCTTAAGGAAAATAACCGCTCGTCTTTGTAGTTTAAAGACGTTAGGTTCAGTTCGCCTAGATGAATCTACGACTGTTCTTACTTCTGTATTCTTCGGCTTCTTCAGAATCTAATTTCATAGTTATTCCTTCAACGACGGTTACTAAATGTATTTTCGAAATATGTCTCGGTATTATCGTATAGTTCAAGCCTTTGTCCAGAACCTTCACTTCGTTTTCGTTCAACGATCGTTTAAGATATTTACGATAGTGGTTTGCGATTGTTTTGGTTAGTTCTTGCTTCTCCTTCATTAGCTTTTCTAGTTTCTTCTGCTGAATTATTTTGTGCTTTGCCTTAGTCTTTGAATGTTTGCTTCTAGTAGCCGTATCTATCCTATGAAAGTCTTGTTCGTTCACTCGCTTTCGAATGGTTTCTCTAATCTTATTGGATTGTTGTTCGAGCTGGTATTTTCTGAAACGGTGATGTCTAACTCTTTCTTTGTCTAACGTTTCGCTAGCTCTCTGTAGCGAATTGTGATATTTTTCGCCTGTGTATTGAAGTTTTGATGTTAAGCCCGGCAGGTAGTTTGTATATATATATATATATATATATATATATATATATATATATATATATATATATATATATATATATATATATATACAGGGTGTCTGTGAAACGTTAGGAAATCTAGAAACTGGAGATACTAGAGCCTAAAATATATCGATTGAACCGAACATACCTTGGTCCAAATATTGATAGGTAAAAAGATACAGGGTGTGAAAGTTGTAATTTTATTTTCTATTTTCCCTTATTCTGCCCTTAATTTTGGCCAGACTTGTAGATGGCGCCACATATAGCATTATTTTAGTGAATATCCTGTCAAAAATCTTTGCGCCGCCCCGTATGCAATAACTGATCGAAACATCTTAATCTCTCATCCTTTCTCAACAAAAAAGATGTATTTGTCAGGAGTGTTTAAATTTAATGGTTTCTCAGATATTTGCTTTTAACGTATCAATGTATTTTGAATTCAGTGTACTACATATTTTTTTAACATAAATCAAGTTCTTCTGAAAAACATCCGCATAGTGTTGGTATGTTTATTATAATATTACCTTCAATGTCACTAAAATCAGTTAAAATTTTGTTCTAAACTTAAAACGTTATGGAGTATACGTTTGTCGAATATTCTGATATGCATTTAATTTATGGGTTGGCACGATCTAATGCTCTAAGAACTCGAATATTGTACGTCGAAAGATTTTCCAATAAACAATTGCCCAATTCAAAGACTTTCCAACGTATTGATCAGCGGTTACGAGAAATCTTAAATAGTAAAAGGATGCGAAATTACATTTAACATTAACTTATTGAAGGTAGTTTTATGACAAATATGGGCCGACATGGTGGAATTCTCAGAACTATACGTACAGATGAATTGAAAGAAAATGTTCTGGATGCTGTCGCTGCAGATCCTACAATTAGTGTTAGGAATGTAGCACACGAATTACAGTTTTCAAAATATACAGTAAACAGCATTTTTCGAGAGCAACTGCTGCATCCATACTACATTAAAAAAGTACAAGGTTTAAGCGTGGATGACTACCCTGCAAGAGTAGAATTTTCTACATGGCTCTTAGAGAGGTTTAACCAAGATAAATAATTTACTGGCTTAATATTATTTCCGGACGAAGCAGGATTTCGTAGGGCAGGGCCCATCAACTCGCATGATCTACACATTCATGCAGACGAAAACCCCCACGGTGTAAGACAAACCGGCATCAAGTACAATTTCAAATTAATTTATGGGCAGGAATAATTGGACATTATGTAATAGGACCTGTTGAGTTACCACCTAGACTAAGTGTCCAAAGATATTTAGAATGTCTTGAAGAACCTGTGTCCTTGCCGCCTAGATCACCGGATTTAAATCTTTTGGATTTCTTCTTCTGGGGTGAATTGAAACAACGTGTTTATAATACTCCCGTGGAAACCAAGAATGAACTATGGCAAAGAATTTGCCACCATGCCCCGGAAATAAAGAATAATTCAAATACTACTACTGGATGATGCAACAATCACTAGTTCGCCGTGCTCGGGAGTGCATTAAGCAAGGTGGTGCTCATTTTGAACAATTTGTGTAGTTATTCTTTAGTTAATAGTTTCCTTTAAATTTTCTGTTTTATTCCGTATGTCGTTTTTTAAATAGTTTCTAATAAAACCGTAATTCTTTTTGTAATGTATGAATCTTTTTATTAATCTTTGAGCTTCTAAAGCATTAAATCGGGACAATCCGTACAATAAATGCATATTAGCATTGTTCAACAAACGTATACTCAATAACGTTTTAAGTTTAGAACAAAATTTTAACTGATTAGTGACACTGAAGGTAATATTATAATAAGCATTAGAAACCATAGCAACATTATGCGGATGTTTTTTAGTGTAACTTGATTTATGTGAAAAAAATATGGAGTACACTGATTCAAAATGCATTGATACGTATGAAAGAAAATATCTCAGAAACTATTAAATTTAAACACTCCTGACAGGTACATATTTTTTGTTGAGAAAGGATGAGAGATTAAGATTTTTCGATTAATTATTGCATACAGGGTGGCGCGTATAAAGATTTTCTGACAGGTTATTTACTAAAATAATACTGTATGTGGCGCCCTCTACATGCTTGGTCAAAATTAAGGGCAGAATCTTATTTTTCATTCCAAAAAACCACCATATACCGGGTTTCATGCAACAATCTAAAAAACTTCTCAAGCAGTAAGGAAAAATAGAGAATAAAATTACAACTTTCACACCCTGTATCTTTTTACCTATCAATATTTGGATTATGGTATGTTCGGTTCAATCGATATATTTTAGGCTCTAGTATTTTCAGTTTCGAGATTTCCTAACCTTTCACAGACACCCTGTATATATGGACATCACTTAAGCACAGATGCAATTACGTTTCGTTTAGCTAATATTTTTCATCAAAGTTCTTTCAAGAAAACGTTATTTTATCCATAACGACAGAACGCTTGGATCGATTTGGGTAATATTCGATATTGTACTCCTTACATATGTAGATCATCTTTTAAGATGATATTAGTTATTATCAGTGGACCATTAGTGTACGAGACACGGGTAATCCGGCATAAACCAGTCAAAAACTTTTTAATGTTAAGGCCAATAACTTGCAAAAAAATAGTTTCAGAAAGAGACATTCAATAGTAATTTTTTTTGTTACTTTTTAATTGATGATATCAGACACAAAAAAATCTGAGGGACCGCGCACTACATTTATTAAAACAAATGTAATCTAGCAGTCTGGTATTCTAAGAAATAAATGACGATAAGACAATTTGTTATTATATTTATTAGTTACAGTTCAACCAAGCAAACAATAACCCTAAGAGGGCGTACCTGAGGGAGCTGTTTTTCAACAGGTACATTCCATACAAAAAGTATTAATGTGGCAAATTTAAATCAAATGTATGGATTGCTTATTCAAAATTCTGTGAACAAATTTATTTATTTTATGTTAGGTACATCAAATGTTATTGAATTAATTACCAAAAACTTTTAAGTATTTATTGTTTAAGTACAAATAAGATGGTTTTGAAGTTATAACATTTTCTACATATAATTTACACAATTTTTAGTTTTGTAAACATTTGTAAAATACTTGAAAAAAACATCATTTGAATATAAAGTGACTAATAAATTACAATGATTCTTCTACAGAACTTTCTTCCTCTTTATCTGATTAACTTGTATTTACTTGAAATGACAACCTTTCTACAGTTTCATCATAAGTGTAAATAATATAATAGCATTTAAAACATTCACATAAATAAAGTATAATGTTATTCACAATAGAAACAAAACACATATGCATAATTAAAATTTAAAATAATGTCCAAGATTTTATGGAAAAATAAGCACATATCGTTTATTATTATTGATTTATAACTTGTAACTACAAAATTAAAAATGGTTTTCTATGGGCTATCGAATTCATCAACTTCTTTCTCACTGCTTTCATCTGACGATCCAGTGTTTACCATAAAACATAAAGTTTCAATTGTTTCGTCAAGTACTTCATCACGTTGCCACATTTCTTCGGCTATGTGATTAACATGCCTGCATTGCTTGTCCCAGTCAGATGTATTTATTTCTGCAAAAGCATTTCGCACTAAGTTCTCAATATTACTTCCACTTTGAGAAACGTTATTCATTGCCACCTTATGCTTTACTAAGCTCCACATAAATTCAATCGGATTGAGTTCACAATGATAAGGAGGCAAACGAAGTACACTGTGTCCATGTTTTTTAAGTAATTCATCAACATAGTAAGTTTTATTATGCTTAAATTGCTTTACTAACTCCAACAGTTCCGCTTTTCGCATGGTGTATGTTGTCGATACTCCATTACTTGAATTTTCAGCTGTTGCAGCTTCATTTCTAATACAAAGCAATACGTCATTTAGAAATTACGTTTAAGGTTTACAAACTACGTACCTAACTAATTTTTTTTATAAAAATAATCGATTTTCCTGTTGCCGCAGCAGCTAGCTCAGTAGCCTTGTCCAAAGGGAATGTCTACACACCATTAGCTTTTTGTTTATCGAAAAATTCCACAACTGCTTTAATGATGTTCCGGGCTTCGGAATGAACACTCTTCTTCGACTTACTAGCCATTACGAATAAAACCTGAAAAATTCGAAATATTGAAAATCAACATGATTTAATATTTTAAAATTTGTCATGCTCATTTAATTTAAGTGCAGCTATGTATTTCAAAATCGTACACTACTCTAAATATTGAAAAATCGATGTGACTCGATATTTAAAAAGGCATGCTTACTGTTTTAAGGTTATGAACGATATAATCGTTTTATTATTTAAAGCTTTATATTAAAAGACACATGTGCACAATACATACCGTTTCTCTCACAAATCAGTAAAAATAGCGTTGAAAAAGACTTTTTATAAAGACTAATCGACAATAAATACTCAAGAAACACGAAAATAACCTGCCAATGCAAAATGCATATGACAAATGTCAATTGTTTGCGTTTGGGAATGTACGGTCGGAGACTTCTTAATGGTAATTGGACGAACGTTTTACCGCTATAAATTTTTTAATTTAGTTCACATATTTTCCGGGGTTTTTGTTTGCTTGGTAGAGCTGTATAAGTAGGTACTTTATTAGATCTATAGTAAATGCTCAATGAGACCACCATCTTCCTGGATGCAAAGGTTGATTCGACCCATCATTCTTAATGGACTGTGAAGCGTTTTATATTCTGGCCCAAAGTTCGTCCTGTGTGTTTATAGGACGAGAATACACTTTGCTCTTTAGAGCCCCCACACAAAAGAATAAAAAAATATTTAAATCTGGTGAACGAGGTGCCCATTTTGCAGCATCAGCTCCTTTGCCTATTCATTTGTTAGGAAACTGTACATGAAGATGATTCCGAAAGTTCAATGTAAAGTGAGGTGGTGCTCCATCGTGTAGAAACCACATGTCACGTCTAAGATCTAACTGCAAGTGTTCCAATAATTCGGGTAAGGTATTTATAAGGAAGTCTAAATAATTCTCTCCACTTAAACGATTTGGTAAAATCACAGGGACTATGACGAAACTGCCGATTATCCCTACCCATACATTCATTTTACACTCATGTTGAAAGTGGCGTTACTTGATGACATGTGGATTTTAATTTGCTTACACATGTTTGTTGTGCAAATTTGTGATACCCCTCCTTGTGAAGCAGGCCTCATCAGTGAAGAGAATTTTGCTATGAAAATTGACATTTTCAGCAGTTCTTTCTTGAATGAACCTACAAAACTCAAGACCCGCGATGGTACCAGTTGGAAAAAGCTCCTGGACGCTTTGTACATGGTAAGGATATAGCAATTGTTCTTTAAGAACTCTATGAGCAACATTCTTTGAAACGCCTGCTTGCAATTCTAAGCATCGACTACTTACTTCTGGATTTTCTTCTACTATTTCCAGAATTTCTTCCTCTGCCCTGGGGGTGCGAATTGTACGAGCACGTCCACGATCAGCTGTGATCGGTGCAAATTTTCCCGCTTCGCGAAGGCGTCTTTCAATGTTTGCAAAAGTTTTATGATTGGGCACGCGACAATTTGGAAACCTTTCGTTGTATACTCTAGCACTTCTGCGAAAATTTCCTTCGCAATATCCTAAAACCATCAACATATCCGTTTGCTCAGTGTAAGTGTAGTTTACAGCCATTATTACCGAAATAACGCAGAATATTAACTGCTAAAAATCAAAGCTAACACCAACAACAATTTGAGACACAATTGATAAACAATGACTACTGTTATTAAAAGTACACTTACTTGTCACTAATAAATATCATATCGCCATTTATTTATTAGAATATCTGACTGCTAGATTACATCTGTGGGTGTAATAATATTTTAACCTTCAACATTGTAAGTGGTTGCTGTAAGGCAACAAATTTAAATTTGTGATAATTGTAATCCACGCGACTATTACTGTAAAAGTATGTACTCTTTTATTGAAAATGTTTGTTTACAGTAGTTTTAGTATATTATTAGTATTTGTATGTAATTTCAATTAAAATGATGTCTACTAATTTGTGTTTTGGTGAACACAAAATTATAAAAGTAAAGAAATTTACGAAGCTTTAGCACACAAATAGATAATACAGCTGAAGTATAATATTCTCTAAAATACTTCACAAGTAATTTATAATTTTACTTTATAAAAAAGAACTGTGAGACATGTTTTAGTTTAAAATTAAACTGAAAATTCTGCCATCTTTGAATAAATTATTTGTTGTATCTATTCATAATTTGGTGCTATTGTGTCATAAATGTATTGTAAACAACTTATTTGCCCTTTTCAGTAATAATTTTGAAATGGAGACTTCAAAATAATTTAGTAAATGTGTATAATTCATTAAATTACATATTGTAATAGAAATAAAATTGATAAACTCAAAAGTAATTGATGACCATTGTCATCCACGCGATCAATGGTATTATTATTATCCACGCGACTGCTCAAGGGTTAAGAAATGCTGCGCGCGGTCCCTCAGATTTTATTTTCTTGTGTCTAAACCTTAACAGATATCAATTAAAAAATAAAAAAAATGACTATTGAATGTCTCCTTCTGAAACTAAAAGTTTTTGACTGGTTTATGCCGGGTTACCCGTGTTGCGTACACTAATGGTCCACTGATAATAACTAATATTATCTTAAAAGATGACCTACAGCTGTAAGAAGTACAATACCGAATATTATCCAAATCGATCCAAGCGTTCCGTCGTTATGGATAAAATAACTTTTTCTTGAATTGCATATAGGTAAGTTTAGTTCAATCGTCTTATTTTCGAACCAGGAATCTGTGGTTAAGTGATGTCTATATATATATATATATATATATATATATATATATATAAACTACCTACCGGGCTTAACATCAAAACTTCAATACACACGCGAAAAATATCACAATTTGCTACAGAGAGCAAGCGAAACGTTAGACAAAGAAAGAGTTAGACATCACCGTTTCAGAAAACACCAGCTCGAACAACAATCCAATAAGATTAGAGAAACCATTCGAAAGCGAGTGAATGAACAAGACTTTCATGGGATAGATACGGCTACCAGAAGCAAACATTCAAAGACTAAGGCAAAGCACAAAATAATTCAGCAGAAGAAACTAGAAAAACTAATGAAGCAGAAGCACGAACTAACCAAAACAATTACAAAGCACTGTCGTAAACATCTTAAATGATCGTTGAACGAAAACGAAGTGAAGGTTCTGGATAAAGGCTTGAACTATACGATAACACCGAGACATATTCCGAAAATAGATTTAATAACCGCCGTTGAAGGAATAGCTATGAAATTAGATTCTGAAGAAGCCGAAGAATACAGAAGTAGGAACAGTCGTAGATTCATCTAAGCGAATTAAATCTAACCTCTTTAACCTACAAAGGAAAGCGGTCATTTTCCTTAAGAATGACCCCTCGTACAAGATTCTCCTGGCAGGAAAAGGAAACGCTACTGTGATAATGGATACGGAGACAGTAAGATCCAACAAGTACTGGACGGGGGCGAGTACAAACAAATACCTAAAGACCCCATACTATCAATCGAAAGGTGGATATACAAGAAACTCCTCTGGGACCAATTGTGAGCTCGAGTAATTCTCATTGTCATCCCTTAGCACACTATCTGCTAGGCATCCTCACAGTTTTATCGGGAAAAACCGACACTATGGTAAAGAAAGCTCATGGAAACTTCCAACACAACCATGAAGAATATTGGTAAGATTCGACATCGTAAGCGTATTCACAAATGTGCCCACCGACAAGGCACTAACTATCATAAGGGACAGGCTGGAAAAGGATGAAACGTTAGACGAACGCGCGCACCACTCGGTAAACACTATAATGGAACTTCTGATAACCTGCATTCGAATGACACACTTCCAAGTAGATGACAAATTCTACCAATAAGAGTTTGAGATTGCCAAGGGTTTCCACTACACCCATAATGAGCAATATATACATGGCACACTTCGAAGACCAAGCGTTATCCAAATTCTAAGGAAAAACCAAGGACGTGGACGATACCATATATTATATATATATATATATATATATATATATATATATATATATATATATATATATATATATATATATATATATCATATATATATATATATATATATATATATATATATATATATATGTATATATATATACACATATACATATAATCGTGAAGTTAGACGTGGCAAAATGCTTGTATACTAAAGCTGAAACAATATGCAACAACAAGAGGACTTGAAAAAGGAAAAGAAAATATCGCTAAAATACTTAAAGAAAATGGCGATCCCCATCTAACACCTAACCTACACAGGAAAGGATAACCGAAAAACAAGAACCTAAATACACAGCGATAATACTATACATACCAGGTACCTCGGACAAAATGCGTAGAATAGGCAGTAAATAGAAGATACGCGCTGCCTTCAAATCGACAAGAATGATCAGGGGAATACTAACCAAAACCTTGCAAGTGCGGAAAAACATACATAGTAGAGAACAGTAGACCACTCAAAGTGAAAACTCAGCATCACAAGAACAACATTCGCACAGGCGAAACAGAAAGATCAAGAATCTGATCTGGAACAAAAATCACCAAATCCAATGGAATAACATACAGATAGTGACAAAGGACGTGAATCCTAGTCGCCGAAAAACTCTAGACACTGGCAGAAAATCCGATAAGCCAAGCTAGCGTAGACATGAACGGGTTCCGATAACGCGCGAGGAGGCACTCGGCGGTTAAGGTGTCAGACTAGTAACTGAGAGTTACCAAGTTCGAATCTGAGGGTAATCAAGTGCTTGGGGAAAAGAATCATAGTAAATGAACTCGACTCAAGTGCGAAAACAGGACTAAGCCTGACGGAAGTAGAGTTCGCTTCCGAAACGTCGTGCAAAAAGTGTGGAAATACGCCGATCAACTCAACAAACATCACAAAAATCATATAATTGTTCATTTACATTCATCTGATATAATAAGTCACTCTTTATTGCAATTCTTCTTCATTTTTTCTTATTATTACGAGTGCCATTTTGTAGAGGCGCCCCGATTTTTGAGTTAAAATCTGCAATTTAATAAAGAATTGGATCAAACTTCTTTTAGTCTATTAATTTTAATTGTTCACAATTTTTGAGTAATTGAGCATTAAGAGTACAATTTAATCTACTTTGGAGACGCAAAGCTCGTAATTATAAATTTACCTTCACTCTTGTCACCACCATAGCGTAAGTGCCTCCTTATTATTATATCTTTCTTATAGATATATGATCAAAAGCTCTTTTCGCTTTTGTTGAAATCAGCACGAGCAGGGGTCAGTTATAGAATTGGGCCATTTCCAATTTCTGACCGGAAACTCCGTCTACCTGCATAAATGTCTGACAATATTACTTAAAAACTAATCCTACCTACTACAATTCCAACGATCGGAAATCATCTAATCTTATTCTATAAAACATCACAGGCAGGGCAATTGGTTACTGCAATTGACTCAGTCTATACCAATTTGTTAGCAAGTATTCCATTTAAACAGCTTGTCTAGTGTATCCCGAAGGACCAATGGGATTGAAGTAGCATATCGTTGTGTCGTCCAATTTTGTGTCTTCGTGCCAAATATTTCATCCACATTCACCAGTATATGTACAACATTACTATTATAACTTTGTGTACACTATATTGAACTAGCTGTGATTGTATTTTATTTTATTTTGAACGGATTTTTTTCTGTGGGGTCATTTAAAAAATTTGGTATAATTATGCAACACAGGTAGACACACAAGAAGAGCTCCTTGACCGAATAATGTTTCATTTCGGTCAAATCAGAGAAGACCAACAAATTCACCCTGCACGAATGTGCATTAAGAAAGGGGATGCTTTTAGATTCATTCCAAATCATTGTTCCTATAATAAATGTTTTGTGTTAAAACAGCCAACTCAATTTATGTACTACTGTTAATAGGGTGAATTAAAATGACCATCGTCATCATTAATTGCGGTTATCTTCAAAAGATTAGTTTTAGCGAAATTAAATTAGTATACCTTTTTGACGTAAAAAGGCCAAAGATTAAGAAGTTCACTTTGAGAAAATGAAAAAGCTGCTCAAAAATTTTTTTGAGGTTAGAAAGCCAGAGGGTGATGTGCTACCTGCCCCCTGAAGTGTCACAGAACATTTAAATAGACGGCTCCAAAGAGCATCAAATACCGTGGCTTTTGGCTAAAAATTATTAAAATTTATTGAGCAGTAAAAAACTTATACCGAAAACTCCCTTTTTAACATTCAATTTCAAGAGCGAACATCTTTGAAGGGAGGAAATTTTTTATAGCAACTTGTGACCTTATTTTTAGCAGGTCTACCTAGACCCAGGAGATTTTTTATTTTTTTATTTTTCAGCTTCGACATTATTAGTCCTTGTCTACGTTAAAGTATACCCCTCCCCTATTCACACACTTTTCCAGCCATTTTTAATTTTTCAATACAGTCCTAGAAGTTTCTTTCATAATGTTCTTCAATTCCTGTAACAAATTTGCTTTAATCTCATCAATTGTGCTAAAATGGCGTCCTTTTGGTACTGATTTTAATTTAAGAAATAAAAAAATCGCAAGGAGTCAGGTCGGGTCAGTGTTTCAAACCGCACGCTGCTATGACACTTTATTGGCGCGCAATTTAAAAAGTGCGGTTATTTTTGGAACAGACCTCGTATATACACATACTTTCAAAATTTCAAGGACATATTCTTTGTGTGAAATTAAGCTAATTTTGTCAAATTAACATATGGTCCAAAGGCCACCATTTTCGAGATACAGGGTGTTGAAATTTTGTGAATGGGATGTTTTCTTTTGATTTCCTAGGAACTATAACACAGACAATCTGATATTATGTATATTACCCACACTCCACACGAATCATACACTGATGCTTGCGATACTCAATTATTCGATACAGTGGCGGAGATACGGCCATGTCGAAAGGGTTTTTCAGCATAAACTTCTACGCCACTGGATGTACTCGAATTTTGTTTCCATTTCCGTATTTGTCAACTCAATATACACACCAATATACACTTTTATAAATATTTTCGATCTAAGAATGCGTTGGATCTGTTGGTAGAAATGTAGTTGACATTCTTAAACGAGTTTGGTAATTTTTCTGTCAAAAAGTTTAACAAAGCCGACCTGTTAAGCGCTCCTGAAAGGAATATAGACCTACGGAGGGTACAATCACATTTACAGACCCGTGTTGCACTTCCCTTATCCAAAATGTATTTTCTGTAGTGCATGCTACGTCAATTTATACTCCATTACTTCATAAACTGAGCGCAAATCTACTGTATTCCTTTTCAATAGGTAAAAGGACTATTAAAAAAATCATCTTGTTGCATAAAATGCATTGAAGCAGCCTACGCGTAAAGTGTACTTCAACCATCATAACATGAATTAATTACTTCTTTAGAATATTTTGCAAGCCAAACACGCAAAATGCATACTAAACATTTTTCTTTTGGAAAACATTTCTTTCTTCACGTTTTTATTGAACATTTTTGTGAAATATTGTCAGACCGTTGTTTACATAATTATAAATAACAGTAAATCATTTCATAAGAGGCAAGATTAATGAAATAACAAAAAGTTAATTTAATATAACTAAATTTTATTATTTAAAGGAAAAGAAAATTTTCTGAAAAAAAGATTAAATAAAGTCAGTGAGCGGAGTTTATTTACAGAAGAAAGTGGTTATTGTTAGCAAATAATCTATCATTTCTAAAGCAGAATTGAAAGTGTTTGATATTCTCAGCCACTAGATATTATTTTTCCAAGTTTTCCGCAGTCGTAAGCGCAATAACGTTTTAAGGAAAAGATTTTATGTTATCGGTTTCATTCGCTAGCGAAAATTGAATGATTGAATGAAATTCCTGGTTACTTTTATAACATGAAACTCGATGTTATTTGTGAAAAATAATTAATTATAAGTTTTCACACAAAAGGAGTTACAACATTTTTTTTTTGTAAATGCGTATAGTTAAAATGATCTGTAGTCGTTCAGATAATACACAAGTTGCCGTTTTAAACATGACTTGAAACATTTACCTTTATAAGACAGGAGCGATCGTGGTTCTTTATGGAAACAGGTTCAAGCTTCAGGACATGATACGGATCTCACAAATCAGCCTCCTTTATAGCCAGCTTTCGAACCTAAAAAGCCTTTGGGCGTACTTTAAGATATCAGATTATTGAAATACAAAGCTTACTACCTAAATTTGATCTTTTAGTATTTTTAAATTCATATTAAAATTATAATTAAAATTTAGATAAAAATAACAAAATGTTTTGAAGAATTGCGCAAGCTTCCGTTCAGTAAAGTAAAATAAATTTACCAAAATAAAATGTATTTAGCGGATATGTTCCTGGATTCGATTTAATTAAACTAAAAGAGGAAGAATAATTGCACAGCTCTCTGTAATTAAAAAAAAAACTGTAATTAGTGAAAGCACGTACAGAATGGGTATTATATAAAAAGTAAGAAAAATGTTATTCATGGTATCATGAATTTTTGTGGGAAATTAAACTGGATCCATTTTTTAAAGAATGAATCACAAACCGTACTCCAGAAACTTCAATTGAAATACTGTTATATTGTTCTTGTCATTGCAGTTAAATTAAATGTTGCAGTACGTATTGCTGCCATTTTCGTGTAAGGGTACATTGTATGTCTTGGAATTTAAAGTATATAGGGTGGGTGTCAAATGAGTGGACGAAGGATTGCTCCTTAACTATTAGAGATATCAAAACCAATTTTGGTGTGGTAATACACGATCACTGGACCTACATTCTAAAAATACTTAGGTATATACAGGGTGATTGACAAAAATATGCTAACCCAAATCTGTATTTTTTAAATGGAACACCCTGTATATTTTTGCATTTTTGGATTCACTGTTAGCAGAACAGGGAATCTTTAACTTTCAGTGGATCCCATTTTGGCCTTCAGATCGACCTCGGGTTTGGCCTTGGAGTTAGTATAGGGGTTGACCACAGACTTGGCCTTGCGCTAGGGATTTGTATTCTAATAAAGGATCCTAGTCTAGTAAGACCGGAACTGTTTCTTGGGCTTCGCCCCCTGTCATTAATATTGCATTCTAATAATGGGGAACAAGAATTAATAAATAAGACATAAGACATAAGATGATAACAAGTGTTTTTCATAATAAAAGATGTTATTTAATCTGTGTTTTATTATTATTAACTTAATTACTCATTTATATGTATAATGTTGAAGGTGACTTTTTCTCAAGGTAAAATAAGTACGTTGTAATAAAATTCGTATATACGTAAAGGCCACAACCCTCAAATGGAAATTAAAAGAAATGTAATAATTTTAATAACAGTTATGTAGTCTATTTATAATAAACCCTATTACGAAAATCACATTGTAAAACAGTTATCTAGGCCAGAATTGCGTTTTTAAACTCGGATAGAAATTAATCAATAGGCATAAATACAATATATTAACCTTACATACTGACAACATTTGAGATAACGCTTAAATCTAGGCTTAAAGACTGCTCAGACCATAATCGATATGTTTCAAGTCTATGCCGGAGCTTTTATACCCTTGAAATATATGATAAAAATCAAAACCGTCCTTAATAAACATTAATAATAATAAAACACAGATTAAATACACCTTTTTATTATGAAAAACACTTGTCATCATCTTTACATGTCTTATCTATTAATTATTGTTCCCTATTATTAGAATGGAATTTTTATGGCAAGGGGCGAAGCCCATGAACAAGTTTCTGTCTTAGAAGACTAGGATCCTTTATTAGAGGCCAAACCCGAGGTCGATCTCAAGCCCAAAATGGGACCCACACGTGCGCGGACTTGGGAATTCCCAAGGTCAAAAGCGAAAGTTAAAGTGCACGTGTTGTACTACTGTTACACTTAGAATAAACGTATCTATATCACTAACCGTTCTGCAGATATCGTCACTTTAGTACCAAAATAGAGTTAACTTTGGAACCACGATGCGAGCGTTGTTATCACGATTCTGTAAATCTGTTTATACCACCGACTATTAATAATAGTCTACTAACAAACAAACTGGGAAAATTTTAGAAAACATGTAAAACTATACAGAATGATTAACTTACGCGAAATGTAATTTTTCACAATTTTTCAAACGCAACACCCTGTATATGTTTTCACATTTCGATTCCCCGTGAAAAGTAGATACTAATTGATAATAGCTTACATAGCCATAAGACGGGCCCTTCTTGAGATATTGACGCTTTTACCTAAAAATATTCTAAAATACAAATTTAGTATGACAATACGATTCAACAAAATAAATCAGGTAGGCCAGTCGCTCGTAATAAAGAGGAACAATTGCATCTATTGATTTGACGTTTGTATAATCATTAAATATTGTTTCATTAGTTTGTGTGTTTTTCGATTGTCGTTTTGTCAATGTTTGCATAAAATGAATTTTTCCAAAGAAGAAATGATCGATATGATCTTTATTTACGGCGAAGCTCAAAGAAATGCTTTGCTGGTATCCGTTTGTACTCTGAACGATAACCAGAGAGAAGACAGCCGCGGAAGGAATCGTTTATGAATGTAGCTGAGAGATTTATGAGTAAGTAAGGAAGTGTGTGTTATCCCAAGCGCGCAAAAACAGCCCCAAATGAAGAAATTGAGTTTCAAGTTGTGGCATCTCGTATAGAAAATCCGCTAATTAGTACCAGAGAGCTAAGTACACACCTAGACCTAAATAGAAACACAGTTCTCAGCTTTAATCAAAAAATAAATTGCATGCTTATATCGAGCAACATCAAGCTTTAAGTGAAATAGATTTTCAAAATCGGGAACCTTTCTGCCAATGGGTAACTACTAATGTCAATGAAGAACCCAATTTTGTTAATAACATTCTATTTACTGATGAGGCAACTTTTCACAATAATAGCAACATAAATATCATCACTATTCAGATACTAATACACACATCTTAAGAGTTGTTGATCACTAGCAACGATGGTCAGTTAATGTGTGGGGTGGTATAATCAATTATAATGTGGTTGGTTCTTTTTTCTTTGATGGGAGTTACTGGAGAAAGATGAATGATTTATCCGAGCTTTTGGAAAATATCGAGGTAGGTAATATTCGTACGATGTGGTTTCAACTGGATGACGCCCCTCCACACTATGCAATCAATGTTAGGCAATATCTCGATAGAAATTATCCGATGAGGTGGATAGGACGAGGTGGTGTGCAAAACTGCCAGCCAGATTACCGGATCTTACGACCATTGATTTCTCTCTTTGGGGCTACGTTAAAGAAAAAGTTTACCATCATCCTCCCACCACAAGCGAAGGTATGAAAAATAGAATTAGAGCTGCGTTTCAATCAATTTCGCCTATAATGTTGTTGCGAGTGAATCTTTCGTTTACCGAGCGAATTACAAAATGTTTTGCTAGGCGTGGTCAGCATTTTGAACATTTAGTTTCAATTTATAGTTGTTCAACTTATTTTTAGGCATAGAGAATACAAGGTGTTGCATTTGAAAAAATTGAGAAAAATTACATTTCGCATAAGTTAATCATTCTGTATAGTTTTACATGCTTTCGAAAAATTTCCCAGTTTGTTTGTCAGTAGACTATTATTAATAGTCGGTGGTATAAACAGGTTTACAAAATCTTGGTAACAACGCTCGCATTGTGATTCCAAAGTTAACTTTATTTTAGTACCAGAGTGACGATATCTGCAGAACGGTTAGTGATACAGATACAAATTTCGATACTTTTATTCTAAATGTAACAGTGAATCCAAAAATGCAAAAATATATAGGGTGTTCCATTTCAAAAAGCACAGGTTTGGGTTGGCATATTTTTGTCAATCACCCTGTATATACCTAAATATTTTTAGAATGTAGGTCCAACGATCGTGTATTATCACATTGGTTTTGATATCTCTGATAGTTTAGGAGAAATCCTCCGTCCACGCAGTAGACACCCACCCTATATATGTAATGTGTTGACGTTTACTTAGCATTTATTTATTTAAAATTTATTTACAATATATAGTAATGTAAGTTATGTATTAAATTAATTAATTATCACTAACAATCACGTTCACAATTTATGTGCTACACTAAAGATTATATGCTACTGATCTTGTATAGAACAGTTCTTTATATTTATACATACGCCTATGTGCCTGTCTTTTTGAAACTAGCCCTTCAAATCTAAGCTGTGTGTTTGAGACAACTACAATTATATCGTTTTCAAGCACATTGTTACAGGTTAAATACTCACTAGAACATCCAGCCCGTAAAGACAATTTGTGCCACGTCATAGCTCAGTGGTGTGGGCGGGGTTCTTACTAAAAGAGGCACAGGGGCACTCGTCACAACTCCAAAACGTCACAATCTGGAGAAAAAGGCAAAAGGCGCCTCCTGTTAAACACATTTACAGCGGGAAACCAATATGTTCACTCAAAGCTACTACTAAAAATTCTACTCCAAAAATCTTTACGCTATATTCACTTAAATTCCCATGAAATTCTAAGCTGTATATAAAACCCGCAAAATTGCGATAATAAAACTCAAAACTCATTAAATATTTCGATAAACGTATGTAAAAAACAAAAAGCTTAACTAACCAAAAAATAACTGGTCAATACGGTAATTTAATTATCCAATTAAAAAAGAAAAATACGTCACCAGAAAACTAAACAAACGCGATCAAAAATCTATCAAATCTTAAAATTTATCAAACGTCGATATCGGGATGTAATACCTAAATTCGTCGAAGAATAACAAATAACAAACTGCTTACTTCTTGTCAAATCAGCAATATCCGCAATCGGTAGGTCGATACCTATAAAAATACTTCAAGGAGGGCGACTATTAGCGACACCCTCGTATGCAAAATCAATTAGATGTTCGGTCAATGATCGACTCACTACCTATTTACGTTACGTTAATTTATAATCTAAAACTGCAATGTAATCCTACGTCGAAAAATAGAAATCGCTCTAATTCAACTTACAATCATTCGGAATTACCTCAATCTATCCGGTATAGAATATGCTCAAATTCAAAAAACAAAGTATTGCATCACACCTTTACAAGTACGTTAACCTAAAGATATACATATGTATATTGAATAATAATAAGAAAATACCATCATCGAAAGGTCACACAATTGTTACATAAAACAAATTTTTACATCAAATGTTTACTTAAAAATGCTGCGAAACGAACTGGTATCAATATTGGCGTTACTAAAATTATTTTTGAAATAAAAACCAAAATGACAAAGATTATAACCAATAAGCTGCGTTCTCTTGTAACGCATAACCACATTTAATTTTGATACAAATCGTCAGGATCATAATTAAAAAAAAAACAGATACATTTAGAATCATCTCACGAATGGATATACGCCAGCATTACAATTTAATAGGTGCAAAAAAATCAAACGTGAATGTCGAAATTAGCGTATTCAAACGTTAGCAAACAAAACAAAAAAAATACACCAGAATTTATTAAAATCAACCACAGCAAAACAAAATGCACAAAAGAGTTTACCTTATATTTGTTATACAGACCTTTGGTACCTAGGTGACCTCGGCGGTGGAAGTGCGATCTGTGTTGATACTGCACTAGGTTCCTTCAGCCTGAGTTAACTCGTGAATCTGTCTCCTTCCAATACATTTGATTGATATTACAATTGGTTCTAATTGCACTAATACTTAAACTTCCGTAAGCTTCGACTACGTCACTCTACTATATATAAGTTCTAACTAACACTAATTTAAAATCCCAAAAGAACGAAAAGCTTTTTATTTACAGCAGTTTGTATTATTTGTTCGAAGTCGGCAATATACACAAAAGCTACCATTTAATCCAGGAACTTGTTACTTTAATCCTCAAAACCAACTTGCGAAACAGCAGGTCCATAGAACATGGCTAAGCATATCCAAAAATATCATCAACTAAGGCTCCTTATCAGCTCGACAAATACGAATCGATCAGCGCTCTTGTGAAAGATAAGTAAAAGTTGATCCGTTTTACCTGAGTATTTAATCCTCCAGGCAAGGTTACATTTATATAGGGATTAACGTAAATTGTTGAAACTATTATGCACAAATTTCTTTATTTCTGGCAGTTTACTGAGAATTGTAAATTTATTTTGCATCATATTTGAGGCATAAATGAAAATTACTATGTAATTTCTTTCCACATTCCGATATGGTATTTGACTGTACCTAATTACTGATCGAACCCTATTAATGTTTAATCAATTTTCGTTTATTACCTATAAATCAGTGAAAGTAAGTAATTGTAATTTGAGGATAAAACGGATTATGGCTAATTTACATAAATATAATTGAAAGTTTCAGGTAGATTTTACATTTAGTTATAACCATAACTTTTATATTTTCTTCAATTTCCGCAGATTGTAAAGACTAAATTTTAATTTATTTCACTATTTTTACAACTAAAATTAAAATATTATATGCACATTTGTGCGTCCAAAATTCAAATATAATTATTATAATAATTATTTAAAAATTAGGAGTACACAAACAATTTAAACCTATTAATTTAATTGATTTTAAAGTACTATACTTTAAAGTGTGCTAAAATCCCATTAAAATAGTTTGGTTTGCAACATGAAGATACAGCCATTCAATTATTTGAATCTCAATGCTCAGTAGTGGTTAAAAAATCAGGACTAATAGTTGATGAAAATTACCATTTCTTGCTTGTTCTCCAGACGGCTTAGTAGGAAAAACTGCGATTGTTGAAATAAAATGTTCCGAAAAAGCAACAATTTACATCCTATTGAGGCATATTTAACGGTAGATTAGAATACTGTGAATATAGTAATAATAAGCTCACTTTGAAACGAAATCACAATTATTTTACCAGGTACAGGGTCTATTGCACATAACCAAAAGAAATATATGTACTTTGTGGTCTACACTAAAGGTGGAATACATGTTGAAGAAATAAAAAGATAAACTTTCCTAACATACATTTCCTTGGTATTTATTTATTTTATGTATTTTAGAGGCGAGATTTTTTGGACACAGAAAATGAAAAAAAAATTGACTAGGTTTTATATGCACTCGCTACTGCCAGAACTAATGGATTCAAGGCAACATCGTCAACAGAAGATTCGTGATGTTTATATTGATTAAAATGAAACAATTTGACTATACTGTTTTTTTAAACTTACAGCACCTAGAATACAAATTATTATTGTAATTATATTCTTTTATAATTAAATTGGATTTTACCGCGATTTTTCTTTTCAAGAAGTAGGGAAAATAATACAAATTCTCAATTTGAAATTTTTAAAAACGCGGATGACAGATGATTGTCACGTCATACAATATTTGATAAGTAATAAAATGATGAAAAATAATTACTTTGAAGAACAAATTTCGTGCAAAAACCTTATGCGTAAACAGCATTCGAAATTTGTGTTGTATGTATCTGGTGTAAATAAGTTTTATGGCGTTCATTCAATATATAAAGGCGAATTCACGCCATAAAACATAAGTTTACACACTAGACACAAAATAACTAATTTAAACCCTAGTTACGCAATATTTATCTGTCAATTTGCATCATTGTAACACGATCATTAACACAGGTACTTTTCTTTTATCTGTCTAATCTCCTTAGAAGTATAATTACACTACCTGACCTCTGTGGCCCGGGCGTTTAAGAAACTTTCGTTGGTAAGAATTTTAAATAAAATGGATATTAAAAACTTTTGACCAGGATTACAGTTACAATTTAACACTTGGAAAAGATTGCTAAACGAAACATCGTTCTTAAACACTGTAGAATTTGTCCGTAGAATTTTATTTTCGGAAATTGACTGTCGTTTGAAAATATCACTTAAAATAGATCAAAGATAAAATTAATTTTTGTTACCCAAAATTATTTTTTTCAAACAAAATACTAAGCAAAATTTGATCATGGTAAGGAATATATTCCTGAGCTTAAAATTTTTCAAATTCAATTTTAGAGCTGTAATCCTGGTCAAAAGATTGCACTTTTTCCAATTGTATAGTGTGTTGCCTAACCTAGTATAGAGGCGCCTTAAGGATGTGGTGAACCAGCATATTATCCGAATCAGCGAGAGCGGAGCATCCTCCTACGGTAAGTACACCCCCAGCATACGTAACTCTTTCCAACCCCCACTTAACTACCCCTTTTGAGGATATTGCGTTGACCGCAAACAAACAAAACGTGAGGGAAATCCAGCAGCCTCGTCTAGATTAAATGCAACCTTCTTCAAAATTCGCCATATTCCTTAATATCTCCCACTATGTTACTTAAATCTTCAATAGCCAATTATTTATAAACAAAAAAAGGATTACTACCGGAAAAATTACATCACCCATCTAAAAGGTGCCTCGTGTAAGGTGATATGGGTAAGATAACGAAACTTCTACTATATTGACCATTGTTTCTCAACAGTTTTTATCTAAAGGAAGACGACAGTCTGTCGGTTTGCAATTTAAACTCACAAAAGATGTACTATACAAACGTAATAAATTTTATACTTACTTTAATTTATAAAACGTAATCTCCATTCATTTACCAAAATACACCAATATTAAACATGTATGTACACAAAAACTAGTCTTTCACACTAATCTAGCAAAGAGGGAATTCCACTATCTATTGATACCAAGAAATAAACCAAATTTTAATTTAAAACTCCAATCTAAACTTGCTAAATAAACCAAAAACTTCATTTCATTATCAAAATGGGGATTTTAAATGCGACTACTGTTACTAAAACAATTTCACATATTCTTCAAATACGAAAAGACAAAACACAACGTTACAATTAAAAAACTTTCCCAACATTCATGCATTATTACTTTTACTGTGCGAGTCTATACTACATTCAGGATGAACGGTACTAACAAATAATTTGTAATTTCGAAAACTATCGGCAAATATTTGATAATACCATAACACATGACATCATAGACGAGAAACTTAACTCACATAAATAAGATGTTACAAATGGAACCAAACATTTTACAGCTTCATCGCCAGCTGAGGGTATTCCTGCATCCGTTTGGTCCAAAATTCGTCCGGGTTCTGGGAAAAAAATTGGAGCTTCAACATTCCATCACTTGATATTTCAATAAATTTTTCTTTCATGTTTATTGGTATGTTGAAAGGAATCGGCTAAAACGGATTCAGTATGCATCTGTAACTATTGTAACTGTTAGGAATTTCTTCGGGGAAATAATCACAGAGCTGTTGTTTTAAATTGAGCAGAGTAACTTTCATGCATGCAAAAACTTGTTCAAAATTTGTAGCACTGTAATTGGATACATCTTCCATAATTTTCTGAATGCACTGTAATGAATCGAGCTCCTTTTTGCCAAGTCAAGTCGACCATAAACCGATTTTTTTTATAAACCCCTTATTTTATCTGTGGCTGTAATTACTATTCAAAAGTGGGTCACGCCCGAGGAGATGCTGGGTGCTAGAAAACCTAAAATAGCATCCGTCAAAACCATGAAACACATTTCCTTTGGTAGTTTTCCCAAGATGTCATTTCATAGGAAAACTAACTTGGCACTTGGCGCCTGGCGTTGTTTAATTGCGTGGGTATCGTACAAAATCACCAATTGATTCATATATGTGACAAATAGGGCTTGTCTAGGTGTAATCTGTCTTTGAAATTGCCTTTTCAATGTCTTTATTCTAGTGGAATCGGAAAATGTTTACTTTCCAATTTTTCGCGCCGCGCGTACGACTGTCTGGAAAACTTTTTGTTAAGAGGTTTTTGACAAAAATATAGTGCCGGTTACAACCAAATTTTTACTGAAAAATCTGGATCATGTGTAGTTGTGCTCGTTAAATTTGAAATAAAAGGTATTTGGTTTAGAACTAACGTTGCCACCCAATACGAGAGAATCACAGGGAGGATGTTAAGAAGCGGTGGGGAGATAATTACTGAGAAAGATGATGACGGAAAATACATTAATTGCATATATTCCTATGGAGCTATCGTGCTAACGAGGACCCTTTTAGACCCTCCAACCAACTGCATTACCCAGAGATAGCGTCTGATCGGGGCGAAAATCAACAGATGCCATGTGTGGAACATACTTATAATGTCAAAAAATGCATTACTTGTATAGACTATCATGCTAACAAGAAAAAAAGCCGGCGACAACTACGACAACAATACACTCACAGACGACTTTTTTTAAAACTATTTTTTTTTGGTTCTCCAGTTTGTGAAACGAAAAAAGAGCCAACTAATTTTTTTTTGTAATTTTTGACATAAAAACAATACTTACCTGCTATTATAGATTGCGGAAAAGTAACAAATGGCGTAATAGGTTTTATTTTATTTTGCCACCATAATGTTCTTTATACGTCCCCAAATGCGGGCGTAATGTGGTCTTTATAGCACGGAAATGTCATTGTTGCTAAGCAGCATGATTGCCAGCAAACACATGACATGATAGTTTTTGCGTTTTCACCTTCCATTTTAGAATGCAAATTATTTACAAACAAACAGTACCTTAGCAACAGTTTAGGAATATCACAGTATCTTAGTAACAACAAATTAGCCTACTGTCGACTTTATTTCACTGCATTTGCATTTAAAAACTTGCCGAAAATACTAAATCTCTTTAAAATTTTGTTCCAGTTTCATGGTGCAAAATAAAATAAAACATTATGTACCACGGGCATAATTAGATTATGGCTCAGGAATATAAAGCCCTCCGCTTCGCGTCGGGCTTTTAACATTCCTCGAGCCATAATCTTCTGATTATGCCCTTAATACATAAATATTTATTATGGCACGAAATGGCAAATAACTATACTTCGTTTATCGAACAGAAATAGTTAAGCTCCTCCCCAAACATTCCCACAGTATTTAAATGTAACTTTGTTATTGGTCGCACTTCTAGTTGGCGTACAACATAACAGACGTTTCTAATTTGTCATTGAGTTTTGGTATTTGAATGAGTGTGTACCGTATTTTCATCGTCGGTACTTGCTTCAATTTGCTGTTATTCTCAATTATACGAACAAAATAGTCTTTCTGAAGACTTGGTGTATAATAAATAACCATATCGTCCTTATAAAAGGACGCTCTACTTTGACTTAATCCAAAACTTCAAATATTTTTAAATTATGTTTGTGTTACTTTATTTTATATAATGAAAAACAATTTGAAAAAAAGAGTATATGACGAATCTTTGTGTATATTCAGGTCCACCTATAATTTCCAAACTTCGCCTTACTGTAATGTTTGCAGCCTCTTGTACCTTCTTTAATATGTTCTTACCTTGTATTTTTACAATAATAAATATTTTGAAACTTCTGCTGTGTGTTAAAGTGCCAATACTAAAATCATGATGTTTTGTAATTTAGTCTTGACAAAGTGACATTTCAATTTGTGGTTATTAAATTTCCCGGTTTTTATAATTTTGTTGGTGTAAAACTGGTCGCTCCTTACATTGGCCAAAATTTAGTGGGAGGAGCTTAACTATTTCTGTTGGGTAAAAATTTATTCGCAACACGTGCGCTGTCACCTTTTTGGTGCTCGGCTTTATATTTTATTCCTCGGCTACGCCTCGGGTAAAAATGAACAGCCTCGCACCAAGAAATGTGTAAAAAGCGCACTAGTTGCGAAAACTACTATTAGCTTAGTATAAATATTTTATATGAATGCTTAATAAAGGACCCCGCACCCAAGTAATGGAAAAATGGCGACCGGTTAAATTTTCTGAAACCTTGGTATGTTATTGCACTCGATTTAGTAACCAAAAGTGTCAATGGGCCCAACTCAATCCTATGGCTAGTTTTCGAGATACAGGGTGTTAATATTGTAAAATGCCCAGTTTTTAGAAATTTATATTTTCAAACTTAAGAGCTAGATTACATTTCTGTTGCATAAATACGTTTACTGTGTATTTAAATAATACGTTAATAAATACATACAATACCAAAATATTTATAACTACAGGGTGATTCACAAATATATGACGGTAGTTTTTTTGCAGAAACTTGCTATTTTCAGTATAACTTCACGGAACCATTTTTTCAAAAGCTACTATCCAATATGGTATTTTGACTATAAAATATTGCACACCAAATATTTATTATAGAGGGTGTTTTACAGAATGAGCCACAGTATACGATAATTTTTTTTATGACTTAATTCAAAACGCTGTACTTCCAAATTGATTTTTGAGAAAGTTGATTTATTTATTAAAAGTTATTGTATTTTAAGAAAAGTACAAAAACCATGAACAGCCTGTATTTAAAAATTTCCTCGGTTAAATGTAACCATTTTTTCAGTATAAATTATTTGTGGTAGCCTCTTTTTTTTTTAAATCCGATACTATTACCAGTTTTCGAGATACAAGGCGTAAAAGTTGAGAAATGTTGAATTGATTAGTTTTTCTTATTTAAACTGAAAAGCTAAATTGATTTTATGTTACGTATATAAGTATAATGTAAGCTTAGTTCGATGTACATTAAAAGTTCCGCAAAAAATATTTATTATTACAGGGTAATTTACGAATTATTTACAATATATTTTTGCAAACACTTAATATCTCTACACTTTTGCCATATATATTTTATTTCTTAAAGTTTATATCTACCCACTCACAATCTATACTGTTCATACAGGGTAAACCATAAAGGCATATTGTCAGTTACCAAAAATAAATAGGCTTTGAAATTATTACAACGATACCTTGTATTTCGTGAGCGACTTTTATGTTAATTTCATAATATTACATTAAGTACGCATGAACATAATATATACAGGGTGATTTGGTTGTTTTTTAATTGCCTCAAAATATATCACACCTTGCTCCGATATACGTGACAAGTCTATACACTAGCAAATATAGATAATATTTATTTTTTTATATAGGTAGAATCTAAATACTAGGTGCTTATTTTGTAAAGGCAAGTATTTCATAGTTGTCGTTCCAGCACCAGATATGGAAATGCAATAGTTGTCTCTAATTGGATTTTTTTGTTATTATCATTATCAAGCACTATACACATCGTATATTTTAAGGGGTTTCGAAACCCCGAATGAATTCTAAACTATCGGCGATATAAGGTTCATGAATAAGTCGTCTATTTCTATTGAGTTACTTTCTTCCCTTTGGAAAGTGGCATGGATATATTGGGCGGCTATAGGCCTGTTACGTTTTTTAAATATTCTACGACGACGTGTCTGTGGTTTAATCTATTCCATTTCCTACGTCGACGCACTAGATTTTCGGTTTCCACGCTCAATTGAACAAAATTATTTTCACCTAATTATCTTCCAACCTACATATACATAGAAGGTTATACAATCGCCTTTTTTTTCACTATCACTAAATCGACTTAGCTCATTTCACAACCTTTGGCCAAGTTTCGCCAAAATCGGCTATCATGTCTGGATGTCTGTGTGTGCGTGTATGCGTGCGTGCGTGTGTAAGTGGGTGCGCGCGTCCGTGCGTGCGTGCGTGTGTGTGTATGGATGTATGTTAGTATCCACGATAAATACAGAACGAAAATACCTACCGACTTAAAATTTTGTATTTAAGCTTATTTTCACTGGCACAGAGGGGGCGAGGGGGGGTTATTAGTATGAGTTTTTGGTTTTTATGAAATATTGTTAAAACAGATGCATATTTCAAAGATATGAAAATGCTCAAACATAGACCTTAAACATATCAATTAATTATGTTCTATGCAATTTTTTTGATACGACGCCTAATTTTGCGGCAAAGGTAGAATTTAAGTGTAGACGTATTTTTCAAAGAAAATTTAATTTTACATAACTTTTAAGTTTCTGAATATAACGCAAGGTAAGTCTAAAAAATAATCATATATCAATGAAAATGAAAATGTTTAAACTATACTATAGATATTGAATTCTCGGCATGCAGCTTCAACAGTTGTAAAATGCTGTCCACGAAGAAAGTGCGCCATCGATCGGAATAAGTGATAATCGAAAGGCGTAAGGTCCGGGCTATAATCTGGATGAGGAAGATGTTCCAAATTCAATTACCTAATTTTTGGTTGAGCTCGAGCTGCAGTATGAGGTCTGGCGTTCTCTTGTTGTAAAATTGCCTGTCCCGACTTAGAGCACCATGTTGACTGTAAAGGTTAGTATCAATCGTCTGCCCATCAGGAACCAACTCAAAGTGAATAACCCCTTCAAAATTCCACCATACACAAAGCATAACCTTTCGTTTGGAACTTTTCTCGTTTGGGAACCGGCAATGTAGGTTACCCAGCAGTAATCCACTGATTTTCTGTTCTAGGATTATTGAAGTAAATCCACTTTTCATCGTAAGTAACGATCCGTTTAAAGAGACGTTCATCCCAAGGATTGGAAAGCAGTTATAAATATTTTGAATTGTATGTATTTACTAATGTATTACTTAAATATACAGTAAACGTATTTATGCAACAAAAATGTAATCTAGCTAAGAGCTAGAACATACAAATTCCTGAAGACTGGGCATTTTTCAACCTTAACACGCTGTATCTTGAAAACTCGTCATAGGATTGAGTTGGGCTCATTGACACTCTTGGTTACTAAATCGAGTACAACAACATACCAAAGTTTCAGAAAGTTTAACCGGTTGCCATTTTTTCATTACTAGGGTGCGGGGTCCTTTGCAGAGCTCAAATAAATTTGTATCTAGTCTATATACATTTCGTTCCAAAAGTGCATAATATCAAAATATTGAGGATTCAGCGACCAGGAGGACCTCTGTTGAAATAGCACCCAGAGCATTAACTCTGTTTTTCAAAAAATTATAAGCCTATCATACAATGGGTCCCATTTGCGTTGTAATTTCCGGATATCTCGGTTATTTGAAAAGATGGAGATACGGTTTTTGCAATACTGTGCCATTGTTTCGAGAACATACTATTTAACACCCTCATCCCCTTTGCAAAACAATGCTCCTAAAAGGGGATGCTTGTACGGTGTTAGTAGACATTATACTAAAGGCTCAATGCTCCTAAAAGAGGAGTGTTAGACATTATACTAAAAGCACAAAGTTGCAAACTATGTTTTATGAATTTTCAAAAGAAGAAGTGTGGAATTCTACCCTAGTAGTATACTTTGATTTCGCTACACAAGTAAAAATGCAGCATCATTTTCTGAAGCTCATAATATTATGATATAGAACAAATATATTATGAGAACGTTCAACTGTATTGTGTCACATGTGGATGAAATTTGTCACAGATTTTTTCCTAATATTAGTATATTTGAATATCATATGTAGACCTTAAATTAATGGTAGATTACGGGGAATTCTTATTTTACAGTTTCTTGTCGCAGTTTCGATAAAAGGGATTAAATTTCATTCTGGATGAAGAGAGTTTTTAAATAACACATTATGTGTCGACTTTAATTTATTTGAGTTACGTGTTTGATAGAGAGACGTTTGGTCACGGTTAAACATTTCTACATACTTTAGAGCTTATCAGTTCATTTATGGATTGAGTTGTTGTTGGGGAAGCTATAGAAAATTGATTTGAGTAATAGGGTTTCTTATTGAAAAACAGAATATTTGCATCTCGATTCTAGGTATCAGGTCTGTTTTTTTTTCTGGGGAATGTACATTATGTAGTTTTAGTATGGAAATTTTTTTTAGTGTGACGATTAGAAGATGACGTGATTTTAGTTGGTTAAGGGGTTTTGTGTTTCGATTAGTTAGTTAAAGTTAGGCTGTGACAGAGAACAGATCGAAAGTTGGGGGAGTGATGTAGACTTTACCTACGTTTTACCCGGGTTACTTGAAGCTATCGTTCACCTTAGTGTGGATTATAGAGGATTTAACCATCCCCGGTACATTTTTTTGTTGTTATTCGTTGGATAGGAGTGCCACTTTCATTTCTATTGAAGTAATAATTTGAGATTTCTGTGTTAGATTGTTACATTTTTATTTTATTTTTTTTAATGTATAAAATTTCACTGATAAGATTTAACGTAACGTAAAATTAGAGTAAATAAGGTTGATGACCCATCAGCTGGTCTGTTAGTACGTTATTTTATTTTGATTACGTGCAAATATTTTCAAGCTTTACCGGAAATGCCGAACCAAGGCTTTTATTTCACCGATTCGCTATTATGCGACGTAAGGTAAGCAAGTTTTTTGTTTGTTTTGAGCTTTGCTGTGGAATACTCGCATTTAGGTGTGTGGACCACGATATTGTGGATTATAAACAGCTGTTTAATGTATGACTTTCCCCTATTGTGCCTTATATACATACACACACACACACACACACACTATAATATATATATATATATATATATATATATATATATATATATATATATATATAATTAATACCACGTCCACTTCCTTCACCACTAAAATTCCGGCACCCCTCCCCCCTTATCTGTTACCTCAGATTCTACTGCCATTTTTGCCGGTAACAATTGATTACACGTATGTTCTGTTTATTTTAAGAAACTTACCGAACTCGGTGTTGGGTTTGATTTCGCATGTAGTTAGTAGATAAATACTACAATGCGCAAGGGTTTTTATTTTTTTTAGCATTCATATTTTTAGAGGAAGTGTCCTTTGCTCTTATAAATGAGACTACTGCCAGTTACCGTAATATATAGCTACCACAGCAACGGTAAGAAAATTTGTCGATATCTCATTATAGGAAACCGGATCACCATAAATGTCGTAATACTATGATGTTATAAAATATTCTATTTGATTATATTATGTTATACATTGGAAAGGTACACTGCCCTCGCTTTAGTAATATTTGCATTTTAAAATTTTTATCTTAAAAAAGATGACAAATGTAATTTAAAATTCGTGAGTAACTATTTTACTTTTCAAACAAATCTCTTTTCATTTCTGAGTTTATTACGGCGCCAGAAAGATTGGGGCTTTCAATTCGTCCAGACCCCGCAATGGCAGCAAAATTGTCTTTCAAATTACCCTTTCGAACATAGAATATCTAATGCACATTGCATTATTTTAAATTAAAACTAGATTTGTGAAATCATGAGTTACAAACTACCGGCATACTTATTGGTTCAAGTCTAAATCTCAAAATGAACGTACAGTCTTGAATTATAAAACATTAAACTGTTTAGGTTGTAAAAGGAAACGGAATAAATTAGGGTCATTCAAGTAACAATGGAATATATGATGTATGCATAGTATTTTATTGCATGTACAGGAGAAATTGCGGGTTCCAGTCTAGTTACTCAAACACAGCAAGTAAAAGAAGTTTGCTAAACACATTCCCTTTATTAGATATACATTCAATGTAAGTAGTGTTGGCTTTTTCTCTTTTTTTATATTCACTCTTTCTAACATTCTTTTGCGTTCAGAAATTGCAGTGGTATCATCTATAGAAGATAACCAAACTTGGGTCGCACATGGAATTTATTATACGGTAAAGTTGCATTGCAATGAAAATGAATAATGGAATCTGCAAGCATTTATTGCTATTGGCTGCGTTAAGTCAGGATATTTCATCTTTTGAATTTATGTAAAAAATGAATGCATTTAAAATCCCACATTATAGAGAGGCTACCTTTTAGGCCATAAAACGAAATTATCCTGCAATTGTTTATTGCTACTAATTTTGGGTGGTTTCATCTTGCAAAATCTATGCAAGATGTCAGCTTATTACTTTTATGTCTGCATTTGCGATCGATACATTATCTATAATATATCAAAGGCCTTGTTACAGTAACTTCCATTGCTTCAATACAAGATATACGAGTAGAAATCTTTTGATTAAAATAATTTTACTCGAGATTATAGTACTCAACTTACTAATACTTTACTTTTGGCTTTTTGCTGTATTTCTTCTGTCATTCATCTTGCGAAATGATTCAAAGCTATGAAAAGGACAGATCTAAACGTTTCGATAATAGTTACAATTATCTTCGTCAGTAGTAAAACAATCTTCCAAAATTATGAAATTTGTATTCCATAGTTGGCTTTATACGGTTATCTAACTGTTATATTAATGGCAGGAGTATGTTTGCATTTTCACTTTTCAAATTTCATAAATCTTAAACAATTCTAAAAGATTGTATCACGTGGTCGTGATTTTATCGAATATGTGCCGTTAGTTTCGAAATTATAAGTTATTCATCAATACCGGCCTTCTGACATGTAGTATAAGTTCATGAAACTGAATTTGATAATGCATAAATTCTTGGAAGCTTTTTGTTTTTGTTTTTTGTCCTTTTACGTATTTGGAAGTACTCGAAATTTTTACAAATGGTAATCGCGTTTAGAATCCCTATTTTTGAAAACGGTATGTAATTTCTGGTTTGTTTAGCAAGTTTAGATTGGAGTTTTAAATTAAGATTTGGTTTACATATTGGCATCGATAGGTAGTGAAACCCCTTTTACTAATTTGGTTGAGAATTAAGTAGTTCCGTTGTAAATAATAGTTCAAACATTTTAGGCGACTGATTGGCGGAAGTCTTAAGCAGAGAGTTTCGCTTTTAGATACGAGACGTTAAGGGCTAACGTCGCAATGAAATCATCAACTTACAGGATATCAATTACATTTAAAACAACACGCTTGTTGTGATGTGTTTCCGTCGGCTTTCGGGTTTAGTTGGTTTTTGGCGCGCATTAAAAGTTTAAGCAATCCTTTTTGATTAGTTATTTAAGATATAAGAGGATTAAAATCTAATATGGCGAATTCTGGACGATGTTGGAGTTAGTCTTGTCCAAGATAGGCCAAGGCTCACGCTTCTTTTCGTTTGCGGTTTCGCAATGCACGCGAAAGGGGTTGTTGCAGTAAGTGGAAACGAGTTATACCATACCACGAGGGTATACCAAATGTTTCCGTAGGTGGATTATCCACTTGCACTGGTTGGGATGTTAGAGAAGTTTCGTTTTGTCAATAGTGGTAATTTTCGGTCATAGAAGTAATTGTTTTAGTGTTTTTTAGTGTTGAACCTTTATTCTATTGAACTATGTTATCGCTTTCTGGTTATGTGGATTAAATTTAACGAGTTCTTGGTTAAAGGAGTAGTTTCGTGTACACCGCGCGGGTCAAACAAATAAAGCACAAACTTGCTGTATATAGTGCCGCTTTAATAAAGTTTAGAGTAAATAGATTAACGTTAAGGAACGCTTTGTAAATAAAGCAATGCTCGCAAGTACGGATAAATATTTGTGCATTTACGTTAAATCAAATGAAAAATGAGTTACTTGTGTGCTTTTGGTTGAGTTAACTATCGTAATTTAGTCGAGTAATTATAAATAGGAATTTTCCGTTTGTGTGATATCATTTGGAGAGCGCTACCGTAGAAATTCAGAGACCATTATCGATTCAGCACCTGGTGGACCAGTTTACCGTAGTTCAGAGGAGGGAGAGTATTCTATGCCATCTATTGTTGATCGTAGTGTCAGTTTATTTCACGAATATTTGTAAAAATTGATATTTCAGATATATTTATTCCTTCCGTGATGTTTAATAAAATGTAGTTATTTAGAATATGAGGTAACTGAACTTGGGGGATGTGCCCTTGATGCAAGCGTCAACAGAATTTGATTAGTGTACATTTTTGTTTTTTTATGTGAGGTGTAAAATTTAATGTGTTTGTCTTGTACTAACTGTACAGGGTGTCCCAAATTGGACACAGCATGACCTTCACCTACCGAGGAGATAAAAGGTCAAATTACTTTTACCTGACACCATCACAATTCCAGTTGTGATTAATTTAATCAGTTATTGCTTACAATTTGCATATGTTAAATTAACAGTATTTTGTTGAATTCAACCAGTACTTTAAATATATTTAACTTAGACAAATTACTTTGCGATAGTAATCCACCGTTACACATCACAGGTTAATTTAATTCCAAAAGAAACAGCGATTATTAAAATATTAAAGACAAGCACTTATAAGACACCAAAAATTTTAAAAAACGAATTAAGAAGGATTAAGCAAAATCAGAATGAACAAAAAAAATGAGAACGTGAAATTAATGGCTATAAAATTCCTAGTGAAACGCCTCTAGCTTAAGGTCTGTTCACTTGGCCTCCCATCAACTCAGAAATGAAAAATGTTTTGTTGTACCAATTGTGCTTCAATTGTGCTCAATTGTGCTGTAGTACACGCCATTCGTACTTTTTTGGTTTCTGAGATATTTTAAAAAATCGCGGAGGGGCGAAAGAAACGTTTAGCCCCTCCAAAATTTGAACTGTTCTTTAAATACGGTATGCCGTTTTGTAGTATTTCAATTGTGCCCAATTGTGCTGTAGTACACGCCATTTCTGCTTTTTTGGTTTCGGAGATATTTTAAAAAATCGCGGAGGGGCTAAAGAAACGCTTAGCCTGTCTTTTAAATGCGGTATACCGTTTTGTAGTATTTCAATTGTGCTTTAGTACACACCATTTGTGCTGTTTTGGTTTCGGGAATGCTTAGCCCTCCAAAATTTAAACTGTTCTTTAAATGCGGTATACGGTTTTGTAGTATTTCAATTGTGCTTTAATGTACGCCATTTGTACTTTTTCTCTTTCGGACATATTGAAAAATTATGGAAGCACGTTTAAACTTAAACTTGAACTTGAACTTGAACTTGAACTTGAACTTGAACTTGAACTTGAACTTGAACTTGTTGCATTTTCAAGCTACAGGGCGATTTTCGAAATTGCCAAAACTGTCTCTTCAAATATCTTTTTATTTTAATAAATATCAAAAACATGTAGAGGGACTTTTGATAGACAAACCAAAGAGAGTCCAGTGCAGTGCACTATATTTTTTAAAGGGTCCAGGTAAGTAGATATGACTTAAACTTATGTTTTTTTAATGGGACACCCTGTATTTATTGGGTCAGTTCGTTTCCATTTTAATCCTCTTTCACCTAATATACATATGACAGATATATTTCTATAGTTTATGCTACAGGGTAAATGCTTTTTAATCTACAGATTATATATGTATATATATATATATATATATATATATATATATATATATATATATATATATATATATATATATATATCACGTGTGTCAGAAAGAATGGCTCAACACTAAGCTAAAGATATTAGATACCAATATATTATTCTTATACGAATGCCGCTGATTTGAGAGATGCAGGGTGTTGAAGGTTTAAATTTTATTCTGAAATTTCTCAATAATTGAGAAAGTTTTGATAGCATGAATCTGAAAGTTGGTAGTGTTGGGTCTTTTGGTGTGAGAATTACAAATTTGAAGCTTACCTGGACGATGCTACTAGCGGGTGCTAATTTCACGGTATTATTTACGTAAATCAAAACATGTTTATTATCTCTTTAGCTGTGCTTAAAAAACGTTCAATTCTACATAAAACAGGTACTCTTGCTTAGGCCACCTAACTTGATCGGTTTTTGAGTTATTTGCGTTTAAATGTTTCAGTGTATTTTGTCGATTCTCTTTTAGGCGCTGATATTGCCATTTCTTTTCTAAGAAGGCTTGTGTCAAATTTTGCAGCCAATAATTATTAGCGATTTTGCGTACGTACGATTTATTATTCGTGTAAAATTATTAGCTAGTGATAAGAAAATGTCACGATATAATAATTTTTCCAACAGTGAGGCGTGATATGATTTGTTTTTGCTTAGGCTAATTTTATGGATGTTAAAACTTTTAAGTGAAAATAACTCAGAAAACGATAAAGTTACGCGACCTACACAAGAGTACCTTTTTTATGTAGAATAGTACGTTCTTTTAGATTTTTTTTTCAACAAATAAAAAAATATGTTCTAATTTACCTAAATAAGACGGTGAAACTAGGCCCTCTAGGAGCAACGTCAAGATAAGCTTCAAATTCGTAATTCTCACTAAAAACCCAACAATACCAATTTTCAGATTCATGTTATCTAAACTTTTCAATTATTGAAAAGTTCAGAATAAAATTTAAACCTACAACAGCTTGCCTCTCTTAAATCAGCCACACTCGTATAAGGCATGATGAGCTTAAAACGTATTTTGGTGTATAATATCTTCAGCTTGATGTTGACATTCTGTATGTATGTATATATATATATATATATATATATATATATATATATATATATATATATATATATATATATATATATATATCCGTGTCGTAAAGTAAGGAATAAAATCAATATCTCATAAAGCCCAATTTTATTCAAAAATCGCTCGGACCCGTCGATTTAATTTTTTCGGGCATATTTTGCGAAAAAAAATTTTTATACAGCGTTTCTCAAAATTAATGTCAATAGTTATTATCGTTGACAGTTCTGTGTGTATTTTCGTAACGTTTCACTAGTTTTTCAAGGTCTATTATTAAAGTTATTATCGTTGACAGTTCTGTGTGTATTTTCGTAACGTTTCACTAATTTTTCAAAGTATATTTTCGTTTTTTTAACACTAAATTGCATTAATATGCGGCTTACTGAGACACAGCGCATAGAAATCTTGATGATGATTGGCTACGGTAATCGAGTTAGAACGCAGCAGGAAGTTTGTTAGTTATTTAATCAAAAATACCCCAATCGTCCGCCAATATTGCAATCGACGGTTAGTAAGATTGAACAGAAGTTTAGTCAATTCGGTCATGTAAGAGATGTTCCTAGATGTGATCGTCCTCAAGTTGATGAAAATAAGCAGTTAGAAGTCTTATTGGCGGTTCAAGATAATCAGCGTGTAGTATCTAGGCAGGTAGCAAAGGACATGGATATTGGAAAAACAAGTGTTCTAAAAATACTACAAACGAATAAATACCACCCTTATAAGATGCAAGTTCATCAAGAACTCTTGGAAGGAGACTTTGAGAGGCGCCTTGAATTTTGTGAGCTTTTGCAAAATATGTGTTTGGAGAATCCAAATTTAGTGAAAATATACTTTTTCCGATGAAGCCACTTTCTGCTTGAATGGTGACGTAAATACCCAGAACTATCGGTACTGGTCCGATGTAAATCCACACTGGATGAGGGAAGGACATACACAATTCAGTCGAAAAATAAACGTGTGGGCTGGCGTTGTTGGTGACATTATTATCGGGCCTTTCTTCTTTGAAGAAAATTTAACAGGTGAGAGATACCTGAGTTTGCTAGAAGAGGAACTTGTTCCAGCTCTGGCTACCCTTTTTCCTGAGATAGAACGTCCGGATTTGCCACACCATAACATCTGGTTCCAACAAGATGGTGCTCCCCTACATTTTGCTGTGGTAGTTCGAACTTATTTGCACGACACTTTCCCAAACAGGTGGATTGGAAGGAGCGGTGTTATTGAGTGGCCACCAAGATCACCCGATCTAACACCACTAGACTTTTTTTTATGGGGATACCTTAAAGGCAAGGTATTTAAAAGCCAACCGGCAAATCTAGATGATTTAAAACAACGCATCCGTCAAGAAATACGTCGAATAACGCCCGAAATGGTTCGAAATGTGCAGCAGGAATTTGTAGATCGATTAGGCTATTGTCAGTTGACTAACGGAGGACATTTCGAACATTTGCTGAAATAAAATTATTTTTAAGTTTACGAATCTTTGTTTTCGATATAATAAAACGTTATAAAAATTATTTTATTTTTCGTTTTCTTCATGACCTTTTTTCAATTTTTAAATTTTGAATGCGAATAACTCCAAAACGCTTGGACTTAGGTATAGCACATGCTGCATGACAAATGTTTAGAATTGTAAGGGCAATCCAAAAATGCAATAAAATCGACGGGTCCGAGCGATTTTTGAAAAAAATTGTGCTTTACGAGATATTGAATTTATTCCTTACTTTACGACCACCCGGTATATATATATATATATATATA
This sequence comes from Vesta saturnalis, assembly GCA_036346205.1. Taxonomy (NCBI): domain Eukaryota; kingdom Metazoa; phylum Arthropoda; class Insecta; order Coleoptera; family Lampyridae; genus Vesta; species Vesta saturnalis. The sequence continues at coordinate 4,109,710 of JARFJB010001138.1, read as the reverse complement.
TATATATATATATATATATATATATATATATATATATATATATAGGGTGTCTAGGAAAGGTCTTTACAACGTTCTTCCACATAGAGTACACCTCAAAATAAATTAACTAAAGGTACCTTAGTCCAAAAGTTGATAATAACCGAGCTGCAGGGTGTCAAAGTTGAACAATTAATTGTTTTTTCTTTAATATTTTCGTCTAATTCGAGTTAATTTCACGAAATTTGGTATACGGTGATTTTTGGGATGAGGGCGTCACAAGTGAGGACTAGAAAACTTTAAAATCACTATAACTTTTTTGTGCCACGATGTATGTTATTTTGGAGAAAGGTTTACTTTATTTAAGTCGCTAGAAGCAACCGTTTCCGAGAAAATCGTATCTGAAGCTGATGACCATGTAAATTATCAAAGTGGGTCGAAAGTTATTACAAGGCATTGCATTTTCTTTGAAGACTGGTAAAAGATTTTTCCTTGTCTGACACATTGTGAACTCTGACACACTCTCAATATTTCCTTGACAATATCCAAAAACCCATAACATGTCGGTATATTCTACATTAGTATATTGCCCAGCCATGATGAAAATTTAAGTTTTTTAAATTATTACTTATTAAGAAAATTTAGTAGTAAAAGTTACTTAAATGTTACAGTAGTTTTATTTAGTTGAAACTGTGGCAATAGACCAATGTAGACTATATCGATATGTTACTGGTTTTTGGATATTGTCAAGGAACTACCGAGAGTGTGTCAGAGTTCATAATGTGTCAAACAAGGAAAACCTTTTACGTTTGCCAGTCTTCAAAAAAAATTGCAATACCTTGTAATAGCTTTCGACTCACTTTGACAATTTACATGCGTTATCAAGTTCAGATGTATTTTTCTCGGAAAGGGTTGCTTCTAGCGACTTCAATAAAGTATACCTTTCTTAACTGGAAAAGATAGGGAAAAATATTTATCAAGCCAAAAATGACATACACCGTGTCACAAAAAAGTTATTTTAAAATCTCCTAATCGTTTAATAATTTGAATTTCTGATCCAAGAAACCCCTGTGTACCAAATTTCGTGAAATTAGCTCGAATTAGTGGAAAGATATAAAAGAAAATGTAATTTATTTGTTCAACTTGGACACCCTGTAGCTCGGTTATTATCACCATTTCGACTAACGTAAGTTTAGGTAAATCGACACTAAACGATTTTCTAATTATACGGGCGAAATGGCCATAGGAGTAGTGGCATTCAAATGTAATTGACAAGATACATTCTTTTCTGGTTTGTAAATAGTATGCATCGATTTTTTATAATACATATTCATTCTTTTAAGTTGATTGCCGGTATCATTTGATCTATGCCTTATCCAATTTTCATTCTATTTCTTCATCGATTCTCGTAAATTATACGGGGTTTCATAATTATCACTAAATACCAGCAAGTATGTAAAAATGAGTATATACATATATATATATATATATATATATATATATATATATATATATATATATATATATATATATCGACTTACGGATACCTGGACTTCATATATTCATCAATTCAAGAACAGCTGCTATCAAAACCCTATCTACAACTGGTGAAGATGACACAGCATGACCCTCGCCTACCGAGGAGATAAAAGGTCAAATTACTTTCACCTGACACCATCACAATTCCAGTTGTGATTAATTTAATCAGTTATTGCTTACAATTTGCATATGTTAAATTAACACAGTATTTTGTTGAATTCAACCAGTACTTTAAATATACTTAGACAAATTACTTTGCGATAGTAATCCATCGTTACACATCACAGGTTAATTTAATTCCAAAAGAAACAGCGATTATTAAAATATTAAGACTATAAGACAACAAAAATATTAAAAAACGAATTAAGATGGATTAAGCAAAATCAGAATGAACAAACAAATTAGAACGTGAAATTAATGACTATTAAATTTCTAGTGAAACGCCTCTAGCTTAAGGTCTGTTCACTTAGCCCCCCCCCCCCCCATCAACTCAGAAATGAAAAATGTTTTGTTGTACCAATTGTGCTTCAATTGTGCTCAATTGTGCTGTAGTACACGCCATTCGTACTTTTTTGGTTTCGGAGATATTTTAAAAAATTGCGGAGGGGCGAAAGAAACGTTTAACCCCTCCAAAATTTGAACTGTTCTTTAAATGCGGTATACCGTTTTGTAGTATTTCAATTGTGCCCAATTGTTCTGTAGTACACGCCATTCGTACTTTTTTGGTTTCGGATATATTTTAAAAATAGCGGAGGGGCTAAAGAAACGGTTAGCCCGTCTTTTAAATGCGGTATACCGTTTTGTAGTATTTCAATTGTGCTTTAGTACACACCATTTGTGCTGTTTTGGTTTCGGAAATATTTTAAACAATCGTAGAGGGGCTATAGGAATGCTTAGCCCCACCAAAATTTAAACTGTTCTTTAAATGCGGTATACGGTTTTGTAGTATTTCAATTGTGCTTTAATGTACGCCATTTGTACTTTTTCTCTTTCGGACATATTGAAAAAATTATGGAAGCACGTTTAAACTTAAACTTGAACTTGAACTTGAACTTGAACTTGAACTTGAACTTAAACTTAAACTTAAACTTGAACTTGAACTTGAACTTGAACTTCTTAAACTTAAACTTAAACTTAAACTTAAACTTAAACTTAAACTTAAACTTAAACTTAAACTTAAACTAAACTTAAACTTAAACTTAAACTTAAACTTAAACTTAAACTTAAACTTACAAACTTAAACTTAAACAAACTTAAACTTAAACTTAAACTAAACTTAAACTTAAAACTTAAAACTTCAAACTTAAAAACACTTACAACTTAAACTTAAACTTAAAACTTAAACTTAAACTTAAACTTAAACTTAAACTTAAACTTAAACAAACTTAAACTCTAAAAAACTTAAACTTAAACTTAAACTTAAACTAAACTTAAACTTAAACTTAAACTTAAACTTAAACTTAAACTTAAACTTAAACTTAAACTTAAACTTAAACTTAAACTAAACTAAACTTAAACTTAAACTTAAACTTCAATAGCTTAAACTTAAACTTAAACTTAAACTTCAAACTTAAAAACTTAAACTTAAACTTAAACTTAAACTTAAACTTAATACTTGAAACTCAAACTTAAACTTGAAACTTAAACTAAACTTAAACACCTTAAACAAACTTAAACAGTACTTAACTTAAACTAGAACTTAAATTAGCTTATTTAACTCTAAACTTAAATCTTAATCAACTTAACTCTCAAATTGAAACTTAAAGCTTAAACTAAACTTTGAAGACTTATCTTAACTTAAACTTTGAAACTTAATACTGTGAACTTAACTTAACTTCATATCTTCAACATTTCGAACATCAACTTCCATCTTGATATTTGAACTTAACTTGCTTGAACTTGAACTTGAACTTGAAACTGTGTTAACTGAACTTAGAACGTTGATCTTAACTTTCAACGATAAAGAGCCTATGGTATTAAAATCAGTTTTCATTAATATTTGATTTCGCTAATTCAATTTCGCTCGAGTAACATAACTCCTTTGGACATTTTTGATACTCAATATCAAAATGTTATTTGAAAACTAGCAGAGGTTGTTTAATCGTGATCTTCAGAAGTGAAGTAACGTAGCGTCTTGGTTAAAATATTTGAATGTATCTTCAGCAAACCATTGTGCCAGTGTGCGGAGATAATCTGTTCATGAAACAAAAAGTTGTCTCATCAAATTACTTTAAATCAAGATGTAGAGCCATGAATTAAGGATTTGGCATCTAATTTCGACAAACCTAATATCATATTTCGCTCGAGATCAATTCATGACTCCTCAAAAATTGAAGACAAAGTTAAAAAAAAATTTGGATGCCACCTCTTCAATAAGTCAATGAAACTTTGCATGGGCGTCCTACATCGTGAGTGTATAAAGTAAGTTAACCCTTGTAGGTTTTGGTTAAGGACATTTGACATCCGCACTATCAGCACTCTTGATTTGTGTACCAATGTTGCTGGAAAAACTACGAAACTCGTTTTATGGAAGGCCAAGAAGTGATCTATATACTTATGGGTGTCAAGATGTATGGCCAAATGATATTAAAATCATTATTTATGCATTAATTTCTTGGGTACAACTAATCTCATAGTTTCCACGTTCCAGAAGTCAACATTATCGAAAATTTTGTACCTCAAATATGCCAAAATCGTTATTTAAGCACCAAGTTGTTTATCGTAACCTTCCAGTAGTGAAGAAGTGAGCATCCATTAGGTACTAAAAGTATTGATTATTTACAAACATTCAGACTCTGCAATAAGTAGGTTTTATAAGAAATACAGGTTGTTCATCTAAATTACTAAATAATGATGTAAGCCAAATTAGAATAGGAATGTTATATGGAAATCACAAAACAAATATCACTATTTTCTCTTACGTAATAATCCGCTGTTTCTCTCTCTATTTTGAGGCCTTATAAACCCAATTTTACTGTCGCAAATGCCAAGATGCAATGTTTGTCCGGAAAATGGCAAGATATGGTTATTACCGGAGAAAGAAAACACCGCATCGTTTTTAAATCATTTAACCGTCTCAGTTGTAACACATGTACAATAAAATGTAAACAAACAAAATATTAAGTCTTCCATTTATTCTAACGTTCCAAAAATAAATGTCAAAGTAAACAAACAAAATCCACTTCAGAGTTATCTTATTTACATGTCTGTAAAAATCGATCATGTCGGTAACACTTGTCGTTAGGCACTTCAGAGCAATACTTCCTTTAAATGACCGATGTACTCTATGATCCACAACATCAAGTGACCTCCGGAATAAGCTCGTTAGGCCTTTGACAACACGCCTTGAAATGAGCGATTGCTCTATGATCCACAACATCAAGTGATCCGGAATAAGCTACCAAGCCCCCTAACTTAAATATTTGTGAGTCTATTTTTAACTTATTTCCATCAAGCGTAACCTAGGTATTGTTAGTTTCGATGTCTCATCGAGTATAGTGACTTCTATAAACAGATAGTGTTCATTAAATTCCCATTTTGATTAAGTTTTGAACATGCCCTAGCTCCTCAGAGGGGTGCTTATCTAGAGCAGATTGTAGATCTAAAGAATTTCTGATCAACGAAAATGATATTACACTAGATGAAATGATCCGCATATGGAGACACTTTATACAACGAACAGTTTCAATGCACGAGTGGTCCGTATTTCCTGAAGAAAAAGTCTACGAATTAGGCTCTCCATTGTGGTTAGGGTTGCTATACGCTTTATATTATTCGGCAAGTTGTCATGATTTAGAAATAATTCATACAAGATAGTGCATCTTAATGTGTATGCTTTACTTCCAACTAGTTTGATCATTTTTTGCACTAACGTAATGAAGTTACTATTTTATTGTCACAATGTTCAGCAAATGATTAGCTATCTAAATAGCTACAACAAAAAAGTTGCAATAATTTGTCAAATGAGCACGTGTTGCTTAAAATCATGCTGTGTCCATATACTTTTACTGCATTTAAAACAATGCAGTTTGTATTTTTTAGCATACCAACTGGTATAACATTTGTTTTTGATGCAAGTCGATGTATAACCACTCACTGTACATTTGAAGATAACTGTTACGACCCAATTTTCTTCTGCTAAAAGTTTTTCTTTCTCTTTTCCAGCTGCACCCAAAGAACCTAAAAAATGGTCAAAATTTAAATGTGAAGCATTAATAGTATTATAGGTACTATACATTGTGCTCTTGAACTTTCAATTGCACCTTCGTTGACTACTGATGTTCTTGTAGTCTTGTTAGCGGCAGGTTTCGTTGTACCTTCAAAGTAATTTATATGCGCAGTTAAAAATTCACCCAATCTAATTAGCAGTAGAACGTTACTAAAAACCCTACTTTTTAAATGGTTGAAGTTTCCTTCAACTGAAGCACTACTCGTAGTGTTTTGTGCCCGAACGAAGTGCCTGCTCATCAAATTTGACCACAATGGGATGCCTTTCAGAAAATTAACAATTTCTGGAAATATGTCCCGTAAATACTGACAATTATCCCTATTCCCTACACAATATTGGTTTCTGCTTCTATGCGGATACGCTTTCCCGATTCTAAAAAGTTGTTCTATGATAACCCTTGACCACAGTATACACCTTCGGTCGTATCATTTCAGTACTTAGAGTATCAATTTCAGTTTCGTCGCCAATGATCTTTTTAAGTATACTTTGCTTTTTTCACAAGGTGCTTCCATGTTATCTTCACAGTATCCTTCTGTCTAATTCAATGCGACAATAAATATAGCATTCAAAATATACTCTACGTGTTGTAGAAAATTGACCTGAAGTAATGGGCCAATGCATCTACTGTAGAGCTGATTGGTTCTACGCTGCACAGTCTTTAAACACTTCCAACTACATATTACTTTAATCACATGGGTCAGGTCATATCTCACGTATCTAACTGAAACTTCAATGGTTTCTTTTCAATTAAGTAGTGGAAGCAATCACCGAGGTATAGATGAAGTGTTGAGTAACTTGTAAAGCTTCTAACTATTGCAGATACTACAGCAAGGACATACCGCACACGATTTCATTTGGAGTTTTAGCACCACTTCGTTTCCAGAACTGCAGCCAGTGCGTAATACTATCAGAATCATGACGTACCGAAAGCATATTGCACACAGAATGTTGCATTTTTGTAATTGAATCATTGATTGTTATGTCATATAACAAAAGCGATCTTGATTCTTCACCATTCGGTTTCGGTATTACGGTCGCATCGAGACTTATTTTTGCGTAGGTCGTTAATTCTATGTACTTATTATAAACATGAATTTGGGTTGTTGACCAGTAATCTATGAAAAATCGGACTATTCCTATGTTTTTTACATATTCATTGAATGTACTTTAATATTTCAGTGTATATAAACTTTTTTTTGATCTTTGTATTTTGCTTTTTGTGTCATGGTGTCGTCGGGTAAATGGCTAGGTTCCGGATCTCCTATTCTCATTAATTTATTTCCATTAACTTTTCTGTAAGCTGACGCTGATAACCTATTTTCAAATAATAATTTTCCAACTTCCTTTCTTGCAGTGGTCTTTTAGAACCGCCTTCGCAAGTTTCAAAGTTTCCCGTATATCTATATTTTATAACGACCCTGGCATTTAGCAGTGGTTTTGTAGATAAAACTCCAGATAGCTTGGACCCAAAAATGCGAAGCCATAATGCTTGTCCATTTTCCAGGTGGTAAAATAGTGTAAGTTCTTTTCGGTATCGTTTATACTCTGGAGCTAATCCCAACCATTCTTGCGCCGATAAAGTAATATCAAAGTGGCGCGTGTTTTCAAACGGTGAAGAGTCAGAATCAGAGGCGGAGGAATTATAGTGAATATCGAAAAATTCATCATCAGGTATATTAGGGAGTCCTTAAGGTTGCAATATGTTCAAAAAGTTATACCGATTCATAATCAGTACTGTGTATAAGTATTTCTCAGACATTAACTCATCTGAAATTTCTTTCCAGATTGAATGTGTGGGCCCCAAAGTTTTCTATTCCAGTCAAAGGGACGTTCTTTATATTTTTCATATACTTCAAACAAAACTTCTAAATCTTGCCGTTTTTTAGAAATTTCATCTAAAATAAAATCCAGTTAGCACAATTCAACATGCCATCTACAGGATACAACAGGTAAGCACGACCGAAAAATTGTGAAGTAGAGGAAACAAATAAATACTTCGAATAAACAGTGTGTCAAATATACGTTTAGAAGCTAGGAGCAACGTGAAACAGTTAGAAGTGTCATCACATTGGCCCACTGAAGTGCAAATGAACTGCAAATAGCTACGTAACATCTCTAATAAGCCTCAATGCGTGTAAAGAACCGATGCTTTGATGGACATGATGGGTATGTCTTTGAAATGACATACCCAAAATCTGATATCAAATTATTAAGACCAAATTATTCTATTTTAGATTATACCGTCTTGTGTACGGTTCTCTAAAATGGACATACCCAAAAATAGAAGCAAAACGTTACTTTATCCCACTGAAACGGACATGTGGGTATAGTCCGGAGTGGAACGTCATCTTTTTATTTGATAAGAATTTGGCTCTTTCTCCCTTCTGCTATGCAATTTGTTTGTCAATCTTAACTAAATCTTATGGATTGGTTGCATAGTATTTATTAGTTAAAGTTATTGTTCAGATTCACCCAAAATGATACAACAACCATGATGTTTGAAAAGGTGTGTCCGGAAAGTATCAAGAATCCTACACATCTCGGTAAATAACGAGCAACGTGTCTTAGATAGACGTAGTTCAGTAGTTTTGTACTTTATAAGCTGATTATTTATTCTGATGAAAAACAAAAGCGCAAATTTTCTTCCCCTATTATACTAATACTATTGAGATGTTTTGATGTTTTCCAAATGTAAAACTTTAATAACCTTACATCCGAAATTGTTGGGGAAAATGCTTCCGGAAGATTATTTTTACGTGTACTAATCTATAGATACCCATGAGCGCTAGATAACTAATTGAAGCAACTGAAACATTTTGAGTTGTGAGATCTGCAGTTCCTAAGAAAACACACATGTATAAATAAACAATATTTGAACTTACCGTTTTCAGGTACATGTGCAGTCATCGATCGATTTTTGCAAAACAATCTTGTAGCCCTTTTAATAACCACAGTAGAAATAGTAAATTGAGATATTCGAAAAAATCATGGAAGAATTAATGAAAAATCGCTTAACACAATTAAGTATATAGGAATTCATCTTTTAGCAGCAAATCAACATTATCTTATAATGCACCAAAAATACTTATGTTGGGAGAATTCAAAATAATGTTCTATCATACATTAAGTAGGCTTAGAGAATATTTACTTTAGATGTAAATATTTGTCAATCTTACTTAGAAGTGTTTAGAAATTTGCAACCCAAGGTAATCAAGATATCAAAACCAATTTTGGTGTGGTAATACACGGTCATTGGACCTACATTCTAAAAATATTTGGGTATATACGGGGTGAATGACAAAAATATGCCCAATCAAACCTGTGTTTTTTAATGGATCACCCTGTATATTTTTGCATTTTTGGATTCACTGTTACATTTAGAATAACAGTACAATTTGTATCTGTATCACTAACCGTTCTGCAGATATTGTCACTTTAGTACCAAAATAGAGTTAACTTTGGAACCACGATGTGAGCGGTGTCACCACGATTTTCGAAAAAATTTCCCAGTTTGTTTGTTAGTAGACTATTATTAATAGTCGGTGGTATAAACAGATTTATATAATCATGGTGACAACGCTCGCGTCGTGGTTCCAAAGTTAACTCTATTTTGGTACTAAAGTGACGATATCTGCAGAACGGTTAGTGATACAGATACACATTTCTATCCTTTTATTCTAAATGTAACAGTGAATCCAAAAATGCAAAAGTATACAGGGTGTTCCATTAAAAAAACACAGGTTTGGGGCATATTTTTGTCAATTACCCTGTATATACCCAAATATTTTTATAATGTAGGTCCAATGATCGTGTACCACCACACCAAAATTGGTTTTGATATCTTTAATAGTTAAGGAGCGATTCTTCACCCACGCAGTAGACACCCACCCTGTATATAAGATAGTATAATTTTCTAGTAGACATCTTATAAACATCATTTCCATCAACAAGTTATCTATATCATTTTAAGATCAAATCACTACTTACTGACACAAATAGGTTATTCGATTCTTTCCAGGGTGATTGTATTCCAGCTCTATCCAATGACTGAATAATTCCATAGAAATACTATATTTAATCAAAAATTGTTTGCAATCCTGCCAGAGATGACACAAATTAATGAATTCTTTGCAAACTAGGCAGTTTAAGAATTAAGTAGTCACCACACATCTTGCGTAATGAATTAAATATGAAGTTTAAACAAATTTAACTACAAACTTTATACGTACCTAATTTCGATAAAAACTTCTGAACACCACCAGCACTCAAAATCTATCTTGGACACGCCTTGTTTAAAATCGCTGGCTTATAAGGATGAATTCAAACGACAAGTATTTCTCCAAAAATTCAGAATAATTACGAACAAAAAAAAACAAAACCCGTAATCACACCAAATTTCAAATATAAAAACACTATATAATCTAATCAGTTATAAAAAAATCCTATCATTTAAAACAAGAACTGATATTTTGGATATTCATCAATAAATGCAATGTGGAAATCTTTCTTTGTAATATACACTATAGACTATTGAGCTATCTTATTTCTGAAATAATAGAAAGGAAGTCATTATATTATGGTTACTATTCATTCTATTATGAAGTGCAAGTTATATTCTGTATATCAGTGTCTCTTCAAATCTGCCTTTAGTTAATTGTTCAACATTATCTAGGCGCCTATCATATGAATTTTCTGCTAATTGTGTACGCCACACACCGGTGTGAAGTTAGCCCTCCAACTTTCGAAATTTTCCTTTTTCAATTGCAGTCGTTTGTTGGTCGTTTGTCAGTGTTTGTTGGCTATTTTTTAACGTTTGTCGGTTGTTTATATTTATAATAATCACGATTATAATTTAGGCGTGAAGTTAGCCCCCCCCAACTTTGAAAATCTTCCCTTTTTTCAATTGTAATCGTTTTTTGGTCGTTTGTCGGTGTTTGTTCGCTATTTTTGAACGTTTGTCGGTTTTTAATATTTATAATAATCATGATTATAATTTAGACGTGAAGTTAACTTTTAAAATGTTACATTTTTCCTATTGCAATGGTTTGTTGGTCGTTTGTTGGCTATTTTTGAACGTTTGTTGGTTTCTCATATCTATAATAATCACGATTATAATTGAAACTTGAAGTGTTGGGTATTCACTTAAAGGCGAAATAAATGGTTTGAAAGCATAATTTGGTTAGCGAGGTAAATCATATCGAAATTAATACAACTGTATACATAGTTATACATATGTTATAGTAAAAGAGGATATGGGGATCAATGTGCACATTTACCGGCCAATATACACCCTTACCTAGAGCACAGGTGGAAGCGAGGAAGACTAATGTTTACATTCACTGCATTACAATCAAGATTAAATTTAATGTATATTTAAGTGAATTTATTCGAAACAAGAATCGCTATTCGGTGTAGTGTGTATGGGTGATATGGGTGCAATATAACAATATTCTTATAGAGCATGGCATAACCCAAAAATGTATGGATTTAATTACATGCTGATATTTAGTGCTTACCTACTGAAATGTTTCATTTAAGAATTCAATAGTGTGGAAAATCTGCTAACGTACAACACAAACCCTCTTCTGCATCAACACTGTCACGTATATCCCATTCAACACATATATGTTGATTGTATGTTATATCACCACTACCACTACAACACCTTTTCTAACATTTTGTATTCTTACTAGGTGTCATGACAGAGGCTTTTACATTCCCAAACCGCGTTCAACTATAGTTGTGTGATTTACACATAGACTGTGTACATTGAATGTTCCATTCGACATAAATTATTTGAACATTGGCGAACTTCAACAGCACTAGAAAAATCGTGCATAATGTTTTTCCAATAGTTGCCAGCACTATCAAAGGCGTCAATTCTTGTAGACGCAATTTTGTCAACAACTTGCATCGCTACACTTTCAGGATATATATTTATTTGGACCAATATTCAGAAACGATTTTAAAAATGAGAAAATTTCACAATTTTGTTCAAATCTAAGCACGGCGGAAATATTTCCATTTGGTAACAAATATGTTTTATGTACTACACCAATATTCGCAACCTATTTCAGAGAACGATTGAAAATACTTACTCGTGTTCTTGTTAGGCGGTACCTAAAATGAATAATGTGTGTATTTAGAGATCACGTGTAATTTTATTCAGTAACACATTTTTGTATTGCTTCTGAAAAATGTTTGAAAATGTCATTGCCCACATGAATGGAAAATAAAGCATCTTGCATTGAATATTGTATCAATTCACATAATTTCAGTTTCTATTAATTCTGTACATACCTCAAAATAATGTACCGATTGCATAAATTGATCAATATGAATACTCGCAAATATGTACACAGCGGCATATCTAAAACCGAAGTCATGTCAATGTGTAAGGTGCAGTAGGTAAAAGCCAGCAAACGTTTGCAATTAAAAAAACTTAAAATTTTGAAAGATGGGCGTTCACTTCATCCCTGAATTATAATCGTTAATTAATGTATATATGAAAAACCAATCCAACAAACACCGACAAGTGACCAACAAACGATTGCAATTGAAAAAACGTAAAATTTCAAAAGTTGGGGGCTAACTTCACTATTATAATATATATATATATATATATATATATATATATATATATATATATATATATATATATATATATATTCAACTGTCAACTATGAACACTAACACAACTTACGTAAAATAGAAGTCAATTACTTCTGGAATGTTTATAAGTAATTGGTGTACTTGTCTTGAAATTGTCTTTCCATAAGCCGAATTTTAATTAACAACTTTTATTCTCCTGATGAAGCTAATAATTCATTAGCGAAATATTGAATAATAAATACATTTAATTAACTTGGCTAGGTCTAATGCCCAATAACCTTTAACTATTATATAATATATATATATATATATATATATATATATATATATATATATATATTTATATATATATATATATATATATATATATATTATATATATATATAACTTTACGTAAATTATAATCGTGATGATTATAAACATGAAAAACCGATAAACGTCAAAAAGTAACCAACAAACAGCAACAAACGACCAACAAATTACAATCGGAAAAATTTTAAATTTTGAAAGCCGAAATTATAAATTATAAAATTGTTATAAATATAAATAACAGACAAACACCGACAAACGACCAAAAAAGGATTGCAATTGAAAAAAGCGAAAATTTCAAAAAATGCAAAATTTTTGACGGTTGGGGCTTAACTTTACGTTTAAATTATAATTGTGATTACTGTAAATATGAAAATCCGACAAACGTTTAAAAATGGCAAACAAACACCGACAAACGACCAACAAACTATTGCAATTGAAAAAAGGGAAATTTTGAAAATTGGGGGGCTAACTTCACACCGGTGCCACATAGCAAAATTTGGTCGGTTTGAACTTTGTACCTATCCATTCTAAAAAGCAGTACAGTTAATAAACATGTATTTTTGCTAATGTAATTTAATCATTTATACTTAGATATTCACTAGCAATGATGACAGATATGTACACGTTGTTGAACAAAGTAATCTAATTCTATATGTTAGGAATAAAATATGTGCATTTGCTGCGTTTTCTTAATTAGGTATACATTTACGTTAATTTGATGATTTTTTTAAATGGTTCCTTCATTCACAAAATTATCATTTGTAACCTTCTTATATACTGGGTGCGGTCTTTTAAGATGAGACATATGAAAATATATGTAAGCAAAGGCCTTAGAGAAAACACCTTATTTTGATGAGTGTGTACCACTATTTAGCGTGCTGAACATTTTAATCATAAACGTGTAATGTCCTATGGGCAAATACAGCAATTGCCTTATGATTATAAACTCTTTAATTTTTAATTTAAACTGAAAATAAATAAGTTGACGGGATTTTTCTGCTGATGGAACACATAAACTAGTTTTTAAAGTACTCCACTAGATGAGACACCGCTGTTTCCTTGCTTGTTTGTGGTGTTTGCAGTGGCTTGTTGTTTTGGTTACGCGAACCTATTGTATATTTTGGTTTTATAATGTTTGTACTATTACACATTTTATTGGTTACATCAATCTCTTCATTCGTCTAGTGTTGCGTTTATTCAGGTCCAATTGTTGCAAACTTCGTAAATTTCCAGATCTCATTCTAACCCATTTGTCTTTAACTATAATTTGTCTATTTGAGTAGCACTATTTTAGACATGACTTTTCGCATCTTAAGTGTATGCCGTTTAAACTACAATCTACGTCATGTTTTACCTCCGGAAAACCTTTGAACCATTAATCTTTGCAGACTTATTTGTTTTGTGTTTGAGCGTTAAACTTGTCCACTAGTTTAAGGGGTAATGCCTAACGCTAAATGCAAAAATTCTTTTATGGTTAAAACATTAATTTACTATTTTAAATTGAAAATAAAAAGTGCACGCACTTAACAACGGGTTTTTATGCTGATAGGTCACGTAAAAAATTTGATAGACAATTAATCGAAAGTAATTCTTTAATTAACACCTAACACAATATATTTTAAAGATGGTTGAGCGTTAATATGGTATACGTAGGCAAGATAGCAGGAAACCAAATAAGCTCATGGAGATAAGGTGAAGGAAAGCCAAAAATTCTGAAGGAAACAGGTCAAAGAGGCCCCAGCGTTAGAAATCGGGGCCGGGCAGATTAGCGCAGCTGAGCTCCTTCCGTTAGAAGAAGTGTCAGGGCTGAACCACAACTGTCGAAAGTAATTCTTTTAATTAACTATATACCATTAAATGATAGTGATAAATCAAGTACAGGAAACTTTCAAGTAGCCTTTAAAATACAAAATAAGAATGGCAACACGAACAAGCGGGCTCCACAATAGGACCGATACTCCGGGTCAACCTCCGGAACACCAGCTTAATGCTGACGGAAATGGAGCCGGAACAGAGCCCCACCTGATGAAAAAAGGGAGTCCAAGGCGAAGCTAACACATCGAGAATGACTAATCAGATGCAAACTGCGACGTAGGGGGCGACCAATCACATACAATTTGTAGCGTTCTTTTAACCCCTCGGAGATTTTCCAAATATCTCCGAAATTATAAAGGCACAAATGGTGTGTACTAAAGCACAATTGAAGTATTAGGAAATGGCATACCGCATTTTGGAGGGGCTAAGCTTTCCTTTTTACCAAAATATCTCCAAAACAAAAGGCACAAATGGTGTGTACTAAAGAATAATTAAGCACAATTGATATACAATTCGGAATACCGCATTTAAAGACCAGTTCAAATTGGGTGGGGAGGGGGTCTAAGCGATCCTTTAGCCCCTCCACGATTTTTTAAAATATCTACGAAACCAAAAAAGCACAAATGGTGTGTACTAAATCACAATTGAAATACTACAAAACGGTATACCGCATTTAAAGAACAGTTACACTTTCGGAAGGGCTAAGTGTTCCTTTAGCCCCTCCACGATTTTTTAAAATATCTCCGAAACCAAACAAGCGCAAATGGTGTGTAGTAAATCACAATTGAAATACTAAAAAACGGTATACCGCATTTAAAGAACAGTTACACTTTTGGAGGGGCTAAGTGTTCCTTTAGCCCCTCCACGATTTTTTGAAACATCTCCGAAACCAAAAAAGCACAAATGGTGTGTACTAAAGCACAATTGAGCACAATTGAAATACTACAAAACGGTATACCGCATTTAAAGAACAGTTCAAATTTTGAAGGGGATAAGCATTCCTTTAGCCCCTCTGCGATTTTTAGAATACCTCCGAAACTAAAAAAGCACAAATGGTGTGTACTACAGCACAATTGAGCACAATTGAAATGTTATAAAAAGGTATAACCCATTTAAAGAATAGTTCAAATTTTGGAGGAGCTAGACGTTCCTTTATCCCATCCGCGATTTTTAGAATACCTCCGAAACCAAAAAAGCACAAATGATGTGTACTAAAGCACAATTGAGCACAATTAAAGCACAACTGGTACAGCAAAATATTTTTCATTTCTGAGTTGATGGGGGCTAAGTGAACGGACCTTCTAGCTTAAATGTAATAAATACCAAGTATATTATCAGAAATACGAATATATGAAGCTGATCACTTGAAACAGGACAACCTAATTACTGATTTGGTGGTCAGTAATGTGATTTTGAAGCAAGTGTTTTTTTTTTAACAAATTGGAAATAGCAAAAGGGAAGGTTCTCTCAAAACTTGACAGTATTATCTAAGATCAGTTTGACCTCTCGAGTTTAAAATTTCGAAACAAGCATAATTTTTTTCGAGAAGAATTTTAATATCCCTACGCTAAACTTCATTGCTTTAAGTTTGCGAATAGTTACTCCGACAGTTGTATGCATCAAATTTTGTTTGAACCACCCTATATGTATGTTTACAAACGTGTAAGATGTGCCTATTCATATATGAAATGAATAAAAACTATATAACCTCAAAGTATATGTCTGACGTAAATAACAGTAATAACATTGATTAATATAAGAATCGAGATGATAACGAACAAAATGTAAATCGTTTCTATAAATTACCGCTTATTATCTTTTGCAAGTGTAACAGTTAAAAGTGAACAGTCTATTTAACACAGTATAATGCAATCCATATTTGAATTGCCTTCAAGGTTACGTAATAACGTTTCCATATTACAATTAAATGCTTCTATTATTGCATATAATACCGAGTTAGCTAGAAGTTCCGGAAGAATGTGGCTTTTACGCGATAATAATGCTAATTTGGAAGTTATCTTTGCAAAATTGGATTATCACAGCCATTGTTTTAGTCATGCAAAGCACTAACAGCCTTTTTTAACCAATATCTAAGTTTATTATTTAAACACTTAATTTTTGAAGCATATAATCTTACCGAATCCCGGATTCCGAGTAAATACAACCATGCATTTTATCTTTGCTATTTTTAATTATTTCGTACAAGAATGAAATCAATTTTTATTCAACATACTCTACACAAATCTTGATTAGAAAAAGTATTAAACTCAAGTACGTAGGGTGTACTACCTACGTCTTTTGCTTCGTTAAACTGATAGGTAAAGAAAGGCTGCTCTACGTAAACGTGTTTAATGGGAGGATCAGCCGCACCCACGCTGTATTTATAGAGTTTAGCTTTCACCTCTGACCCCTTAACTAAGGTAATACTGCAGCAACAAGGAAACGCTCTAAGGTACAATATTGCCATGTTCATTCCCTTCTTAATATATTCACTTGCCTTGTCTTACAATTTATGCTTAAATAAGAATCTTTAATAAAATGAAAGAGAAATGAAAATTCCTATCAAAAATAATAATGTTGAAATGAGGTTAATTTAATGCATCCCTTCTATTTATAAATGTATAAATATCTGTTATTTCGAAAAATTTACATCCCAGTATTATTTAGATTACTAAATCTAAGATAACGAATGGTTTTATTCAAAGAAGTTTATTTACAAACTTGATGAAAGTTAATTTACAAAATTTTACGCCTTATTTTACGAGTAATATACGCACGTTATTCCGAATAAAAAAAATTAAGAGAACAGATATAGATATTAAGAACACAATGTAATGAACTTAATATTTCACCATCAAATTTCATACAAGAATTGCAGATAAAAAAATAAATTAAGGAAATGAGAAATTATTGTTTTGTTTGTCAAATATATGTATTCGATAATATTACTTACTACAATGATTTCATGTTTATTATTAAGTAAAAGCGAATTCTTACACTAAAGCTATATACATACGGGATAGAAAACTAGCTTATAGTTTTTACTATAGGTATAGTAAACCAGCATACGAGTGGACCAAAAGTCTGGAAACGTCCAATTATCTGGTAAATTGCTAGTACGAATGTACAAAATTTGGGATAAGCCTGTTTTGGGATACGGAGATTCCACATTTGACATTTACAATGTTGCCAAATCTGCCGCTTCTCTGATAGTATTAGTCACTTTGGTTTTTTAATACATCACCCTGTATATGCAGTCATTATTGGAATCTCCTCTACGAACAGCCATACACTTATGATTTTATGCAGTCTACAAGGTCTTAAATACATAAAACAGTGCAAAAAATGTAGTTTGATGTGTTTTGAAGAATTCTGCAAAATACATTGTTTCTCTAAAATGGTTGTAAATGAATAAAATGAATTAGGTACTATTCAACTATTCTAATGATAAGATGGTACGGCGACAGAAAAATATCTTATAGTGAAGTAGCCAACTTATTTAACGATACTTTCCCAACCCGTTCTTCTATCCATAAGGCGACGGTGCAAAAAACTGTAAAGCCCTTTAAGGACTCTGGAGGAGTAAAAGGCCGAAAACAGTTATAAATGACAACAAAACTTTAGATATAGTACAGAGTTTCGTTGAAGATCCACAAGCATCCTCACGCAGGGTTGCACAATTACATGATATAGGTCATTCTTCAGTCTTACGTGTAAGAATAAATTTCAACCATACAACATTCATTTATTGCAAGAATTAAGTGAAAATGACTTCGACCGTAGATTAGAGATTACTGAGGTAATGATGGATAAAATTTGAAATGACGGAAATTTCGTTAACAACATATGTTTTTCCGACGAAGCAACCTTTACACTGTGTGGGAGTGTAAAGCGGCATAATTTAGGGTACTAGAGTGACGTAAATCCACACTGGATGCGTGAAAACTATACTCAAAGACCACAAAAATTAAATGTATGATCAGGTGTAGTGGGTATTCAGTTAATTGGGCCGTTCTTTATCGAAGGAAATTTAACGTCAGATAAGTACGAAATGCTACTTAGAAATGAAATTGTACCTACACTGAGAAACTTGTTTGGAGCCAATTTTAATCAGATATGGTTTCAGTAAGATGAAGCTCCAGCTTATTTTGGTGTAAATGTTCGGCGTTATTTAGATGAGATATTTCCCGGACGATGGATAGGTATAGGAGGTAGTATTGAATGGCTTCCACGTTTACCTGATTTCAATCCTAAAGATTATCTTTATCGGGGATATATCGGAAAATTCAGTTTATAAAACTGAACCTGCAAGTCTTGCAGAGCTGAGGCGACCAATTATCGATGAATCTCGATTAATCTCGAGACCATCATGGAGAAATGTCGTAGACGCATTCTACCATCGATACTGCCAACTCACAAATGGAGTACATTTTGAACACTTGATTAAGTAATCATTATGTTAAAAATGTTGGAATCTTTCAATTGTTACGTTTTAATATAGTTAAAAATAGTTTGTATTAAAAATTTTATTAGGCGCTGCCAGACTTCTGTTGTATGTATTTAAGACCTTCTGGACTACATAAAATCATTAGTGTTACATGTGGTTGAACTTGTATTGAAGAGGAGATTCCAATAATGACTGCATATACAGGGTGATGTATTTAAAAACCCAAAGCGACTAATAACATCAGAGAAACGGCAAATCTGGCAAGATTGGAAATGTCAAATCTGGAATCTCCGTATCCCATGATAGACTTATCCCAAATTTTGTACAATTCGGACTAACAATTTACGAGATAATTGGGCGTTTCCAGAATTTTGGTCCACTCGTACTACATGAGCTCTAGTTATAATCAGCTATACGCAAAATTTACTATCCTATAGTCGAACAATACGTTATATACACGAGGAGGAATGAAAACTAGACGTATAGTATAGTATGTAGGATTGCTATAGTTGACTTTTGAGCTTACATCAATTTTTGATTGAAATATTTGCGAAAAAAAAAAGATTGTCGCTTGCCTTCTAGTTATTATAAACCACAAAAGAACGGAGGCAAGGACAAATAAAAGGTCTGTTTGGACAAAACAACGGTATGCGTCGCGTCGTGATCAATTTAATACTGAAGAAGATTTGTACGAACTTCGTACAGAGGATGAAAAGTGCTATCACAATTTTGTTCTGATGAATGGTGGCGACTTTGACTATTTACTGGAAATAGTTGAGCCACTAATTCAAAAGCGTGACACAAATATGAGACGAGCTGTATCTCCAAGGTGTAACGGGTCCGAGAAGAAGAGTGGCGATGATGAGGACCAGGAGAGAGTCACCACCACCAAGACAAGAAGAAAATAGAAGACAAAGGGACAGCGAACATTCAGAAGAGGAGAGGAGAGAAAGATTCGCCGTCACCCGCGTCATCGGAAAACTAAAGGAGTCGAGTCGAAAAGCACCACCCGCCTCGCAAGTCACTTATAACGAGGAGCAAACCTAACTACTTAATTTTGTGAAGGTATATTACGAAAACTGCCGACAAAAACCGTTAAATATTTTAAATTTAAAAGACCAATATAATGAAGAAGGAGAAAATAACCAATAAACGCGGATTATGAAGAGGAAGAAACAACCTACCTCCCATTTTTGAAAGGAGAGTTAGAGGGGCTCAACCAACATAAACTAATCGATACCGGAAGTCAAATAAGCATTATTTCGGAAAATGTGTATATTCAATTAATAGAAAAAATCCAGAATTGGTACCATTGACGGAACAAGGAATGACGATACGAGGAGTGACGGGAAAGGTCAGCAAAATAACCCCCAGAGTGACATTAGATATAACGCTAGGAGAAAGTAAACAATATTTTTCTTTTTTCGTAGCCAAGAAATTAGGAACCAGAAGTCATACTAGGAATGAATTGGATGTGCCGAAAATCAGCCGAAGTGAATGTAGCCGAGCAAGAAATAACTTTTAAGGAAAGGAGAAAGGACTATCAAGTCTAATTCACGGAAGAACGAATGACTCGGATAGCTGCGACATATAAGATGTACAACAGGAAAAGTAAAACTTGCGAAGAAGAAGAAATGAACGAAGAATTTCTTAGTGAAGATGGGATAGTTTTTATGAAGAACACAAGAGGAGTAAGATACTTAGTGGGTGGATTAGGAACTAAAGGTACCACACAAATTTTTCAGAAAAGTGACCCAAACGCATATTTATTGAAGAACCCACGGGCAAATGAGGAAACCGGAAGTCCAGTAAGGAACCCACCGGTAGAACAATTAAATGAAGGCGATGAACAAGATCGAGGACCAGAAGAACAGGAGGGGGTTGAAGAATTGATTGAGCAAATTGAAGAAAGAATTTCTGAAAAGCCAGGAATAGTAAACTATTTTGCTTGTGGACTGAAAATAAAAAACGAGGTGCCGTTTTTACAACAAAATTACACGAGACAATTTACGCAGAGGGAAATAGTAAGGGAAGAAAGAAATAGAGTATTAGTAGACAAGGTAATTGAAAGGTCGCAACCGCGATATCTTAATCCAATTGTCACTGTACCGCTTGAATGGAAAAAAAATTATTTTTTGATTTCTATATTTCTATATTTGTTTTGGAATGAATGTTATTAATTCAAAAACAAAGAGGGGGTACTGTAACGGGATCTTTAGAAAAATCAAAACTTCGCGCTAAATTATACGAGATTAGATATTTATATATTATTTTTCTGGATAACGGAACGGTTATTGTTTATTTGTAATTGAATGTAATTAATATTAAGATGAAAAGTTTGAGTTTATTTCCATAAGTTATCTATATATTCAATCTGAAAATATTTAATTACACGGCATTAATGTGGTGGAAGGAATGACGCTGTTTTAATAATGATATTCAGTCGCACATTGTTTTAATTAATTAAAACAATACATTAATCAATTCACTGAATCGTTAACAGAATCACATCAGTCATGATCCCACACTATTCAAAACCCAGCTCTATGCTCTAATTAAGTCACTTCAAATACAAAAACGTACGTAGTAGATGAAATAATAAGAAGCTATGGACACGAAGTGTTAAGATTACCGCCATATAACTGTGAGTTTAATGCGATAAAATTATTATGAGCACACGCAAAGGGATATTATGACAAGCACATTGGACGAGATGGCCATAAAGATGAGAACGTAATTGCTATGTGGAACAAAGCTTTACAGTAGTGTGATGAAACCGTATGGGCTAATTGTGTGCGACATTCTGAAGAAAAATAAAGCAATGGTATAAACGGGAAGAAATGTTGGACATCACAGTTGACGAACTGATTATTAACATATTCTATAACTATTCTGAAAGCTCGAATGTAGATAGTGACTCGGATTAAAAGTTGGACACTTTGACAACCATCTTTCTACAATCTACAATTAGTAATACAAGTGTGTTAGTTCACATTTAATACAATTTCTATTAGTAATGTATTTCAGTTATGCAAGTACAATATATTTTGTGGTAAAATGCTTTTCAAGATGCAATTTACACATTTCCCGTAAAACTTATGTTTCACATAAAATGTCATTTTCGTACGAATAATAGTTCCATTTTATTTAGACACGTAACTTAAGATCCGTTTTGTGTAATAACGTTACCATCTTATTGCGGACCATCATTGCTACTGAATTGGTAACAACAATAAGAAATTATGATTATGAAACGTAGTATCCTTGCGAGGTGTAAATAGTGCAGCTGGACAGTTGTTCCATGCAAATTGTTTAACCTATAAATTGAATTCTCTAATTATCAATTGTATAATTGTTTATAAGCAACTTACTACACAACCATTCTCCTGTTTTTATAATTCCGCTGCAATTATTAAATGTTTAAATTTTGTTGAAAATTGCATTGTTTGTAACTGTGCAGCAATAGGTTATAACCTACATTACCTTTAGCCTGAAAAAATAACGTACCAACACCACTTAGGTTTCAAGGATATTGTTTTTCAACGGTTATCATTACGATAATCAATGTTCTCTAATTTTTACAAAATAAATCACAATAAATAACTAATTGTATTTTGGAATTCTGCAGCTTCAAATGCTGCTGTCTCGGGGTATACTTTCTAATCAGAATTTATTATAACGAAAATAATTTTGACTCGTGTTTTTCATTGTACACCATATGATTGTATATGATGGATACCCTGGCGAGGATAGTAGCTAACATCTGGTAATTACGAAGAAATAAACATAAATTTCTTGCGGGAAGTGCACAATAAAGGACTGATAACAATAGTAATGGTGATTTACGAGGACATTGGCTCTTTATTTTCTATGAAACGAATTGGTTCACTACGTCAACGATTCTTTCTCGATTTTATTTAAGAATAATATACCATTTTACGGAGTTTTGATTTAACTTACTGGACTCGCTTTAATTATTACAATTACGCGGATCCGAAGGTATTAAGCGTTATTTGTGGTGGTGGCTAACATTATGGCCGCCTAATGGTAATGGGTTAACTAGAAGGATGCTAGAGTATAGAGGCATACACCTTCCAGATAAGCGAGGTAGGAAAGAATCCATAAATGCACGTACCACACAAAATTAAAAAAACACCGAACGCGTTTCGATAGCTGCGCTATCATCATCAGCGGTCGACTAGGGCGGACTAAAGAAAATTTCTAACATAGTTAGAAAGTTTAATGAGATCTGAGTAGCCTAAAGGTCCTTGATCATCTAATTCATTAGAATTTGTTTGTTTTTGAAGATCTCTAAGCTTTCATAACAATCAAGTTCGTGGTTATTACTAACATGATTGATTAATGGTACCTCATCTACTACATGATTTTTAGCAAACACATGTAGGGCTACGGCAGACTTGTCCCAACCTTTGTATTTTATGAGCTAAATGTTCTTTAAAGCAAATTTTGGTAGGTCGTTTAGTCTAGACTAAACGACCTATCAAAATTCTAATGAACAATGATGATCAAGGACTCAGAACTCATTAAACTTTCGTAACTGTCACTTTCACCTTCACCAGATTAGCAACGAAGCGTTACTCGCTGATGGTATATACGTTAGAAATTTTCTTTAGTCTGCGCTAGTCGACCGCTGATGATAATAGCGTAGCTATCGAAACGAGTTCGGTGTTTTTTAATTTTGTGTGGTACGTGGGTGTATTTTGTTTGTTACAGATCCTGCCACAGTTTCAATGTTGCAGATGTTTCATGATCCTGAAAATTTATAAGTAACTCCTGGCAGGTAGAAATAACGATTTCTGCTTCCAACTAGGTCGGAGTGCAGAAGAGAGTTAGTAAACAGAAGTCATTTGGAAAGAAAGTAAATAAGTAATTAATTTCGCTTTTTTGTTAGTATGCTCATGCTTATGTTAGTACTTACTTATTTTAGCTTAATAATGTCTTTTTTCGTAGACTGTTTAGGAGTCCTTCTCCTCTTCAGCATCGGAAGTTATTTTCTTGGTCGTATTTTTTTTTGTGATATTGTATTGCTTACAATCATGAGTTTAGTATTTTGGTGTTTCTAAAAAAAAGAAAATGTTTTGATTTTATTTGAATAGTTAGTTATGTTATTCGGTTTAAATGGGTGCGTGTTGTTTAGATAGGTGTAGCACGATGTGTGTGGTTATCCAATCACGTTTGCCGGGTATCTTGCTAAGTCCTCATCGAAAGACGGGGGGAGGCGGAGGGCATATGGAGTATTGTCCAGGGACCTCCTCAGGGAGGTCGTTAAGCAGTTGTTTTAGGATTGCAAGGGGATGTTTGAATTTTAGTTTGGATTTTTGGCGTGGGAATGGAGAAGTTTGGTAGTTGTAGGGTGTGGGAAAGATGTCTCTGGTTGGGATTGTGGCGCAGAAATTTCTTTTGTGTGGAAAGTTGCTTTGTAATATTTGTATTCTGTTTGCGATGGGCGGTATTTTTGCGTGTTATATTGTGAGGGTGTTAGGGTTTTGAAATGTTGTGATGGGTGGTATTTTTGCGTGTTGCTTTGTGACTCCGTTAAGGTACTTGACAGGTAACCTGTGTATGCGTCTAAGAATTCCGCGGTCACAGGAGGCGATAGAGGAGAGATGATTAGAGTTTATGTTTGTGTGTATGGGTGCTTGGAAATCTATAACAGGGCATATTTATGTTTTGTAGGTGTGCTGTAGTGTTTTGGTATGGCAAGCTGTGATTCTACCCGGAGGGCGCCCAGTAGGTTTGCTCGGTTTCGTATCCTGTTAAGTGTTTTTATACATCGGGGAGTCTTTTTTTGTAAAAATGATTCCTAAGCAAGTGACTCCTTGTTGTAGTGGGAGTCTTTCGTTGTTTACGGTAAAGGAGACATTGATGTCAGCTAGGGTTAGAAATTTATTTCCGTGATAGTTAGGATCTCGGAAGAGGATTGCTTTTATTTTGGTAGGATTGACGGAAATTCTCCTCCGGTTGGCCCAGTTGCAAAAGTTCCAGACGGATTTGGATATGATGCTGCTCCGATGCACTGCCAGGAGACAGTGTTATCCGCAAACTGCGCAACGACTACTCCGGGTTATGTTACATCGGAAATTTTAATATTAAATATTAATATTTATCACTTTTGTTGTTTAAACCAATGCATGAATAAAACCTCCACTAGTTTACCTACTTGCGCTTAGGGAAAAAGAACGTACAAAAACAGCCAGACTCAGAGCTATCAGCTATCCACTATCTATTGTTGTTGTGTAGCTGCAAGTTTTCGTATAGTCTATAATAAGGGTGTTCACACTGGGATAGCTTTGTACTACACTATAGCTCAAAAACCAAGCCTATAGTCAACTATACGAATAGTTTTGGACTATAGGAAGCGGTTACACAGCTACAGTCCTAGCATAGCAGAACAATACGCCAGTTTTCTATCCCATGTGTACGTAGCATAACTTTTAATCCATAGATCCTACGCTAGGATATGACTGATATAAGTACAGCAACCATCATCACTGAAGATGTAAACTGTAATCGAGTTGGGAGTATAAACCATTCAGTGGTGCTAAAAATGATTACTGCACTTGGAAAGGTGCTAGTCGTACTGCAGTCACGCACGTTACATTTAATTAACATGTAAACTTACTTCCCCATCACTTCTTTTCCACTGCTCAACCAATTTAAAAAAAAAGTCACTAATAAAAATTAGCAACGAAAAACAGGCACGCTGTAAAAATTTTAATGTACGCCTGGAATATTGGTTTATTTACCGAAAATAAATTATTTGCAATATTTGATATTATTCGGTCTTCTCAACTATTGGGAATGAGTGCGGGTGTCGATCTCTCCTTTGCAACGGCTGAAACGAAATCCCTCAGTGGACGTTGACTTCAGGGTACGGATAATCCCAAAAATTATAATTAATTCGGACAGGAGAGAGAAATAAAGACAAAGGTTCAAAATTAAAATTTGAACATGTATTTATGAAATGGAACTAATTATTCGAAAGCACTTTAACTTCACTTTATATCTAAAAGGCTGCTCTGTGCTTTAATGAAAATATAAACCCTACAAAATTGCGGATTCCGGTGTGACTTGCGTAAATAACCTCAGTATTCCATTCTGGTGGGATCAGGTAAATCCAACAAACAAATTCTTGGTCAGGAGCGTCTTAGTTTGTTTTAATTACGAATAAAATAATTAATGATATTTTATGATAATATAAATATGCTAGTAATGTTAGTTAACCTAAGACAAAGTATTTGGTATAAATAAATTGCTACTTTGGTCACTTAAAATTTGTTAAAGCACATTGTGCTTACAACACTGGCTTTTAGATCAAATAGATAATAATTTTTCTATTTCATTTACCATAGCGTTTCGCAAAATGTTACAGAAACTAATTTCACAGTTTAAATTTATTTTTGTCGGTAGCAATCAAATAATTTGCATTATGTAACTGTTACTCATATGAAACTAATAACAGGAGCTAGACCAGCTTTCTCGCATGTGCAAAGTATTTATCTGAACTTCAATCTATTCCTGTATACATAATTGAAAGTTACTTATTTTACGTATTCCTGTTCAAAATTGTTCTATACAAAATGCAATTTAAAGTTAGATACTAGATATCTTTCGTCCAGCATTAACACGTGGCCTTTTCCTTTGAAATTAGTTTTTATATAAACTTTTGGGTTTATGTATTTAATCTGAAGTTTGCCAACAAATATTTAAGGAAACACCCTCGCGTTCCGGTCGAGATGTTCCAAGCAATATTAATTTTGTTCCCAAGCCGGGCAAGTATTTTTCGAATATACCAACGGAGTCTTGTGATGTTATTACAGAAAATATACCTACAACGGGCTCTTTGGATAACTCCTATTCATAAATTTGCACAAACCCCTTCTGCGTAGTTTTTCATATACAAATCAACTCATCACGTCGTGAAAGACCCGGTTCATTTCTTATTCATCTGTCTCCTATTTTCTTTATTTATCAAACTATTTCAAATGTTGGTCAAAATCAAGAAGATTTTACAATGAAGAAAATATTCCTTAAATCACTCGCCTACTGCAGTGAGAACTAAACGTATATTGTAGGTAGCGGACCGCGAAAATTTTATTATTGTAATAAACGTTTGCTAAATCGCCATTGTTACCGCGATAGACAAGATAATTAGTGGATTTTTAAATTTTCGTGGTGATACGTTGTAATTTGCTAATGTTTCCGGAATATTTATTTAATGCATTTTTATATAAGAAATGTTGAACAGAAAAAGGAAACATACTAAGGTAGAGAAACAGGTGTTCTGCCGAAACTGGCGTGACGAATTGTTCAAAATTTCTACACGCGTCCTCTTGATGTAAAAATGTCACTAGTTAGTAATTAATTACTAACGGTACACACTGCAATCAGTTTGGTACTTGGAAACTCGAGACCTAAACGTAGGGTTTGTTACGGACGAATGCATATTTTTAAAATTAAAGACAGGGGTTGATTTTCGGGAGTAGACATGTCTAGTAGAAACCAGAGGGGAAGACAGTTGCTGTTGAAATGTTGATTGAGCCGGACGCTTTGATTTGTTTTAATTAGATACTCCCATTGTAAACAGTTTGTGTTTAAAATATTTCGTGCATGTACATTTTCTTTTGAATTAGCCAACACTAATTTGTTTTTGTTTCGGGGGTTAGTTATAATGTGTTTTTCAAATTTTAATCTTTAGATAATAGTCACCCTTTTTGAAGTTAAACCGCGTGTGTTAACGATTTGTGTCTGTGATCAATTAAAGGAATATTCAAGTGTAAGTAGATATTTTTATGTAAATTAAGGCTGGCAGCAAATGATTCTACAAGCCTATTTAACTTATTAGCATTGCCTTGCAAACATATCTTATTCGCACGCGGGCTCATTAAGCTGAAATTTGCTAAAATAACAGACAGTATAGGGCTCCCTCACTCTTGTATTTGTGTGAATTAGCATTGTTGGTTGTTGTTTATATTTATATATGTGTAGATATGGGCTGGCGAACGGGTACATGATACCGCTTTGGTTATTAATTGTAAAAGGCAATTGCCAAGTGGGTACACACTCCCGGGTGCAGATAACCATTAAACTCCTCGAATTTTATTTTTATTGTTTTTATTGTATCGATGAATGTGTAACCTGAGAAAGGGACGCTGTATTTTCTAACGCACTCAAACGTATATACCGGTCACGATGTTATGATCTATTTATAACTTACCTCTGTAAACTTTGTTTTAATGTGTTTTTTGTCAGTTTGTTAAGTAGAATTATTTGCCTATTTTCTATTCTATTCTATTGTCTTTTGTCCTTGCCTTTACTTTATTATCACCTGTCCAATTTTACTGTTTGTTGCGTTTACTGTAATTTGCTTTATTGTTTTAGGTGCTTATTTACTTAAAGACCGACATGATTGGTTTTAAAGGGCCACATGTTTGGTATTGCCATTTTTATTCTTATTTTTATTCTGATTATGTGGGTGTGACTACATGGTTTTTTTTATTGTGTTTATGTGTAACTAAACTACTTTTTATTTATTTTTGTACATACTTTAACCTGATTTAATGGTGTTTTGTTATATATTTAACCCTTTCATTGTTTTTTTTTGTGTTATTTGATTTAGTAATGTACTTGTGCAATGATTTATTTATGAATAAAGTGAGTTTTATTGGTGGTTCTTTCCCACAATAGTATACTAAAGGGCTGAACCACCATTGCGCAAAGCTTGTTAATTTTAATTTGAATAGTTCATTTCATTCTCCGGAAAGAAATACAGTATTAGAATTGGTTCGTAAATTGTAAACAACTGGATCTCTGTCCTTGTATAACTGGAGAATTAATCTCGTAACTCAATAAGGCATTTGTCGCTGGAGACCGTGTATTAATACACAATGTCCCTGAGAGTTGCGAAGCTTGCTCACCTTACGTCATATAAGGTTACGACTATCTTATCGGCTAAAGAAAGTAGATACAGATAAACGAGTTAATTATTGCGCTTGGTTTCGCGTCTTCCTTAAATAAAATCCAAGTACTTTGTTCATAATCTGGTTCACGAAAGAAGCGTGGTTCCATTTATATGGCTATGCAAACTCATACTATTCACAGTATTCACAGTTCATGGAACCCTTATGCTCCCAGCTAAAGTCGGGTTTTGCAGTGCAATCTCCTCACGGAGAATAGTGGGCCCTATTTTTTTTACCACGCGTTAAATACTGCTGTGTTAACAGAAAAGCAGGAGGATATCTGTAGTTGATATCAACTGAGCGCAACAGTCAATAGGTTTATGGCGATAATGCTGCAATACGATTAAATCATATTTAATCAAAGAAATAGAGAAATAGAATAGAGTCACATAAGCTAATAAATAGTATTATCCAAAATTATAGTTAATATAAATTCATTTAGAAACCTTAAGCATGAAAAATTTGTTATGTGTTCATTTTCCTGCCAAATCAATTACAAAAGCATTAGGTGAAAAAGAATTATAATGTCTAAAAGCTAAAAGTATAATGTTACTTTTAATTTAATTTAAGTTAAATAATATTTCAGATTTCCGGGCATGTATTAAATGCGCATTATCCTCCATAACGAAGGAAAATTGTATGTATTCATTTTCCGCAAGAACAATTAAATTTTACATCATTAGGTGACCATTAAATGAATCTTAAGCTAAGAATGTTGAATAAGTATGAATGTACTTAAATTAATTTTTAATTTTCGAAGGTTGAATTGTTATATTTCAGAATTTACCGATAAATTTCAGTTTAATATGCCAAAGCGTCGAAAACAATTGATTATTTTACGAGTAACGAGACGTAATCTGTGAAAAATCACGAGAGCGTGGCTCGAGTGGAATTTTAACCCTCTGTGTCCCGACGGGACTTGAGAGTCCCAGCAAATTTTACACGTATATACTTACAACAGTATGCCATATCACGTTAAGAGTCCTTCCGGGACTTATACGTACTTACTGTACTGGTACAATAGAGCTCAATATTCGTAGGCTGTGCATTGTTAAATTAATGTTAATATAATTAATGGCCGGTGTTGCATGGTGGTTTGTGTACTTTATTGAGGTTTTGAACCAGCTTTTTATGATAACAGTATTAATGTAGTTTTAAGACCTTAGAATAAAATAATTAGTTTATAATAGTGATATTAACTTTGTGTTTGACCGCATTTTACAACCCGTCGGGACAGAAGACATCTAATCCATACGGCATAAGTAAGTGAAAATTATTGCACGCTTTTTATCTAAACGCTAATTATTATTGTTATAAATATAGAATGTTAAGAAAACATAGGTGGAAAGTCTTAGAAAACTAATACATTTCTAAATGATGAAGAACTTTTAGCGACTGTCTAACAAGCTTTATTTGAATTGGAGGAGATTCATTTAGATAATAATTTTCAAACAAATTTAAAAGGTAGTTTACAACGTGGCTCTTGATACTAATTTTGAGGTTCTGCAAACTGCTGTTGGCATGAGTGATATGCAGATTCTGAAAATAGAAGAACAAAATCCTGCTAATCAACTATCAGATGAAGAAAATGAATTTACAGCTTTGCCAACTGCGATTACCAATACTATCAGTTCAAGAAAAAAATTGAAGCAACAAAGAAAAAAGAAGAAGTAGGTAGCAAGTGGAAGAAGAAGGATATTGAAGTGACAAATCCCACGTATTCTTCCCATGAAAACCATGTAGAGGAACACTTTCTGCAGCGGTATACTGAGTATTTAATTGCAATGTTAGGATCATCAACTATAGTTGATATTGTTCATCAAAGTAATCTTTATGCAACTCAGAGAAGCAATACTCTAAATCTAAAAGAAAATGAACTTTATGGGATGTCATCAACTACCTAGTTACAAAAATTACTGGAACTCAGCTGAAGATTTAGGCATTGAATTGGTAAAAAAAAATGTGTGCTTAGAAACAGATTCCAACAATTACTGTCTTTTATATATCTAAATGACAACTCAACGATACCTTCTCAGAATAAAGACAAAATATTTAAGAACAGGTCATTTATAAACTCACTAAATAAGCCATTCGATATGTTATATAATTGTAGTCGAGAGCTTTGTGTAGATGAAAGCATTATTTTGTTCAAAGGAAGATCGTCAATCAAACAATATAACCCAATGAAACCCATAAAAAGTTATGGTGTATGGCAGACCAACGCGGCTATATAAAAAATTTTATGTCTACCAAGGAAAAGACGAAGCAGCAGAAGAAAAATATGAATCATGTGGACTTGGTGAACAAGTTGTTCACCAAAGTATGTTGTTCACGAAAGGTATTGGGGACAAAACCGAAAAATATATTTTGATATCTGCTTTTCTTCGGTGGATTTGTTAGAAAAACTAAAAACTGAAAGTACACTAGCATGCGGAAATATAAGCAATAATAGACGTGTTCTACTAAAGAACCTGATAAATGATAAACATATGGAGAAGAGTAATGTGGACTACGGAGTTTCTAGTATAGGCATTACTTTTTTTAAGTGATTCGACAGTAAGCCAGTTCATCTTTTGTGTAATTTTCATGGGACTGAAAGAGAAACAGTAAAAACACAGCAGAAGGATGGGACGCAAAAAAATGTCCAATCTCCAGGTATAATCGCAGATTATAATCTGTATATGGGCGGTGTTGACCAGGCCTACAGGTTACGCCAGGCATACTGTACCGACAGACGCTCCAAAAAGTGGTGGCACAGACTATTTTTTAGCCTTCTTGACATAACCTTTGTCAACAGATACGTGATTTATAAAAAGATAAACATAGATGAAAATATAACCCTGTTAGACTTCAGACATGGAGTTAGCAGAGGTCTAATAAATTCATTGTCCATTGTAAGTGGACCCAAGGGACGACTTTCTGGAACGAGTCGTTCCAGTCCTAGTTCTAGTGCAAGAGACAGCTCTGCGCCAACACAAAAGCACAAGAAGTACAACTACAGTGTAACCAATGATTATTTTCGATTGCTCGAGTGGTATTCGTTACGATTATATAATGAATAGACCGTTAACAATAAATTATTTTTATTATACTTATCATTTATTTTGTATTAATATTGAATGATTATTGTAAGTAATATTTGAAATGTAAATTATTATCCATTATTTTTGCCACCGAAGTGATTAAACCACATTGTCAAAGGTATATTCGTTTATCAATACATGGTAATTATGTAAAATTTGTAATTGCTATTGGCTGAATTTGTAATGAATTATATAATGCAGAAATTTGTTTTCTGAATTTTTAAAGGTACAAGTTCGGTTGCCTAAAATCAGGCGGAAAACCCACTACAAATTGCGGTATATGTTTGAGAAAATGTTTATCTATGTTTAAAGAAAATGCGTTATGCACGAATTATTACTGTAAACCATTAAAATATTTGGAAATAATTTTACAGTCTATAACTACCTACAAATAGTGTATTATGGTATCGAAGAACAGATAGAAGCATTCCTTAAATTAAAATTAAAAATTTTGCTAACGTGTAGGATTAATGTGTTCAATTATCTTTGACACGTGTGTAAGACGTAAGATAGCATAGTCAACGTTGGAAGCCATACAACACGTCTTCTCTAATCTGTAAATAAGAGAGAGTAAACTGTATACATTGTCTATTTGCATCTCACATTTAGTACAGAAACGGTCGTCTAATTTACTTTTATTAAGGTATATTTATTTACCAATCAAACGCCAACAGCTCAGAATATCAAAAGAAAAACTTGTAGTTCCTAAATATTACAACAAAAAATATTGTTCCGCCGCTAGAATCATATCCACGTGGGGAATGAATTTATTGGTTGAAACAAGAGGGGACCTCTTTAATTACATTTTGTACACGCGGGATTGCTGAGTCGATATTTTCCTTCCGTACAATCTAACCTGTGTTGGTTTTTGAACGCTTCAGTAATAAATATTGTTAAGCCGAAAGAAAATATATATTAATTAAATTTAAGAATGGCTCTTGGAAAACGTGATAACATTTTAATTTAGACAATATTCTTTCCAGATTCAAGTTTCTTCGCTGTAAAATAAATTCGTTAAATATGACATCACTTCATTTAGTCCACAAGCTAGTACGTTACCGTAAGCGGAATAAACTTTATTTCATATTATAGTTCATTGCTACGAAGATAAGTTAATAACAAAATCTTATTGTGTATTTATTTGATACAAATGAAAGTAGAAAATGTTTAGCCACAATCGTTGTGAAATGTAGATTACAAAAAAGATGCTTAAAAGTAGGATTTTGCTAAGATACTTGCTAATCTGATACTATCAGACTTTCATTTATTTCTCTGAAGACAATTGTATTTCTTCTTCCCTATTCAGAATGTTTTTTTAATGTTTATTTGTTTCAAAAAGTGTAAAGCTCCACATAGGCATATCTGCCATGATTAAAGGACCCCGCACAATTTAAATGGCAAGTGGCTTTCTGTAGATTTGGCTAAATGTTTTATATGTTGTAGATTGTAAGGTTCTAATCAAAGACTACCATAGGCAGAAGGTCGAAAAATGGACAGTTTTTGCGCTACAGCTCGCCCAAGTTGTGAATATTAAAGTGCTATTTTTAAATGTGATGTACAAGAGTTTAATGAAATTATTTATTAACGCCAAACAGCATCAGTAATTACAATAATTTGGGCCATAGGGCACTTTTTCAAACCTAATCAGTATCCACTTCCATCGCATTGTTATTATTTCCAATGTTTCGATCATGTTGTTTAGCTCTATTAGCTGCGTCCAATATTTTATCCAACAAAGGTGATTTTGGATAAAAAACATCAATTTCATATCGCGCATACCCTAAAAACCACAAAACACTAGCAATGTGCGCACATGTTCCAAGAGTTCTTGTAACCAAGAATTAGATTCCGCCACATTCTTATCGGCTTCTTGATTTTCGGTGGGGTTGTAAGCAATCCACAATTGATGTTTTGTAAATATGGATTTGAGGTGACCGTTTCTAGCTTCAACTATCCACCTTGTTTTAGTTATTATGTGGCACTCATTTGCTTCTTCAGTCGACAACTGGTTTTGGTACCGTTCAAGAAAAGCCATAAATACCCATATCGTCAAGTAGAGGTATGAAATCTCGATATCCACGATTCAGTACAAAAATGTCACTTTGGTGAAACCATGCTCTTATTGCATCGCCATCTATATTAAACTCGTTAATCAGCATTTTGGCATCATTATTTTTAGAGTCTGAAAAAAAAGGACCGTGGATTGTTAGTATATATCCGTCTGGAGATACAGTGAGAACTGGTTTTACTGGTGGCGACTCTTATGCACGTTGTAAGATTGTCTTAAGACACGAAAGTTGTTACTTTTTGATATATAGGAGTAGGTCCCGTCAATATATACAATTGCTATCGGTGTATAGGGTTGCGGATTATATAATTGGTTGGAAAATTCTGTTACATGGTGGGCAATGTAATCCTCCCTTGTAATGGCCTCAATTCCAATATAGCTAGGTACGAATCTTTGCATTAGCGATTCTATAACTGTAGCAATGGCCATACTTACAGCCTGTCTACTTGGGTAGTGAAAATTTATTTTCAAAAACTCGTCCGACAAACCTTGGTGAATCTCAAAATCCCTCTTTCGTAATGGGGACTACGGATTTGAAATCTTCTTTGCTAAAATTATCTTCGTCCGCGTATATGTTTTTTTTTATTCACGAGTTGGATTTCATACATACATTTTCTGGTATTTAAATGTTTAAAAGAATAAAAATATTTACTCTACACTATATGGACATCCTACGCACATTATTATTACCATTACAAAGCAAACAAGTATGGGTTGATGTTTGTTTTAAAACATTTGGTCTTAAACAAGTTGGGTCATTTTCAACAAGAACTATTTCGTTAAGGATCAGCCGAAATCAATTATCGCAAGCTCTGGTCAAATCTGTGACTTCTAGCGGTGGCCTTTTTTTCTTCTGAAAATGGCTATTTCCCTTTTAAACATATTATTATCGCCATCAATTATATTCATTAGACCTGGTCGTGTTAGCGTATTACAGGCATAACAGGGTAAACGATTTCTAAATGCCGTTTATACGACTTTTCAAAATTCACAATTTTTACGGCAAAACTGCTCAAACTAATTAAAAGACGTGGTGTTTTGAATGACAATACTTTTTTAGGTACAAATGTTCAGGCACGTGTTCTATACTTGATATGACTTTTTGCGAAAATCGCGGTAAATTGATAGACGTCAAAATTACAACTTTGGCCAGCTGTAGCGCAAAAACTGTCCATTTTTCGACTTTCTGCCTTTGATTAGAACCTTACAATCTACAACATATCAAAAAATTAACCAACTCCACAGAAAGCCATTTGCCATATAAATGGTGCGGGGTCCTTTAAATTCTTTAACCTTACTTTGTGGAATTCCATATTTAATGCAATAATTTCTTTTATACAGGTTCTTTCAAAACAAATGCGAAAAAAATAAGGGGGAGATTCTTTATTTAAAACAAAGGGTAGTTTGTTATATAAATGTTGGGTCAAAAGTCAACCATTAGGGAGATATCGGGCTACAAAGATGGCGGAAAAATAATGTTTTATTTTTTATCTTAAAAAAGAAAAGTGTTAGAATAATGAAATCCTATGGAAATATTACTCTTATGAAAACACACTTTCTGCATATTTTTTACTTTTTAGAATAAGTAGAAGGGGTTGAAAAGACTACCTCTCCCGTTCTTATTAACTAAAGTTAAAGAAAAACTTACGCAACGACTTGAAAAAAAATAAATTTGGATAGTATGGTTTATTTAGAAACTTTTTCATCTCTTGTGTTTTTTTCATAAAACTTACTTATTTGAAATAAAAAACAAAATGTAAACCATTACGTGTCGGGACGGGGATATTTATTTTAGAAAAAGAATCTAGTTGGCTGCTGTCACTTATTAGATCGTTTCTAATATTACTTTATTCTAAATTAGTCAGTAGTTCGAATACAATATTTTACGATTAATCCAATCAAGAAGTTGTTATCTGATCTGTTTAATTGTGCAGTAATAAGAGTTTTAATTAAATCAATAAGAACAATAATGGTTAATTTCACTAATGCAGAAATGGCAGATATCTCTTACCAAGAGATTTCGAACCGAGTGTGATATGTTTCCGATGGTTTCACCGAATGAATACCGATAATCCTTTTTTTTTGTTCAAAAATTCTCTTTTCGGACGAAGCTAGTTTCTAAAGAGATGAATTTCAAAACTTTCATAACAAGCATGTATGGGTTGAAGATAATCCACATTCAATAACATAATCTAGGCATCAATACCAGTTTTCCGTTAACATGTGGATATGAATTATCGATGAACATTTAATTGAACCACATTTTTTACCGTTAACATTAACTGGTAAGTAATATTTTCATTTTCTACGAGAACAATTGCGTCCTCTACTAGATTAGAACATTTACCCCTGCGAACCAAAAGATACGTGTATTAGATGCATGGTGGTGTCCCAGCATATTTCAGCTTAAATGTGCGAAGGTATCTAAATTTTACCTATGAAAACTGCTGGATAGGAAGAGGAAAATTTAACAAAATTAGTACAAAATAAAACTGTGTTTGACAGCAGTCAACTAGATTCTTTTTCTAAAATAAATATCCCCGTCCCGACACGTAATGATATACATTTTATTTTTTATTTTCAAATCAAATCGCGATGAAAAAGTTTCTAAATAAATCAGACTATCCAATTTTTTTTTCTTTCCAATTCGTTGCGTAAGTTTTTCTTTAAATTTAGTTAACAAGAATAATAGGGGTAGTCTGTTTCAACACCCTCCACTCATTCTAAAAAAGAGAAGAAATATGCAAAAAGTGTGTTTTCATGATAGTAACAGTTCTGTAGAAATTCTGTCACTATTATTTTTTAAGATAAAAAATAAAAACGTTTTTTTCCGTCATCTTTGTACCTCGATATCTTCTTAGTGGTTGACTTTTCACTCAACGTTCATATAGCAAACCACCCTGTGTTTTGAACAAGAAATCACCCCCTTAAGTTTCTCGGGCTTATTTTGAAACATCCTGTATAAATATTTATTTCTCTATGCGTTTCAATACATGTATCATTATCCAGAGAAGATATATAATTAAAATAACAAACAAGTAGTTATGGTAACATCAAGGTAAGACAGCAAATTTGATGTATTTCTATATTTCAAAATATCTGTTAAAGGTGAATCTATAACATCAACTTGTTCGTTCATTAAAGGTACTTTTTGTTTATAAATTTCGAATGCTTCCAAAACATCTAATTTGTCTTTTTTATTACAAAAATGTAAAAATTGTATGTTGTTTTGTGAAGTCATAAGGTGATTATTTACTATTAAACGTTTAAAATAATTTCAATTGTCTGGGTATTTATATTTGTAACAACTAATGTGTTTTTTATATTTAATATCCTAACTGTTTGTCCAATATAAACCGAATTACAGAATGTGCAGTTCAGTTTATAAATACCCATCTTTAAAATGTCGTTAGTTGAATCTTTGGCATTAATTAAACGTTTAAGGACATTGGTAGTAGTTTTGAAAGCTGTTCTGTACTTCTTATTCTTTTGTAATATGTGAGCTACTTTTTCTGATATTTTTTTAAAAGATGAAATGGATATGTGTTTAGTTTCTATCGGTTCTGCGTTACCTGGGTAAATGTTTTTGATAGAAAAGTTTTACTCTGGATTTTTAACTAAAGTGTCGGTTATATTTTAAATGTAACCATTTGCTTGCCAATTTGGTTTATAATTGATTATTCTTCATTGAAATTTGTTA
Source organism: Vesta saturnalis (assembly GCA_036346205.1). Taxonomy (NCBI): domain Eukaryota; kingdom Metazoa; phylum Arthropoda; class Insecta; order Coleoptera; family Lampyridae; genus Vesta; species Vesta saturnalis. The sequence continues at coordinate 4,071,950 of JARFJB010001138.1, read as the reverse complement.
GGTTTAATGGTAAAGACGGTGCTTTATGTACTAATGATCTATATGCAGCTAACCTATGTGTTTTATGGTGACAGGGACCGTTTGGAGTTGTAATGTCTGTATGTGTAAGTTTTCTGCATATGGAGACCTCAAACTTGTTCTGTGTATTAATGTTTATGATAAAATCTAGAAAATGAATGGTTCTATTTTGTTCTTTCTCTAATGTAAATTTATGTTATGTTAATATTAATTAAAAACTGTTCAGTGAATCTCGATGAACTATCAAAACACGCTAAAACATCATCAACGTAACGAAACCAAAATACGGTCTTATTAAAACCATTTAATTAAAAAATTTGATCTTCTAAATTATCCATAAAAATATTAGCTAAAATGGACGAAATTGGATTGCCCATAGGTAAACCATTTTTTTGTAGATAAAACTTATTATCAAATATGAAATAATTTTTATTAACACAAAGATCACATAATTGTATTAACTACATTTTTGTAACTAATTCAACATTATTATTAAATAAAAATTATTTAATAAACGCATACATTCTTGAGGGAGTATTTTAGAAAACATACTGGTAACATCAAAGCTTACAAGCATATTATGTAGTGGACATTTTTTATTTTGTAGGTTGTTAATTAGCTCTGAAGAATTCTTAATGTAGTGTTTTAATTTATACTTTAAATTGTTTGTTATTATCTGGTTTAGTTTTTTTGAAAAATATCATTAGGTGCTTATATGTAAGAAACTACTGGTCTAATGGGCATATTTGGTTTTTGGATTGTTACGAGACATACGTTTGGTGGTTGTAGTTTTTGTATAGAATTTGTTGTTTCTCTAAATCCGTAACGCAGATATTGCAGTTTTGTAAACTTTATCTCGCATGTTTTTGAAATTTTCTTGTAGAATCTCTGTTTAAAAAATTTTCGTTATTAATCAAATCAGTAACTTTCTGCATATAACTTTTTTTTGAAATATTACTAATTATTTATCTGCTTTACAAGAACTAAAAATAAATGTTCTTTAACAAAAGCTTATCAGGATAACGGGAATATGTACAGCACAGGATATTCGGTATTGATTGGCGGGATCAAAGATACAACTTTTCAGATTAACAAGACTCTTTGCAGGTGTTTCAGTGGCAGTTTACCGAGTTGGTGGAGTTGCGACAATACGATTTGCTTCGGGAGGTAAAGGGTTCGATTCCCGTTACCGTTTGCCCTGCATGAGGTTTTTTCAGGGGATTTTCCTCATACACATATAGCGGCATGGTCACTGCGTATATGCACACCACGTGCGGTTATTTAGGCGAATGCTGGAGTAGTATCTTCCTTCAGAAACCAAACTCTCTTCCTTCCGATCCTGTCCTAACCGCACCTATCCTTAATCCCACCATGCATACATACTTAATGTATGTATATTGGAAATCCATGATTGTGGTTGTAAGAGCTTGGGCGCTTACAGTCCGCCCTCCCCCTTGAGGAGGGAATGAATACGTGCTCATTTCCTTTTTTTTCAGCGGCGGTTCTCTATACAATAAATGAGAAAATTTTATTTTATTTAAATAAATTCCATCAGGTCCGGCTGGTCTTTGCACAAATATTTTACATTCACGACTGGACAGGTAATTTTGGTAAAACTAGGCGTTTAATCTCTTCAGCTGATATAAAGTTAATTATCAAACGGAAAATTGATTTAAGCAAACACTGCAGTATATACTTCTCGGGTAGCGGTTGAGATAAACTGCACGTCCTACTTGTATTTCGTAAATTATTTTTATACAAGAAAACTTACATAAGCAAATATGAACGCTATTCATTTCGGGAACATAATTTTGTATCTGGATTTAGACGATCGAAAATATATATCGTCATCTGGGCGTGGGTCGGTTTCAACTCCGTACACGTTTAATTTCCTTCAGAGGGCACGCGAAGCTGTGTATTTGTCGCTAGTCGACTAGGAAAGTGGTCCGTGGAGCTACTATATGCTATTACGCTTCTCCTTCTGATCGTCGAAGAAGCGACACTGGACAAACGACTCGACGATTGCATTTCCGTCTAGTGTTGGAGTAGGTGATATTTTTAATTTATATGCCGGAGAGGTTGTGCATTCAACGGTAGCATAGTTGGCGCTGGTCAGGTTGTGCAAAGGGACGGTTGCGCAGGATCCCTCCATGGAAAACCTAGAGGCAAAGTTCACTTCTGTTAACGCGTCTTTCGGTTTTATTCAAACGCCTCGTGGGTGGTTATAGCTAGTGGTATGACATAAGTATCGTTGTTCGTTTATAGTAAGCGGACACAGGCAGCGTTGGCTCTGAGGGTTATTGTAATGACGGCGAATGTGAAAAAAATTGATTATTTCTTAATTCTGAGCTCTGTTAATTAAGGAAAATAATTAATTAATAAAAAATCGACCGGGACAAGTAAAGAAATTCAACTCTGAAAAAAAATTTTATTTTTTACTGCTCTTCGAAGGTTGACTGGGAAAATCATGCTGTTAAAAAAATAATGTTATCATGAAAACAAATTGTTTATTACTATGCATCATTGTGAAGAGAATTTAATCTATTTATCCATATACAGGGTTGTTTTAAATGTAAAATTGTAAAAGGTAAGAGTTATAGAGATGCAGTGTTTGATCACGTTTTTGTTAACTTAAAGGTCAAACAGACGCGATTAAAACGACTAATTTATTCTCATTCGAATGTAGAGTAATTTGTTAAATGGGTTTACGTTCATACAAGAAGATATTTTGTACAATGGAAAGTTTTACAGATAATTTAAGGTCAAATAACGATTAAAATTTCAGAATTTTGCGAAAACCAAAGCCCCTTCGTTTAATTATTAATTATTATTAAGTTTAATTATTATTTCCATGTAACGTAGACTGGGGCTGTATACGTTTACAAAAATAACTTTCGCAGATAGATATGTACTTTTTTAACAGATTCAAATTTAACAAGATTAAAAACTTCGAGTATTTAAAAACGTTTTTGTTTTCTTTCGCAATCATGTTGCTTTCATATGACAGTATTTTTTAATTAGAAATGTAATGTCAAAGGACATTACAAGGACGCAGATGATCGTTAATTTTCAGATCTACGTCACCTTCCAAATTAATTCTTTGATAAGGTATTATAAGTTTGGTGGCTAAAAATGTTGAGAATAGTTGATGACATAAGAGGTTACCATGTATACGCGAACTAGGTGTTCAGGTTAGAATCGCTTAGCTTAGCGCGACGTGTGATTGTTTATGTTCGTACAGTTAGGATTACATAGAGACGAGTTTTCCCTTAACGTACGGTGGTTGGTTTTGTTTGGTTGAATACTACCACAAAGCGTACGGTTTGTGTACAATAATTACGTTATAAGTTACCGAGTTAAGGATTTTCTAAATAAAAGAATAACGTTAAATTTAAGAATGTTGCGCAGGATTTTAAATTGTACAAGCTGTACGCAAATTAAAATTATGCGGTTTCTAAAATTTCTACTCAATTTTGTTTTATAATCATTTCTTGATTACCAAGTAAATTTAAATAGGATCGGAAAGAACGAACTTGAATGAGGTACACAGAAAAATTACGGAAATACTTTTCATGATTTTTGCAAATGTGTGTTGTATCATATTTGTTTAAAGTAAAAAGGATTTACTGGACTTAGACGCCTCTTACAATTAAGAAACTGTTGATGAATTAAAAATTGTTATTGCATTTTGCCAATACCTTTTTTGGTTCATTTTCCTTAAAGAGTAATTGTTTGCGTAATAAATTAATTAAAACAAACGAATTTTATGTTATTTTAATTGTGGACTGGATTACAAATTTAATTTAATCGGTAATATCTTACAAATGGTCAATACAAATTATATGGTGCGTACTTTCTTGTATTTAGTATTGAACTGAACTTACCTCAATCACTAAAGAGGCTTTATTTTCACATATGAGCATTTATTTAGTTACCCTATTATTTGTAAATTGGATCAGAAACGATAATAAGAGCCGAGTCAGATAAGGTATTGAATTTTTTGGTAAAAGTGCAATAATTTAAAATTTTTAAAATACTTAGCTTTTTGGGTTTAGATTTGTATAAACATAAATAAAAAAATACAGCATTACAAAACCAACAAGCTAAGTATCTTATATGTGAATAATGTAATATATATATATATATATATATATATATATATATATATATATATATATATATAAAATAAATTCTTGACAAAGGGAACAAAGGACGTTCCGAAACGTTGAATCAATTTGTACGTTTATTTACACAAGTTTCAAAAGAAAAATGTCTTATTTAAACATTAATACTTGTGGAAATCTAAATAGAAACATATATATATATATATATTATATTATAATAATATATATATATATATATATATATATATATATATATATATATATAAATTGTTAATTGTCACTAATTTTAAGTCTGTAAATGTTAATTATGCACAATAACTTCAGAACTGCTGTACTATTTATGTTTCATTGTTAATAACCAATGTATTCATTCTGTTTTCCATTACACTATACTCACTTGCAATATGTTGCGATTTATCATTATTTTTACATTTTATTAATAATTATATATCATTGGTCCAACTCAATGCTAATTAAACATCCCTACATCATCTTACATATATTGTACCATTATACTCATTAATGAATTATTCTTACTACGTGAATTATTTACTTTGTTTTTCATGTATTTTCTAAACATCTCAATATATATATATATATATATATATATATATATATATATATATATAGTATAGAAATGGGTGATTTGAGATTAGGTTAAATCTATTTTCAAAACCAAATTTGTAAGATGTGTAGTATTTACACACTCAGTTAATGCGGAGAACAAATGCAGTGATCTAATTAATTTTCGTAAAGTATTTGATCTTTTTGTTTTGTTTCGTGTTTATGTTTGTTCTTATCTTAAGGCAATTGCAAAGATCACCTTCAATTTTGATCTTGACTACTGTTTGACGAAGATTTTGGTTTTTAATTGAACAGCTCAGATTTTAATTTTCCGTAGTTTTTTTTTCTGTTAGTTAAATGTCTTTTTGTGCATTCTCAAAGTCGGTTTGGTGTTATTAGGTTGTTATTAGTTATTTTGGGAATAGTGAACGATTATGTTTATTTAGAATATGCGAAGACGAAAGAAAAAGTTTATACGGCTGTCTTTCAGAAAATAATTTGTTAATGCAAACAGTAAACAGCCTTATTAATATTTTAAAACCTTATGTTTACACAATTTATTTAAGTATTGTTTGCTCTTGTGGTAAAGTCTACATTGATGAAACTGGAAAGAGCGTTAACACCAGGCTAACAAGACACGTTTACTTCGTCCTACTAAATCAGCAATTGCTCAACATGCCTTAAATACTTCGTTTAATATAAAATTTGAAAACACAATAATTGTGGCTAGCGATAGGAATTGGTATACAAGGAAGACCATTCTTTGCAAAATTAAAGTAGACAACACTTGCTACAAGTTTCATGTATAATAATTCTTTCTACGGCCGTTATGCCGCTAGAGCGCACTAAAAAAACGTTAAATACTGCCGTGTTACATCAGGTTTCGGTGGAAACGACCCATGTGATAGTTTTGACTATTTATGATAATAAACTTAATGAAACACACATAAAAATAAACAAACTAGTGTGTCCGCTGATCACAAGCCTCGCCTGAAAGAAATATCTGTCTAAAATCAAATCGGAAAAAAATTGGAGACAAAAAGAGTCAAAAAACGTAGAATTACTTATAGTTTATATTTAAATTAAAATTGCTTGATACGTACAGAAACAGTATAATGAAATGTACCAGAAATTGTTTTGATAAAGGTAACAATTGGTTGGTAGGATCATGTAATTCAATATCTTCAGGTTGAAGGTCGGTATTCCATCCGCCCCTTTTTTGCAGGTGGGCCCGAGAGAAGTAGGGAACTGATTCTTCCTCCTCCTGTGCTGCTAAAGCTTCCTCAAGGGTAGGAAACTGAAGGCCAAGTTCCTTTTGGAGATCCAAATCTTCAGCCTCGTCCACTTGCTGGTCATGGGCCACCGATGCGCTTTTGCATGATCTGTGAAAGCAGTTTATGCATAGATCAGTGCAACTTAGCCCCCTCTCCTTTATGCAGCTGCAGTTTTGTGCACAGGTTTTGGTGCACTTGCATGGTACCAACCTAAGCAGTAAAACGGCAGTATTTAGCGTTTTAAATTTTGGCCATTTTTAGTGCGCTCTAGCGGGGTAACGATTAGTTGTAGAAAGAATTATTATACAGGGTGTCCACAAACTCTTTTCACAAAAGAAAACTGCTGATTCTAGAGCTGATTTTGTCGATTTAACGTAAATTAGCTTAATACAAAAATACTTCCTAACAGAGCTGGAGCTCTTGGATACTGGCGCCCTAACATCGGTTTAATTCAATTATCTTCAAAATGGTTTCCCTTTAAATGATAGCGCTCTGTACATTTCTTTAGTGGAATATGCCCAATCGTATGGCGCGAATATGATTTTTTAGTGGTACTTATAAGCGGCTCGTTTGGGCGAGGCATTGGACATTGTTATTCATAAGTTTTTTGTTTTTCAAAATTTCGCAATTTTAGTATAAAATTTAAAAAATGTCGATTTTTTCATAAAAGAATGATACTCTTGTCTGAAGACACTACGACGCACCGTTTTCGAAATAAATCGATTTGAACTTTTCATGTGTTAATCATACTTTTATAAAATTAACTAACGAATTCATTTACAATTATGAAAGATGGCTATGGAAAATAAACAAAATAACATAAATAAATAAAATAAATGACATGAGAGCAGTTTGACGTTCATGCAATTGTTATTTTGTCTATTTTCCATAGCCATCTGTCATAATTGTAAATGAATTCGTTAGTTAATCGAAATTTTTTAAATTTTATGTTAAAATTGCGAAGTTTTGAAAAACAAAAAACTTATGAATAGCAATGTCCAATGCCCCGTCCAAACGAGCCGCTTATAAGTATAAGTAAAAAATCATATTCACGCCATACGATTCGGCGTATTCCACTAAATAAATGTACAGAACGCTATCATTTAAAGGGAAACCATTTTGAATCGACATAAAATCAGCTCTGAATCTGCACTTTTCTTTTGCGAAAAGAGTTGGTGGACACCCAGTATATATGCTAGTAGTAAATTTTGTCTACTTTAACTTTGCAAAAGTAGTCTTTTCGAAAAAACGCGTAATTACCGAGATATAGTCCAAAAACCTAAAAAAAATTACCAAATTTGGACGTGTTTCACCAAAAAAAAAAACAATGTGTCCCGGGCATAATATCTGTCAGAAAACCTAAGATTCGTATTCAGCCTAGGCCAGATAGGATTAATATTTATGTGATAGTAAGTGTGAATTTTGAAGCAATATTTCAGAAATTTTACATCTAACAAACTCACGACCTTCTTTGGTGAGTTTAGTTGGCAACACGTTTATTTTAATAAGCCTACATGGATTGAGCGTGTAACAAAAAATTTAAATAATGTTACGCCGAATTTTAATTAATACTCATTATGGACGCTAAACTGAAAAATGTAATAAGAAATACAGAATGTAGTGACTATTGACCTATTCCTCTATCGCCTCGAAATATTATAAACTTTATCCCGTACATATATTGTAGCTTAAATAATTATTAATGAATAATGGCGATTCCCGCAGTTAAAAAAAAATTACCGTGTTTTTGCTTTCTTTTAGTTACATAAATAAGAATTCTTACACAAGATAAAAATTGTTTGTTGGTAACGTTTTATGACTTTACTTTTTATTACTTTTACATGTTCACTATTTAACTTTATATTTAATCAAGGTTATTTCAAAGTAAGCGTTTTTTTCAAAATTGATGAAATTTAAATTTACTGCAATCATTTAAAGTTATACACATTTTGATCGGGAAACTAAAGTAATTGAACAAACAGTCAATTACCTATACTTTTTAATGAATTAACTCTTAACAGCGGTGAAGTAGTTTATAGTAAAGCACATTTCGTCTTTTTAATTAAAAAGTAATAGATTTACTATTCAAAACTTGATAGAAATCAAATTAAACTTTCACATTTAGTCAAACATGGAACAACAAAAAGTAGGTGTTCGACATACAAAATCAAATATCTAGCGCCAATTCGAAACGATTTAATGGAAATATAAACAGTGCGATTCTTGATGTGTATGTGTATATATTCAATTTTCCTTCAAATACTCTTATCCTTCTTTGTCATTCACGTACTTAACAACAACGTATGACAGAAACGGTAACATTTTCATTGAGATTGACATTTATCATACTTTAGTTCCACCTGGATATTATTTCCTGTTTTATAGCAGTACATTTCCCGAAATTACGTGAAGGAGAAAATTACATTATGACAATTTTCGTGCTGTTAGTACATTTTCTAATTTTCACCGACTTACATGCTGTGTGTAAAATAAAATTTATTCTCATCGACTACCAACAGTATTTTCTAAACAAGAAAAGGTAATTGGTTAATATTAAGTTAATAATATTTTATGAGTGTAATAAAATGGAAAACAAATGATGCTGAATTATGGAAAACTTAGCCAGACTTTATGGTTAAAATAATGGGCTAGCCATAAAACGTATAACAAGCAGCATTAACTCTATTTGGAGCGTTCGCACATGCTTAGGGTTGAAAATTTGTAAAAACGCTATTGAAAGCAGTACATTTATAAGTAATTAAGAGCATTTGTAAGCCGCCATTAAAACCGTTGTGTGGTATACATTAAACAAGACCTGATTCAATCAAACTTGGACATTTTTATGAATTCATAAAGAAAATGTAACTTGAAAAATGAATTTTTAATTTTAATTGTTTGTCATTGTTTTAAAATTCATTTTAAAAGATAAATTGGCCTGTATACTTTATAACCTGTAAAAAAGGAAATTAATGGTTTCATAGAAAATCAATTTGTAACGGTTGAAACAAAAAAGAAGCAGTACTGTACCACAGCTACATAAAAAAAGTAATTCAATTTTAGTACAGTAAACTGACATATAGAGTAATTTATAAATTATCTATTAAATTTATATTATTTAACCTTGTTTCGTGGAATTCCATATTTAATAGAAGTAATGTTTTAAATACAATACAATCCCACAATTTCTTTGATATAATTATTTATTTCTCTACGCGTTTGAATACAAAATGTATCATTATCGATATTATATTATATTTTCTGTTGATAATGATACATCAAAGAAATTGTGGAATTGTATTGTATTTTAGAGATTAGTGCTATAATTATTTACACACACACACACACGCACGCACGCACGCACGCACGCACGCACGCACGCACGCACGCACGCACGCACAGCAACGCGCACGTGAGCAACACACAACACGCAAACACGCACACGCAAACACGCACAGCAAACACGACACAGCACACGCACACACGACACACACGCACACGACACACGCACACGCACACGCACAGCACACACGCACGCACACACGCACATAACACAACACACGCACGCACGCACGGACGCACAGCACCACAGCACGCACTACACACACAACGTACACGCATATATATATATATATATATATATATATATATATATATCACGATGTTCGTTTACGCTAATCTCGGAAACGGCTGAAAATATTTAGATGAAATTTGGTAAATGTGTATTGTTCGGTCAAACTTAAAAGATAGGATAGTTTTATCTTGATAAGTGACGGTCAATATTTTTTATTGCAAATTCACAGATTTTTTTATAGAAAAAGAGTGAGGAGAGGGTGAGGAAGAATGTGTTTTACATTTGAGCATAGCAAAGCGCACCGGGTACTGCTAGTGTATATATGTATATATACACATATATATATATATATATATATATATATATATATATATATATATATATATATGTATATATACAGGGTGTCCACAAACTCAACAAACAGCAGATTCCAGAGCTGAGAGAGCTGGAGCTCTTGGAAGATAGTGCCCTAACATCGGTTTAATTCAAATACCTTCAAAATGGTTTCCCTTTAAATGATAGCGTTCTGTACATTTCTTTGGTGGACTATGCCCAATCGTATGGCGTGGATATGATTTTTTAGTTTTTTTGTTTTTCAAAATTTTGCAATTTTAACATAAAATTTAAAAAATTTCGATTTTTTCATAAAATAATGATACTCTTGTCTGAAGTCGTTACGACGCACCGTTTTCGAAATAAATCGATTTAAACTTTTCATGTGTTAATCATACTTTTATAAAATTAACTAACGAATTCATTTACAATTATGAAAGATGGCTATGGATAATAAACAAAATAACAATTGCGTGAACGTCAAACTGCTCTCATGTCATAAATTAATTTTGCTTTAGAAAGTAAGAAATAAACTCGGGTAAAAAATAATCGTTTTTAATACAAAAAAATGTTGCTGACACAATTAATAATAAAAAAAATTCAAAATGGCAACTGAAAGCATGAAATACAAAACAAATCGACAAAAGATGCTCCACATGACGCGACAATCCGTTTCTATGCACAAATTTATTCGTTTATGTAAAGATTGCCGAATTTTTGCAAAAATTCCCTTATTGTTCTTAAATTCGTCGCAGGCATCCTGAATTCTTCTCCAAAGCTGATCGCGTATTTCTATTGGTTGAGAATAAACCATTGATTTTAGATACCCCCAAACACAAAAATCGTAAGGATTTAAATCTGGAAACCTTGTTGGCCAAGCAACCGGACTGCCTCTTCCGATCCATCGCTCTCGGTAATTGTTATCTAAAAAAGTACGAACAGTTCTGCTATAGTGAGTTGGACAAACATCATGTAAAAACCACAAGTTCCGCCGAATATTCAGATTAATATCATCTAATAAACCCGGTAAAGTATTTTGTAAAAAGTTGAGATATTCTTCGCCGTTTAAACGATTAGGCAATTCCTCAGATCCAAGCAAATTATGATCAAGAACACCTATCCATATATTAATAATATATATATATATATATATATATATATATATATATATATATACACATATTAGAAAAAAAATCTTGGTCTTGATTCTCTTTATTTTGCATCCAATTGGAAGAATCAACACGAGCAGGAAAATCACCTACTTGCAAGGCCTGGACTTTTTTAAAATGAACAGGATACAAGCCTTCCTTATGTAGAATGTTCCACACAGAAGATTTTGACGCATTGGGATACATTGCAGTCAACCTTCTTACGCAATCTTTATTGCCACTTAAAAAGAGATTGCGCGTTTTTGATGTTTACAGTGATTTAGACACTGATTCAGGCAATGAATTTATAAATGACGAAACTCCATCAACGTCTCTTCACTCAAAATTATCACCAGAAGCATGTCCTGAAACTGCTATGCCAAGTTATTTTTACGAAAATATTTGCGCTGTGTATTCTCGTCAATTGCTCTGCAAAACCGGCAAAATACCCAATATCGTTATGTATTGTGTCGATGATATGGATGAAGATGAATTAAAGTACAATTTATGACGACGTTGATGGCAAACGATTCTCAGAAATCATTAATGACATAGCAGACGTGCAATTTGATGATATTATCGCGATATTAAGCGCCAAGAAAAAGACTGATGGAAATAATATGTTCATAGAATTTTCGGCAATTATTGACGTATTTGAAAAAAATAATTAGTATAAGCGACAACAAATGTTGAATTGTTAGTAATAAATATGGTTTGATCTCTTATTTTGTTCCATATAAGTAAAATTGATGTTTATGTTCACTTTAACTAGACAGGTTGCACCCGATAATTTGTGTTGCACATGATTGTTAAAAAAATGAATAATTCATTGTTTATTTTTGTTTTGTTTAGTTTGTATTTTATGTTCTTTGTTACTTAATATTTCAAAATATTAAGGCATAACATATTAAATGTATAAAATTAACAGATTTATGTTTTCGTTTGATCTGGAAAGGTTGGGCCAAATTTGTTGCACCCGATGCAATTTGAACCTTTATCCTGGCTTTTAAAATATCATTTAAAATTTTTGTTAATAATTACAAGTAAACACATTAAATGTAGTCTTTAAAGACTAATTTAATTAAATGTTTTTTATTTAGTTAGGTTAAACTAAAACAGGTCTAAATGTTGTAGATAATGGAATGACATATATATATATATATATATATATATATATATATATATATATATATATATATATATATATATATATATATATATATATATATATTAATTTCAAAAACATTCTAATTTCTATGGTAAATAGAATATTAAAAAATAACGTTAGTTTGGTTAATAAACATGTGTCCAAAAATGCCTCCTTAAGAAGATACGGTCCTGTAAAAGTGGCCCCAAAAATCCATTTTTTAATATCTCTGAAACGGTTTAAAATATTTAAACGAAACGATAGTGTTGACAAATTTTTAATGTTTTGTACAGTCTATCATTTCTTAAAACTACATATCCAGATATATGATTAAAAATTATTATTAATTTTATTAAATACATAAATAAAAAGTTTACCTCGAGTAGGATTTGAACCTGCGACCTGTTCTTTGCTAGAGTATCGGGAAACCAACTGCGCTATCGAGATTCAAGCCCCAATCGATGTAAACTTTTTATGTATTTTATTTATGTATTTAATAAAATTAATAATAATTTTAATACATATTTACCCTTGAACTTATTCGTTTATAACAAAACTTATAATAACCATCAAGATAAATTAAATAGATTAGTATTTAATGCCGGTTTTAAAAAGGTGTTCTTTCCATTATATCCAATTGACTATTTTGAAAAATGTGTTTAAATTCTTTCCAATGCGCAACGATTGATTCAACATTAATATGAGCAGTTTTTAGGTGTATTGCCAATTTTTAAAGTATGTTTAAAACAATCAATATCAATATAATCGTTTACCGATTTGATTACTTTTATATCACTATCCGGTTTAATCTTTACACACAAATTATAGCTTATATTGAACCACTCATATTTTCCTTTTTTTTAATTAACTTAGCGTCTCTAAGCAGTTTTTTGTTATTAAGAGGGGTATCACCTAATTTGCCCCCAAACTTTTTTTATGGGAATATTTTTCATAATATTTTTTAAACAATTTGCCACAAAAAGGTACTCTTCTTGAAAGTCAAAAAAATTACTGGTTTTGGAGTTATTTGAGATTTTAACATGTTTTACCTAAAACAATAAAATAAAAGAAATATTGGGTTAACTTGATTTACTTGAATTAAGTAGGCTACACTGCTGACTCGCGATTTTTTTTGTTTGACAGATTCGTTTGACACATTGTTGTTGATAGTTTTGGTTTGCTTAACAAGTAATAACGCTTTTAAAAACTTTGAAAATGAATATGTACACTAATAGTGACTAACCGATTTGTTGTTAACATTAGGGGAATGTGATGGAAACGCTACAGCAGCGAGAAGTGTTCCGGATTCGAAATCATTTTTGTATTTAGTGAAGCACTGCCGTGAGGCTGGAACCTTTAAACCATAAAAGGTAAATTCTGGTAGACAACCAGTGGCAGGAATTCCTCAAATAGAAGAAAATATTTTAAATCTAATTGTTGCGGATCCTACGATAAGTGTAAAACGCAAGTGTTTCTAGTGTAAATCGTGTATTAAAAGAACAATTATTGCTTCCGTTTCACTACAGGCAAGTACAAGAATTATTGCTTGAAGATCTTTTTTTGTGAGAAGAGACTTTTGTAAATTATTACAAGAAAGAATGAAACAGCAACCCAGATTTTTTACGAAATATTCTTTTCACCGATGAACAACTTTTACTAGACAAGGTATGTTTAATTGTCATAACAGTCATTTCTGGACAGAGGAAAACCCAAAGGTTATACGCATTATCAACATAATTTTAAGTTGAATGTATGGACTGCTTCAATAGGTAACCGCCTTGTTACATACCATATTTTTGATGGAAACTTAAATGGTGATGTTTACTATCAATTTTTGGATAATCGTTTAGTTCCGTTATTAGAAGATTGGGCTCTTGATTTACAAAGAAATATGATGCTTCACCTCATTTCAGTAGGCAAGCTATAAGATGGCTCAACGAACATTTTCTAAATCGTTAAATCGGTCGAGGCGCTGATGCTCCTATCCACTGGCCACCAAGGTCCCCTGACCTAAATCCCTGGGATTTTGATGTGTGGAGTTTAGTTAAAGAAAAATTATATTCAAGCGAAATAAATTGCATTGAAGAACTTCAAGCGAGAGTTGAAAATAATTTAAGATTGTTAATTCAAGAACTATGGCCACTCCAAAGGATTATGTTTTCACTAGAAAAACGTTTACGATTATGTATGTATTCGTGAAAATGGTGGGCATTTCGAACATTTCATGTAAAAACCCGTACCTACTTATTTAATTTTTTTTTCTGTTTGTTTTGTCTTATTCGCTGTTTTTTTTTTAATTGTTTTCTTTGTCTGTTAAGGTTAATGTCATACAATTAAAATCTTTTTTTACCTCATAGGTGGTTCTGAAACAATCAATATTTCCTGAGGTAGTTCGTTCTCGCGCGTCAAAGTTATTAATTGATTCATTTTAAAATAATTTGTTAATTTGGTCAGCATTACTTGCTAAAACCTCAAATAACTCCAAAACCAGTAATTATTTTGGCTTTCAACAAGAGCATCTTTTTTGTGGAAAATTGTTTAAAAAAATACTATTTTTGCCCAAAAAATTAAAAATATCCCCACAAACAAAGTTTTGGGGGCAAAATAAGTGGCACCCCTCCACTTTAGCGACGCTCCTATAAAAAATTTGTCAACACTATCTTTTATGACAAAGGTATTTCTGGTCTAATGATCGTGTATTACCACACCAACATTGGTTTTGATGTCTCTAATAGTTAAGAAAAAATCATCCGTCACGCAGTAGACACCCACCCTGTATAAGGTTGTCTATTCCAAAAATTTTTAGTTAAATGATGATTTTGCTGTGACTTTGATATAGTAGTTACTCTTAATTAGTTAAGTTCAAACGGCGTTGAAAAACAAAACAATCAAAGGCTTGATAAATGTAAGAAGCTGTCATTGTGGCATTCTACTACTAAAAAGTTGTAAACAATCACGCCGGGACGCCTAAATTACTCAAACGAAGATTATTTGAACTTATTTATTATTTATGGAGAACGTGATAAAATTATATCAAGAACATGTCACACATTTGCCATTCAATATCCGCAAAAACAGAAGCCATCATCATGTGCAATTAGACACATTATAGAGAATTGCAAGAACTTTGGATCCGTCAAGGCAATAGTACAAAGAAATGAATTGCTTGTCAAAATGAAAATATTGAAATAGTAATTTTGGGTTATTTTGCCGCATATCCAACAATGTCTGCAGGACATGAGACATTAGATGTCAACCGTTCACAGAATATTGCGAAAAATGGATTTAAAGAAACTGAGAAAAGGCATTTTGTGAATTTATGATAACTTGGGTTCAAGGAAGCAATTTTTTTTGACAATATCATTTGGACAGACGAAGCCAAATTCACAAGAAATGGTGCATTTAATCGTCATAATTCTCATTATTGTAGTGATTCGAACTTAAATTATTTATAGAACTACATTTTTAAGAATCTTGGCATTTTGACGTTTATTGTGCGGTAAGAAATGATAGCGTCGTGGCATTACATTTTTATCAAAAAAACTTAAATGGTAAGTTAGAGTTTCGAGTTTTTGCGTAATTCTAGATACGAAATGTGCCTATTAAATTGTAGGTGAAGGCTAGTTGAATATTTTACGAAATTTTGAATCGGACTGCGTAGACAATTCGCCAGTAAATATTTATAGAAACCTGTGTAACCAGCATGATGGTGCACCTCCACTGGTGAAGATGTTATCGATCATTTTTTACAAAATGATTTTGACGATCGATGGTTAGCAATGGTCCTTTCCGTGTATAACTCTCCCTTAACAACTGTGGAAGATTGCATGTAGCGAGTAAGGAATGAATTTAAG
The DNA here is from genome assembly GCA_036346205.1 of Vesta saturnalis. Taxonomy (NCBI): domain Eukaryota; kingdom Metazoa; phylum Arthropoda; class Insecta; order Coleoptera; family Lampyridae; genus Vesta; species Vesta saturnalis. Next base: position 4,055,917 of record JARFJB010001138.1, on the reverse strand, counting down.
AATTTAAATGCCGAGTCAATAAGTAAAGCAACCCATGAACTGCTTAGATGCGAAAAATGTTTCGAGGTTCAAGAACGCCAGTTTGAACAGTTATTAAAAAAGGAATGTTTTTTTTATTCCAACCTAACTTCTTTTTTAACTACAACATCTAATTTTAGTTATTTTCTTTTTAAAATACTAAATGCTATTTTGACATATCCAAAGCCTTGAAGTTTTTGTAATTTGTTTAACTGCATCGTTTTTGTTTTTCCGGATATGTTCTTGATATAACTTAAATACACTGTAATAAATAAGTTTAAATAATCTTTATTTGTTTAATTTAAGTGCACCGGTATGATTATTATTTGTGAGTTTCAAATAGTAATGTGACCAATATGTCATCATCTTTACTGCCACCCTGACAGATGTGTCATACTGACAGTTCCATACATCTTTTCAGATTTCAATTGTTTTTCAACGCCGCCTTAGCCAACTAAGATTAAACCTATATCAAAGTCACCGCAAAAGCGCCATTTAAAAATTTTAAAATGGCAATATTTCGAAAACTACAAATTTGCGGAATAGACAACCTTATACAAACTTACTCTCTAATCAGACAAAATAATAAACTTTGGGGGTTTCCATTTAACAAACTGGTTTTTGGCACTTTTGTCAAGTTCATCTTTAATCTTATTTTTTGAACACTCTGTATTAGTGGTTATTGAAGTATTACAGAAGTCTTTTAAAGTAGGCTCTTCTCAACAAGGAACTCTACCTACGGTAAATAAAAAAGGATTTCTTATAGGAAAAATTAATAATTATTTTAAGACTTGCAAATTTATGGAGCTTCAATGGGTTCTCCACTTTCACCTACTATTGCTAATGTCTACATAGAAGCATTCGAAAACAAGGCTTTTAATTCTCCTGTTTTCAAACTCAAATGCCGATACCGTGATGTAGATGACACATTCGTTGCTTGGCTGCATGGTTTAAATAGTTTAAACACCTTTCTTGAGCAACATGTATTCTTAACATTAAATTTACAGTGGAAACTAAATTTAATAATTTCCTTGATACTTTAGTCAGTAAAAACGATGGTGGTAGGTACTTAATTATAAATTATTCAGAACTACAACACATTTCAATCGATATTTAAACGCAGAATTTGTAGTTAAATGTTTCGCAATCAACTCCATTCGTTTAACTGACAATAAATCCAAGCAAGAAGAATTGAATGTACTCGTATTAATCAATATCTTACAACTATAAGGCTATTCCTTAAGAAAGGTTAGCAACATTACAAAGAAATGTACTGAATGATCCTTTGAGAAAAAATGCTTTCATGAACGTAGGAAAGAAGTCTGTCATTCCACCGTACATGAAAAGTGTCACTGATATAATTTTCAAAAAATTATCTGGCTAAATTTTCAAGCTATTTTCGGTGACTCAACTTCAGTCATCGACATCGTGTGTGTGTGTGTGTATATATATATATATATATATATATATATATATATATATATATATATATATATATATATATATATATATATATATATATATATTCCATTTACGATATACTTCATTTCTCACATACCCCCACAGAAAAAATCTACTTTTGTTAGATCAGGCAACCTTGCATGCCACGGAATTGGCCCTTCTCTACCTATCCAACGTCCTGGAAACTGATCGTGTAGTTGACGTGATTCAGTGAGTTATTATGTACCCAATAATTCCTGGTGCAATTGAATATGATATAGGTGCATCTTGTTTTTAGATAGTATTTTTTGACACTTCCATAACTTATTTCTTGTTCCCTGGAAACTTCTTTTATACTTTTATTGGGATAATTTGTAACTGCCAACAGCACATTCAGTTCATTTTCATCAGTAGCAATTGTTTTAGTTTTTTCTTTCTTTTCATATACTACAGTACCTACACGATTAAATCGATCCATCACTTTTTTTTAATTCCTTCTTTGAGGTAATCGGCGTTCTGGAAATCTGTCGTGATACACCCTTACTGCTAGCAAGCAATTTTTATGACATTCACCTAGTATCCAGATCATATCGACTAATTCATCATTAGAAAAATGCATGATGAATTTGAATTTGTACGTAAATAACAAGGAAATTAACCGAATAAAACTAAAATATTAATTTTACAAGCGTGTTAGACAAATAATACTATCCTCTGTCAAATAATACTTTACAGTTATGGCAAACCGTAAAAACTTGCAGTCGCTTTTATTTTTAAAAATCTAAATAAAATAAGTAAGATCTAGGTACATGGAATACTTAGGAATACTTAGGAATACTAAAGTATTTCTTAAGTACTTTTCAGAGATGATATAAAATAGTGGGTGTTCTATTTAAAATAACCGCGATAATTGTGGGTGAAAGTTTTGGATCACCCTTTACTAAAAATAAATATATAAATAAAGGGTGACGATTTCATTACGATTTTCACATAAAAATGGCCATATCTTTAAAAGTACTCTGTAGAACCTAGTAAAAACCTTTATCATTGGAATAGGAAAAATGAGTCTAATTGAAATTAGACATAATATACAGGCTGTTACATTAAAAAACATACATTTGGTACGCTGTAGCTTTATAAAATACCATGCATGTTATTAAATAATTTTTAAATGTGCAACTTGACTTTATGAATAACTCTTATTTAAAACTTTTTTTCGTGACTCTCAAGGTAACGGAGTTATTGAACTCCGGAGTATAAGTTGACCGCCCTATATCAATGAAACCGTAAATTAAGTGCTATTAATTACTAAATCATCCTTCAAGAACGCTAACAGTGACAATTGTAACGGAACCAATATTTTTACAATACCATGTAAATGATACTAAAAATCCTTACCATTAATTTGCCTGTCCTAGTAAATAAATTCCTATCAAAACTTATTTCCTATTTCTTGCCACAACTGAATAATAGTATTGTTGTGAAATCCTATCAGTTGCCCACTCCTTTTCCACTCCATACCATTTCCACTATAGATAACCGACCCCCTGTTTACCTATCCTACTTATTCCCATACCTGCTTTGCTTAAAGAACCCGGAAAGTATTAACTGTGCTTTTACAAAAATTGTAAACCCTGCCGACACATTACTTCCTAAATAACCTGAATTCCTGATTGGTAATTTCCTGTTAATTTTCCACCAGTTTCTAATTGTTATTACCCCTAATCGATATTTGCGCGTTTACTGGGAGTTTGTACCTCGAGGGGTGTAAAAAGCTATTTAAGACCGATTGCGGCCCCGAAGGTTAAGTAATTGTGTGAAGGATTTGCTTTCCAGCGAAATAATGACCAGGAAGTCATCCCAGACAGATCTACTCGAAGTTCGAACCTCGAGGGGTGTGTAAGAATTACTAGTAGCATTATTTTGTCAATGGTGGTTCCGGCCCTGACGATAGAGTAATTCTGCGACGCGATCTACAACCCGATCTCCTTTTCCGGCGAATATTAACTGTAACGTCCCCCTTGTTACATCTACTCGGAGTTCGTACCTTGAGGGGAGTAAATAGGGTAACTATTGATATTATTTGGACAAAGGCGGTTACGGCCCCGAAGGACAAGTAATAGTGCGTCACTAAACTATTCCCTTCTCCCGGAGGATACATTCTCATAATAATTATCCAAATCCACCAACACCACCATAAAACTATTAATTACATACCTAGATCCACACCTTATTACTGCCTGTATTAATCCACCAGACCTAGTTTCCATCGATAATTCCACCACCAATAACCGTGGGTTGACCTCAACACCGAGCCTGTATTGCCACCATCAAACCGCCCACCTGGTCTTTTAAATTCACATTTACTAAATTTCATAACCATTTCATATTCTTTCATCAAATAAATCTCCATTTCATTAATTAATTATCACTCAGAATTAAAACGTGTAATTTGTTACACATCTCCGTAGTTAAACGCATCGATTTAATTAGTTTTATTAAACATCAACCCGAACTGAACGTGTAATTTTATTACCCATCCCAGTATTTTAAACCCATTAACAGTTCATTAATTTAGCTTAAATGCAATTTAGATGTTTGTATACATAAACTTCATTGAAAATTAATAGGCAAATTAATGGTAAGGATTTTTAGTATCATTTACATGGTATTGTAAAAAATATTGGTTCCGTTACAATTGTCACTGTTAGCGTTCTTGAAGGATGATTTAATAATTAATAGCACTTAATTTACGTTTTCATTCATACAGGGCGCTCAACTTATACTCCGGAGTTCAATAACTCCGTTACCTTGAGAGTCACGAAAAAAAGTTTTAAATAAGAGTTATTCATAAAGTCAAGTTGCACATTTAAAAATTATTTAATAATATGCATGGTATTTTATAAAGCTACAGCGTACCAAATGTATGTTTTTTAATGGAACAGCCTGTATATTATGTCTAATTTCAATTAGACTCATTTTTCCTATTCCAATGATAAAGGTTTTTACTAGGTTCTACAGAGTACTTTTAAAGATATGGCCATTTTTATGTGAAAATCGTAATGAAATCGTCACCCTTTATTTATATATTTATTTTTAGTACAGGGTGATCCAAAACTTACACCCACAATTATCTCGGTTATTTTAAATGGAACACCCACTATTTTATATCATCACTGAAAAGTACTTAAGAAATACTTTAGCATTCCATGTACCTAAATCTTACTTATTATTTTATTTAGATTTTTAAAAATAAAAGCGACTGCAAGTTTTTACGGTTTGCCGTAACTGTAAAGTATTATTTGACAGAGGGTAGTATTATTTGTCTAACAAGCTTGTAAAATTAATATTTTAGTTTTATTCGGTTAATTTCCTTGTTATTTACGTACAAATTCAAATTCATCATGCATTTTTCTAATGATGAATTAGTCGATATGATCTGGATACTAGGTGAATGTCATAAAAATTGCTTGCTAGCAGTAAGGGTGTATCACGACAGATTTCCAGAACGCCGATTACCTCAAAAAGGAATTAAAAAAAAGTGATGGATCGATTTAATCGTGTAGGTACTGTAGTATATGAAAAGAAAGAAAAAACTAAAACAATTTCTACTGATGAAAATGAACTGAATGTGCTGTTGGTAGTTACAAATTATCCCAATAAAAGTATAAAAGAAGTTTCCAGGGAACAAGAAATAATTTATGGAAGTGTCAAAAAATACTATCTAAAAACAAGATGCACCTATATCATATTCAATTGCACCAGGAATTATTGGGTACATAATAACGCACTGAATCACGTCAACTACACGATCAGTTTCCAGGACGTTGGATAGGTAGAGAAGGACCAATTCCGTGGCATGCAAGGTTGCCTGATCTAACAAAAGTAGATTTTTTTCTGTGGGGGTATGTGAGAAATGAAGTATATAAATTACCTGTAACTACTTTAGAGGACATGAAAAATAGAATTAGAGTGGTTTTCCGAAACATTAGTATCACAATGGCTAGAAATGTAAATAGAGAATTTGAAGATCAGCTACAACTTTGAACAGTTAATATAAATACCACTTCATCGAAACACCGTATTTCGTCCTGATGATGACGATGTGGTGTCAATGAAACGATCGTTGAGTGATGAAATACTTGTTAAAAAGTTTAGGTTCACAAAACGAGTCGGTCGATGATACACAGTGTTTCGGTAAAGTGCAGGTATGTTTTTTGCTCAAGCTACAATGTTTCAGATCAAAACTTTGTTACCTAAATATTATTTTGTTACTCATTTTTACCTTTTTCACCTGAGAATAAAAGTATTATACAGAGCTGATTAAACTTACAGTATCTTCACTTAATACGTCTAAATAAAATAATAAGTAAGATTTAGGTACAGGGAATGCTTAAGGATACTAAAGTATTTCTTAAGTACTTTTCAGAGATGATATAAAATAGAGGGCGTTCCATTTAAAATAACCGAGATAATCATGGGTGTGAGTTTTGGATCACCCTGTACAAAAAGTAAAAGTTATCACAAAAGTGATAAGTTTTAACAGAAACAGACTCGAAATTATTTTGCCCATGAGAGATTGGCCCTCAATTGTTTATTTTAAATAATATAGGGTGACGATTTCATTACGATTTTCACGTAGGAATGGCCATATCCTGTAAAACCTTTATCATTGGAATAGGAACAATGAACCTAATTGAAATTTGATATAATACACAGGGTGTTCCATTAAAAAACATAAATTTGATATGCTGTGACTTGATTAAATACCCTGTATATTATTTAATAATTTTAAAATATGCAGCTTGACTTTATAAATATCTTTTATTTCAAACTTTTTTTCGTAATTCTCAAGGTAACGGAGTTGTCGAACTCCGGAGTATAAGTTGATCACCTTGTATATAATTATTATAGTAGGTATGCCCTTTTCCATTTACACGTATTTTATATAATCCTTGTGACATATCAATTATTAATATTTATTGAAGACGACAGCTGCAATTATTGATCAAACGTATACATTTTGTAGACGTTTAAATAAAATATACAATAAGATAAAATAACAATTTTTAAGTAATATAGTATTACCTTCATCACAATGGTTGTTTATAAGTGGACTGACTTATAGATTAACCACTTATTACATATAAAATATTAACTTAAGGGATATGGTAAAGTAAAGCGGTTAAAGCGTAAAGTGCTAAAATTATATTATTTATGCACAAAATGAATTTTATATAACGTGTAACTTAACAAAAGTTGACTGAATAATGGATTTACAGGATCTAAGTTTTCCTTTAACCTAACTGAATAGACGACCCATTTCTATAGAAAAGTTGACTCTTAAACTTTTGTTGGTGCAGAAAATGTTGCATAAGGTTTATCCTAAACCTGCTAGAATCCTTGTAAGTTTTTACACGCAACGTTCTTTTACCAAATTTTCTCTTTCTTAAAAGTTGTGAGATACTTTTCTGGAATTTGTATGTAAATTGAAAAGAAGTTGGTTATATTGAAAGTGGAATACACTTCAACATTCTTGTTTGTAACGGCTTTTATTACTACAAGCGTTTTCATTGTTGGTGAAAAACTTTTTTTTTGTTTTAAATTATTTTGCAATTTGGTAATAAATGAGAAGTCAAGCTATGAAGTTGAGAACTCATAAAGAAATTAGATACTTATTGAACTTTTTGCACTAGTATTTTTATTTGGTAACTTTCTTGTTAGTGAACTACTAAAAGCTTATTTGTCTCGTAAAACTTCTACAGTATTTTATCTTATTTGATTTCCACACAGTTGTCCGAACTGTACTGTCACAGCTGGTTTTTGAAAACTTATGATATACGCATCGCGTTTTTGATATACAGGATGTAAAATTAGTTGCCCCGTAACTATTTTAGATAGAAAAAATCTTTAAATATGAATGTTGTGTATTAGCTTCTTCTCCGTAACCTAAAAATGTCTACAATTCTACAGGGTGCATTTTCGGATGACAGTATCCAACTTAAATATTTTAAATTGAACACCCTGTATATTTTTAAATATTCTTATTCTGTCATCAATTGTCTATGTGGTATTGTTTTGTTTTTTAATTGGGATCAGTCATTACACAATTATTCAACATTTTAGGAAAAATATGACGAAAAATTAAAAGTTAAATTCCGTTGCACACGGTGTTTGCTACGGTGGTACAATAACTTAATATTTATTTTATAAATTAAATTACTACAGTTTCAAGAATAATAGGACCGTGTTATTCGAATTGTAACTTTTTTCAGAGGGCTGTGGAAGCAACTGAAAAAAACAAAAACAATTATCATAAAATTAGCATTTATGTGTTGTACTGCATAAGTTCATTGTTTGTGCATCAGAGAATAAATTTTTCTAGGGAAGAGTGTGTTAATATGCTTTATATATTAGGGTAATGTGATCGAAACTGTCATCTTGCATCCCGAAGCTATGTTCAGAAAACACCCACCTGAAATTAGTTTCGAAAGACTCAAAGGGAGGTTTGAAACAACAGGCAATGTTAATTATAAAAAACGTATGGGTGTAAGACATGTAAGCAATGAGGAAAAGAATTAATGGTTGTTGCTGCGGTGGTTGAAAATCCTCACCAGTCCACTCGAAAAATCGTTGATGCAACTCATACATCTGTACACCGTATTTTGAAAAGTAATAAATTCCATCGCTACCATATCCAAGAACACCAAACACTTTTTCCGCAAGATTTAGAAAGCCGTAGGCAATTTTGTGAGTGAATTAACAATAAATTGAATGCCGATTTTCTGAACTGTGCCTTTTTTACCGGTAAGGCGACTTTTAGTAACGGAGACCTCCCTAATCAGCGAAATTTCCATCATTACGCTACCGATCAGCCCGAATTCCGTCTGGGGTGGAAATGTGTCAACTTTAGGTATAGGAAACCCAAGATAAAATGGAAAGAGATTTTATTTCTCTATCTGAATCACTTATAAAATACAGGGTGTTTCATTTAAAAAAATTGAGTTATGGACAATCGAAATATTAAGTTATTGTACCACCGCAGCAAACACCCTGTACAACGGCATTTAGCTTTTAATTTTTCGGATGACAGTGTGATCTTGACAAATTTTTGTCAAAATATTTTTGATTAATCTGTCACAATGTGGACGCTGTAGATTTTATTCGTTGTGTTTGCATACGTCATATTTTTTTAAGTTGAATAGCTCTGTAAAGGCTGCTCCTAATTAAAAAAACAAAAAATTACCAAATATGCAATTGATGACAAAATAAGAATATTTAAAAATATACAGGGTGTTCCATTTAAAATATTTAAGTTGGATACTGGTATCCAAAAATGCAACACCCTGTAGAATTGTAGATATTTTTACGTTACGGAGAAGAAACTAATACACAAATTTCATATTTAAATATTTTCTCTATCTAAAATAGTTACGGAGCAACATAAGAATTACGTACTAATTTTACACCGTGTATGTTTAGGTGTAAACTTTAGTATGTGTAATGTGAAAATCTGTTCCATTTATGGAAAAGTTGAATAAATATTGGCTAAGCGTATTGGTGATTTTACAACTACTGAGTTCTTTGAATATGGAGTATTTATATAAGTATTTATTCAGATTGAAACTGTAACTGTACAATTCTTGAAGCTTTCTTGTAAAATCACTGAAATCAAATTTCTTTACAGATCACACATATTTCTATATTTGCTTTGTCGCAAAAAGGTCGAGGATTTTCTACTGCAAAAGGTACTTTATATTATTTCATCGTAGTTGCATATTTGTAAATTTTTTTCTCTGCTATATTTGCTGTGATTTTTGTTCCTTTTGACGATTGGTTCGGTTGAGAAGGTGCAAGGTGTTCACACAAGTTGGATTCCAAACTAGAACTGTACCATTCCTCTACGGAGCTATTGTTTTCCCGTCTAGACGTTTACCATCTTCTTTCTAAATACCATAAAGTTTTAAAATTAAGGAATAACCAGCTGAATAAAGGGTACGTCTTATATTGTTTATTGACGAACGCCTAGCTTATATTCCATTACTTTTAATGCAGCATAAACTATGAGTTCCTAAATTATTACGAAAATCTCCTTTCCTTGTAAAGTACCGAATTATAGCAAAACGAAGAGTATTAAGGCAGGCTACCGATTGTGGACGTAGAAGAGCATATTAACTTGTAGGCGTTTATAGTTGGTCATTAAGCTTGATTTTAATAGTACCAATGAGATAAAAAAATGAGATAAGGGAAGAAACAAATTAAAGAAAAACAAATACCTTAATAGTGGAAAGGTAAAGATAACTGAATTAACCCTAAATCATAAAAGTAAAATCAATTGAAGATGATTTTCAGTTTTCATGTCAAAAACACTCAAACGTTTATAAACAATTATTTTAGAGCGAGAGATAGATAGGTGTGTTCTAAGGTGTTTTTTTTTAAAGTCAACAATTAAGCTTTTACTAGTTGAAAAAAAAATCAGAATTTAGTTGACCGAGATAGGAATAGATGTGGCTAAGTGTTGCACCATAGGGGGATGTAAACAATAACATTACCAAAATCAGAATTATGAGCTTTGCACAATCATGGTACAATCCGTTTAGTTGCAAACTGGGAGAAAACCACCAAGAAAAGCCAGTGCATTAATCAATAAGCAATTTTACAAGTACCTTAATAAATCAAAGAACAAAAAAAAAACAAAGAAAATAGAAGGTTCAATGTGCCAATTTAACAAATTATCAGTAAATCAGATTAATATGCATACAAAATTATACAGAAAAACGGAAAACATGAAAAGCAGTTTAACTACATATCGCTATAAAAAAAACTGAGAAATAACACCCGCAATTGTCATAAATACACCAGAATTAAAACAGACACCAAAAATGTGGCCGTTATACCACCAATCATGCCGGCATTGAAGTTAGCAGTAAAGTAAATAGCAAAACAAGAATGCAAATTAAGTTACACATAAAATACAACAAACGCTAATATTAAACAGGCGGCAATAAGGCAGTTTAAACTACACTTCGACAAGGTCAAAGAATTTACACATACACAATTATATCGTGATTAAAAGTAGCCTTTCGCCTAATCCCAATAATACATTCGTACAATTATAATAAGTTACCTATATAAAGAAAAGTCCGTAGACAATTAATTCGAAATAAGCTGGCTAAATCAAATACACTTGAAAAACCATTAAAACAAAGTTTTGCTAGGGGAAAGTGAAAATAAAACAGTTACGTTAACAAAGTAACCGATAACCTACCCGCAAGTAATGCCGCGAAAGTCTCTGTCACTGTGCTAGAAACTACAGCATCCCTTTCTCAGCTTACACGTTCATCTATAGATCTCTGCATTTAAAACCAATAAGAACGGGTTAGTTTTAAGTAAAGATGCAATTGTGAGTCTTTTTATGGCATCTAGACATGTTTCTGTAAACTCCGGTATCGTTAATAACAACAATTAAGCTGAGCTATATCATGTCGCGTTTGTCCACGCATTAAGTCCTTGGCGAAAATGTTAGTAAACAATCAACAATGTCAAATCATCCAGAAATCAGGATGTCACGGTTTTTTAAAGAAATTTCAACTTAATAAGCATGCTTGCGAGATGACGTATTAATACCGTTTGTAATCAAGAGACAATTCTGTGCGATTGAATATCTCGTGCTAATTAAATAGTAACTTCTTGCTAGGCAATTACCGATTTTCAATGGGTTACACCAGCTTTCAGCTTGTTGCATTGCTTGTTGCGAACTTTAATCTACATTTAAATACCAACTTACCCTTGAATATAATCCTTTAATTAAGCATTTAAATCACACACATATATATATATATATATATATATATATATATATATATATATATATATATATATATATATATATATATATATATACCGGTATTTTACGACGAACGATACGGAATGTAGCGCTTAGACACCACCGATTTTAAAAATTCTTTTAGTGCAGTATGATATAGGATCATAATGTCCACATTTTAAAATTATTTCCATTTATGCAGGGTGTACCAAAAAATAGTGGCACATCAAAGTTTTTTTTTTAATGGAGCACCCTGTATATTTTTGCATATTCGAATTGTACGACTAAAATAAACCTAAGTTAATGTTATACTGTGTATACGTAAACCTTACCCTTTTTGAAATATTTGAGGTTTCTCAAAATTGTAAGGTAAATTTTATCAATTGACACTATAGTACAATGATAAAATAACGATTGGTCGCTATAATTTGTCTATATAATGAGCTATCAAATCTCATATGACTGATTGGAGGATATCTATACGGAGTTAATCCTTTTCATTCTTATTTAAATATAATTAACTTGCTTAGTTGGAACACCCTGTATATTTGTCTTTACATTAATGGAGAATTTAGTTATCTTGCAAACTGTATTAGGTTTTCCTATACATAAAATCACAGGTTTTACAGTTATTCCCATTTAGTTGAAATATTTACAAGAATTACGTATTTTGAAAGAAAGGTTATATCCAGGAGGCAATTATTGTTCTAGGATTGATATTTGCAAACTGTCATTGTCATTCTTTATTTAAATTATAATACTGTCTTTAATTGTGCTTGAAGTAATTACAAAAAGTCGAAAATGAAAATGTATTCCATCAAAGAGCGGGTCGATATGATTTCGGCGAATACGAAGAAGACTGTCTGTTTGCTACAAGAATTCACGCTGAGAAATACCCAAAGCGCAACCATCCTAATAAAGCTGTTTTCGAAAGAAAAACACCGGCAGCGTAAGTTACGGAAACGTGCAAAAAAAGAAACCAGTTACAGAAAACGAAGAAAACGAATTTTCAACATTGCAAGCCGTTATTGAAAATCCAAATACCAGTTTAAGTGAAATTCAAAACGAAACAGGAATAAGTAAAACTAGTGCTCATAGAAAACTAAAAAAGTATCGCTACTATCCCTATCCTATTCAATTGCACCAATATTTAGAAGAAACCGACATCCCACGAAGAATCGGATTTTGTTTGTGGGCAATGAACAAGTTTAGTAGTGATCAATTTTTTTTTGAGTCCGTCTTACTTTCGGACGAAACGACATTCCACAATAACGGTTTGGTAAATCGCCATAATTTTCATTATTACAGCATCGAGAATCATAATTTATAACCGAACAATAGATAGGCAGCATAGGTGGTATTTAAATGTGTCGGGTGAAAACGATAATATTATCGAGTCTTATTTTTTATGCTCATTTAAATGCTCACCAGTTTTTACAATTCCTTCAAGAAGAACTACCGGCATTATTGAATGCCACATAGCGTACGTGGTCTCAGTTGGATGGCGCTCCTGCGCACTTCGGTCATGGTGTAAGAAATCATTTAAATGAACGATTCCCCGATAAGTGAATTGGAAGAGGTGGCCCCCAAAACTGGCCCGCAAGATCCCCAGATTTGATTATTTCTTATGGGACTACATCAAAGATATTGTTTACGTTACTTCCCCGACGACAAAAAAGGACATGATAAGACGTATCCGGCACGATTTTTCTATTGTAACCCCGTTAATACTCGCAAATGTGCGAAGTAACTTCGAAGAAAGAGTACGTTTGTGCATCGTCGAAGATGGGAAACAACTTGAACATTTAATGAAGAGAGATCACGTATAGTTTATTTTCCTTCTGGATGTCCTTTCTTTTAGAATAGAGAATTCATGCAAATATTTCAATTAAATGCGAATAACTACAAAATCATTGAGTTTAGGTATAGGAAAACCTAATACAGGTTGAAAGGTAGTTAAATTATCCATTAATGGAAAGAAATATATACACGGTGTTCCATTTGAACTAAGCAAGTTAATTCTATTTAAATAATAATGAAAAGGATTAACTTTTTTAAACACCCTGTATAGATTTCCTCCAACCACTCATATAGGATTTGATAGCTCATTATATTTGCTATTTATAGTGACCAATAGTGATTTTATCATTGCACTATAGTACGGGGTATCAATTGATAAAATTTACCTTATAATTTAAAAAAATTTTAAATATTTCGAAAAGGGAGGGTTACGTATGCACAGTATAACAGTAACTTAGGTTTATTTTACTCGTACAATTCGAATATACAAAATATACAGGTGTGCCATTTAAAAAACATAACTTATATGTATTTCCATTTCTTTTGGGTCCATTCTCTTGTGTGTTAATAAGATTCTTGCAAGAACCTTTGTTGACTTGGCGACATTTCGGCAAACTCTCATTCGCCATCTTCAGGTCACTACTAATCGTGTTCTACTTCGCGTTATGAATAGTTTGGAAGAACGAGCAAAACAAGCGGCAAATTAAGATACGCTTTTATAATCTGAACACACGAACGAGAGGAGCTGGATCGGTGTCTAGAACATCCAAATGGAATTCATGAAGAAATAAAGTTTACAATGGATATAGAAGACAATGGAACACTGCCATTTTTAGATGTATTAATCTACAAAAGGCGGAACAACTAGGATACACAGTTTATAGTAAAGCCACACATACCAACCGATACCTGAATGCTCAATCCGATTACCACTGCTGGCCATGGCCAAAACACTAATTACTTGATCCAACAGACTTACCGTATATTAAAGGATCAACATTAAAACGATATTTAAGACGCATGTAAAGATCGGAACCATGTTGCCTAACCCAAAAACCAAAATCAGGATATAAGATCAAGGTATATACGATATTCCATGTGGAGACTGTGATCGAACTATATAGGTCAAACAAACAAACGAATCAGCGCTAGACTGGATCCATTAGCAGTAAGGAAAAACATCACAACCTCATGTTCAATCCAAATCACACAATATCATCTTTGATAAGACCAGAAGGATAGCATCAGAACCTCTAACCAAGAAAGTAGTAAGAGAGTTGCAGAAATCAAAAAACACCCACACATCCAGAATACCCGAAACGACGCGCTGAGCTTGCCTAATAGATGGAAACTGGTATTAAATAAAAACCGTCACCAACAACACACAATAGACATCTTATGGAACCCACAGAAGAACAAGTGAAATTGAAAAAAGAAACGGAAAAGAGAAAGTAGAGAAAGTGAAAGCCCGCGAAGGTATAATTAACAAGGACTACACAGCAGATGGTTGAATTCGAATTTTACACAAAACAGAACAAGATTATTGGTGACCTGAAAATTGTAAATGAGAGTTTGCCGAAACATCGCCAAATCAACAAAGATTCTTATAAGAATCTTATCAACATATAGAAGGCGTGTCAATGTGTTCCCCAGTTTCTCCTGCCTTGGTATAGGTATGTTGACGACATTTTTACTGTTTAGTTACATGGCCTCAATACCATTGATCAATTTTTGGATCACACAAACAACATTCATTCCCAAATAAAATCTAATGTAGAGAAAGAAACAAACTGTGCACTACCTTTTCTAGATTTACTAATAATAAGATACTATCAAGGTAGTTTTAGCCATACGGTTTATGGAAAAGACACTAATCGTTATCTTAATGCCAAATCTAATCACCACCTACTGTAATTCAACGCTGTAGCTGAAACACTTCGATTAACAAATGAAAAACATCGACAGGGAAGCATTACAAAACCTTTCAATTTTACTAAAAAATGGTTACAGTTCAACTCAAATTAATAAAATGTTAAAGAAGCCACAAACACAACGTACAGTTCATATTAACCAAACTGGAAACAATAATACAAAGCTATTCATGTTACCTTATATAAAAGGTGTCACAGATAGAATTGTAAGAAAATTTCCAAAAAATGAGTTCAAAGTCGTTTTTAAGCCATATAGGACCATTTCGCAATTACTTCTTAATCCAAAAGATAAGATTCCTGGCAAAAATCAAGGTATTTATGAAATAACATGTAATAAGTGTTTAAGTCTTACATTGGACAAAAAATAGAAGAATTTCTGTACGGCCACAAGAACATAACTTATCGATTAGACAGAAAGTTATATCATCTTTAGTAAATCATAAAGTAGAAACTGGACGTACAATTATCATTGGCGGAGTTAAATTGATCGCTCCAGAAAACACCCTACAAAAAAGAATAATGAGACAAGCACCATTAAAATAGAGAGACGACCTCACCTATTAAACAAAAGGGATGACGGTCAACGACTACCTCATACATGGAAACCTCTTATACGAAGCGTAACACCAGCTACTTTTTATAATTCATTAAGAGTAACACCAATTACTCGCGATTCTACACTAACGATACATACACACACACACACACAATATATTCATGTAGAACATTAATATTAGATATATCAATATACCCTCTTCACGTCTATTATGTGTCACAGTTGTAATCCAAAACTGATTTCTTGAAAAAGGTTTTAAGAAATGGATCCGAAACGTAGAAAAATAAACGTTAGTAATACACATGGCGAAAATCCCGACGAATTAAATTATATGTCTATATATATATATATATATATATATATATATATATATATATATATATATATATATATATATATATATATATATATATATATATATTTATATATATATATATATATATATATATATATATATATATATATATATATATATATATATATATATATGCTAAGTAATAAAACTATCAGTGTATCACATATAAACAACTTACCCTGTGTAAAGATGTAGTAAAATGTGTAATATTAATTCGAAACTATTAATACCACATAAACTAAAATTACTTCACATTAATAAGTTAATAAGCTAATTTATCTCAGTAATTAGTTTCAATTTAGTCTGAAGTGTACATTGAGGTGCATAAAAATAATTTAATGATGGAATTTATATTAAGCTTTATTACATACTTTTAATAAAACACATGTCTAAAGATATAAATTGTTAATTTAAATGGTACATAATGGTTTTAAAGCTTCAATAAATGTCGATTAGTTTTTAATGGAATTAGAAATAAATTAATTTTTAACTCAATTTTAAATTTCTCGTTCCCTTCCACAGTAATTTAATTATAATTTTTCACTTGGCCTGAATAAATAGGAATAAAATTTTTTATACATTTGTCATTTATTAACTCAATTAAATATTAATCGCACATTGTAACCACGAATTCTAATAGACCGTATTTAATATTCTCCAATATTCGTGAATTTAAATCTCATTAATTCATAAATCTAGACGAATTTATAAAAGTAAATTGGGGTAGTTTTTAAAAGGGCAACGAACTTTTTAAAAGCAACGTCCTTTGTTTTGGAAGTAGATGTAAATTGTTCAATGAAATACATTGTACTATTGAACTGGTATTGTTTTTGTACCCGTATAGGAAATGTGTGTAAAAATTTACTAAACAATCTGCGGTATGCTTAGCATTATTTTGTTTTCCATGTTACACATCTCGCATGACGTTGTGCCATTATTATACTTTAACGAGGATGTAGGTATGTTAAACATATCCAATATACATTTACAACACAGTACTCGTACGTACATATTGATACGTTAACATAGGATGTGGATTTATCGCTTCATTAGACTGACGTTTTTAAGTGGCTGCTTTCTAGGATAAAATCAACGAGATATTGTTTAACTACGTTTAATAGCTATTATCAATATAGTTCCCTTTCCAGCTCTCTTTAATTGAATGTTTGCTTTTGCAACTAATAAATGCACTGTTTACATATTTTAATTACGGTTTATACTTATAAGTTTCAATTTATCCGTTTTAAAAATACATTTCAAGTAAAAGCAAATGCTTAGTATGGGATTTATATTCAGCTATCTAATTAGTATTACCTTAAGTCACTTATATGATCATCATCTCAAAAACATACGTTTCTTAATATTTATGGGTTAAAATATCAATAGAATGTACTCTAATCTAATAGTAAACTAAATCCGCAAATTGGTAGTTAATTCCACGTTGTTTATAAAAAAGGTAGGTATCCATCACAGCAATAATACGTCCCAATATGTCCCACAGTTGCGGTCATACGCCTCCATTTGAAATAAACCTTGAAATTAGTAGTGTGTACAAAAATATTATTTTTCAAATATTCATTTATAAACATATTTCCTCGAAATTGTTTTGTAAATACGTAGTAATGTAGTAAAAATGATGAAAAAATGCATTTTAAATGTTACTTTTAACTTCTCCATTTTGCAAAACGATATACAAATACTACGTTACCGGCGGTTAACCTACATATAGAATGTTATGCAATGGTTTTTTGCACTATAGCTAAATCGACTAATTAGCTCATTTGGGGATGGGCCTAGGGTTTGGGTGGGTATGTCCGGCGGGTAGGTGACTGGGTAGTAAGTGGGCGAGTGAATGGGTGTGTGAATGGTAGGGTGGGTTGGTTTGTTGCGTGCTTGCGTGTGTGTGTGATTGGGTGTTTTCGTGTTGTGTGTTTGTGTGATTCTGTGTTTGTGTGTTTGTGTGTTTGCGTGTTTGTGTGTTTGTGCGTTTGTGCGTTTGTGCGTTTGTGCGTTTGTGCGTTTGTGTGTTTGTGTGCTTGTGTGCCTGTGTGTTTGTGGGTTTGTGTGTCTGTGTGCTCGTGTGTTCGTGTGTCCGTGTGTTCGTGTGTTCGTGTGTTCGTGTGTTCGTGTGTTCGAGTGTTTGTGTGATTGTGTATTTGTGTGTTTGTGTGTTTGTGTGCTTGTGTGTTTGTGTGTTTGTGTGTTTGTGTGTTTGTGTGTTTGTGTGTTTGTGTGTTTGTGTGCTTGTGTGTTTGTGTGTTTGTGTATTTGTGAGCTCGTGTGCTCATGTGCTCGTTTGTTCGTGTGTTCGTGTGTTCGTGTGTTCGTGTGTTCGTGTGTTCGTGTGTT
The DNA here is from genome assembly GCA_036346205.1 of Vesta saturnalis. NCBI lineage: Eukaryota > Metazoa > Arthropoda > Insecta > Coleoptera > Lampyridae > Vesta > Vesta saturnalis. The sequence goes on along the minus strand of JARFJB010001138.1, from coordinate 4,037,642 downwards.
CGTGTGTTTGTGTGTTTGTGTGTTTGTGTGTTTGTGTGTTTGTGTGTTTGTGTGTTTGTGTGTTTGTGTGCTCGTGTGTTCGTGTGTCCGTGTGTTCGTGTGTTCGTGTGTTCGAGTGTTTGTGTGTTTGTGTGTTTGTTTGTTTGTGTGTTTGTGTGTTTGAGTGTTCGTGTGTTCGTGTGTTTGTGTGTTTGTGTGACTGTGTGTTTGTGTGTTTGTGTGTTTGTTGTTTGTCTGTTTGTGTTTGTGTGCTTGTGTGTTTGTGTGTTTGTGTTTGTGTGTTTGTGTGTTTGTGAGCTCGTGTGATCGTGTGTTTGAGTGTTCGTGTGTTCGTGTGTTCGTGTGTTCGTGTGTACGTGTGTTCGTGTGTTCGTGTGTTCGTGTGTTCGTGTGTTCGTGTGTTTGTGTGTTTGTGTGTTTGTGTGTTTGTGTGTTTGTGTGTTTGTGTGTTTGTGTTTGTGTGTTTGTGTGTTGGTGTTTTCGTGTGTTCGTGTGTACGTGTGTTCGTGTATTCGTGTGTTCGTGTGTTCGTGTGTTCGTGTGTTCGTGTGTACGTGTGTCCGTGTCTCCGTGTGTTCGTGTGTTCGTGTGTTCGTGTGTTCGTGTGATGGTGCGTTTAGGTGTTTGTGTGATTGTATGTTTGTGTGTGTGTGTTTGTGTGATTGTGTGTTTGTGTGTTTGTGTGTTTGTGTGTTTGTGTGTTTGTGTGTTTGTGTGTCTACGTTTGTGCGCTTGTGCGTTTGTGTGTTTTGGTGTTGGCGTTTGTGCGATTAGCGTTTGCGCGTTTGCGTGTTTGCGTGTTTGTGTATTTGTGTGCTTGCGTGTTTGCGTGTATACGTGTTTGCGTGTTTGTGCAATAATGCGAATCTTACTAAAACCAGTTGATCGCGTTACAGTGAAGTTACTTGTAGCAACTCACATCTGATAAAAAATTGGCACTAATGGGGTATTCTACGCTATGTTTTGTTAATTATGCGAAATATGAAGGGATGAGGTTAAGGATTGCATCATAGAGGGGCAGAAAAACAATAGAAATACTCAAAATAGAAAGAATTCATTTTAAATAAGGTAAGTAGCGGTGGGGACAAATATTATTTCTCAACTATTCTTTTACAAACGTATTTCCTCGAAACTTGTTTTGGTTACGTAGTAGAAACGATAAAAATGCATTTTAAATGTTATATTTAACTTTATAATGTAATAAGAGTTTTCAATTTTACTAAGTGATATACTAATACTACGTTAATGGCGGTTAATAAGGACGCAGGGGTTGGTTACCAAGAAGGTTATTACACAGTCCTCTAGTATGAAAATACGGATCCGTTACTTCTAATACACAGTGAAATTTATTATGATTTTTAAATAGATCACAGTAAGGACAAGATGCTTAGCGTATGATTTTAAATTACAGTTTAATAACGATAATATTTTTGGCTAAATATTTACTTATCAAATAAAGAATGATATTTTTGAGTATAAATTATTGCAATCCGATGCAACGTGCATCGTTATTTTACATAATTATCTATGAAACCGAAATGTAAATACCACTACAGCCACCAACGCCTATTTCATTTGAGTGTAATGAAAGCGCAGGTGAGTGCGTATGTATATTGGTAAGTACATTATAAAGAATGAAGAAGCTGCGTTTTAGTGACAATCAGACTTTTTCATGGTTCTTGAATTGTAGCTAACATTGCATAATTTACTAGTCCTAAAAAGGTAAATATCTTTTTACGAGGTGAATCACGAATTGTTCGTGCCGCTTTGTATCCACGAGATGTAAGGATGTAATAGCAGATTCGGTGATTTGTCGCCTATTGGGCTACTTCTTATGAGCCTATCACGACTAAAAATTTGAAGCGCTCACGGGCTAGAACTACCAAACAGAAGCATTTATATTTGGTTAATTTTTACGTTTAATTTGTTACCTAGATCCTCGTATTCATGCTAAATTATCAACTGGTTTCATTTGTGCTGTGGTTGTCTGGTACTCAGTCTACGATTGACTGGTTTGGTATTAGTTTCCCAAGGTGTCCTATCCTTAAAAGCGTAATTCGAAGTTACAATAGAAGTATAATATTGAACTTATTTGCAATAAAATAGTCTTGTCTTGACCATACTGGCAATAATGCAAGTCTAACTAAAATTATTTGATTCCATTACATTGACTTTGCTCTAAATAATTCCAAGTATAGGATTATTTCGAAGCCTAATAGTGTAGTTATTTGTAATAACCTGATACATAATTCGCCCTCTAGGGTATTCTATGCTGTGTTCTGTTAATTATGCGAGGGAGGGATGAGATTAAGGATTGCATCATACTGCGACAGGAAAACAATAAAAGTACTACAAATAGAATGAACTAGATTTTCTCACTGATGATTCAAACAAGTAATTACAAACTGAGAAAGAATTATCAAGAAAACTCAGCTGTACATCAATTAATAAGCACTTTTACAAGTAACATTTATAAATCAAAGTAAGACAAAGAACGAAAAGAAAGTGTTCAATATGCAAATACAGAAAAGTGCCATTAAATCAGTTTATTCTATTTTTCGTTTATAATGTGTACATTATCAACAACACTCAAACGAGTGTGCAATGTTTCAGTTTATGAAACCGACATCATGTTGGTATAACTAACGAAGTTTCTTGTTGATGTAAACGTATATCTTTTATCTATAATGTAAACATAAATGTGACATAACTTGTACTTATTTGAAAGTTATGTCCATATAATTAAAGGTACTAATTGTTTTAGGTGAATGTACAATACAATAAGAGAAATGAAGTTTAATAATGAAATTTCAAAGTAGAAAGACTTGTTTCACACATGGAAAGACTGTCTTGCCAACACTAATAAAATCATTGCAGCAATCATGTTCGAAAATATCAATAAATTAAAAGTAAAATGATAATGCAGGTTAAGTTACACATAAAATGAGACGTACAGTAAGAAATGTAGAACTACAATAATCGCAAATAAAATAAATCAAATCAAGCACAACTAAAAATCATTAAAACAAATCTGCCACTTAAGGTGAAAATACAATAGTTAAGTTTACAAGAGGATAAGGGTTGGCCAATAAACTACCCGGCAGGCTGTGATACATTGTCGCAGTGATTGCACTAGAGCCGGCTCATTTTTTTACACATAGTTCTAAGTTTAAAACAAAACGAGTAGTTAATTTAAGATGAAAAATTCGTATATGATGATAATTTCATAATTAGAGAGCTGAATGTCCACAAATTTATTCCGACCATCCTGTGGGCACATGCTCGATAATCCTCAAACGTAATCAGCAATAATAAACATAATAAACTAAATTATTATAAGTTTTTGTTATGAACGAATAAGTTCAAAAGTAAATATGTAATTAAAAATTATTATTAATTTTATTAAATACATAAATGAACAGTTTACCTCGAGTAGGATTTGAACCTACAACCTGTACTTTGCTAAAGTACCGCGCTAACCATCTGCGCCATCGAGATGCAAGCCCCAATCGATGTAAATTTTGTCTTTAAGTGTGTAATTTTTAATTACATATTTACTTTTGAACTTATTCGTTCATAACAAAAACTTATAATAATTTAAATTTAGTCAAGTTGCTTTGGTATGTGTGAATCCTTGCGGTATTGCAGGCTCATATTCCATTAATATAAGTAATTTGATTGTAATCTCATTATATTTAGAATTTACATCAGTTCTACATACATAAAGACAAAATTTACATCGATTGGGGCTTGTATCTCGATGGCGCAGATGGTTAGCGCGGTATTCTAGCAAAGTACAGGTCGTAGGTTCAAATCCTACTCGAGGTAACCTTTTTATTTATGTATTTAATAAAATTAATAATAATTTTTAATTACATAAGTAAACTAAGGTTATCTCATCACGTTTCGCCACGTGTTGGGTTCTCTGCATCGGTTAAACTGTTAATAACAAACGACAATGCCAATCATATTAGCAGTGATAATATGTGATAATAATGGTGCTTGCGAGATGTTGTATTAGCAACTAAATTCTAATTTACTACCGTATGCTATCAAGATACAACGCTTCGGTGCGGATACCGTTAATTAATTAAATCCTCATGTTATCAAGAGACCCCTCAATGTCAAAATTGGATATCGTGTAATAATTAAATGGCTTTTCTTGCAAAACAGTATTGTAGTGAGCATTTTCTAAAGTTTGCCTCCGCTTATTAAACTTTGGTTTTCGATTTTACACTTTACAAGTACCTACTTACACCTGGATGTAGGAATCCTTTAATGTGGTCACTAGATAGCTAACTCAAACGACACGTCTTTGATTATCTTTATTATATTAGAACCCCAGAGGTGTATTAAATATGGATATAAATTTGTTTTACACGACTTTGTGATTAGAAGAATATTACATTGGAAAAAAAGAAAACAATGTTGCGCTTTGATTTTATTAAAACGAAAACAATCTTTTACTTATTGTCGCAAACGGTTTATCATTATATTATTTCAAAAGCTATTATGTTATAACAAAAAGAAAACATGAAACGTTACTTTTCCCATGAACGAGAAATATTAATTCTTAAAATATTCACTCATCTATAGAAAGTCCCATATGTATTAAATTTCAGCGTAATGAAAGGTAACAACCTAACTTTGATTTTGTCATATGCACAAAAGTGTAATTAATAGCTACCATCATAAGCCGTAGTATTGTAGCCAATTGCCTGAGTATACCAACTCAAAACAATTTAACCAGACTGCGTTGACAAATGCATTCGCTAACCCTAAGAGTTTTACATGTTAGCCCTGACATCTGTAAAGATTAAATTCTATTTTTCTGAAACGTTTCATTCTGAACTGACATGCACGCATTAACGCTGTAATTACTATTCAAACGTATAAAGTTTGTATAATTTATATTGAAATGCACGATCTATAAAACCCGAAAAGTAAGTATTTATAAAAATGAACTTAAATCGTGGAAGTTAATATTTTCTTAATACATACGCATGATAATAATAAGAAATTCAACAATATTTTTATTATCAGTTTCAATATTACGTGTTGTAAGTGCTTAAAAGATTATGACAATTGGTAAAGAGTAATAACTAGATGTTTAGTATACTAAATATCACTAAATTGTGTAAGATAGGGATACAGCACTTATTAAAAAATGTAACAAAACAACAATGGATGCGCTACATCCACCTTAAAAATATCACCAAAAAGAATCGCTAAAGTAGTCTTTGCGCATTTACAAGTGAATCAAATGTGCAAACAATATGCGTACGAGTTTATTTTTACAATAATTAAATGCATGTTTCTATGCAACTATGATATGCAACACACGCTGCACACAATGCATGTTAAGTTGCCTAAACAAACGTAAATTTTATTAACAAACGTCAAGAGTTTGTTACAACTTACGATTTAATAATAAATTTTTTTGAAAAGGAAAACTCCAAGCAAATCGAGTATACTTATAGTAATTAGAATTTAAACTGGCTTCAGTATGTGGTCTCTACTACCACCGCAGAAAAGAACCCTCAGTGCTGAAGACACTGAAAGGATAATATGGCTACCCCTACTGAAACTGACCTAAATCTTGATACAATTAATTAGAGGAACGTTTAAAAAACATTGAATAACCTTGAATTGACGTGATGTAAAAGAGAAATTAAATATGTAAAGCCGAACCACCAACTAATGAATCACTTACTAAATTTTTAAATAACGTTAATGTATTATTCTTAAATCGTAGATAAGGTTTAACAAAGAAAAGTTAGACATCGTATATCTATTAAAAAGATTATCAAAATTTCATGCTAAAACAAAGAAAATAAGTGTGGTTAAGTGTATAAAATAGATGGTGTAAATGGTAATCGTATAAATTTTAAATAATATAATAAAGTAATAAAGAAATAAGAGTAAAAAGTTCTCCAAACACATCACATCGTTAAACTAACTGGAGATATTAACCATTCACCACAAATAATGTTTTTGTCCCAGTCGGTAGTTTAATGTAGGGGGGTTCATTCTTTTGATTTGCTTGATTACCACAATTTTCTGCTAGCTTACTTCCACTGAACATAAATAATAAAAATGAAATGTAATACTAATAAAAATGATCTCCGACGCCAAGTTATTTTTTTATAATACTCGGAATAACTAAACCGAGATCTACACTAAAAATTTATCAAAATGTAAAACAATAAAAAATATACAACTATGTTTATTAAATATATAAAGTGATAGGGTTAAATAAAACATATCCTAAAACTAGCCTTAACTTACAAAAAAAATCATTAAACATTAAATACCTGTTACTAAATATACAAAATCTTCTTGAGAATCCCTAGTATTATAAAAAATAATGCAGAAATGCAAGCTAAAATGACGTAATCCTTTTGTAACGTTGCGCAATATATTGTAATAACAATGTTTATTATCATAAAACTAGAGATAAAAGACACATAACTTTATTATTAAAAGTTTCTTTCCCAAATGACATGTTGATTTTCGTCAGCCCAATAATGGTAATTGTGCATGTTAAAAACTCCGTTTTTTGAAAATTTTGCTTCGTCCATCCAAATTATGTTTTTTACAAAATTTTCATTTTCCTGTGACATTAGCATGAATCACTCACAAAATTGAACGCGTCGTTCAGAATCCCTAACTGCTAAATGTTGCACCAACGTATATGAAAATGGGTGCCGTTTATTTCTTTCTAACATATGATGTATTGTTTTAAAACATACTCCTAAACCTACAGCAGCCTCTCTCACTGAAGCATTAGGATATGCAGTAAAGTATCCCAAAGCGGTAATGTTGAGATCATCGTCTCCAACCATTGGCTTGTTTTTCTGGAGCGTATACCTAAAAGACCCATGTGTTCTGCAATTTTCAAGCAAAGTTGTAATTGTTCGAAAATTAGGGCGATTCCGATGTGGATACCTCTGAATAAAGGTTCTAATCGTTCTTCTAATAATTCCTCCGCATTCGCCGTGTTTCAGGAACAAGTTCAAAAAGTCTTCGTTACTAAATGGCAATCGTGGCATTTTAAATTATTTATTAAAACTCGAACTGATCTCAATAATTGTCATTTACTATAAATTTGGCAATTCAATGCATAGCCAACTGATTGAAGGTATCATACGACAGGCAGTAAAATAGATTGCAAAGCACACTATTAATATACGGCGTATTTACTACATCATCTCCAAGAAAAGTAGAGAAAAAGCAAATAACACGAAAATCATTCAGTTTAGGTATAGGAACATGATATATCAGCAGATAGGTAATTAAATTCTGCATCGAATGAGAATATAAAAAAAACCCAGTTGCAATTTAAAAAAAATGACTTTGACATTTTTAATTTTCTTAACTACCGTTACTCCCGGACCTCCCCTAGAAATAAATTTCAAAAATGTCTAATACTGAAAACATAGTCCAATATCATGTCTAACCATTGTACAAGTTTCGCTTATCTGCCTATTATGTTTCATGAAATATTAATTTTTCAGTAGATTCAAATTTTCGTCGTTAACGCCTGAAATTATTTTTTTCTTAATAATGGTAAGAGGCAGGTACGCAAAACCTGGTAGTAGAAGACGTAAAATTTTATGCGGAAACCGAAAATAAAATAAAAATTGGGGATTGTATTCAAAATAACAAAGTTGGTGCCGACTTCCGGTATAACCGGAAGTGACACCGCCATGAAAATATTTTCAGTAAGTAGAACATGTTCATGTATATAAAGTTACAAGTTTTCAGCTGAACCGGTTTTCCCGTTCTCATTATTCGTCTAACATGCTATCGTCGAGACACCTGTATATATATATATATATATATATATATATATATATATATATATATATATATATATATATTATTTCCACGAGTGTTATGATGTTGTTTTTCCAGGTATTTTCTCGTGTGTTCACATTCCACTTGTTCTTAAATGAACTTTTGGCGTTTATACGACGTTTCCACCAGGTCTTTGCATCAAATATGTGGAAACGTAGAAGCATGAATAGTGCGGTAGTACACCACATCTAGTTAGCCCTAGAAGGGTAGATTTTAAAGTGCAGGAAATTTCTAAAAAAGGATAAATATTTAGTAGGTGTATCGAATGGTGCCGGTATTAATCTACTCTTGTTCGTTAATTTAAATAGCAGCAATTTACAACAAAATAGTAGACTACTGATTAAAGAAGAAACAAGGTATTTAAATGAAAATGTATCTACCGGAATTGAAACGAGGTTAACCAAGGAATAATTATGGAATACTGGTAACGATGACAACATTAATGACAAGGAGTAAAAGAAAGTAATAGAAAAAGTTACACGTGTCACAATCGTCCTGTAGGGATGTTCCAGAGTAACCTACGCTAACAGTGGTGAAGAATGCCATAATCAGAAAACCAAACTAATTAAAACGTATATAGTACAAAGGCGGTAGCTACCTTCTAAGACAGGTTATTCAACTTGTACATGGTGTCGATTATCCTTAACTAAGTATTTGATTTTTCATTTCATTTTCATTGCACATTATAAATTACTTATGTTCACATTTACTACATTAACAAAAAATTATCTGTAAATAAAATTTCTAAAAATTATTATTAATTTTGTTAAATACATAAGTAAAGGGTTTACCTCGAGTAGGATTTGAACCTACGACATCTACTTTACTAGAGTAGCGCTCTAACCAACTCAGCATAAAGACAAAATTTACATTGAACTTATTCGTTCATAACAGAAACTGATAAATATAATTTCTAATTAAGTGAATCGATTTGATATTTGCAATATGTATCAAATATAAAATTTGATCCTTTTATGTTGTATTTGTTGATGTTTTAAATTAGTACTTTGATGTAGACGAGGTTGACAAGACAAGAAAATTTAAATGAAGGAGGTGAACTTTTATAATATTAACTTAGAATACATATATTTTATTTTACATAAGATTTTCGCAAAATAATTGTATTTTCATATAAATGTCAAACTTCAAGTAAAGGGATTTTAGAAAAATATGAATGAAAAATACAACAGTTGTTCAATTTTACTGAAAGTATAAATTTTCAACACACGATTTTGCATGTCAGAGTTGTATGCTTTCCTGTATTTTTTACAATAATTGACGTTTACGAAGTTATAAATCGAAAAACAATGCTTTGTGCCAATATGAAATGTTAAAATTGTAAGTTACTCAAGTTTTTAATAAAAATGATAAAACGTTATTTTACTGAACCGGATTTTTGCTCTTACAAGCAGTCAACTTCAGTACAAATTATTTATTGTTATAAATTACCATACAAATAAAAAAGAACGCTTTGCGCAAAAAATTACAAAAGACTGATACAGGTGAATTAAAAAGAATTATAGAAAACTTAGATGCAAAGTTAAGAAAGATATGAGCAACTTTTACGTGAAGTTTTGTGAAGCTGCAGAACTATGATCTATCAACTTTTTAGACGTTATTTAACATAAAAAAAGGACTCAAGTAAGCAAAAATTCGAACAATATGCGTCATAAAGGTATATACAGGTCGTCTAAGAACAAAACAAACGATACTGATGTACTTCAAAAATATAGTATTATTTATAACAAGCATGATTTTACTGTATCCTTGGTCAATAATTTAATTCCAAACATTCTACTGCTATTGACTAAAAACCCACTACCCACTTCCGAGTGGTTAAGAACAAGATGGCTATCTTATTGTACTTTAGTAACATAGCTTAGCGATTCTAACAAATTTGAAGTTTTCCGATATCTCGAGCGTGTTAAATACAGAACATTTGACACACACACGCACGGACGCTCGCACGCACGCACCCACACACGCACGCACTCATTTCAACCAATCCACTAACTCACTCTCTCACTCACGACGCACGCTCGCACGCACGCACGCAGGCACGTACGCACGCACGCACTCACACACTCACGCACTCAGTCACTCACTCACCCACTCACTCATTCACTCACTCACTCACTCACTCACTCACTCAATCACTCACTCACTCACTCACTCACCACTACCACACCACTCACTCACCACTCACCACCACTCACTCACTCACTCACCAACTCACTCACTCACCTCACTCACCACTCACTCACTCACTCCTCACACCACTCACCACACTCCACTCACCACTACACCACACACACACCATCCACACACCCACCACGCACGCACGCACCACCACCAACACACACACACACACACCACATCCACACACCACACACTCACCACACACACCACACACCACACTACACACACACACACCACATCACCACCACACACCACACACCACCACACACACACATCACCACACCACACCACACACCACACACCACACACACACACCACACACCACCACCACACACTCACGACCACGCACGTCACCACACACACACACACACCACACACACAACACACTCACTCACGCTCACGCTCACGATCCGCTCACGTTCACGCTCACGTCGTGCGTGCACCCCACTCACACACACACACACACACACACCACACACACACACACACACCACACACACGCACACGCACACGCACACGCACACTGCCACGCGCACGCGCACCACGCACACGCCACGCACGCGCACTGCACGCCACCCATTCCTTCGAGCCATAATCTCTGATTTTATGCCTTAATACATAAATATCTATTAAAATTTCATACTTACATGTTACAACTTTTTATTACAACATATATTCACGCACATATACACGCACACCTACATTCATCACGCACACGAATTCACAAATAAGAGATGTTTGTGTTTTAGTTACTTTTGTGATGATTAAATAACGGCTGAAGGTATAACGATGCGATTCCGATACTGAGATTGCACGATGAAAGCTAAATTGTAATGTAACTATCATATTTCAATAATTTTTCAGAAGCGTAGGATGGTCTGACACTTCAACGACCGTATCATTTTCTGAAATTTGGGTTAACTTTTGACTTTTATTCTTGAAAAGATGAGTTTTTCTGAAGTTCTAAACTTCACGGATTTCGAGAAAACTGGTCGTAACATTTCAAGGTTCCATTTTCGTATCAACATAGATGTTTTAAAATGACAGGATCTTTTATTGAAAATGGTGAAAAATATACATAACAATCACCCAGAGCCGTTTTTTTCGAAAGTGGCAAATTTAACTTCAGGAAGAGTTTTTCAAGAAAAACTTCTAAGTTAATCATATTTAGGTTAGTCCAAGTATCAAGCCATCCTAGAGATATGACAGTTACATTTAGTTGCACGTGAAACCCTTTACAGTCTCATTTCAATCTTCCGCCGTCTTGAATTATCGGTTCTCAAAAGCACCTTGTTTCTCGAATAGAAGTTAGGAGCCATACTTGTAGTAATCTTTCTCTTTTTTCCCCTCTTGTAACACACCATCATACAAACACTTCTACTCACGAGGGTGGTGGTTAACACCGCCCTTATGAAAACCACCATAACAAGGAATCGAGTTGTACGTGATCACAGAGTATAATGCAACGAGTATAACTTATGATTAATGAATCTAAGTATTGGTATCCTAAGTTTCAGAGACAAAGCGAAAAGTAAAGCATGCTGTAGGAGCATACCGTTGCTAGTACAAACATCAGTAGTGATTGTAATGAAAGTGAAAATGTATTTCAACATATGAATTTATCTCTTCAGGTAATGTGGATTAAAATGAAGCAATTCAAGACATCTTATTGAAGTCATGCACGAAACGAGCATAATGGAAATTTCTGAACGATGTGAAAACGTATTTCATATATGTGCCATTTAAGCTAAAATAGATGGGTGGTGTACAGAAGGAACACGAAACTCGTCCTAAGAGGGTTCGGATTCAAACATAATGAGAACTGCTGAGCCGTGAAATTTTTAGAATGAAACCTATTTGTATATCATACATGTTCCTAAACGTTTCATATCACTACACAGAGACGTGAATCGAAAAGCATGTGGACCTGGCCGTTTAACATGAACAACTTAAACCTGGGTAGAGTACAACGAAATGAATCGATCTGAGTGTGGAACAGATCACTTTGTATATAGTGTACTTAGATAACAGTAAATACATAGAAAACGTTAATCATCAAACGTCTATAATTAAAATAGATAAGCTGATAGCTGAGGATGTAAATGAAACTTGGAGAAGCTTTAAGCATAATTTTGAATCGTAATCAAATGATATAGAACGAGCAATGAAGAACAGTGACAATGAAAGTAATGGATGTGTTTGAAAGGCACTGTTGTCAATTGTCCACCATAGATATGTGGAAAACCACCCTGAAGCAAAATAAGAGCGCTTGTTACTAAACTTACAAAGGCAGTGTATACGAAAAAATACGAGTACATGGCAATGATTGCTCAAACGGAGAAAACCTTACAGGAAGTGTACAGATTGAGAATGAAAGAAGCGAACAAGAAAGTCGAATGAGTAAAGAGTAATTGAAAGCACAAGGAAAAATGCTGAACGGAAATGGAAAATAAGAAACTTTTCCAACTGGGAAAAATGCAAAACTTGATGTACAGCATAATGCAACAGGAACGCTAATAGTATGACCGAGAAAGTATAGAATGAGTACGGATTGAGGAACTGCTGGCACAAGTATTTGGAAAGTTGCACGGAATTGTGAATAAGCGGACTGAATAGTTAAACAAGGAGAATGTAACGTAACATTAAGTGAGTCTGAGAAAGTAAATACTACGTAGTAAAAGAGTACGAGCAATATATGACGGTACACGCGTATCTGGAAGAGCTTATGAATATTTTAAAATAGAGCAAGGCGTGATGTTACTATGGCTGTTTAATGTATTCATGGAAAATGTGTTAGACAAGCATGTATTGATAAAATATGTAGTAATGTCAATGTAAGAGTTCTGATATATGTTGATGAAACAGCTTTACTAAGCCAAAATGCGAGGGAGCCACAAATGTTGCTGAAGAAACTTGATGAAGTCTGTGAGAGTATGGCTCTAAATGTTGGCGATACGAAGGTGATTGTGTTTAACCGTGAATATGAAAAGAGGGTAGTACGTTCACCCTGCTTGATTAGATGGTAGAACATATTAGTGAGTCTGTATATTTGCGTAGAGTATTCACTTCACATAGAATGGATGGTGAAATTGAGAGGCGTCAACATAGGATGGAAATTGATAGGCAATATATGGTCCATAAACAAGTTATTGTAGTATATTTCAATTCAAAATTAACAAGAAACAAAAATTAAATATAGCATTTTGACTACGAACAAGAGAGTGTAATTTAGATATAATCAATCAATCATATTTACACAACCGCAATAGGTACAATATGATATTATTTTACATTGCTAGCTTAGTAAAGAACCTTTTACTGGCGATTGAAGTAGTTTAATGGTGAGCCTGTGATCTAAAGCCAGCAAAACCGTTACCGTTACGCCGTCAAAAGCCTACACGGGTGTGACAAACCCGGGATGTCCTAGCTGGGGACGTCTGAGCGCTGCCCGTCTCCTAATACCGAAACCGCCAACTGTACTTCAACGACTCGAGTAGTGCGTGGCTAGAGAACGTACTACAGGCAGCGTTGGGGGTTTGGTATAATACGTAGACTGCGAGGAAGGTAACCTCTATAATAAATCCCCCAATCCCAAAGTCGTTCAGCAATTCTAGGATTGCGCGAGGGGAAGCCTGGTCCCTAACGTTAAAACAGTTGTGGAGGAAAGGATATCATGCGCTGCTGTAGTATGCCTGCTCTGCTTCAGTTGACATTTGAGTTAAGGTGGGAGTCATGTGTACCCCATGCCAGAAGGGGAGGTACCACCACTATTACCATGGGCTCCTGACTATTGGGTCTCCGATTTTCTGAGTTCGGCAAGGGCTGTCGGTCACCCTTTCCCTTATGTCTAATCTATTCTCATCCTATTCTTCGTCTCGCCCTCACTGTCTTTGTATCGGATTGAAAGTCCAAAATTAAAAAGTATGTTTCTAGGGTAATAAATTCAGGACGTAAAATTGTTTTCCGTTCGGATGCCCGGGAGGGCAGGGGCCAATTGACTTTGGGCACCGAAAAAACTTACTTTTTGATACATTATTGCAACATCCGCGTTATCAGGTCTAATCTTAATGCTATTCCATACTCCACATCTTCTAGATCTCTTTCTTACATCAAACTCACCACTAGGTCTATCTAACCATTGTCTAATGAAAATAACTTCTACTACTGCTACTAACTTCTACTGTCCCTAATTACTGTGTTGTTCGCAACACTGATAGAGCCTTGCAGTGTTTGAAATCAGCTAAATGGAATGATTTACGGGATTTCTTTGCAAGAGTCATTCAGAATACAGTTGGTGTTAGAAATACCTGCAAAAGTGTTATCACTAAAGCTAAAAATTGTTTGAATAACAAAATATAATGAACTAGCTACATCTCCTTCTTAATTGCTCTATTGCTCTATTGGGAATGACCGTAACTTCAAATCTATTATGGGTTGACCATCTTCTGTCAACTACTAAAGCAGCTGCTCGTAAAATAGGCTTTTTGTACAGATCTTAGCAGTACTTTACCTCCCGACAACTATTTCTGCTGTATAAGGCCCAAATTCGACATCATCTAGAACATAATTCTCACCTCTGGGTTGGTGCTCCTTGATACGCTCTCGATATCGTTGATCGTATTAAAAAAAGAGCGATTAGGCTTATAAATGACCCGTCCTTAACTTCTCACATACAGTCCCTTGAACCTAGAAGAATCGTTTTTATCCTTTATTTGCATTATCGCTATTACAATGGGTATTGCGCTGCTGAATTACATTCTTTGATACCATCTCGGGTCACCTTTGCTATGAATACTCGGATCACTAGTTTACATTATCAATATGTCGTGCAAATCTCAACTAGTCGTACCAAACGGGCGCAATCCATATTCTTCTACACGTCTTCTAAACTCAGGAACGATTTTCGTAGTTACTGTTTTCCTATCACTTATGACCATGAAAAAATTTAAGGTAGCCGCTCATAGACTTGGCAATTAAATATACCTCTATCCATCCTCCTAAATGTTCCTGAGTTGTTTAGCAGGTAGGCCAAACTTAGCCTGTTGAGGACCACAAATATTAAAAAACAAACCTTCCGTATAATGTAGTATATTTTATTTACCACTATATAGTAATAGTATATTACATACCGAGGCGGAAAGTGTTCCATTCTTGACGAGAGAAGTATAGTTCACGGAGTGGCGAAGCCTCGAGGTGAACTACTTCTCGAGACAGGGGAATGGTACTTTTGCCGAGGTAGTTCAAATCAAAAAATTTTGGAACACATCCATCACGGCTTCTCGTTTAATATTGAAGGTCGTGACAATACGACTTTTAATTTTTACTTTATAGCTTGCGTTCAATCACCGTCTACGCACGTGAGAAAAAATGGTTGCATACTCTTGACTCTATTAAAATTGGCAAGTTGTCAATTTGACGTTGATAGTTTAAATCGATAGTATCTCCACCACAGGTTGGAAAGTGGTCCGTTACTGACAGTTTGATCTCATTACGGTCTCATTTTTTTGTTATTACTGACCGTTTAAAGTAAACCCGTAGAATCATTCACTTTTCAACCTTTAAATGGTTAAAAAAAACGGTATGTTACAATCTAATTGTGAATAAAATATACTGTATTATACGGAAGAAGATTACAGGCTCGTTTAACGTCTGGCCAATAAGCTTCTCCTCTCGCCAGTAAAAACTTATTTACCATGTTATTAATGTAAACTGCTATTATTTATTCATTCATAAATTCCAGTTAAAATGTGAATTTGTGATATAAACCTCTTTATAATATCTTTAATATCTCGTCAGCCGTGGCTTAATTTATTACCACAACAACGGGTTATTAATTGTCAAACTGCTGTCAGACACACACTTGCTATTAATGATAGCTGACCTGTTAAATTCATACAAGTATTAGCTTGTAAAGATGATTGTACATTATTTAAGTTTAGCTCAACTAATGAATGTTTACGAATGTGGAACAAGCAAAATAATTTGCTAGTTTTAATAATAAAACCAAGTATTTTACTACATTCTGATTCTAGTTTTTGAACATGGTAGTTAAATGTTAATTTTGTATCAAATATTATTTCGAGTACATCGTAATCGAAAAGAATACTACTTGTTTGTTGACAGAATGTCGAATACACCAGTTATATTCAAGGTCACATTGAAAACGATTACAGCTGTCTTCATCATCAATTATATTGAATATTTTTAGGTCATCAGCATACAAAATAAAACTATTACGCAACATATTGTACAGTTTAAATACACGAGAAACAACGGCGGACCAAGGTTGAATCTTTAGGCTACTCTACTACTTGTCACGAACATATCTGCTTGAACAACCTAATGCCTGATAATTTTGCGATTCCAAAGATAAAAAAAATAACATTCACAATATTTCTCGTAACGCCCAAGTCCGTTAACATTTTTATTAACATTAACAAATGCTTTGGTTAAATAAAAATAAAAAACACACAGTACTGCATGGAGGTGAGGCTTGGTATATCAGAAAAGCATGAAATTAAAGTAAATGCTGTAAGCACGAGAATAGATACAGTAGGCAATGGGAGAATAATGAATGAGAGTAAAAAAGATGCTGATTGTTTTGTATGAAAAGAGTATGCCTCGTTGGTTTAGTCGCATTGAAATATGTAATAAAGAAAGATTGACGAAGCATATACACAGGGTTGCCCACTTGTCCTACATTCTTTGATAGTACCTTTAATATTAATTTTAGGAGAAAAGGTCGCGAGACATTTTTTATTCAGATATTCCTTGTTTACAACCTAAAGCCCTGAACTGCATCCGGTTTCGTCTGTACAAGACCGAACACAATTATTTTAAATGGGACACCTTATAAATTTTAATACTTTTAAAAATCCATATTTGGCAGCAGAGCCTCAAAAAATCGGAACAAACTTGAGAGTTTAATTGTCTATCGAAAAATATGGCCGCACTACATATTGACCTAGAATAGCACCCCACATGTTTAGCGACCATTTATGCTGACGGTCAACTACCCTTGTCATATGTAGGTTTATATCAGAATAATAATTATAGTTGTGACTGTTCATAAACCCCTCATTATGGAACGTTGATTCGTCCGTGAATAAAACTTATTAAAAAAGTGTCTTTCATTGGCCAATTTTTCATTGGCCCAACGACAAAAACCCAAACGACTTAAAAAGCCATCCTCAAGAAGTTTTTGGTGCCTTTGAAACCGGTATGAATGAAAATGGGCGCTTTTAATAGTACATCAAACTGATGTCCTGCTTACTTCTGACATTTCCCCAATTTGCTTAGCACTTCTTCGGTCTTCAACCAAGGCTGTCATTAGCATTTCTTTATTCTGCTCATTCAGGACTGTTCTTTCAGGGAATGTTTTTAATATGCCACCCCCGCGGCCACGAATCTTGCTGGAAGATTTTCAAACGCTGCTATTTCTGGAAGGCGTCTACCAGGATACCTCTCTTTGTAGACGCGCGTATACATTCGCCGACAATGGATACCATATTAGCCAGTTCGTTATTTGAAAAACGTGACATTTTCAATTCCGTTTTGAGCCTTTTGACAAAGCAAAAACGTTAATGTGTCAAATACAATCAATGCAATTAAAACGACATATGTCGTGTGCGTATTGCAATTATAGTTATTGGCACTACAACTATGTTAAATGTTTTTATGATTAAAGAACAGTATACTTTCTGAATAACATTTTTTAATACCGTAGTTGTTTTCTTCATATTCCTGGTTTTATAAGTAACGACACAATTTAAGTAACAATAATTAAATATCCTTTAATTTCGAGGATTGGGTGAAAAAACAAAAACAAGGTTATTATCACGAAAACTATTAATTTTAGATATATAAGACGTATTTAACAAAAATCAAAGATAGTTCACTCATGCAAAAAGTACAGGGTGTTCTATTTAAAATAGACAACTTTTTTTATTTCTTCCGTGGTTGTTAGAAAAAAATCAGTACGGCCCTTTTGCAGCAAATTTAGTTCAAAATCGGCATATCGATAAATAAAAGGCTCTTTTGCGTATGATAATCTCCAACTTCGTTGCTCTGCTGTCAACGATTGAATAATTATGATTTTTTTACTGAATGTTAATTTTGAAGAGAATTCTTTTAAAACATTTATGTTCTCCTAAATGAGGGTACTTAAGTAGGTGAAAGGTCAAACAAACTCGGCTTAGAATCGAATGTGCATTTCAAAAATATTAAAGTTTATAGGGTGTTCCATTTAAAATAATTGAGTACGGTCCTATACAGACGAAACCGGAAGCCGTGCAGAGCTCAAAATATTGGGGTTGTAATCAAGGAACATCTGAATCAAAGATGTCTCGTGACCTTTTCTCCTAAAAATGAATATTAAAGGTAGTATCAAAGAATGTAGAGTGGGCAACCCTGTATATATTTAATGATTATGATTATTTAATGATTATGCGAAAAATACTAAATTTCGTTATAGGGAACTTTAATATCATTTGAAAGATAGTAACTTAAAATATTTTACAGAGTAAACAAATACAGGGTGTTCTGTTTAAATTAAGCAAGTTATTTGCGTTATAAGAAGTCCGTAAAATTCCACACTTTTTGAAACACCCTGTGCATTTTTACATGAGAGTAAATATACCAAATAGTTGTCTCAGGGTTTCGAATTCATTCTTCCAGAACATGTTTTTTTATGTCTACCCGTTAAACGTTATTTTTCTTTTTTTTTATGTACTACATTTCGAGAAAAACCGAGATATCTTGACAACCGTAAAAGATAAGTGTAATCTTTAGGAAACAAACATTATTTTTTAAAGTGAAATTTGAAAATGTAATTATATACGGGGTGTGTCATTTAAAAAAAACTTTTATGTGTTATTTTTTTGGAACACCCAGTATATTTAACAATATTTTTAAAATGTAATTCTTATCGACTTACGTACCTATACATTAAAACATATTTCAGAATTTTCCTAGTTTAGGCTCTAAATTCCGTGCCGTATGTCGAGCTCCTCCCTGTCTATATATGGAGTAAAATATACCGATTTAAGTCAACTTACCTGCTCCCTTAAGGACATACGAGCCATTAGATATTTATTTTGATTTCTATTTTTTTACTCATTTATTTTTTGAATTATTTCATTGAAATTTGGTTTTTATAGGTTTTTGCATTATGAAATCAGGTTTTGTGTAAAGTATAGAGGGGATCTGAAGCAACCTATGTGTTACATTCTCGTTGTCATATTTTTTGATATGTGAAAAATTTGACATAGTGAGTAACTTTTTAAAAATTTCATAATAATAGCTTTATAAAAGGTATACTTGTCGTAAGTCGCTAAACTGCACCATTTCCCAGAAAGATGTATTTAAAATTAGTACTACAGATTCTATTACTCTCGCGAACATTCAATATAGTGTATTCGACAGCAAAATTAACAAGCAAAAAATGAGTGCCAATGACGTACACCAACAAATAAATTTATGAAGCGAAATGAATATAATTTATATTAAATATATTTATTTTAAAAATGTTGTTTGTTACGGCCACTGTTCTTTTCTTCTTCTTCAAGATATTTTGGTTATATTTTGTGTATTACATTAGTCCAGTTGGATAGTGCATCTTTATCATACCTAATATTCATTTCTACGAACTTCTAATATGTGTGATGATGATGTTTAACTATAATTTCTGTAGTTTGTTGAATTTATCGTACAGCTAAATTTTTCTTTTACAATGCCTAGACATAACTTATTTTATAATAGTGAAATTACCAATATGGTGGCAATTTATGCCCAACAATGTTTTAATGAACGCGCTGCAGCAAGAATCTATGCCGAAACTTATCCAAATCGTAGACAATCTGACCGAAAAATATTTTCAAGATTATTTGCAAAATTGCGTAGCTATCATCCTGTGCGTCCTAACGGGCGACCTATTGCGCATTGTTCAACAAGAAGAACAATTATTAAATACTGTTGAGGAGGAGGCAACAATAAATATTCGCCGATTATCATTAAATGTTGGATTATCCCGTACTCTAACAGCTAATGTTTTAGATATGCAGGAACTTTATCCCTTTCATTGTGGACCAGTCCAAAATTTACTGCCCGGTGATTTTTTGGCCAGAACAAATTTTTGTAAATTTATACTGCGTTAGAACAGATAAAATCCAACATTTGTAAGTAGAATTTTATTTACAGATGAAGCAACGTTTACTAGGAGGGGAGTCTTAAACAGAAAGAATAGTCATATCTGGGCTGACGAAAATCCATATGTTACTTTGGAGCGACATTTCCAGCATCAATTTAAAATTAACATCTGGTGCGGAGTAATTAATAACAATCTTGTTGGTCCTCTTGAACTCCCAACATATCTAACTGGTGATAATTATTTAAACGTTCTTAGAGAGAACTTGATTGATTTATTAGAAGACATGCCCGTGAATATTCGTCATAATATGTGGTATTTACAAGATGGTGCCCCTGCTCATTACACTGTAGCTGTACAGGATTATTTAAATAATATATTTCCCCATCGTTGGATTGGACGAGGAAGTGAACATCCGTGGCCTGATTTAAATCCAATGGATTTTTATTTTTGGGGACACATAAAAGCTCTTGTCTATTCACCGCAGTTAATACAAGAGCTGAACTGTGGCAACGACTTAACGAAGCTGCAAATAGTATTAAAAACCAGCATCCATCATTTCATAAAGTAAGAAGAAACTTTCTCAAAAGATGCCAGAAATGTATTGAAGTTAAATTTTAAAAATAAACTTTAGTGTAATGTTTTGATTTAATGGTTTTTGTTGCTTATTTTGGTTCAATTTCTTGTTAGTCTGTTAACCATTATATTCTGTCTTAAATTTGGTTACTTTTTTTTTATTGTATGTACATTTGTGTAGAGTATTCATTAATATATAGATCGAATTTAACCTTAAAATTTAGCAAACTACCATTCGTAATATAAAATTTAAATCACCGTTGACGTGTTTGTCACAAATTGAGGTTAAAGGTCACTGTTCGCGTTCGCGATTACAGGATAAGAGGTGCAACCTATTTCAAATATGTTTCCGCTATTTGAGAGCACACTAATTAAGCTACTGGGCCCAAGGTCGATGTCAAATATATGTTGAAAATAATTTTTCCAAATATGTATTTCACTGCCCCCTGTTCATGATCAATCTTCACAAAATGGGGTTAAACTAACGGACGCCAAACTGAATATCTAGCAGCGACGTGACGATTACGCATAACCCATTATGTGGTTTAGATGATTTATTTAATCATTACAAATTTAAAATTCAAGCATATAAATAAACCAAGCTGTATCTTTCTGTTCATAGATTGCATCATGCACGCGCGTATGTTGTTTTTTTCTGAAAATACTGTTGATTTAATCATATAAGAGGGACACTATCGGTACTGCCTACAGAAAATATTCCCTTTCTTATTTTTCTTCTGAATTGCAAATATAAAGATACATCATATACGTGGTAAAACTACCTTTCCATTTAAGTATTAAAGAGTTTTGTTGTATAATTTTTGCAAATCGGGACTGTATAGTTATCAAGTGTGTCGTCTTAAAGCTAAAAATTCTTCGTATCTTGTAATTGTGTTGACTATAGTTTCTATTCCTGGTTAATGTTAAGCTTTGACATTGATTCCTTAATAATTTAAATTCGCAAATCATTGCAGATACCTATAATTCTTAAAAAAACAGTTCAGTGGTACGTATGCGTACGTGTAAGTAAAATGAATATATTAGTTTTGGTTTTATATAAATTCCTGATATAGCCTGTCCGGTAGAACTGAACGGGTATCGGATTAACAAGGAGGATTGTCAATATATGGTTCTATTGTGCTTGAAACCGCCTTAATGCTTTGCTGTCTCGTACTTATTGTACGTGACAAAGAAAGATGGATATATTATGAATAATGCCTCTATTTCTGCCGAACAAAAGCGTTTGCAACTTTCACACATAATGACAAGGCAATAAGAATCAGATGCAGGTAGAATAGAAATTCAATAGGTATAATAAAATGCCAGTGGTTCTCAACACTGCTTTAACATTACATTTAAAATTTATGGAAGAATGCAAGTTTTATAATAAACATTTATAAAAGCCATTCATAATAATGAATATTCGATTAAGTATAGGTATTTCAATTTACATTTAGAAAGTTCATTGTATACCTAAGTATGGTAATGACGTTTTAGTGTACTCCAATTACAAAAGAATCCAAATAAATATGCAATACTGTAACAATAAGTAATTAATAATAGATTATTATACCATTTAGTAGGTACATATAGGTATAAATAAAACAACTGCAATATCTATATTATCATTATTCTTTGAGTAAGCGTTTATATAAACTAACCATTAATATAATGCCGAAAAGTTGAGTAAAGAAATTCGCGAATTAGTTTTAAATACAGTCGATTATTTTAAAGAAGAAAAAGAAAATGGTGGTCCACTATTATCTACATTTTCTGTTCAACAAAGAACAGCAAACGCGTTAAAACTTTCGGTTTCGACGGTGGGGAAAATCTGTGCTTTAAAAAAAAATGGCGGCGAGTTGGAACCTCCAGTGAAAAAACAGCGTGTCAAACTTTGCACTACAGATTTTCCAGAAAATGGAAAACAAACAATTCGTGCATTAATATACGAGATGTACGCGAAGAAGGAACACGTAACGTTAAATTCATTATTAAACTTCTTAAAATTGAGAACCGCGTATGAAATAGGAAAACCAGTTTGGCTCTAGTGTTAAAAAATATGGGCTTTAAATTCCAAAAAACCAACAATAGACGCGGTTTGTGTGAACAAAGCCACATTGTCGCCAAAAGAAACGTTTTTCTGAGAAAGTATCTCAAAAATCTTAACTCCGAAAGTTCGAGACAGTTTGTTTTTACAGACGAAACGTGGATATTTAGTAAAGGTAGTACGTCAAAATGTACTTGGCAAGATAACAGTGCAAAGAGTTTACATCAACCGAACAAATCATCAGATGGAAAACGATTTATTATCATTGAAGCAGGTAACAGAAACGGTTTTATCGACGGAAGTCAATTAATTTTCGGTACAAAAAATAAATCATTAGATTATCACGATAATATGAACGCAGAATTGTTCGAAAAATGGTTTGAGGAATCACTTTTACAAAAATTAGAGGAACCATCAATAATTGTCCTTGACAATGCGAGTTATCATTCTCGAAAGGCAGAGAAGGCAGTCAAAGTTTCTTGGAAAAAAGAAGAAATACAGCAATGGTTAACCGCTAAAAAATAGCGTGGGAAAATTTTATGACAAAGGCAGAGTTAGTGGAATTGGCCAAAAGAAACAAAGTAGACCAATGCGAAAAATATGTAATCGATGAGCTAGCTCTATCATATGGACATGAAGTTTTGCGCCTGCCCCGTATCATTGCCATTTCAATCCAATTGAGTTGGTATGGGGCATTACTAAGAACAAATACGACAAAAGTATCGTTGCGACATCCGGAAAGACGAAGATGTTCTTAATACGTGGAACGACGCATTAAAAACAGTTAGTGCGGAAATATGGCAAAAATGTATTGATCATACGGATAAAATAATTAAAGATACTTTTGTTAATGAAGAGATTGTGGATGAAGTAAGACCTCTTATTTTCACAGTTAACACTGAAGAAAGTGATGACGATGATCTTTTCCAAGATTTGGATGACTCAGGAAGTGATGAATCTGAAGCCGAATGACAATTATAATTTTTACATTTAATTATAAAAGTATATCTTTGTAATTTAATTAATATTTACTAACTATAATAAAATGTATTTGTTATTGTTGTTATAAGTATAAGTGAAAGGTGTCAATTGAAATTACTTATAGGTAATTAGTAATCGATTATTATTTTTATTATACAAAAGTTGCATTTCTTCACAAATTATATAATGTTAAAGCAGTGTTGAGAACCACTGGCATTTTATTATACCTATTGAATTTCTATTCTACCTGCATCTGATTCTTATTGCCTTGTCATTATGTGTGAAAGTTGCAAACGCTTTTGTTCGGCAGAAATAGAGGCATTATTCATAATATATCCATCTTTCTTTGTCACGTACAATAAGTACGAGACAGCAAAGCATTAAGGCGGTTTCAAGCACAATAGAACCATATATTGACAATCCTCCTTGTTAATCCGATACCCGTTCAGTTCTACCGGACAGGCTTTACGAATGTTAACTCCGAAATACGTTTTAAACAGTTGAATTAGTATTAAAATTTTCTTTTACTTTTTTGATTATTTGATTTGCTCTTTTTACAGATTTCTATCACTAATGATGTGTTTAGTTACATCTTGTTTCTGGATTACTTATCAATAAGTTAACTACTCTTGGCGTTGTATGACAATCCAGACAAGGTGCGAGCTAGCACCTATGGCATTTATATTACAATTGCTCTAATATGTGTATATATCGCGTATTAATATCAAGTTTTGTCCAGATAGCTTGAACTGTTCTAAATATTTTTATTTTGCTATAATTTTTTATGTTTTAAATTACGTTTACATTGAAATATATGAAAATTAGAAAACAAAACTCCATAATTTTTTTAAATTATCAAAACGCATACCCTCTAATTCAGTTTAGTATACTAACCTTTACTCAAATATAAAATTTTTAACTTCCTACGTCTATTTTAACCCGTGCTCAAAGTTTTAGAAAATAGCAGTATTTGACCACTTTTTAATATGTAAGTAGATCGTCGCCAATATTTATATGTTAGGTAAATATCTCTGTAACATTAACCAATCAGCATTGCTTATTCTCAAAATTTGAACCAATCACGAACGTATTTCATCAAAACACGGCTTGTTTACCTTAACGACAAGGTGTATTCGATTTGGTGTTTCCGATTTCGTATTTTCATTGCTCCTTTAATGGAATATATCAAACTAATTGTGGGATGTCAGTCACGACAGTAACTAAGCACGGTAACTAAGGTAATTTATAATAATTGTACAGTTTATAATTTCAATAAATAAGTCAGTTTCTAAGACTAGATTTTATTGTTTATTAGTAGAAAGAGTTGACATAATCTGATCGAATACCATTCGATTTTCTCGGTATATTCAAATACTTTCCTCCTTTCCGAACAAAATTAGTATTGCTTTAAGGGACACGCTTTTAAGCTAAAACCTTCTTTTTGGCTGCCTTTTCTTCCTACAAAGACACATTTTCTTGAAGGAAACTGTTGTCAATTTTTAATCGCGAAAATAAATCATTACTTTTGTGAGACACAAAATCATTGAAAGATTTTCCTAAAATAAGAAAAAAAATAGTTATAGTATGCATAAAATAAACAAAATTTAAAATAACCGATGAAATACCACTACCATATAAAGAGACATGGAACATATGTGTTTCCAAAATCACAAAAGTTTTCTCTTTGTAAGTTTGCTACAACGTTCCGTTTAGTTTGTTCATCAACTTCGTCATCAAAAATTGATATGACGGCTATTTCCTTCGATAAATACCATAAGTGTTGACTAAATTTGCTTAAAGCCTCTTTGGAAATCAATTTGTCAACTGTTTCATAATCTTTTAGCGTCTTTAAAAATACGTAAATCTTGATTCGACGCTTTTACCGCCAAAGTGTATCCAAGCCAGGGCTTCACGTAAACAGCCACAATGAATAAAAAAACATCTTGTAAAACTTGTTTGTCTTTAACACTCGTTTTAAATTGAGACTGCAGCAAACATATTCTCATGAAGTAAAGAGCTCTTGTATTGCGGCTGATGCATTTGCGCATAGAGATCTGGTCTTAATTTTATTTTCATAATCTCCTTCCAAAAAAATAATAGCGAGTTCGATGAGTTCTCGATAATAATCGTGTATGGTCGATTTTTCCAATTCGTTGTTAAAAAACGTCGCCAATTCATTAATGAATGTTGTTTGACCAAATCAGTGCATCGTTCGATAGCACTAGAATTAATATTCTTTCAGTTTTCTCTCTACTTTTGAACAGTGGAATATCGGGACTGCTGGTGACTTGTTGGATCTGTGATTCAAGTACACTTTTGAACACCAGTTCGTAAGCATGATGGCGACCAGCAAAGAGTAACAATTCTCTTTCTAGATTTTGTTCTAAACGCACACACTCCATTCAAGCCGCCTGTATTAGATGCTGTCGTATCACATTACATTATTTGTATGTTATGAGTAAAGATACTGCTTTCGCTTGATCTTTGCCGGAAGAGCTTCCTAATTTAGGTACTACAAGAAGTTGTTCCTTCTCTTCAAATGAAATAATAATTGGCAGGCGTTCTTCTTTACATCTTCTCACATCCATACCAATGAACGGTAACTATTTCGGGCATCTTATTCTGAAGATCGGATTTTATGGATTCTTTTTTGGACTCTGTTCTCATTTGTGTTTGAATACGTTGAATAGAAGATTTGTTGATTGGGTAATCGTGGCAACCAAGACCTAGTGCTTCTACTACAGCCTGAATTATTTAAATAGAATCTCTGATGCTTAGTTAACATCTGTCTAAAGTTGCAATTACTTTAGACGTGATAAAATCGTTCCTTTCTTTTTTTTACTGTCGTGGCTAAAGAACTTACAGATTGAGATGTGGAACGCAAAGGTTCTTACAGACTTCCTTCAGAGCTTGTAATTAAACCTTGCCCTTTCTTCATTACAGATAACTCTTTGTCTACACCTACAATCAACCCGGGTTCTCTCTGTTTTTTACAAAAAAAATGTTTCGTCTATTTAATACTTTCGATAGCATCTTCGTGTGCGATATCGACTGAAATATCCAAATCATGTTGGAAGTCCTCTTCGCGGCGTCTATGAAAATCATGTGCCCTCTTGCAATTTTTTTGCAGGTCTCTCCAGACTATTTAGATCTACAAGCTTCTTAACACACAAGATTTGAGCTTTCACTAACAGTGTATGTTAAAAAATAGAACTGCGAGAACATTACGATTAGACCGTTATGTGGTGACCAAGAAAATACTTTTTTTATTGCTTCTTAGTTCCACTGACATCTTCGAAACACAAAAAAATCCGCGTTAATTACCCGACAAGCCGAGAGTAAATGATAATACAGGGGGCACACGCCGCGCCTGTGACGCAACTTGTTTGAACATATTTCCGCGCCTATCGGTACGAGTTGCGTTACTCCAAATGATGTAAAAAAGTTATTTTCAAGTGTTTTAGGGACAAATGAATAAATTTAGAGCCTATCCGCTGTAAAATAGAAACTTTAAAAAATAAGGGACGCCCTAGTATACACAATTCTGGAGAAGATATATTTTCGAAGACGTATTCGAAGGTACAATGAAACTACTCAAGTTAGAATGAACGAGCTTTGCGCAATGATGGTTCAACCCGTTAATGTGATAAATTGGGAAAGAACCACCAATAAAACCTAATTGATTAATAAATAAGTAATGCACATTGATAAATCACAGAACAAAAAAAAAACAACGAAAGGGTTCAATATACCAATAGAACAAAATACCATTAAATCAGATTAAAGCGCGCACAAAATTATAAAATTTAGTAACAAAAAAAATAAAATAAAAAGCAGTTTAACTTCACATAAACACAAAAAAACAAACAGTGAAATCACACCCACAATTGTGTCATAAATAAATGAGAAGTTAATAATGCAGGTCAAGGTACACATAAAATACGATAAACAGTAAACTTAAACACGTAACAATAAGGTAATTGCAATGCAGTTTAACTGTACTTAGATAAGAACAAAAAAATAGGCAAGGAATTTACATATACATAACTGTGTGGTTAATAAAAGCACAGAAATACATATATAAAGAAAAGTAAGTTCGTAGACAAACAATTCGAAATAAGGTGGCTGAATCAAAGACACAAAAGACATCATTAAAACAAAGCTTTGCAATGGTCAAGTGCAAATAAATCATAATAAAGTGACCGGTAACTTACCCGCAAGTGACTACGCTACAAACGACAGCATCCCTTCCTCAGCATACACTTTCATCTATGTACATCCCTCTACATTTAAAAACAATAAGAACGGGTTAGTTTACCAGTAATAATGGAATTCGAGGTGGTTTTAATGTCATCTGGACCCGTGTCTGTAAACCCCGGTATCGTTTATAACAATTTAACTGGGGTCTATCATGCCACGTTTGTCCACGCCTAACTCTCTACATCAAATCATTAGTAAGCAGTCAATAATGGTAACTCACACAAGCAACTGTATCAGCGAGGGCACACTGTACTACCTGCCGCGGCGTCCTTTTATTTTAACCGATATTTGCTTAATGAGCGTGCTTACGTAATTAAATAGATAGTTCTGGTAAGGCAATGATTGATTTTTAATAGGTTACATAGACTTGTTGAATTTTTTGCTGCGAGCTTTAATTTACATGAAAATACCTACTTACGTTTGAATATAATCCTTTAATTAATCACTTATTCACCAATATTTAATGGGTTGGGGTACGCTGTTTAACGCCAAGACGATAACGATTATTTATAGATATATTGTTTACATGCCGGCTTATTAAAACCCGAATATTTAGCGATACGTTTATTTATACGACCAATTTAATTTTGTGAAAAACTTGCATTAAAAACAACACCGAAAATAAAAAAACCAAATTCGCTGTTTTAGTTATACTAAAATGTATACGATAAAATATTTATAGACAGAACGGTTTACAGTAGGGGTTTGTAATTGATGCGACCTGAATCGAAACTCTGTCTGCAACTAGGTATCTTTACTCCCCAAATCCACCCCTTTTTTTAAAAGGCAAGAATTATTACGTGAGAATTTCAATGTACCAAACAAAGATGTCTTTTGATTTGCTGTATGTTCCGATGTAATTAATTACTAAATGCGACGTTTTTACGCCAAAAACGTGTGTATAGAAATTTTCAACGATTCGTCACGGTCTTCGGTAAAGGCAGTTTGGACAGGACACCTGTTTTCTACCCCAACATAAGTTTTTTCTTTTTCATTTCAACCCTTATTCAAATATCAGTTACATAAAATAAAATATCCTGAAAAACATTACTAAATTACGACTTATTATCAACATATTGTAACTCATTAATTATCTTTCCTTTCGCCGTAACAATTGCGATTTGAAAATTACAATAATACAATTTTCTCGGTACGCTACCTACACTACATCTCAGAGTATTTCACCACTAACACTAAATTTACTAAGCTGAATATGTCAGCTAGATCAGATCAGTTATTGCAAATCTAATGAACGATAATTGTTTAATTTCGGAAATTTACAAATGAGCCACAGTATACTGCATTATT
Organism: Vesta saturnalis; assembly: GCA_036346205.1. Lineage (NCBI taxonomy): Eukaryota > Metazoa > Arthropoda > Insecta > Coleoptera > Lampyridae > Vesta > Vesta saturnalis. The sequence continues at coordinate 4,008,267 of JARFJB010001138.1, read as the reverse complement.
CAATAAATATTAACTAGGACTACTACGATAAGTTTATAGTTAAACTACACCATTCCTCGTGCTCGTGCCATCTTCACTACTCAGAACTTGCTCAAATAATATTAGCGGGATAATGTAGTAAACATATTTATTTTCGGTAATAAAAGCATCTTTTGTAAAATAATTAAGAGGTTTTGTCCAACATGTACAAGAATAATAGAAAGTAGTGAGACATGAATATTACTTAAATTACTTCTTGTTACTAACCGTGATAGAAGTGGTTTACTTAGGCTCTTGAAAATCAGCACAAAATTCGCGGTTGTTACATAATTATTTTTTGTAAATTATAGCATAAAATTCATGTTGAAATGTGCGATTTTAAAAGTTACAGAATGAAGATACTTTGTTAGCTGCTTATTTACCTTAATAAATTAGAAGTTATGTATAACACAACACAAGAGAAGTTACCTTTATTTTGGTTCATTTTACCCTTGAGCGTCAACACGTGTAGAGTTCAATATTAAATTGAAGATAATACAGAATGAATTTAATTTAATACAGGTTATGATATGTTCATGCTTTTCTGGAAATATTCATATTCTGAATTTCCCCGTATTTAAATCGTAAAAAATACTTCTTTCTACGTTTCGGAAACTTGGTTTATGAAGATGTAAACTTTCACCATTATTACACATAATTTAAGTACTTATCTTTCGTGTTTTTAGTGGTGCATATTTTTACATTTATATTTATACAAATCTATACGTTACGATAACAATTACAGTTATCGTCCTTAGTAGAAGTAAAATTTTGTTAGAATTGTTATAGGTGTTAGAATAGATTTACGAACTATGATAAACTGAAAACGCAAACTTAAGTCTACTATTAATATAATAACACTTTGAACTATGGAATACAATTTTAGTAAAGAATAACTGTATCCTTTATAAATTAAATATTGTTAAACTCCCCTCCAACAGTCGATAAAACTAACAGTGAAACATGTCATAATCAAAGAGCAAATTTTACAAAATTTAATCAAATTGTGGTGTAAGTATTTGAATTATCTTTGTTTACTTTATCAAGAATAAAGATAAAGTGTCATATATGTGAATTACTAGTTTTATATAGGTTGTGTCCTATTACGTGTCCTACTACGAGTAATGGGTCCATGAGAGGTGGTATTATTGATTGTGCCAATTTGTTTGTGTTCGTCGGATTCGGTGAATGGTAGTCTTGAAGAAGTAACATTCTTCTTAACACGTTGGCGACGTAATGACCCACATGTGGGTCACATCAGTTTTCACCAGCAGTGTCCACCGATGGGTCACTATCGATTTGTATTATACCTTGGTAAAATGTGTGCGTATTTCGTAGGTTTTTGATATTGCGATTACGACATAACTAATGGAGCATTCCATGCGTATAATCGTTTCGCTATAGGAAATTGAATTCTTAGTAAAACCACTTATATAGAGATTTGCAAGCAATATTAAAAAATGGATATATATTTATATATAACTTATTATAGACTTATCCAAACAATATTTTTATTTATATAGAACTAAAAAAGACACACGAACAACTAAGAAAATAAAGAAAGTTAACTATTGGTACACCTTCTTCTGTTGTTTCTAGCGGTACCTTCGTATTTTTGCTATTCTATGATTTCTTTTTCCACATTTTGGTTTTCTTGTCTGCTCAATACGTTGACTGTTTGCATATCTCGTTCAGGATTTGGATCATTAACATCGTCATTTTCTGCATATGGCAACCCCTCTATAATCCTTTCTCGAAATCTAAGCATATCGATTGCTCTATTTTTACCACTGGTGTAGTTATTGTGAACTGAACTACCCATGCATTTAGAATGCAGGTCCCTAGTAAAACCTCAAACATTACCTTCTGGTACTATTTGAGACTCTACCTTAAAGTTGGGTAATCAGATAGATCATCGATTTTCTTTGCCCTGTTATACACAATGACAGCTGGGGGTTTTACTATATCGCCGCCTTTTTGTTTTTTGTGCCGGTTGTAATCAGCTCACTAGTATGAATAGGAACTAAGCTAATCATTAGCACCGTTAGTTTATCCAACTATTTGATAACTCGAATACCATTCTTGTGTTGCTCTTCATACACTTCTCCTTTCTTCAATTTTTTTCCACACACGAGCTTTGGATTTCCCCGTGTACTATTACGTAACGTACCACAAACGTACGTTTGGTAGTTGTACGCTAGTGTGAAAGTTATCTATATAAAGAATTCGGCCACAATTTGTCTCGCGTCAGATTCATATGCATGCTGTATGTTTGACCGGTTGTCTTGGCGGAGGTATACCAGTTACGTCATGTTTACCTGCATAACCCTTTAGATCGTATGTATACCCTTCAGGTGTGCATACTATTTTCCACCGTACTTATGAGATGTTGTCGGAAGGTACTGTAGGAACACTAGCCTCCCCCTCCAAGACACCATACTTTCATCGATTACTACTTATTCACCTAGACTAACGATTTCTTGACATTTGCGGCAACATAGAAAGTATTTTTTATTTTCAAGTCTGTCAAACTTTGTTAAGAGATCGCTATTATCAGAGAAATGTAAACACCTCAACATATCAAATTGGTCACGAGTCATTGTTTTATTCGGCTGTTGCTATACATATCATTGTTTATCCAGTACAGTCGCATTTTAGGAAGAGTATAATCCGCAAGATCCTCATGAATTTTTGAATTTCAACTCTAGTAGTATATGGCCATTTGTTTAGTAAATATCTCCGAGAAAGTGGTTTGCTATAAATAATATGGTCAGCATATTTATTAATCTCCAACACAATGAAAATATTGTTGGTAACGAATTGCTTATAAGTTTGAACACTTTGTTGAATCAAATGAAAGGTTCTTCTTCCCCATGTATCAGCAGTAGTTTCCATGATATCATCCTCTAAAGAACTTTCTGTATTGGAAAAATTTTCATTGGTAGGGGCTACCTCATCGGGCGGTTTGTAAGATTCTCCAGGATCACTAAAGGGCTCAGACTCAGAAGAAGAAACGACACTTCTCGATATTAGCGTTTCTGATGGCTCTGTCAATAAAGATGGTGGTGCTTGACTGCTACACATATCATTGTTTGTCCAGTACAGTCGTATTTTAGGAAGATTATACCTATAATCCGCAAGATTCCCATGAATTTTTGAACTTCAATTCTAGTAGTATCTGTCCATTTGTTTAGTAAATATCTCCGAGGAAGAGGTTTGCTAGGAATAATACGGCCAGCATATCTAGAAATCTCCAACACAATGAAAATATTGCTTATAAGTTTGAACACTTTGTTGCATGAAATGAGAGTTTCTTCTTCCCCATGTATCAGCAGTAGTTTCCATGATATCATCATCTAAAGAACTTTCTATATTGGATAAATCTTCATTGGTAGCGGCTACTTCATCGAGCGGTTTCTAAGATTCTCCAGGATCACTAAAGGGCTCAGAATCAGAAGAGAAACGTCACTTCTCGATATTAGCGTTTCTGATGGCTCTCTCAGTAAATATGGTGGTACTTGACTGCCACACATATCATTGTTTGTCCAGTAAAGTTGTATTTTAGGAAGATTATACCTATAATCCGCAAGATTCCCATGAATTTTTGAACTTCAATTCTAGTAGTATCTGTCCATTTGTTTAGTAAATATTTCCCAGGAAGAGGTTTGCTATGAATAATACGGCCAGCATATCTATTAATCTCCAACACAGTGAAAATATTGCTTATAAGTTTGAACACTTTGTTGAATGAAATGAAAGTTTCTTCTTCCCCATGTATCAGCAGTAGTTTGCATGATATCATCATCTAAAGAACTTTCTGTACTGGACAGATCTTGATTGGTAGGGGCTACTTCATCGGGCGGTTTGTAAGATTCTCCAGGATCACTAAAGGGCTCAGACTCAGAAGAAGAAACAACACTTCTCGATATTAGTGTTTCTGATGGCTCTATCAGTAAAGATGGTGGTACTTGACTTAGCACGGATGGGGCTGACGGCGTACCCTCCAGCGCTGATGACTTACATAATGGTATTACATTTTTGTAACCAACATTTTTTTGCCACGACTAGCCATTATAACTGTAAGAAAAACTTACGCATTTATTAATAAAATTGCCCGAGTTGCCACGTGCTCACCGGTGAGTTACGACGGCCATAATAGAAAATTTTCATTACTGGCCGTCGATTAAATCATGGTAATGTACAAACAGACCTGTAATGAAGAAACACTCTCTCTATGCAACTAACACAGAGTAAACCAATAGAACGTTTATTTCGTCTCCGTACAAAACTGCGCAATTTTTGCCCCCCCCCCCCTCCTCCGGTGTTAATTAGATTTTTCCTTATAACTGGGAGGCGTAGGCTATCATCACGTTTATTGATAGCATAAGGCCATTTCTTCTTCTCGGGTTATTTTTTTATGAGAACGAATAACAGGAGAAAGTAATCCTATATTATTCGTATTAATATGATTCACCAAAAAAAAAAACTTATTTCATTTCTTCTTTTTAGAGTGCGTAATTAATTTTATTGAATCCTAGTTTATTAAATATTTGTTTTCTAAATCTTAACAGAAACTTTTATAAACAGTGATGTAACGTCAAAACTAGCTAGGATATCATTTGGACCTCAATTAATTCCTCCAAGTTTACTTAGAGAGTCAAATGAATCCTTAGAATACGATTTACCACTTTCGCATATAGGTTGTAGAATTTTCGGAAGGAATTGTGGAAGTTTGTGTGTTGGTAAGTTGAATGCGCTTATGATGGTCGTAAAGGCTAACTAATACTTTTGTGAATCTTGGAAAGGCCGTAGATTTTAGATACTCTCGAACTTTTTCACATTTTTGAAGTAAATGAGAAATACTTACAATATTTCCATATTTTATTTTTACTATTTTTATATATGTCAAATATAACGAAATTTCTTTCGTTTCTTCATGTTTTAGAACCCTAATTCTAAAATATCGGGTGTCAATTTGAAAACGTGCTAGACCTCATATCTTCGAAACTATAACAGACAAGTAAAATTTCTCGAAACAGTTTTTAAAACATCAAGGGGGAACCACTCTAACCCACCCCTTAGGTTCAAGTCATTTCACCCATATTTTTTAAATTGCCCTTTAGAAATGCTATTCAGTAATTCAACTAATTAATAAACCACAAAACATAAAATAACCACTACATAATAAACTTGTAAGTTTTGATGTTACTAGTATGTCTCCTAAAATGACCCCTCAAGAATGTATGCGTTTAGTAAATTTATTTAATAATAATGAGGAATTAGTTATAAGGATATTAGCTAATATCTTTATGGTTCATTTAGATAAAATTTTTGATTTAAATGTTTGTGATAAGATTGCATTTTGGTTTCGCGATGCTCATGATATTTTGGCATGTTTTGATAGTTCATCAGATTTCATTGATCAGTTCTTAATTAATATTAACGATTTACATCCTAATATGAAATTCACACCAGACAAAGAACAAAATAGGGCCATTAATTTTCTAGGTTTAAACATAAAAACTAATACACAGAACAAATTTAAATTCTCCATATTTAGAAGACCTGTACATGCAGACAGTAGAATTCCAAACGATTCATATCACCATAAAACACATAAGTTAGCTGCGTATAGAACATTAGTACATAGAGCAATGTTATTACCATTACACCAAACAAATTTTGATAGAGAAACATCAATTATAAAGCAAATAGCACAAGAAAATGGTTACATTTCAAACTTAATCGACACTTTAGTTAAAAAGCGAGATCACAAATTATCCATTTCATAGTTTGGAAAAATATCAAAAAAAGGAGCTCACATAATACAAAAGAACAAGAAATACAGAGTATACAACTAATATAAATGTACTTAAATGTTTATTTAATGCCAAAGATTCACTTACGACATTTTGAAGAGTATATAACATAAATTGAACTACACAACCTGTAATTCTGTTTATATTGGACAAACACTTAGGAGCTTTGATATTAGAAAGAAAGTGCACATTAGATTTTACAAAGATAAACACACAGACAAATCAAATCATGCTAAACATTTAATAGTAAATAATCACATTATGACTTCACAAAACAACATTAAATTTTTACATTTTGGTAATAACAATGACCAATTAGATGTTGAGGGAGCATTTAACGTTTAACGAACATTGTAAATGTAGAATTATAATTTATATCAAGTTTGCCGTTTACCTTAATTTGTTCCCATAACTACTACATATTAATTACCTCTTGATACATGTATTGAAACGCGTTGAGAAATAAATATATAAACATTTTTGGAAATATATTTGAAGCAGTAGTGCTATTAATATGAATTAAGTTAAAATATTTTGCTTATTGTGGAATTCATCCTCGTATAGACGCAGAGTAAACGCACTCGAAATTAGTGATTTCATGATCTACCTATATATATCATAACCATTACATGATGACTGTTGTGCGTGTTAATCTTGAATTTTTCTTTTAGGATAATTGCAACATCAATTGTGGATAGTATCTACAAATTACTTATTTTCAATGGGATTGAACTGGTTAATTGTAGAGTAAAAGTAATGCTTGTATAATTATATAAAAACAAAAATAACTCAATACTAGAACTGAGTCATATGAACTGTATTTATTTTTTTTTTCAGGTACGTCCTGAGGTGCGCTCCTAACGGTTACGGTAATTAATTGCATGCAATATAAATTTTAAAGGAACTCAAATGTTACCACACTTTTTATCATTACTTGCAATTAGGAAGTTAGAGAGTTGTAGATAAGATTTAAAAGGTCGACAAACCCATAGTGGTATGTTAACAATCGGATATATGTTTATGTGGTTTACTTAATTCCAACGGACCTTTTCTATTTGTATTTTTTGCCTTCTCCAAGTGATGCAACATATAATTATGCTTTCCATATCTACAAAAAAAAAGTTTATATCATTTGTTTAAGCGTACAAATAGAAAACTTCCTGTATGTTTTATTTCCGTAATCGTTAAATTAAAAGAACATTTGTTATAGTATCACTAGTGTAGGCCACCTTTGAGTTGTATATGCTTGCTTAATGCTACATAAACATTTTAAACAGTATCAAATAAAAAAGTGGCTCTTCTGTTAAGAAACAATTTGATGTACCAGATTCGTCACATCTACATTGTTGTCGCAGTTATTATAGATGCTAAAACGTTGGTTACATTATGGGCACGTGTTTATGGCAATTTCAAATTACCTTTGTATTTTGTTCTGTTTTAATTTTTGAAGAATTTGAGAAAAACCTGGAATTACGTTATTAATTAACCCAATAAGCCTTAATTTGCCAGATGACAGTTTCTTTTTGTAATTTCTTACGATTGTGTTAGGACAATGTTACCTGAGTTAAGAAACTTCTCACTTTTACTGAAAATGAAACGTATGTTTATAATTAAAATTATTTGTCTTTTTGGGCAAAGTTCGTGTATTTAAAAGCAGATTTTGTAAGTTTTAAACGTTTAAATAGAAATTGCAGCAATCGTTCTCGGTAAAGTTATTGAAACGTTTAAGGCATGCCTTTAAATATTTAGTGTCCCAAGGTACCCTATCTGTAAAAGTGTAATTTTAACTTATTCGCAATAATGCAAATTCAAGAACAAAACAATCGCTAAGGGACGTATCTTGACTTTACTGACAATAATGCTACTATTACTCAAATTAACTGCTAGCCTTACATTAACTTTCCTGGGAATAATTAAAACATTAGAATTTATTGACAAATCTGATATTTAATTACTCGCAAAACTCAAATCTGATCAAAAGAATTGCCCGTCTAGTGGTAAGTTACGCCGTCTTATGTGAATGAGATAGGATTGGATGAGGTTAAGTGTTGCATCATGTGGCACAGGTAAGCAATGAAAGTACTCAAACTAGAATTAACAAGCTTTGCGCAAAGATGATTCAACCTTAATTTACTAAGTTGGAAAAGAACCACCAAGAAAACTCAATTTATTAATAAATAAGTAATTGCACAGGTATATTGATAAATCAAAGAACAAAAAATAGGCAAGGAATTTACACATACACAAGTCTATAGAGAATAATAATAGCACAAAATACATACAAACAGTTACAATATATATATATATATATATATATATATATATATATATATATATATATATATATATATATATATATATATAATAAAATATGTATCGGGATGCGGTCTAGTTAAAAATGAAAATGACTCTTTATTTAATTCAAGCTTTGAAATCATTTATTTCTTCATCAGGAATCTGTTAAGATGAACATAAGTGAAATTAAACAATTAACATCATAAAGACTACTTACTAAATGCGAGAATTATAAATTAACTAACATTATTGTACAAAAGTTGATTACAATTTAAAACACTACTTAAAAGAAGACAGTTATTGAAGTCTTTCAAAATTATAAAATTGACATGTATACCTACTGCGTTATAAACTAAAATTCTTAGAAGATATGATTTATGAAAATTGTTGCACTGAAACAATTCAAATTAGTACTCAGAATATATGAATAGATGTTGCTGAGATTATCTAGATCAGTTTTGTAATTTAAAGTATCTTGAGTACTGAAATGTGAGTCATTTCAAGGAAAAGTCTTTATAATTAATTTCTGTGTCTAAAATTTTTACGTTAGGAAAATTTGAATGTGATTGGTGTTTTACTATGTTTTGCTAAAGCACAAAATTTTTCCTATTTTACAGTCACTTCTATGCTGAGTAAGTCTTGTTTTAAGCCATTGTGATGTTTGTCCAATATATACTTTATTGCATTCGTTACAAGGAATGGAATATAACATTAGATTTACTAAAATTGGAGTTCTGTTTTTAATTTTGAAAAAGTTGTTTGATAGGTTTAATGTTATATTTCGTATACGTATTTGTTCGTTGTTTAAGATATTACATAAGATTGGTGTTAAGTTTAGTATGAAGGATTCTTTGTTAATCATGTTTGTTTGTGTCAAGTATGCATTTTGAAAATTAATTTGAGAATTGAATGGTTACTGTATAATAAATTCTTTAATAATGTTTTGGATAACCATTGTTACTAAAATCAAAATAACTTATCTAGATTCTTTTATGTAATGATTGATGCGAAATCTTAAGTATTCTGTTCTTGAGATCCAGAATAATATTAATTTTTTGATTAAAGGTATGATTAGAATAGTAATTAATATATCTACCTGAGTTAGTTGGTTTTTGATACCAGTCTATTATTAAACTGTTATTAGGTTTTCTTATGATTCTGGTATCTAAGAAGGATACTATTATTGTTTTCTTCTAATGTAAACTGAATATGTTTATTAAAACTGTTAAAATCTAGAACTTGAATGTTAGTATCATTGGTGCATATTATCGTCTACGATTTTTTAATTAAAGGGATATCAAAGTTAAGTAAAGGTAATACATGATCAAAAGAGAATCCATTACTATTGTAGAAGTATAGGACTAAGAGAAGATCCCATAGTAAAAATTTGCTTATAAAAATATTATTGAAGGAAAATAGGTATTATTGAAATAAATATAGTTGATAAACAATTTTTTTGAAAAATTGCAATGGGTCAACTGTCCTTTAGTTTCTATTATTGAAAGTATTAGATCCAATTTGTTATAAAAGAGACAACATCTTAAATCAATGTAATTATGTGGTAATTGAAAATTATGATGTATGCAAAGTAAAAGAATCTGTATGTAATCATTTATATTGTTAAAGGAATTTGATAAAATGTTTTAACAAAGCTAGAATGCATGTTGTGAATTGATAGAACAAACTATAGGTCTAAGCTTTGTTAATGTAATGTAGTTTGTTTTATTGATGGCTACAGTTATCTCTCCTTTATCTGCAGTAGTGATAAGTACATAAAATAATATACCTTAGACCTATAGTTTGTTCTATCAATTCACCAACACATGCACTCTCTAGCTTTGTTGCAAACATTTTATCAAATTCCTTTAACAATATAAATGATTACAATACCAAAGATTCTTTTACTTTTGCATCAACATACAATAATTTTCAATTACCACATAATTACATTTTGATTTCTCTAGATGTTGTCTCTTTATTTACTAACATACCATTGATCTAATACTTTCAATAATAGAAACTAAATGGGACAGTATAGAACCACATTGCAATTTTTCAAAAATTGTTTATCCTAACTATTAACTTTATTTTCAATAATACCTATTTTTCCTTCAATAATATTTTTATAAGCAAATTTTTGGCACTTATGGGATCTTCTCTTAGTCCTATACTTGCTACAATAGTAATGGATTCTTTTGATCATGTATTACCTTTACTTAACTTTGATATCCCTTTAATCAAAAAATACGTATATGATGTAATTATTGCCATACCCAATGATACTAACATTCAAGTTCTAGAGATTTTTAACAGTTTTTAATAAACATATTCAGTTTACATTAGAAGAAGAAAACATTAATAGATACCAGAATCATTAGAAAACCTAATAACTGTTTACTAATAGACTGGTATCAAAAACCAACTAACTCAGGTAGACATATTAATTATTATTCTCATCATACCTTTAATTAAGAAATTAATATTATTCTGGGTCTCAAGAACAGAATACTTAAGATTTCGAATCAATCATTACACAAAAAGAATCTAGATAACTTATTTTGGATTTTTAGTAACAATGGTTATCCAAAATCATTATTAAAGAATTTATTATACATTCAATTCTCAAATTAATTTTCAAAATGCATACTTGACACAAACAAACATGATTAACAAAAAAATCCCTTACATACTAAACTTAACACCAATGTTATGTAATATCTTAAACAACGAACAAATACGTATAGCGAAATATAACATTAAACCTATCAAACAACTTTTTCAAAATTAAAAGACAGAACTCCAATTTTAGTAAATCTAATGTTGTATATTCCATTCCTTGTAACGAATGCAATAAAGTATATATTGGACAAACATCACAATGGCTTAAAACAAGACTTACTCAGCATAGAAGTGACTGTAAAATAGGAAAAATTCTTGTGCTTTAGCAAAACATAGTAAAACACCAATCACATTCCAAATTTTCCTAACGTAAAAATTTTAGACACAGAAATTAATTATAGAAGCAGACTTTTCCTTGAAATGACTCACATTTCAGTACTCAAGATACTTTAAATTACAAAACTGATCTAGATAATCTCAGCAACATCTATTCATATATTCTGAGTACTAATTTGAATTGTTTCAGTGCAACAATTTTCATAAATCATATCTTCTAAGAATTTTAGTTTATAACGCAGTAGGTATACATGTCAATTTTATAATTTTGAAAGACTTCAATAACTGTCTTTTTTAAGTAGTGTTTTAAATTGTAATCAACTGTTCTGTACAATAATGTTAGTTAATTTATAATTCTCGCATTTAGTAAGTAGTCTTTATGATGTTAATTGTTTAATTTCACTTATGTTCATCTTACACAGATTCCTGATGAAGAAATAAATGATTTGAAAGCTTGAATTAAATAAAGAGTCATTTTCATTTTTAACTAGACCGCATCCCGATACCATATTTTTATAATAACTACGGTCGTTACTTCTAAACTTCATATATATATATATATATATATATATATATATATATATTATAAAGCAAAATCAGTTCGTAGGCAAACAATTCGAAATAAGCTGGCTGGATCAAAGGCACTAAAAAAATCATTAAAACAAAACAGTGTATGGGTCGGGTGCAAATAAATCATAACAAAGCGGTCGGTAACCTACCCGCAAGTGACTACCTTACAAACGACAACATCCCTTCCTAAGCTTACACGTTCATCTATATATCTCTCCCCATTTAAAAGCAATAAGAACGGGTTAGTTTTACAGTAACAATGGAATTCGAGGTGGTTTCAAGATTATCTGGACCCGTATAAAAATTTAACTGGGATCTATCATTTCACGTTTGTCCACGCCTTACCACTTACACGGGGGAAAATATTAGTAAACAGTCAAATACAAGCAGTGAGGAAGGAGACACTGTACTGTCTGACACGGATTTCTTTAACAGATTTCAGCTTAATGAGCATGCTTGCGTACTTAAATAGAAAGTTCTTGCAAGGCAATGAGTGATTTTTTAATAGGTTACAAAGGTTTGGTGAATTGTTTGGTTTAATCTACATCAAAATACCTATTTACACTTGAATATAATCCTTATAACTACTTAGTCACAAACATTAAGATACGCCGTTTAAACCTAAGACGGTAACGGTTATTTATGGATATATTGTTTACACGCCCGCCTATTAAAACCCGAATATTTAGCGCTTCGTTTATTTACACGACCACTTTAATTTTGTGAAAAACTTACATTAAAACCAACACAGGAAAGAAAACCAAATTCGCGATTTTAGTTTTACTAAAATGCACACGGTAAAATATTTATAGACATAACGGTTTGCAGTGAGGGTTTGTAATTAAATAATTACATAGATCCAACCTGAATCACACTTTTAACTGCAACTCTCGTTTTTACACCCCAAATCCACCCCCGTTTTTAAAAGTTATAAAAAACAAGAAATATTGCATGGGAATATTTTCATATTTATTACTGAAAGAAATATTAATTTTTAAAATATTCTCTCGCCCTACCCAATCAGCAAGCAAATATTAAAAAAATATTATTTTAAATGTTTTTTAAATATTGCAGGTATGTTTTAGAAAACGTTGCTAAAATCTGGTAATGGGCAAAAACCAGTTGGGGCTGCAATATTTTAAAAACGTTATTAAAATGTAAAAAAAAATATTTGTCCAAATGTTTTAAAAACGTTGACAATATGTTTGAAAAATACTTATAAAAATATTTTTTAAATGTTGAAAAAATGCCTATAATAATATTTTTAAAATGTTGGAAAACTCTGCAAGCAACATTAAAAACATATTATTTTAAATGTTTTTGAAATATTTCAGTTAGGTTGTAAAAATATCTTAGTGGCGAAAAACACGTTGGGACTGCAGTATTTCAAATACATTATTAAAATTTAAATAAAATGTTTATGCAAATACTTTAAAAACGTTGAAGATGTGTAAAAAATATGTATAAAGAAATTTTTAAAATAATGAAAATATGTGCAAAACGCCTATAAGAATATTTTTAAAATGTTGAAAAAGTGTCTGAAAAATACATATAAAACTGTTTTTAGAAAGTCTGAAAAATACCCGTTAAAGAGAGTATTTTTAAACCGTGCAAAAATGGCTGTAAATTATCGATTAAACTATCTTTTAATAAGAAAAACAAAACAAACATTATCATTACAGAATAGTGAGAATGTTTCTTTACTTTTTCATATACTCGCTTTGCCTCTGCTTTTTGTGCTTTCTAAAGTTTTAAACAGTTCTAAAAAATGTAACGCCTGCGCATTTATACCTTTTACAATGAGCTGGCGATTGGGCTAGCCATAATTGTGTGGTTTAATTATTTCTTGTCTATTTTAAGACATTTTTTTGATACAGATTTTGAAAAATAAAAAATATGTTATACCTATGACATTCTTGTTATATATACGAAAAATGTATCTCTAGTAGTTAATCTACTAAAATATGCATATATAATAAATTGAAGTATTACTAAGGGAATATGCTCAACGCACTTTAAGAGAGTTGAAATTATACCTGTTCATAAATCAGATGATAAGCATGAAGTTAATCATCCAAAACGAAGAATTTTAGGACCGCACGATATTCCAGTTTATCCATTTTAAAGAAAAACACGCAAGACGTCTACTGCAAAAATTCGTGTAAACAAACTACTTGCGAGAACACTTGTCATACGTCATACAAATTGATGACACGTGCATCCAGGCAGGAAACATACATTTTTCTTGACTGGAGCGCCATCTCTCTGTCAGGCCGAAAACTATTCACCTTACCCTCGTATTTAATACGTTACTCAAAATGGGTCACGCTTGTTTAATGGTTACTTCACGCATATTTTAACGTGTTCGACCGTTTTCAGTGATATTCCTTTTGTTAGACAAAAGTTCACACCAGCTGCCTTTGAATATGACAATCAAATACTAGCCCATTTTAGCCTTCAAATGGACGAAAGGTTTTAGTATTTGGAACGACACTCGCAGGAAGAAAAACTTTTAATCACAAAGTAAGCGTATAATCACAAGCCGGATTTAGGAAAAATTTGAAACACGCGCTAATATCTTTCTATCCCCTTTGTATCTTTAAGTTTACTAACACATCGCTTGAAAACAAATATAACATTCTTATATAATTAAAAAAATGTTAGATTTATCATATTATTATTTTATAATTTGTTCTCATTGTTAGTAGCGACAGCATTACATTTAGGTAATCTAGCGGCAACCATAACATTAGTATGATAACAGTTTAAATTACTGCAGACCAATGTAAGATCTTTTCATCCAGGCTAAATTTAATAATTTCCGTTAACGCGAACTAGCCTACTAGACGTTGGAAGAACAATTCCCGCCATTCACCTGTTTCTTACGATATCTCAGGATAGGAAAAAGATATCGACTTGCAGTTTTCACTGTTTTATTACTAATTTAGTCTACTTTTTAAATACCTACTTAAATGTTTATGCTTCCATTTAAAATTGTAAAAAGAAAACACAATATTAACAAAAAATTTTAAAGAGCTCCCTCTAGCATTTATGTTATTAATCAGATTGCTTCAAATGTACAAATTTTCTATTGTTTAACAAAAGCTCTTTCAAACAACATCAAGTTTATTAAAACCGGTCAAGCAGAACCTGAATTAAAGGCGTTTTTTCGTAACAAGGTTCCCACTCTCCCCCACCCCTTATTTGAAGAGATAAACTAAAACTAGTCAAATAAAAAATATGCAGAATTTGTCGAGGAATTTCATTATAATATTTAATATGCACCTTAATTGAGCAAAATTTGAAAAATTTTGCTTTTTAAAATTTTAACTGTCAAATACGCCCTCTAGCGGTGGACCCACAATTCTGAAAATATTTTCCAGGCGTTTCTCGAGGCCACTTTCGTTATAAAATTTTTTTCCCGAACCTGTGCTATAATCCATTCCTGAGATATGGTTATATCTTGGTTGGCCACCCGGTACTTAAAATTTTGTATTTAAGCTTGTTTCCATTTAGCTTAGAATTTGGGAGAAATCCAGCGGCGGAGAGGGGGTTTATAAGGGGTAGTTTTTGGTTTTTATCAAATATTTCTAATACAGCTGTATATTTAAAAGATATAAAAATTCCTGTATATTGACCTTAAACATATCGATTCATTGTATTCTACACAATTTTTTTATGTGACACGTAATTTAGCGACAATTCCTAAGGTAGAATTTAAGTGTTAGTTCAAATTCATTATCTGAATAACGATTAATTTTATAAGAAAAAGTGTAAACGTATTTTTTAAAGAAAATTTAATTCTACATAAATTTTCTTTACAAAGTTTTTTAATATAAAGCATAATACATGTAGAAATTAAATAAATATGATTGAAAATTCTGAAGCTGTATTATCGATAATTTTATAGAAGCGGGCGGCTTTGGAATTTTTTTAACGTTAACATGTATTTATGTCTACGAATCTCTATCTGACATGAAGTTTTAAACGTCATTCTGACATAGATTACTGTTTTTGTTTTTCCAATGTTGCCTGTTTTCGTTATCAAAATATACAAAAGAGGTTGCATAGTTATCCTAAAAAAATTGAAATTAAAATTATTTCATTTCTTCTAATTTAAGTTGACATCTAGATGTCTATTAACCTCTGCCGGTCATAAAGATTTAAACGTCTGTTTGGCAGATTGTTTTTGCGTTTACAATATTGCCTATTTTTGTAATTAGCTTCTTATAAAAGATGTTGCATAGTTATCCTAAAAACAATGTTATTAAAATTATTTCATTTCTTTTATTTTACATTTTGTAGGTTGGAAGGTCATGTGGTGTTCCACACCAGATAGGTATTTTCTTTTTATAAACATACTCATTTATCCTATTACAAAAACGCTTACGGGAATGTATTATGTTTATACTTTCTACACTATTTCATTCTATTTAATAGACATTGGTAAATATACAGCTTTACGCTACGCTATGAAAAGAAGATTAAATTTCTAAAGATGTATTAAAGTGATGTATTAAAATAATCCGTTTCAAAAGTTGTAAAAGTACATTTTACTTTGAATTTATATAAAGTGATTTAGACATTGCAAATTTAAACATCCATTTAAGTAAATGTTTCACAAGCAATTCATTATAATGTGTATAAGGTAAGTCCCTACAGTATTTGATTTAGTATCAACGTGCAAAGCATATACCTACGCCAAGTTAGATTTCTATTTTTGTAGTTTCGGTTCGATAGGGCCTTTGGGACTTGCTGAAATTTTCTAATATTGATTCAACACTCTGTTTGTAGCTACACATATTCGAGATTGGATTTTTCTCGTTTCTGATCTGTTCCTAAATTCTTTTGAATGAAATTGTACTGATTTGCTCGATTTTCATTTTTCATCCACATTATCACAAAAATGAAGTAAGATATTTCATTTAATTTGATCTAAGTAAAGTGATTGGGACCTTGAGAGCTCTTGTTAACGGCGACGGACAACGGTCCGTTGTAGAAAACGTACCGTTGTCCGTTGCACAGTGTTGTGTAGATTAATATGTATGTTTGTACACGCACCGGATAATTATCCGTTTGCTGTAAGTACCGGACTCGTATCCGTTGCCCCCTCGGTGTACCGAACGCCGGCTCGTTGCAGTGAACTACGCTAGTCTATACGTGTGTGTCAACGACACCGAATCTACATGTTTAAATTTTAAATTAAATAAATTTTTTTTTTTTTGAATTTTATAATTAAAATTATAAATATTAATAATTAATAAATTAAGTAATTATAATTACAACGTGTTTTAATAATGTGAATCAGAATATAGATAATGAAGTGTTGATTTCCTTGGTTGAGAATAGACCTATGCTTTGGGTTAAGACTTCAGAAAGTTACAAAAACAAGCAGCTTAATTTTACGTCATGGAAGGAAATTTGCAAAATTATATATGAAAATTTCGATACATTATCTGATAAACAAAAAAATTCTAATTAACCCAAATCTTTCGATTTCTTTTTTCTTTTTGCTGCATTTTTTTGTACAAATAGTACGTAATTATCACAAGTTTTTTCTTTCTAGTCGACATTCGTCCAGTGTCACTTGCTTCTTGTTTGGAACTGATTAAATTTAAAGAAAATTGATAAAATAATAATATAGGTAACGGAAGTTTATCCGTTATTTTAACGTGTCGTCAACAACGCCATCCGTTTCACAACGGACCGGTATCCGTTAAAAAAACGGTCGTTAACAAGAGCTCTTAATAAGTAACCAATGTGCCAACCCGATCAAATTATTGTTATTTGTTTTGTATTTGTTTCTTTTTGGAGTAGATAGATTAATTTTAACGCCTTATCGAAAAAAAAAATGTTGTATCCAGACGTTGTAAAGTAGCGATTAATAAGGTATGGTTATAACACACTGTGTGTTTTATTATTATAATATATATATATATATATATATATATATATATATATATATATATATATATATATATATATATATATGTATTATTGAATAGGCCAATGCGTCAGTTAAGTTCATTCCGATCTATTGATGTATGTATTATGTAAGTGTAAATTGTAATTAATGAAATTTATGAAAAAATACCACACAAAGCAAGGTAAATTAAAAGTAGATCAGTGTAATTCTAGAAACCTTTTCTTTCATGAAAATACCTCCTACAAACACACATTCTGTGTTAAACTTAATGAAGAGTTTTATTTTAAAATTTTCAAGATTTTTCTAGATTGTGTTGCATGTTAACATTTCAAACAATACAAGAGATATGCCCTCTAGTTACAACGCTTATGTCTGGCAGTAAAAATTCCTTTAAATCATGCAAACTAAAAAATAGTCTAGACAAAAATTCCTAATCCTTTCGACATCGTAACACATGTTTTTGTTTTCACAAAACTGTTTCAACATCTTTAACAATTTTAATAGATAGACTATTGACGAAGATAACTGTAAGTATTATCGAAACGTTTAGATTGTATAACAGAAATCAAGGAAAATGAATACAGAAAAATGAAAAATGAGTTTGATACATGTGCGCTACAAATGTATTTTATTTGTCTATGAGAACTGTTTCAAAGGAAACCTCTAATACAAAGTCATCCTTTTAGTGTTTTATTTACTATTACGGGATGTGTAATGGGAATAACTAAATTTAGACTACACACACGCAATGCTAAAAATATATTTCATTCATGCTTAAGCCACGAAATGTAGTTATTTTTAACGTGTTTGTGGTTAGTTTATACTTGTTCCACCTGTAATCTATAATATTATTGGTACTTATTAAAATACCCAAATATAATTAACGTTGACAAACTACGACAGTTGTCAGACGATTTGCTGCTCTATGTGTAACAGTACGTGTTTCGTTTTCACAATATAATGGGCAGGTTAGTAAAATTAAAAGTTATTTCAGCTGTTGTGTAACTTTTAACATATACACGACTTTATAAATGTGAACAAATAACTATATAAGTACAGGATACATAAAATAAGGTAAGGTATGAATTTAAATAATATTGGCTAAAATAATATGAAAATGAAAGCTTCCACGCCTTACATTCGTAAATACCACCTGTAGATTTGGTCGATAGTAATATATGTTAACACATTTCTCCTTTTACTGAGGACGATAGCTGAAATTGTTATTGAATCGTTTGAAGCTTGCTATTTGTATTTTTGTCTTCATTATTAATATTTTTTTATTTTTATCAAATATTTTTACTATTCTGGAACTATATTACAATCTAAATATTGTGTAAGTTTAAGTGCTGATTAGCAATTATTCCCAAAAACGTTTGCGATTTATAAACAATCAAATATCTACGCACTTTCATAAGTATAAATTAAGCTTTAAGGCGAGCTTTGGTCTTTATGCACTGCAAGGAACCAACCAAAAGAAATATTGTTTGTTGGAAAGTTTATTGTTCATCAAAATGTTGTTTTTGAAGATAAATTTTGTTGGTATACTTGCACTTAAGCCCATCTTCCTAACATATTTGCCGGCGCCCCTCATAGCAAAAATATTATTAGATGATGTTTATCCTTAATAGAGGGATACGATACTTCATAACTATTTAAACAAAAAGTTACAACACATATAAATGCACCGACCTCCTTGGAATGAGGAAATACGGTGTAATTCAATTTAATGAAATAAAAAATAAAAATAAAAATATTTGAATAGAAATAAATTACTTATTTTTAATCGTATAGTTTTGTATATATATTTTATATAAATTTATACGTTTCGATAACAATTACAGTTATAGTCCTCAGTAAATGGTAATAACTTTAATATATATATATATATATATATATATATATATATATATATATATATATACTCTGACAAATTTTAGTTAATTAAAATAATTTAAAAGTGTGGTGGTACTCTCAAAAGAACAAATAGTTAATACTTGACTTTTGAAAATTGTAGGTTATATTTTTAAAGTGAAACTAATACAGCGTTGCATCATAGTTGTTCACACTACTTAGACCTTATTTGCACGAAAGTCGTTGAATTTCGAGTGATCTATTAAAAAAAGTAAATTTTAGTCTTGAACGTCTATTACCTACATAAATCGGAAATTGTAAATTGTTCTTTACATTTGTAATGATCCTGAAAATTCTTACTATAAATTTTTTTATCCTAATAAATAATTTCTATCAAAACTTATTTCCTATTTCCTTCCACAACTGTTTTATTATGGGTAATAAATGCTAGCAGTTGTCCACTTCTTTCCCACTCCATCAAATTTACCTATAATTAACAGATCCCCTACTCAGATACTGAGATTCATTCGTTCATTCACTCTTACACTCGCCACTTCTTCCCTAACCTTTTTCTTTACCCCTTCCTATAATACATTTTACCCTGTGCCTGTAGTATTATCTTGTCCCGCAGCCAGACTAGCCCGAACAGTATCCTGACCAGCCAGTAGTAGCCAGTCCCGTATACTGGCAAATAACTACTATCCTGACCAGCATCTCGTATCAATTTATCATGCACCTGTATTATTATACTGACCAGTATTTCCAGACCAGTCAGACCATTATAATAACCAGTATTACCAGCATCCCCCAATCAGACATATCCATATATATCCCCTAAATTCATCTCGTATTATTAACCGGGCCAGCATCCTGTATTTATTTATCGACTCACACTTTTATGTATAACATTCTTGAAGGTCAAAAGCCCCGAGAAAGGTTTCTAAGTCAAGAATCATCCCTTGATCACTATAAGACCCCTTCACAAAATAGTAAAATACGTTCATTCATACAACGCTCTTGGTGGTGCCAACTCCCCGAGATCGGTACTGAATAATTGTTGAAGGATGTAGTTAATTAGGAGGAAGTTATGTCTGAATAATTAGCTACTTCTACTTAACAGAAGGCTCCCTTAACGATATTAACCCTTTAAACGTTGCCGGCAGTTTCGACTCGAATACGATATTACCGTTCCCCAAATATCACTCAGAATATCCTGTTAATACGTCTGCATTTACCAGCATTTACCAGCCTTCCAGATAATCTCACTAATTACCCGGTTTAATTGTAGACAATCCAGACCTGTATATATAAAGACCTGACCTGTATATAAAATTCCAGTTTCCTGTTATGATTTTATTCATAAGCAATTTACTAATAATTATTACCTATTAATAATTCCTGCCCTGAGTTCAATTCATTTAATTGAAATAAACAATTAATATCGGACAGCACACTCACTTTCATACATAATGTAAATACAACACTCACCTGTTAATAATTCCGTTGTAAGCCTGACTTCACATTACACATATTTAATTACACTAATATCACCTGTTCATAATAATTAACTGCTTAATTATATATTTGCAGTAATATCCATAGAGGGTGATCTAAATTCGCAAAACAGCAGCGTACCATAGTAGTTTCACCACCAGGGCCTCCAGAAACATTTTTAGTTTATTTATTTAATCCAGTATAACTAAGTTTTTTTATTTATTACTTCCTTATAGAATATTCTTTATTTTATATTATTGTGACAATAAGTTTGTTATAATCTGTTAAGATTTATTCTTGTTTATTCGCAAAGTAGTGACAATCTTTAATCCCGACCCGAGAAACAAACCAAGGGCAATATAAAAAGTAGCATCAACCGAGGGGGGCGTTACACATTGGTCATAAATGACCAAATCTACGTGAATACTAATAAGAATGCCTCTCCTTTTTTTACTCTTCTAAAATAAGAAACACGGAAATTCAAAGCTTTCGTGATTAAATGTACCTATTACATTTTTCTCTTCTTTAAACATGATGTAGAGGTATGTTTATATGTATACTTAGTTTTTTGGTGGTAAAGTGAGAATGTAACCGGAACGTTAACATGTATCCATTTAATTTAACCTATTAGGGAAATCCACAGCGCTTTTTCATAATAAATCCAATGTGAAGACTTGCTTTGCGGTACAATATGCTGCGCGTTCTTTTCCTGACTGTTCCGTACACATCAATCCAGAAATGTATCCATATAAGTCGTAGCTAAATGGAACTGACCACAAGGTTGCTCGGCGGTGTTTTTGTCAGCAAAATTCTTAATAACTTTTAAGCGGCAACCAAATGTAGCAACTCCCAAATAGCAAATTCGATAACCTTACGTTCTGAGTTGACTGTATAACAAAGTTTATATACACAGAAGCTTTTGCACACGGTATTATTTACGTAATGTTGAATTAAGTAGGTAGCTTTATATACAAGGCTATTTATGATTAGCGTAAGTATTTACAAATTTATGTACAATGAGTTCTTCGTCTATTAAGATTGATCGCTATTAAACTTGACGAATGGCGTTCCTTCACAACAGTTTTTATTCGATAATGTCAATCCGCAAAATTGCGTTAATTAATTTACTAACAGGGTGCACTTCAAAGAACACAATCCCTTTATGAAACGTACGTAAACGACACAAAGTGCCCGAAAATTCTAGAAACTTCCTGGAGGGATGAACCTCTGTATATCCACCCAGATGGTGCTTTGATTGTTCACTACCTTTTTTCGAAAAGTTCGGTTCCCCAGATCTTCGATATCGCACACCCCGCGTAACAGCTTACTTGATTAACACACGACGGAAGGTTTTAGAGTCCCACTCCAATTAATTGCGCCAAAACAGCCTCTTTCCCCTCTTAAGAATATTGCATCACATTTTTCTCTCCCATCCAACTTTCACACGAAAACCGAAAACGCAGCATACTGTTTCCAACCTTCGTTATCGCGTTTACTTTACATTTACTTAAGTATATACTGTAGTCCAGAGAAATATTGCATCGCCAGTAACGATAATTTTTTAACTCCAAACGGACTGAAATATTGTAACTTGACAGAAACACGGCGTCAATCTCTAAGGCGCACTTCCCAAATGACTTCAGCATAAACATGATCCAAACAAACAACTTACAAAGATGATCTCACAATTGTACTTGTTACTTTTAAAACCCTATTATAAAAGTTTACAGGAAAACAAGTTATACTCAACTTTGAAATTTCTATTTTCAATTAACTCAATTATATATATATATATATATATATATATATATATATATATATATATATATATATAATATTTATTTTTTTTTATAAACGAACCGAAAATGTTAGAATAACAAGTTATAAGTTATTTTGGGATACAATCGCTCGAAACATGTAGTTAAAAGTAAATAATTTACTGATAACATTTCTCCGTTTCGATTTATTTAAAATCATTTTCAAGAAGCGGAATTCTACGTTATTCGGTTGACAACTCAATCCAATTCAAACAATAAACAAACAAGTGTGCAACAAACTATAAACAAGGATATGTCTTATTAATTATGATACATGTTAAGTTAACAAATAATTACAATCACAGGTCCATTGCAAATATGTTGTTAACTAGATTTCATTATGGATTAAATATATATATATATATATATATATATATATATATATATATATATATATATATATATATATATATAGAGTAAATCATATTTAGGTCATCAATGTCTTGTTTATTATTTAAAATGTTTTGTTTTTTATTAATATGGTAAGACTCTAAGAATAATCTTTTCTTTATAGTTTGACTTTATTTCTAGTATTTTGGTTTCTTCAAAATTTGCTGTATGAGATGTGATGTGAAGATGAGTCGATAGAGCACAAAAGTGTTTATCAATTTTGGCGTCACTACGGTGTTGAGTTAGACGGGAAGGTAACCATTGGCTAGTTATAACACATTGACATGGAATACTGTATATTATATTACTAAAAATTAATTTTGTAGTTTTATCTTATAAGTGGTGTTTCAAATTGAGCGGTTTTTTTAAGAATAAGTAAATTATAGATGGTGCACTGAATTCGTCTGGGTATTTTGACATTTAAGAAGTGTGATGTATGACATTTATAAAAATGGCTTCGTACACGATACAACAACGCGTTCAACTTGTTGAATTATTTTATGAAAATCAGCGTTCTGTGAAAAGTGTTTTTAGAAAATTAAGTGAGTTTTATGGTTTACATAATCGTCCATCTGAAAACACTATTGGTCAAATTATTAAAAAATTTCAAGAGACCGGTTCGGTGGAAGATAAAAAAAAGTGAGAAATACAGTCGTTCACAAGAAAATATTGATTTGGTTCGTAAAAGTATGTCTATTAGACGACGTTCACAACAAGCTGGACTTAGTAGATCAACAACATGGCGTATTTTACACAAGGATTTAGCTCTGAAGGCATATAAGATTCAAATAACACAGGAACTAAAGCCATTAGATCATTTAAAACGTCGTCCGTTTGTCAATTTCATCAATGAACAACCGCTGATTTTTCTCAAAAAAATCATGTTTTCCGATGAGGCACATTTTGAACTTGGTGGCTGTGTTAATAAACAAAATTGTCGTATCTGGGGTGAGGAAAATCCACGAATTATTCATGAGAAGCCTATGCATCCTAAACGAGTTACTGTTTGGTGTGCATTATAGTCAGGTGGCGTAATTGGACCTACTGCTGGTGAAGCTGTAACTGTCAATGGTGATCGATATCGTCGGATGATAACCGAATTTTTGTGGCCTGAATTAATGAATATTGATCTAGAGGATATTTGGTTTCAACAGGATGGCGCTACACCTCATTCTGCACAAGAAACAATTGATTTATTGAGAGAAAAGTTTCCTGGACGTGTAATCTCAAGAAACGGTGATGTTAATTGGCCACCAAGGTCATGTGATTTGACACCGGTAGACTATTTTCTTTGGGGTTATGTGAAAAGTCAGGTTTATAAAAACAATCCACAATCGATTCCTGCTTTAAAAGATGAAATTATTCATGTCATTGCTGAGATAGAGCCTCAATTATGTCAAAATGTCATTGACAATTTTAACAAAAGAGTGGACGTCTGTGGAGGTGCAAGAGGGGGCATTTGACAGATATTTTTCACGTATAACTGTCATAACTGATACTTCAATTACCAATAAAAAGTTTTTGAAAATGAATGCAAATTGTGTTTTATTTATTCTTAAAAAAACACGCAATTTGCAACACCCAATAGTTTAGTGAATAAATTTCCTATAGATTTATCATAACGATTTTTGGTAGTTTTAGATAATTTTAGACTTAATTAATGTTTATTTACTTTGCCTTTATGTTTGACAGACTCTTCTTTGTATTATTAATTGTAGTTAACGTTAGTCAAGCTGTTCTGTAAGTAGAAATAATTCATCAATGTTTGTAATTGTCTTATTTCATATTTTAGCTTCTTGAAAATGATTTTAAATAAATCGAAACGTAGAAGTATTATCAGCAAATGATTTATTTTTAACTACATGTTTCGAATGATTGTATCCCAAAATAACTTACAACTTGTTCTATATATATTATATATATATATATATATATATATATATATATATATATATATATATATATATATATATGTATGGGGCGTTCAAACACACGTGACATGGTCACCGCGATCTCCTGAGTTAACTGTCCAGACTGTTTTCTCTGGGGATATTGTTATATTTGTTAATTTTATTTATTAGCAGTTTTTACATAAAGACAACTGCAGTGTTACGTGATAACTCGAATATCTTTGTTGTTAAGAAAACAAAAGATAAGAAACTATACATGTTTGAACAGAAGATGGATCTCTCTTATGAATGCCATAGATGGCGTTTCATTTCAAATAATAAATGTTTTTTCGTTTTAGTTTGACCAATACCCTGTATTAATGGGATAAAATTTGAACAAACTTTAAAACAACTATTGTGTAAACGAATTCAATTAGTGAAAACCCCATCTCTTTAGAGCAATTAATAAGCTTTGCATTTACATTTAAAATCTACTACTCGTATCTAGGACATCCTGTATATACTTTTATAATTCTTGTAACCCAATATAAACGGGTGAAGCAGTAATTGAGGTTGACATTCACTAAAATTTAAATAACAAATTGTTACATTTTCTAACAGTAAACGGAATAATAGAATGCTTTAGAATATTTTGAAATTTATAAGAACATCAAACATAAAAACATGTATTAGTAAATAATAAACGAACAAGTTGATTACACAGATTCTTCATTATTAGAAAGGTTTGCAACATGAACTAAATATGTCTAGATCTACGATTGTGGTGTCCAGGTTTAAAGTGAATATTTATTACACCGTTGCACTGATTTAGTTTAGTTCATAAACTACCATTTTTATATTTTTTATCTCATCTGGTAATGTCTACGCTTATAAATTAGACACAGCCAAGTATATTAAACCAGAATAATGGATTGGATGACATTATCGACATCAATACATAACCGGATTTCGTTAATAAGTTTGGCAAATATAGAAACAGGAGGATGATTTTCTCATTGTGCTAAGAAAACCTTTTCTTAAAATTAAAAGTCAATAACATATTATTTTTTCGAAACTTTTGAATGCCCACAGTAACGCACGCGCAGGCTATATTAACAAACATGAATTTATAATTTATAATTAAGCAACCAAGCGGTAAATTATAAAACCGCGTGGGATTCAAAAGTTTTGAAACATACTTTTCATTAACACGTTCACCCTTAATTAAATTCGTAATGGGATAAAAGTTATGTGCACTAATCAAAATAAACATATTATGTTTAATTTAAAACGCAATATAATTAAAACGGATTTTTATTAAATCTTAATTTAAAGGTGTTCAACCTTAGATAAATGTTTTATTAAAAAATACCTTTTCCGTAAACTTTATTAATTTTAATTATTTTACTTCCAATTAAAAACAAAAGTAGTGTATAAACTCCTGTACTAGTTTAAAATTCAGAAATAATCTTAGCTGTTTTTCAGGAAGAAGATGACATTATAATTTTATTATTACCAGCTCTCCATATTTTACGCAACCATGTGGATTATATTACGAAAATGTGGTTCATACATAAACCCTAATCTTATGTATTAAATCTTATACAGTGTGTCCCCGGATTGAGTTCACAATAGGTATGATAGACCAAAAATTTCGGATTGGAATTTCATATTTTGGGATCCCACCCTGCTTGGTCTGAAACCTATTTTTTGTAATCGTTACTTTTAATACATAAAGAGAAAAGTGGTGTTTAACTAAATATATAAACTTTTTGTTTATGTATTTAATTGGATATTTGTCAACACATATTTCAAAATTTAATTTCTTTCTTTTTCTGTCACCTTTTTGGTGATCGGCCTTATATTTTATCCCTAGGCTACGCCTCGGGCAAAAAAACGGCCTCGCACCAAGAAATGTGTAAACAGCTCACTAGTTGCGAAAACTACTATTTAGTGTACTTTCGATTTGTTAAAATCAAGTAGGCCTTTACACTTGAGCAAAAATCCGTAGTCAATCTCGTTCCGGGTAACTTTTCTGTCCATAGTACGCAAAAGTGTGAATAAGAAAAGTTGTTCAGAAAATAAAACTATGGCTCTATGCAAAATTGTACAAAGATCAGCTCACTTTCATTATATCGCGTCGTAGTAAAGCAAACAATTTACTACTCGTATCATTATCTTAGCAAAACTTCAAAACTTTGAAGTATTTGTTCTAAATTGATTATTTATCTCAGTAATTTGCAAATTACTTGTTCATTAGTTTTTACTTGTTCTGTAGTTTTTTGTATTAAAAATGTTGACTCTCGAACAGCGCATTCACCTAATACAATGTTATGGACTTGGGAAGCATCTTATGCGCATGTTATTAATAAGTTTCACGAGCGATTTCCAGTGGTGGCAATTTCTGTCAATGGAGTAAAAAAAACTTGTGAAAAAGTTCACAGAAACTGGAAGTGTGCAAATGTGAATAAAAAAAGCTAGTTCATGATCATGATTCATGAAGATGCTGCTACACTGTTGGTAATAGAATCCGTGAATAATGATAATCGATTATCATTGAGAAAACGGTCTACTGAATTATCAATAAGTAAATCGCACATACAAAGAATTCTCAAAGAAAATAAAATTATACCATTTAAACCCACGTTCATTCATAAATTAGAAGCTGGAGACGATGGCCAACGATTGCTGTTTCGTTTATGGGCTGGAGAAAAGATTTTGAACTACAGATATTTTTATAAAAAAATAATTTTTTCAGATGAGTCAACTTTTACAACAAATGAGATCGTGTCTTCACAAAATTGTAAGTATTGGTCTAATGAGAATCCACATTTTTGTATAGTAACTAACAGTCAACGGTACAAGAAAGTAAATGTATGGTGTGCAATAAGGTACGATAAAATTATTGGCCCATATTTTTTGACACTAATTTAAACTATTTGTATGTGTGTACCTGTCATGAAAGACGTGAATTTAGATTTTCATTTTCAACAAGACGGATGTCCAGCTCATTTAACTCGTTTGGTTACAAATTTTTTGATTCAGCATTTTCCTGAAAGGTGGATTGGACGACATGGTCCAATACATTGGCTAACAAGATCGCTGAATTTGACCCCTATGGATGTTTACTTATGGGGTTGTTTGAAACAAAAAGTTTATTCATATGATCTTCATGATAACATCGACTTATTAAAACAAAAATTTAGGGATGCTGTAGATGAAATTAACCCACTGACCATAGCGAAAGTATACGACGATTTTAGAGTTAGGATAGAAAAATGTGCAGATCTTGGAGGAAGCCGAATAGAGTAATTGCAGTTTAATTTCTTTTTTTGATAAACTGTAAATATTTGAATTTTAATCTGAAAATTTCTAATCACCCTGTTTTCTCATTTGAGATTTATCATGTAATCGTAAATAATAAAAAATATATTTCTCCTATTTTCTACTTTTATTATCAAAGCAGGCCGATCATTCTGATCATAACGCCATAACTTTTCATTCTCAACAACTTTTCATAGTAACACTTTGGCGTGCTATGAACGTAAAAGGTACTTTACCTGAAACTAAATTGACAAATAAGGGATTTTTGCTCAACTACTTGGTTAGAAGAAATCGAAAGTAAACTAAAAATAAGTTTCAGGCTAAGCAGGGCGGAATTCCAAAATATAAAATTCCAATTCGAAAATCTTTGGTCCATCATACCTATTGCGTACTCAATCCGGGGACACGCTGTATATTAAAATAATCGGGTCGTTTAGTTCACGCAGATTGTGAGACAACCACTTGACGGATTTCGATGATTTTTTTGATATGAAGGTAATATTGCGTAGAAAGAAAAATCGGAGCCAGAATTTTATTTTAAGGTTTTAATTTTTTTACAATTTTGATTCAAATTTTCACAAAGTCTAGCAGCCGACGCCAGCATTTTTAAGTTTGTTTTCAAAGAGGCACTTTCAAATATAGAGTGAAGTTTAGGAAACAAAAAACAGCTGTTATAATGTTACTTGGAATGTTTCGATTAATGTCGAATGTCCAAGAAATGTTAAAACGTAGTTTTCAATTCAATTTCAATTTATTTTAATATGTAGGATGTTTACAGCTATATCTAGTTTTTTTAACAATGTCAGCAAATGTTATTAAGATAGACGAAGACGGCAATTGTTTTTTTAGAGCGCCCTAAAACTAATAGAACGGTAAACATAGTTTATAAAGAGATTTTATAACTTTTGACAAATAAGAATAATTTCTAAGCTTTTAATAATAAATGCAATTATATTGTTGTCCATTTACATATATATGTTTATATTTATTATCATCAATACATTTAATTTTAACCGAAAAATTGTGCGGAAGAAAAGCTAGTTAATAAATAATTAACGATAAGCTTTGAATTTAGTAATTAGAGTTATAACAACTCACGTTCAATTTTTCCGCACACTGTTTATATAAACTTAAATTCAAGTGTTTTATAATATATTAATTATAAATAATTAATATACCGGGAGTCCATAACATAACTTAACTTAATTTAACCTTCACGCCATTCCCTTGCGAGGTAGGCAAAACAATCCCTGTCTCTTATTTATTTTTCATTCACAATCTTTCTCCATGCTTTCCTATCTCCGCATACCTTCCTAGCTTCCGCAAGATTCATACATAGTCTCTGACATGCCCTTTTATTTTTAAAACTCCTTATCTTTCTTTCCTTTATCATAGATTCTGCTACATTCAGCCAAGTTTTACGTGGCCTACCAGGCCCGGCCTTTCCGCTAACCTCACCCACATATATTTGTTTCGTTAATCTTGCGTTGTTCATTCTCTCAATGTGACCAAACCAACGTAATGTACAACTTTTATATCTATCCATCATCGTCTTTTCCTCACCACACTCCGTCATTGTGCATTCATCTTTTATCTTGTCCCTTCTCGTTTTACCACATGTGCTTCTCAGGAATCTCATACCCACGGCATTTATTTTTCTTTCGTGCTTTTTTTGACATACCCAGGTCTCACTTCCATACAGTACTGACGGGACGAATACTCCATTATAGATTGCTCGTTTCACAGCTAGGCTCATGCTTTCATTTCTCATTATCGTGCACATACTTCCAATCACTTTCCTTCCAGCATTGACCCTTCGTCCAATCTCGCTCTCAATTGTACCATCTACAGTAAACGTTCTACCGAGATATACCAGCTTGTCCACTTGCTCCACAATTTCATCTTGTGTAAATACTCTACTCTCCTTTCCACCTTCCCGATTGAACACCACAATCTTAGTTTTGTTCACGTTTTCCTTTAGGTTCATGCTCTCACAGACTGTATCAAACTTCCTCAGAGCGGTTTACAGCTCATCCGCACTGTCACTTAATAAGACTGTGTCATCTGCATACACCAGAAGTCGTACATTTACGTCACCAACCATTACACCATTTGTATCGGTACATACTTGTCTAATACATTTATCCATGTATACATTGAACAACCGCGGTGACATCACACAGCCTTGTCGCACTCCTTGCTCAATATTAAAGTATTCACTCACACCTCCTCTCACACTAACATATGCCCGACTACCGTTGTATACTGCCCTTATTCCATTTATTAGACTTTTATTTACGCCATATTCATTTAATATTTCCCACAGCTTCTCCCCATTCACTCTGTTATATGCTCTCTCCAGATCTACAAACGCACAGTACAACTTCCTTTTTACCTTTAAACACTTTTCGATCACCTACTTGAGAGAAACCATCTGATCGACACATCCTCTCCCTGGCATGAAGCCACCTTGCACATCCCACATCTTGGTTTGTGTAGTTTCTTGTACTCTATCAATCAGTATTCTTCCAAATACTATACCAGGCGCGCTGAGCAAGCTTATTCCTCTGTAGTTCTTACACTCACTCTTGGTCCCCTTACCCTTATACAATGGTACAATGATCGCGCTCTTTCAATCACTCAGCACTTTTCCACACATAAGGCATACATTGAGTAATTCACACAATCTTCGTATAAGCTTTTCACAACCATACTTGAGCATTTCACCAGTGATTTCATCTACGCTTGCTCCCTTGCCGTTTTTCAACCTACCTACCGTTTTCTCTACCTCATTTATTCCAATATCCTTCTCAGTTTCATTCATCATTTCTTCTATATTCTCCTTATTTAACCCTTCAGTCTTACTTTCGTCACTACTGTACAGCTTTCCGAAATATTCTTGCCAGCATTTCCTCACTTCACAATCGTCCCATACTATTTGGTTTCTAGTATTCATCACTCCTGCAGCGTTTTGTTTTGGGCCACGTTTTGTATTTTTGACCCATTTCCAGAAGAGTTTTTTGTTTCCCTCAAAATCATTCTGCATTTTCTCTCCTCCCACAGCCATCACTTCCTCTTATTTATTCTCACTGTCTCCTTCGCTTCTTTGTTTCTTAATCTGTACACCTCATACAATCGCTTCTTCTCGGTCTCATTTTTTGCAGCAATCATTGCCATGTACGCATCTTTTTTCTTACATACTGCCTTTTTTTATCGACTCTTCCACATATTCGCACGGCACAATTGACAATAGAATTTTTCAAGCTTATCCATGCACTTTCAACGTCAGTGTCTTTTATTTGTTCGTTCCACACTGTTTCATTCACATTCAACTCTTTACTCACAGCATCTGCGTAGTTCATTCTCGCACCCTTATCCACTAGTTTGTCAACCCTAATTCTGGACATTTGCTTTCCTTCTCCAGACCAACTTTTGCCCTAAACATACTCTCGATACAACCAAAAAGTGGTCCGATCCACACTCCGATCCGCGCATTACTTTTGTGTCTTTCACCAGCCCCAGGTTTCTAAGCCGTTCATCATACACTATCAAGTCTATCATACTTTTAGATTCACCTCTTTACCATGTATACATATGCACATTTTTATGTTTAAACCACGTATTGGATACAAACAGACTTCTCTACACACAGATGTTCAGTAGGTGTTCACCGTTCTCATTGACTTTTGGTCTCCGAACTTTCCATTCCATAAAGTCTGGAACGGCTTAATTATAGCTAACTAAAATTTACAGGGTGACCAAATGAAATGTAGTTCATTACTGTACCAAAAAAACTATTCTTCGACGTATCTGAAATTTTGTCGGCCATCTTGGATACGCAATATTGGATTCAAATAGCAACAGAGTCATGTGGCACATTATTTTTATGTAAAATTTAACGTACAAGAGGATATCTTCAACCGTTCTTTAGATTCTGACATTGAAGTGTGTAGATCGATGAAAAACGGCTACATTAATTATTTGTAATAGCAAAAACATAAATGCCATATCATTTAACGTTGTATTTTTATGCTAAAAACAATTCTGTAAACCACTTATTAGTTAATTAATTGATCACTTTCACTGTAAATTTTCACAATGAAATCGTAGTAACATTTTTAGTTCTGTCAGCTGGTTTAATGGATTAATTAAACTTGTTGAATGACATTAAAATATTATTTAATAGATTAATAGTAAGTAATAATATTAATTAATAATCATTTTCATAACAGTACAAAGGTTCTTAATGTTTTTATTAAATACGGTAGACAATTTTTACCAAACTAAATACATTTTGCTTTACAGGGTTGGCAACAGCTTCATTGTTGTGCTTGGTAATGAAATGTCATATGAAATTTCTATTACTTTAAGGTAGTGAGAGGCAAACGTATTTCCTAGGTCTGTGTATTTGTGTTTATTAATATTAGTTTAATTGTTTTTTCTTAGTTTTCTGTTCTTTCAAATTGTGTTTTCTTTTAATATTTTTAACTAAATGGAGCCCACTGAATATGAACGGATTACTCTTCTCATGATGCGTGGGTATGGTGGTCGTGTTATATCGTATGGAGTAGTAAAAACTGTGTTTAATGACAATTCTCCTGATCGTGTTCCAATCGTAAAATCAACAATATTCAAAACAGTACGAAGATTTGAAGAGTCTGGAAATATCCGAAATCGATCGAAATCAGGCAGATCGAAATGTGTGTTATCTGAAAAAGCGAAACTAGATATCATGTTGTAGGTAACAGAGAATCCCCGTTCCTCAATTAGGGAGGTAAGCAGACAACTTGAAATTAATAAATCCTCCGTTCATGTAAAACAAATTGAGGCCTTACAAAATTCAATTGCTCGAAGAACTATCGGAGGATGATTTTGATCGGCGTGTAGAATTCAGTGAACTTATGATGAACAAAATTATCGCGCAGCCTAACTTTTTAACAAATGTTGTCTTTTCAAACGACGCTACTTTTATGCTAAATGGAAATGACACTCCAATATCGACATAAATGTCGATATTGGAGTGAGGAGAATCCCCACTGGTTTAAAAAGTTCATACACAACATTATCAAAATATTAGTATTTGGGCTGGAATTGTATCGGATACATTAATTGTGCCGTTTTTATTGAAGCCTATTTGACAGGCGAGATGTATAAAGGTATGCTCCGAAACAACTATCCAAAATTATTTTGGACACAATTCTAACAATGCTTGTTTTCAACAAGATGGAGCTCCTGCCCAGTTTGAAATTCAAGTTCGCGCATTGTTAAATGATATTCTTCCACTTCCAATTGAATGGCTTCCACGATCACCCGACCTGAGTCCATTAGACTTCTTCTTTTGGGGTTATCTGAGAGACAAAGTTTACAAAAGGTGAACTACGACAAAGAGTTCTAAATTAAGCTACTTAAATCTCAAGGGAATACATTTATAATGCTAAAACTGCCTTTTATAACCGTACAGCATATTGTCAACAAGTAGGAGGAGGCACTTTGAACACCTGTTGTAATTCACGTAAATGTTTCATATTCATTTATTAATGAACACATAATTATTACCTCTTTTCTATTTCAACTCTGTCCATCAATTTACTGTTTACTTAATAATTAATTTAAAAAAAAAATTAATTAAAACACTGTTTAAACTGCAGCAAATATTATTACGATTTCATTGTCAAAATTTGCTGCGAAAGTGATCAATTAATTAACTAATAAAAGAGAGCACAATTACATGGATTGCAGAATTGTGTTTAGCATAAATATACAATGTTAAATGATATGTCATGTTTGTGCTATCACAAATAATTAATGTAGACGAAGTTTAGTGACAACCGTTTTTCCTCGATCTAGACACTTCAATGGCCAGACTGTAAAGAACGGTTGAAGTTATCGTCAAACGGTTTTCACCACCGTTTTCTGCGTTAAATTTTACTTGAAAATAATGTACCACGAGTATGTTCCTATTTAAAAAATAATGTTGAATCTTTATGGACACCCTATAAAAATATCAATCAACAGGCTAACTTTACTACTTACTTATCGGAATAACAGTTATTTAAGTAATAAGTGGAATTCACAAATTATCGTAAATTAAAATGGATTGATTAATTAAGGAGTAAAAAAACACAAAACCTTCCTCCATAAACTTACGTTGGAAATTAGATTGTCACGTTTCCACAATTACGTCATCTTCAAGGAGCTATAGGAAAATTTACTTAAACATGAGGCCTTAAATAATACTTAATAAATTGATTTAATTTAAACTAACGTATAACACAAAAAAAATAGTAATAATGAAAACACGTGTTTTGAGGGGAAATGCCCTAAAAATATTAAAATGCGTAACTAAGACATATAAAGAAAATGAAAAAATGTGACCGTTACTGGTGTGTCATGATAAAGTAAAATAATTTAACAATTTAAACGTCAAAATAACCCTCGAAAAAAAAATTCGGTAAAACAGAACGCTTTAGAACCTACAACAGTGATGTGCAGCAGGCAAACAAGTAAGTTTTAATTTAAGCTAACGCCCTAATTAAGGGACGGCTCCGTATGTAAGTTATGATGTTCAATCATTTATTAGTTTCCAGTAAATTAAGTTGCAGACTTTTATTGTAAATGTATGAAATTTTGTGATTCAAATTAAAATAGAAAGAATGATCCGATTTTAAGATATAGTGAGCGAAATGCGTTTAGTAGACTGCCCTCTCGGCAGCTGGATTTCTTCCGAAGTCTAATCAGCTTCAGGAGAAATGCAAAAAAGCTTAAATACGAAACAGTACGTAAGTCTTATACCGTACTTACACATACACGCACGCAAAACTTTACAAATAAACTATTACACGTTC
This sequence comes from Vesta saturnalis, assembly GCA_036346205.1. Taxonomy (NCBI): domain Eukaryota; kingdom Metazoa; phylum Arthropoda; class Insecta; order Coleoptera; family Lampyridae; genus Vesta; species Vesta saturnalis. Next base: position 3,973,071 of record JARFJB010001138.1, on the reverse strand, counting down.
AAATCGTACTAGGCGTGTGAACGCTTACCAAGGTACGTGGGTTGCCAAGCTAACTGCAGTCCAAATGGGCGTAAAATGGTTGAAATTTAGGTTCGAATACTTTACACTTACCATAAAACAACAAATGACAACATTGAATCTCGGAAAAATAGTTTCTACGCGTCACCACAATCTAAAATTACTCTGAAATAAATAATCCCAGGCGAGTGTTTAAGTTAGTCCTACCTGACTGTGGAAGAGCATGTTAAATTTCTTCGCGGTAAAGTTAATCCCAAAACACATACACGTCAATTAAATTTTGAAAATCTTTAAGTTCAATTAACTTTAAAAATAAAATTATCCAAACCTTAATAAAATTTTGAAACATGTTATCGTAATCTTATTGATCACACTCTGTATATTCATAAAATCTAAGTAGTGAGATGTTATCTGGAGGGTTTCAAATTTCCCTCGTATACGCGTAACCTACGTTTTATAATTTCCATAAAAATTCTGAAATAAATAAATATCATCAAATATAAAAAAATAATAATTTGGTCTATTAGTTTTTAAAACTAATTTTGTACCCGATCTGGCTCAAAATTTTCAGATCAATTATATATCCAAAACGTCAAAATTTTTATTATTTTTAAACGGTGTAATCCTTTGTGTAACTACACACATCAAAGAAAACAATGAAATCTTAGAGTATATTATTGGTTCTCAATAAACTGTAGATTGAACCAGCACTTTACAATAAAACTGCAGGGAAGGTCCATCACAATTTAAAGAAAAGAATAAGTTAACTAATCGGACTCTATTAACCAAATTTGTCAAGAATATTTACATACATTTCTTTCGTAAAGCGACACATACAAAAAAGAACAATGCTTATGGATTAGTCCCTACTGCATATGTTCTAGCGTATATACAAACGAATAACTAAACAGTGGTGGTAGGAATTGATTGTCCCTAAGGCCTAATTACAATTGACCATAATAACACAAAGTAGGTCAATCAATGATTGACTGCTCTACAAATATCTCAAATTATCGTTACATATAATTCCTGAAGTTCTTTACCAGATCTAACGTCCTATCTACTGGGGTTCATTTTCTTTAATTAATGCAAGTATACACGTAAGTAACGCTGGGCCGTCGCACTATAAACTTTCACTCGCATCCTGTTAACATGTATAAAAATTGGACAATTTGATTTACTGAATGCCCTTTTAAATATTTGTCAGAAAATATGTTAAAGTTTGTAAACCTTTTAAATACGTCATCCTCAAAATGGGTTTTTGCAATACAACAAGCATCCATTGTGCGAAACGTCACCATATTTATTCTATACCACTAAATTACGCCCCTTACACGAGATTTTCCATTATATCATTTATACAAGCAAAAATATATATACATATTCTTCCTCTACACTTTAATATAATATCAACATATCATAAATTCACACTCCATCCGTTTACAGCAATTTTAAACTCTACATTTCTTAAAATCCCGCAGCCAACTACAGTAGTAGTCATTATCGTCTCAAAAGTGGTGTTACTGAGACATTATTTCTCATTCAAATTTAATATTTCCGGCTCATAAATATTTATACCACATTTAAATATGCTTTTGCACAATACTCAACGCGTCACTAAATATTCCAGTGGCGTACACACAAAAAACATTTCTCGTGCAAACTCACATTCATATATTATCAAAAATACGTCCCACGTACAACACAAGACTGTATAGACCCAGTCAAAATAATCTCACAAAATTTAATGACGGCCAATTACTTAGAAAAGAAATTCGTTCTGCCGGGAAGTCGAAGTGTCTTCTTCTTGTTACACTGTGGTATTGCGTTAATTAAAGACTTAAATGGTGACGAACGTCAGTTTTATTTTTACTATTAGATGAATTATACAGGAAAAACTTTTAAAGGAAAATATAGAGCCTTTATACGATCCTTTGCGCGACTGTCCGTGTTAGTGTCCATCTATCTGTTAATCTCGGGAACGGTTTGACATACAAACGTATATATTCTATTTAAAGCCATAGTGATGGATCTAGGTGAACTGAAAATGTATGTTACTTCTTTTCTATTTTCTATATGGGTTGGTAAGTGCAACCAACTGACAAAAGAGATGTTTCTGATTGTGTAATATATTATTTGAAAGATTTAAAATTTTCAATAAAATATTTTAGAAATAGAGTTGAAAATGTGTAAAAAGGAACGTTCTCCTAAATGCCCAAAAAAATTTGTAAAAAGGTCATATCGGAAATAATTTTTGCAATTTCGTTTCCTAAGCAAACTTTGCGCATGATAAGTAAGTACTCATATAATTGTTTATTTATGAAATTTAGATTGTTAGTGATCCGTAAGTTAAATATACATATAATGCAAATTTCTGTACAGTGTGTCCCGATTTCGATGGTTTTTTCAAGAACGGCTTGAGATCGGAAGTTGCGCTTTTCGCCTTCCTGTGCTACTGTTTTATGAAACGAAAGATGGACTAAACAAAATTTCCTTGGAACGCTTGGGGCAATTTTGAAAATTTGACATTTTTGGAACCCCGCGTATCCCTTTTAGTAAGTAACGCTTTCCAAAAATATAAAACTATAGTTATTTTCAACATTAAGCACAAAATTTACGTCATTACAAATTTAAAATTTTAATAGTAGACCGGGAGAGACTTGAAGTAAGAAAATAATTCAGCTGTCATATTTTAGAAGTTTGTTAGTTTATGTCTGCTATTCTGATTATTTGCTTTGAGTTGTCTAATATTTTTAACCTAATTGTTGGAAATTCATTCGTTATTAATTACGGCTGTTAATATAACATTTGGAAACGCAGAACAATATGACATGCTTGTTTGACCGATAATTTACAAAAACATATATCTCTTTAGAATGTAAGTGGTGATGGTGGTAATCGTATAAAGTAGAAAAAGTGTTTTAGATAATACAATAAAGAAGTAAGAGTAAAAAGTTCTCCAAAAACAAATCGTTAAACTAACTAGAGATACAAACCATTCACCAAAAATAATGCCTTTGACTCAATCGGAAGATTAACGGAGGGTGGTTCAATCTTTTGATTTGCTTAATTACCACAATTTCTGCTAGATTACTTCCACTGAACATCAATATAAAAAAATTGCAATGTAACACTAATAAAATGATGTCGGACGCCAAGTTATTTTTAATAATGCTCGGAATAACTAAACCGAGTTTTACAATAAAAATTTTATCGAAATGTAAAAAATAAAAAAATATACAGCCTATGTTTATGAACAGTTAAAATGATAGGGTTAAATAAAATATATCTTAAAAATAGCCTTAAATTACTAAAAAATCATTAAACATTAAATACCTGTTACAAAATATAACACATCTTCTTGAGAACCCCTAGTATTATAAAAAATAATGCAGAAATGAAAACCAAGGTGACGTAATCCTTGTGTGAATGATGCGCAATATATAGCAATAACAATGCTTTTATGTTGTCAACCACACCCAAACTGGAATTTAATTTCTTATAAATTTGTCTTCTTGAAATTGAATAAACCAATATTTATTGCATTTTCTTGAAATTTTGAATGCAAAAATTGCAATCATACAATGAAAGCGTACGTAACAGTAGAATTAATTGTGCAATCAAAAGCGGTAAAATTAAAAGTGTAAAAGTAAAAAAAAGAAAGTAAAAGTGCCTGAAAAAAGGAAATGTTTTAATTTTTAGTATTACGAGTTAATTTATCTTACCATCAAATCAATGGCACTTTCACAAAATTTAGGTGGAAACCCAAAAAAAGCTTTGTGAATATCACAGCGTACCACAAAAAGTGAGCAAAATGGATGCTTAGAATATCAGACGATGTAGCCGTGCGCGAAAAGATTTGCGCAAAGAATTAAGTCAACGATGACGTATTGCGCGAAAATATTTGAGCAGAAAAATAACTTAAAGTGGGAGTATAAACCTTTAAGAAGTATATACCCTTAAGAAGATATGCACTTAAGTTACACCAAAATGCAAATTAAGTTGCCTACCTCATAGCTATAATGCTAAAATAATTAAAAATTTTTCTTATATTTACAATTGAATGAACGAAAGACCTAAATTACGGTATATTTTAATACAACTCAAAATGGGTTGTTACATCTTGGATACTAAGAGAGATGATAGCCAGAAAAAAGACTATTCTCAAGAATAAAATCAAACCTAATTGAACACGCATCTTCCTATACACCTCGTTCAAAGATCTACAACATGGAAAATCGCCAAATTGACGAAATAAATGTACTAGCGTCAGCTGCAACAAATCCAAATACCTCTTGCAGAGAGGTAGCCTGCAGTATTGGAGTGCCTAAAACACTATATAAATTTCATAAGGTTCAAAACTTATGTCCGGATGATGCAGAACGCCGTAGACAATTTTGTAATTTGTATTTACAAAATGTGAATAGAGATGTTAGTAGGTAAGATTGGAGACTTTTGGAACACACACACCACCACCACATTTCCAAGGCCCCACATTTCCAAGGTTGCCACAAAAACCGATTTCCCACCGTACCAAGGTCAAAAAAGCGCAATGTGTGACCTAAATGCATATCATTACCACAAACCCAAGGTCGCAGACCCCGCTTTCCTGTTCCACAACTACAAGGCTATCTGTGCGACATATCATTACCACAAAACCAGGGTCACAAACTCCGCTTTTCTGTTCCACTACTACAAGGCCATCACTGTGACCGAAATACATATCATTACCACAGGTCACAAACACCGCTTTCTTGTTCCACTACTACAAGGCCATCACTGCGACATATCATTACCACAATACCAAGGTCCCCACTTTACCAAGGTCAAAAAGCGCAATGTGTGACCAAAATACATACCATTACCACAAAGGTCACTAATGCTTGTCTGTTCCACTACTACAAGGCTATCCGTGTGACTTGGTTGCCATTACCACTTTTACCACAAAGAAAAGAAAACGATATGTTAATATATTTAATTCATGTATTACTCAGATATATGATTATCTTTAGGAATAAAACATTTTGATTTAGTACAAGTGCAGAAGGTCCTCTCACTTCCGTTTCAGTACATCTGCGCGGACGTGGTGCGAGGAGCTGAGCATACGCAATGTGGTGCCCATCGTAGATGTTCTTGTAACGGATTGACATCTGGCTGCCATCGGTTTATTCTAACACATGAAACATTCAACCGTATCGTCTGAAGATGTGGAAATGAATCCTGCTGCAGCAAGCGATGAGGTGAGTGAACTCCAGACCATGTTCGATACGTTAGTAATCGTTTATCGAAACAGTTGTAATACTGAGGATAATAAAAGTTCAGTGGCACGTCGTTTTCACTAGAGGATAAACTAAGACTGGCATAAATATTTTATTACATACAATATATATAGACACAAAACAAAGTATTAATAATCAACATAACATACTTCCTCACACAAATAACAGAATCATCATCATAAACATTATATAAAGTGGTTAATGGCCTCATGATGAGACCAGTATTCATCATGTGAAAGGTAGTACAACATTGTCCATCGCTCCATATGGGTGTGGTGGTCCACCAGGTAATCTCCTGGTTTCAACGTGAGTAACATGCATAACATAAACACATACCACCAAGCAGATGGTAGCGAATGTACAACGCAACTATGTGAGAGTAATCTTTCAAACTACTCCCGAGACGTGGTCAGAGATTCGCTTACCCAAGGTGTCAAACCATGCCGAATCCCACTTTACATCTTCATTGCATACGCACTACTGATGTTATGGAAGGGTATTTCCTTTCTTTTCAAAATTAACCCAGTTCGAATTAATTGACATGTCCGTCGTGCACTAATATTAAGAGGATACTGGTTGGTACACTGTAGGAGTCTTCAATCGTCTTGCACTGGAGTAACTGACATAGTGAAGATCGGTAACTATGGTATATGTAAAACCCTCCCTTTAAGTATATGAATAATACTGAGTGTATGTAACCGTGTAGTGCTTGTTGTGGCAAAGTGGAACAACCTTGAAATAATATGCCTAGGAATCCTTGAAGTAGTGGTGAATACAAGGTTGAAAAACAAAATGAGTAACAGTCTTGAACGACAAGCAAACCTTGAAAAGTGTTACTGCTAATTGAAACAATGTGTGGTATAATCTTAGGTCACGTAAGTAGCCTTGAGGCGGACACATAGTGGGGAGTGTCATATATAAAAGAGAGGAATGTATGTAAAGCCAGTATCGTAAATAATGGATAACATATTACGTCAAGCCATAGAAAAGGCGAAGATTATCGGTGCTATAAGTTTAAGTAAATATTGCGATATTTTGCTTAATAATGTGCATTATTTCTTAAATAAAAGTAAAACAAAGTAAAGACGTACAAATTATATTAGAAACATGTACTACTGAGATATATGATTTATTTAGAAATAAAACAAAACGGTTTATTCTAACACACATAGGAAGCATTCAACCGTATCATCTGCAAATGTGGAAATGAAGCCTCGTACAGCATGCGGTAACTATGCAAAAATGAAAACATAAATTAAAAGTATATGATAATTGCAGTTAGAAATATATAATAGGTGAAAAAATGAAAAGTTAAAGAAAATAAGTTTTGTTCATTAATGTTGATTAACTATTGAGGGAAGAAAAATAACACTTATTAGTTACACTTATGAAAAGCGTTTTTTTTGGCAAATCTTGTTTCTTTTAACATGTAATATGGTAATAAAGAAATTATTGTATAATGGATAAAGGATAAAATTAAATTTACTGTAAATGTTAGATCATTTTAATTACAGCTGTTAACCTCCTCGATGGATAGATAATCTGTAAATGCAAAAAATTAGTTCTTTATTAATTTACTTATAAAAAAGTAATTAGTTATGATGCTATAAAATTCTGATAAATAAGTGTGGTAAACAAACATGTAGTTATAATGTTAGCAAAAAATAAGAAGCGCGTTTTTAATATGTGTAGTAATTACATTCATCAAGTATACAAAACCAGTCTCATGTCTAAATATGCAAATAAACGGTAATCATCATTGAACTTATGCAGGTGTATGAAAAAAACCAGTTATATGCACAATATATTCAAAATTCTATTGACATATATAAATGTATAATCACCTAAAAAATGAAGTAAAGAACATGTTTCTTTTACTACTAGTAAATACAAAATATATTTGTACTTTATGCTATATATTTATCTAGGAAGATATAATTGTAACTGAAAATAATTGTTGAAAAGAAGTGGTATATAAACAGCAACATTTTATGTCTTTGATATGAAAGGTAATTAACATACTACAATGTAATTGTGACATTGGATGTAACCTCCATATATGGTGTATAAATTTATTATTTTGAGTAGCCTTGTTTATTTTAATATAAATAGCAAGCATGTTTAGTGTGTTCGTTATATCTACTGAAGCCTATAGTAACAACAGGGTAAGAAATATTTTTATTAATTAATAATTTATTTAAGATATACTATTTATATAAGTACATGTTATAGTTTCTTATTGCAATAATTATTTTAGATGAACAATTAGAAGAGTGTCCTAGAACGACAATCTCAATCTCAAAAGCATCATGGTGGATAGCGTAAAATGTGAGTATAATAGATATTTTTCAATTATTTTACATAGTTTATTGATTAAAAGCAAATTAATTTATAATCACTGTATTATATATTCAAAAGAAGTTATAATATTTTCACTAAATTTGGTGGACTTTACGAATATTACAATGTTTGTTTGTTTAAGCAATCCACAAAGATGTGCAGGAATCAGCTCTAAAGAGAGAGACACTAAAGAATATTGTAAGTGAAAATGCATATATTTTTATCTATTGTGCTAGAAGTGATTACGTAGTAATTGCATCAATCGTTCGTCAAATGTTTAGAAGTATTTGTGACATATCTAGAATCATAATTAGGCTTCAAAGTGATATAAAAGTGCTTTATTTCTAGTTACAAAGTTTATGACAAATAATTGAGTTATTGTTTTTGTTCATCATGAAGATATATTACAAAAATATATCTTTATATGATGGATCAAGTGCAGAATGCAAAACGCTTAAGAATTTCAAGTGATTGTCTCTTTACAGTTTGAAAATATATAAAAGTGAAACAGATCCATTGGTATTTACGAGTTAAATATAAAGTTTGTTACAAAATCAAGTAAGACTGTTAAATATATATTATAATTTTTTACATAAATATTCAAATTGATTATAGGAGATTTACATAAAAAAATTCGTTGTGAGACATTTTATAAATCATGCATTTTATTACTTGTAAAACAACTTAAATCTTTTCAATTTCAAATTATATATTTGTGTAACTAAAAGAGCAGTGTGATAATTTTTATTAGGTAGTCAAATCATTGTGTAGAACTAATTTTTCTTAAGTCGTCTAATGTAAAATTGTTTTCTTTATAATCAATTCAGTTAATACATTTCTTAATTTTTGTTTACATTTAAACAGATCCTAAAGCAGCTATACAGATCTAGTTCTAATTTCTGTATTACTGCTCTTATAAAAAATTACACACAGTGTACGGTTATCTAACAAAAGTATCTGGTAATTTATATTTGCAGATAATAATTTGATACCTATTATTTTTTATTCAAATTTCACATTATGAGGTGATTGACAGGTTTATAGTCATTGTGAAGTAATACTTGTTAAAGGAATTTAGTATAAATTTTCAGTTTAAATAGTAATGCGTTTTAAAATAATTTTTCATCCCAATTGAACTATATAAAAAAAAAAAAATTATAATTGGTTCTATTCTAGTTTAAATATATATCCTTTGTTATGTATTTAGGTACATAGTATTATGTATAACTATTTACATATTAGTGACTTAATTGGATCAGACTATTTAGTAGGCTAATTGCAGTATTTTATATTTGCAGATAATAATTTGATACTTATTATTTTTTTTATTCAAAATTTCACATTATGAGGTGATTGACAGGTTTATAGTCATTTTGAAGTATTACATGTTAAAGGAATTTAGTATAGAATTTTCAGTTTAAATAGTAATGCGTTTTAAAATAATTTTTCATCCCAATTGAACTATATAAAAAAAAATTATAATTGGTTCTATCCTAGTTTAAATATATATCCTTTGCTATGTATTTAGGTACATAGTATTATGTATAACTATTTACATATTAGTGACTTAATTGGATCAGACTATTTAGTAGGCTAATTGCAGTATTTTATATTTGCAGATAATAATTTGATACTTATTATTTTTTTATTCAAAATTTCACATTATGAGGTGATTGACAGGTTTATAGTCAGTTTGAAGTATTACATGTTAAAGGAATTTAGTATAGAACTTTTCAGTTTAAATATTAATGCGTTTTAAAATAATTTTTTTCATCCCAATTGAACTATATAAAAAAAATTATAAGTGGTTCTATTCGAGTTTAAATATATATCCTTTGCTATGTATAACTATTTACATATTAGTGACTTAATTGGATCAGACTATTTAGTAGGCTAATTGCAGTATTTTATATTTGCAGATAATAATTTGATACTTATTATTTTTTATTCAAAATTTCACATTATGAGGTGATTGACAGGTTTATAGTCATTTGAAGTATTACATGTTAAAGGAATTTAGTATAGAACTTTCAGTTTAAATATTAATGCGTTTTAAAATAATTTTTTCATCCCAATTGAACTATATAAAAAATTATAAGTGGTTCTATTCGAGTTTAAATATATATCCTTTACTATGTATAACTATTTACATATTAGTGACTTAATTGGATCAGACTATTTAGTAGGCTAATTGCAGTATTTAATATTTGCAGATAATAATTTGATACTTATTATTTTTTTTATTCAAAATTTCACATTATGAGGTGATTGACAGGTTTATAGTCATTTTGAAGTATTACTTGTTAAAGGAATTTAGTATAGAACTTTTCAGTTTAAATATTAATGCGTTTTAAAATAATTTTTTTCATCCCAATTGAACTATATAAAAAAATTATAAGTGGTTCTATTCGAGTTTAAATGTATATCCTTTGCTATGTATGTAGGTACATAGTATTATGTATAAATATTTACATATTAGTGACTTAATTGGATTAGACTATTTAGTAGGCTAATTGCAGTATATATATGATAGTTAATACTTATTGTATTGTTTATGGAAAATATCTGTTTTGAGCTGGTTTTGAGCTGGTTAGCGGTTTGAACTGGTTTGAGCTGTTTTTGATCTGTTTGAGCTGGTTTGAGCAGGTTTTGAGCTGGTTTGAGCTGGTTTGAGCTGGTTTGAGCTGGTTTGAGCTGGTTTGAGCTGGTTTGAGCTGGTTTTGAGCTGGTTTGAGCTGTAAAGCTGGTTTGAGCTGTTTTTGATCTGTATTTGAGCTGGTTTGAGCTGTTTTTGATCTGTATTTGAGCTGGTTTGAGCTGTTTTGAGCTGTTTCTATAAAAACCGATGCCTGTTTATTGATATACAACACCCGCATGGAGTAATACTTACTATTTTTGATCATATTCAATCTCTGAAGTGTCTCAGTAGTATAATGTAGTAGGGTATTGTTACGGACGCTCTTTTGTGGGTGGGAAGAAGAATGAATTAATATCACGCGCGCGTGTGTGTGTGTGCGCGCGCGCGCGTGTAGATGTGCTTGCGCACACTGAACACTATTTTACTTTTTACTTTTATTTTTTAATTGAATATATATTAACCGGAAGAAGAATAGTTTGGGTACTGACGCTAGTTTCTTTCCTCTATATTCTCCATACTGAAACTAATATTAATAATAATTTGTATTATTCCTTTAGTTGTTTAACATATATTAATATTATGTACTAATTCGTTATTAAGAGAATATATGCTATACAAATACTATATTCCATAAATAAAAAAATACGAGAATGATTATTTACTATTTTTTATTAAAAATTTGTACAAGACTTATTGCATTATATATGTATTATAAGAGAGTATACCGTGCGCGATAGGAGATGTGCTTGCGCATACTGAACACTAGGTTTTTTACTTTTATTTTTATTTTTTATTGAATATATATTAACCGGAAGAAGAATAGTTTGGGTACTGACGCTAGTTTCTTTCCTCTATATTCTCTCCATACTGAAACTAATATTAATAATAATTTGTATTATTCCTTTAGTTGTTTAACATATATTAATATTATGTACTAATTCGTTATTAAGAGAATATATGCTATACAAATACTATATTCCATAAATAAAAAATACGAGAATGATTATTTACTATTTTTTATTAAAAATTTGTACAAGACTTATTGCATTATATATGTATTATAAAGAGTATACGTCGCGCGCGTTGTTTGGAGGTGTCGCACACTGAACACTAGGTTTTACTTTTTACTTTTATTTTTTATTTTATTGAATATATATTAACCGGAAGAAGAATAGTTTGGGTACTGACGCTAGTTTCTTTCCTCTATATTCTCTCCATACTGAAACTAATATTAATAATAATTTGTATTATTCCTTTAGTTGTTTAACATATATTAATATTATGTACTAATTCGTTATTAAGAGAATATATGCTATACAAATACTATATTCCATAAATAAAAAAAATACGAGAATGATTATTTACTATTTTTTTATTAAAAAATTTGTACAAGACTTATTGCATTATATATGTATTATAAAGAAAGTATACCGTAGACAAAGCGCAGTGACATAATGATTTACAATGAAAGTAACAAACGGGTTGCATAGCAGGAAGAGGTGGACTTTCCTCAAGTTCAATAACAGGCTGGGTCACAAATTTTCTGATGTAATCTGCTTTCTCTCTGCCCTTGACATAGACAGAATCTGTTGACTGAATCAATCTCTCGAGTATTCTTCGAAAGTGGTGTGGTGGTGTATACCCTTCTTCCCATTTAATAGTGCTGGTTTTGCATTAACCAAGTAGCTTGACGACGACTCTCTGCATCCAACGTATGCCAGGGATACGGTGATTTAAAACAAAATGGGCAATTTGTTTCCATTATAAATGGCGAGTTCTTTTGGTATAAAAGCTTTTGAAATTTTGAACCCTTGTACATCGAGTATGACGGACATTGTATTACAACTGTCGTACTGCTTTGGTTAACGCGTTGTATGTAACTAAACGATCGTGGAGTATAACACAGTATGCTGTCGTATTGGCAGCTATGTTTACCGCTGTTTCAAACTCCACACGAAGAACTACTGCTTTAGAGTGTAATGCTTCTTTTTGATTTGAGCAATCTACGACAATCAACGGTGCAGCTGTGTTAAATTGCGTGGGGGTGAGTAATGGTTGCCCCTCTCTTTGGTAATACGACATTTGGAATTTAGCAAACATTTCATACAACGTAGCAAAGCAATTGTTATTATAATTAACGTTGAGATTGTCATACGGATAACGGTCGGTGTTGAGGAACACGCGAATATTATTTAGTGCACATTTATCGAATCTGCTTGTATCTTGCATAACATTATTCTCTCGCCCAGTTTGAAATCCTATAATAATGTATCTAGGTGTTTCTATACTAGTAGATGTTTTGATTGCCCATGTATGCTTATCTGTTGCTGGAACGGCGGGATATATGTGGGTTTCCCAACTTCTAAATGCTACTGGTGTATTTACATTTTTATCAATGTATTTCGTTAACGCCAACTCCTCTGCTAATGCTGGAATGATGTGTGGAACTTTCCAATATATCTTATCTATGTTAACTTTTAATGCTTCTTCTACAGTTGAAATTACTGCGTCGGTATCAATGTTACTACGAATTAACACCAGTTCTTGTCTAATGTTCAAAATCACTTTATTGTAATCTTCGGCAAAGCCAAGTAGCATTCGCAAAGGTATACAAACGTTAAAGTATCCTTGAGCATTTGTTAGTGTACTGTTTGCAGTAGGAAACCAACCTGCATTTTCTTGACGGGCGAGATCATTGGACGTCAATGATACCAATCCTTTCATTGTCGACGTTAATCCTACTTTGTTACGGAATCTACCACTATTCCATTCATTTCATATCTAATTTCACTGAATAAAAATGCGATACCATTATTAACGAACCTTGCGGTATTGGAGACAGTGCCATCCTGTCGCAATAATCTTCCTCTACATAAACATAACTTTCTGATGGTAGAGTGCACATGTCTTCCTGAATGGGTATCCTGATTTCATCATTGTTTCCAAATCTCGTAGTATATGGTTGATGGGTGTGCAGTTCGGAATTGACTATAGCATTATCAACAACAACTTTTTCATTAACGTTTAATATACTCATTGTAGTACTGTAAACCCAAGACTCTCCAAGAATGCTTTGTTCTGCGCTGTCAACGCTTTGGTCGCTGAACGCTTACTGACTGTACCTTTCCACACTTCACTCTTTTATAGTTTGTTTTGCACTGGTTACATGCACATGTATTATACCGCGTCACCATATTTTCTTTAAATGTAGTCCTATCGTTATGACTTCTCCGTTAAAATTGACGAGATCTCCGTCTTGGTCTACTATTTTAAGTGTTATTGTTGAAATGGTAGATGTATTTATAGGTAAGTAGATAACATGTTGAGGTGATTCGATTATTTTATATCCCGCTGGTACACTGGGAAAGAATTGATGAATTATGTGTGATGAGTCACCATTTTAAAACTACCACTTGTTATATTGCACTCGATAATTAATGAGTTAATTTTGATGATGTTAATAGGGTTCTCAGAGGTGTACACTTTTTAGTTGGTAAACAGCAGTTTTATTAAAGCCCAGCATAGGCCCTATCGAATGGACCACATTGAAACTAATGTTATGGGTTGCTTTCATGGTTGCTTTCATAGTATTATTATTTGCTCGTAAATCAATATACCCTTATCGTCTTTCACTGAGTCATTAATATATTTATTCACATCTGCGATTTCGTATGTTCCTGGCGGTATTGTAATTTTATCTCTTCCAAATATGAGCATGTTGTTCTTTGAAGTAACGTTTTGTATAGTATTGAACGATTCAAAACTAGTTAACCCCATTACATATTCCGACTCATTATCAAGAAAAATCGGTGGATTAAATGTGCTTGCAGGATACTGCTTTTACCGGTGAAGGTAAATGTGTACGACATCACGATCACGTAACAACTACTGACAATCAGAACGAGTAGTCGTATAAAAATCGTAAGACTAGATGACCACAGTTGTATGTGTCAAAATCTTGAACCTTGGTAAAGTTATACTCAATTGTGTTTCTGCTACCATCACTTTTAAAATAGTGGAGTAATTCAAAGGGTGGTTTAATATGTCCTATGCTATCAAAATATGTAATATGCCTGTTACGCTTAATGTAAGCTGTCCAGTGTGTACCCTTGTTATTTTGATCATCCAGATTCACAATACCACATTCATTCGCATGGATTCGTGTAGGTAAGTTATCTCGCATATATATCCCTCTAAAATAGGGAATCTGTAATTGCTCCACAAATTTTGATAGCTCAACATTACTTAAGGCGTGACGTGGTAGCTTCAGTGGGAGTTTTTTGAATACGGTTGTAAATATATGCCTAACCCTCGTTTATATGGCTTTATGTATAAACCTTTTCCTAATGCAGCTGCTTCCATTGCTTGGTTGTGTCGTTTGGTTTCGTCTAACGTTTTGTCGCAGCTTTTGCGTCAGTTACCGCTTTTGCGACTGCCGCAGCACCGCCACCTAGAGACCCTAAAGCTCCTAATGCTGCAAAGAGGGAATAAGAGGTATGAATCCCCACGTTTTGGTATTGGCAATATTCTGCTCTTGGGTGACAGAATTTTTTTGTGTTTTAGAGCGCTCAAGGCTTGCTGTATTGTGGATTTTAAAGATGATCGAAGTTTACCACCAACACGACGTCGGGCTAGAAGGACTGCTTTGTTAAACGAAATTGCTCTGCGAGAATGCTTCCTTCGTCGTGATTTGTTTCCCATTCCCAATTTATTTTGTCCTTTCCGTGATTTGCCACCCATTCCCATTGTCCGTTTTCCTTTCATTATACCAGCTATGGTTAATGCAGCTGCCCTTTCTCCAAAGGTAGCGTCGGTAGAACGAAATCTATTCCAAGCTTTTGTTGTAAAGTCTTATCTGCTATGTGTCGTTGTTCTAGATCGTTTGACTGGGAGTATGCAATATCGTGTTCTTTACACGCTTCGTCCAATGCGTTAATACCTTTGTCGCCACGAGCTAATCGTTTTTGTAAACGGGTGCCTGGCCCACAATATCGATATCCGGGTATATGCAACTCCACGGGTAATTTATTTATTAAAGTATTAATTAATCCTGAACCTTTTTTTCCTCTGACGCTGAGATGTATACTTCATACCACACTGACTGTCACTTCACTACTAAATTACTTTCTGCACGTGGTGTCTATATATATATAGAAGCGTCATACAAGTCGTGGTTTAGTACCATAATGGGTGACATCCGGTTCATTCCGCAAGATACAGAATTACCTATAAAAATTACGACATTACTCTAACAAGGAGCAGTACTCTAAACACCGCGGTTTACTAAAAGGGGGATGTAAACGAGGTATAATCGTCGGACCATCCGGCTGTGGAAAAACCAATGTTATGATTAGCTTATTAGAACATCCAAATGGTTTACGTTTTGAAAATGTCTATATATATTGCAAATCTTATATCAACCTAAATACCAGTACCTGCGGGAGTTACTGGCATCCATAAAGGAAATTAGGTATTTCGAATACAGTGATAATAGTGATGTTATACCTCCTAGTGAGTCCCGTAAAAATTCAATAATGATTTTTGATGATGTAGCATGTCATAAACAAAATGAAATTAGAGATCATTTTGTTTTGGCAGACATCGAAATAATGATTGTTTCTATCTGTGTCAAACGTATTCTTCAATTCCAAAACAGCTTATACGTGATAATGCGAATTTACTTGTTATTTTCAACAAGATCACACTAATCTCAAGCATGTGTATGATGATCACGTTAATGTTGATATGTCATTTGATAGATTTAAAGACTTGTGTTGCTGTTGCTGGCGTGATAAATTCGGATTTCTTGTGATTGATAAAGAAAGTGATGTTAATAACGGTCGTTACCGTAAGAGATTTGACTGTTTCATTGCAGTATAAATAATCTACTAGGACTGTCAACGTACAGTCGTAATGGAGGAGCGCTTAGTACAAGACATTTTGCGTGCTCGCAAGAGTGTGCAACAGAAATATGCTAGTTTGAAAGAAGATACTGCACTTACAGAACGTGCAATGGAGGCACACTTTAAACCTATTACACAACCATTAAAACAATTAATTACTAAAAATGATGGTTCTCTCATCAAAGCTGAACCCCTTACGCCAGAAGTCGGAAAAAGGAGTCCATTGCACATGAAAATGAAGTATTTTTACATTATACACCGAAATCCTCTAGAATACGTAAGGAGCCGCATACTATTGTTCCTGACACCATTCCCACACCTGTACAGGAATCTGTAATTGCTGATGACACACATGACGACGAGGTGGAAATTCCTACTTTACAACAATTGAAATCGGAACTACTAGCTGCTGGATCTCAACCCGCCTTTGAAGAGTATCTTAATCAATACCAAGGATTAGCGAAATACTACGTCGAAGGTATCTTTAGAGATACCGAAGATGAATATGACTTAACGTACGGTGTGCATTTTATTCCTGAAGAAGAGAAATTTTTTATAGGCGATGCTGAACTAGATTTTGTTGGAGAAAATTTGCGAATCGCTCTTCCCGATGGATCATCCCTAGATTATGAGGAACACCGGGATTATATGAACTACTTTTTAAAAAAGTTCCTACGGATACAAAAGAGGGATCTACAGCATACAATGACATTTTGCGTCGTACGCATGCTGCCCGACGTAATTATAACCCTGATGATCAAATCCGAGGAACTAATAGTAAGAAGTACCTTGAAATCATTAAACCATTACTTCAGCCTAGAAAACGTTCTGCCACATCGTCTATTGCACCTCCAGCCACCAGATCTCGAACAACTTCTATACCCAAAAGAGGTGGTGGACTGCAGCTATTGCGATACAATAATAGACCTATTGAGTTTGTACCGTGGAATAATCCGAATAAGTTAGTCGATTGGTTACGGGAATTATTAGGATCAATATCGGCAGGAAATACTAGCAATCACAACGAAATAATATATATAATTGATGAACTACGTAACGCAAAAGTAATAAAGTAACAGAGCTTGTTATAAATCTACCACTATAGGCATTTACTTTCATTGTTACTACGACTATCACTACAGATACTACTATACGTCCACCAGTGATGCCAATAGATAAATTTGGCGGTCATCTTCATCATCAAATGACAGTGGATAAATTTGGAAAACATATTACTGATCATCGCAGTGATGCTACGAAGCAAAGTGATTTATATTACGAAACTTATTTTACCTTGCAAGGTGTCTTGCAACAGACAACAGTAGATATTCCATTGGGTATGAATGGTAGATATTTATTTCCTACAGAGGGAAAAATATTGTACTGTAGTGGTCACCTCGAGATATTCATCTTCGAGTGGATACTGTAGTATATACGCACCGCTGTTTCTAAACAATAAAACTATTCGTAAGCAAGGTGTGATTCAACCTATAATTCCAAAAGATATCAATTTCGACAAAGAACAATTATTCATCCTAGAGATTGTACTACAATCCAAAGTAAAAATGAGTAAAGCCGATGTTGTTGAAGAACTGCACAAACCTGCAAGAAGAAATTTTCCGCGGCGTTGTGTTGTACTAAAAGGTTTAAATGATCTCTTTCAAGCTGATTTAGTGGAAATGATACCTTATGCTCATGTGAATAAAGGATTTCGATATATTTTAGTAATAATTAATGCCTTCTCTAAATATGTCTGGGCTTTCCCATCAAACGCAAGAATGGTAAACTAGTTGCGGAGGTAATGGATAAACTGCTATCTGGATTGCAAAAGATGCCTACGCATATACAAACTGATATGGGAACGGAGTTTTATAATGCAGAATTTAAAAAGTAATGAAAAATTCAATATCAATCATTACAGTAGTTATTCCACCTTGAAAAGTAGCATAGTCGAACGTGTCAATCGTACCCTTAAAGCAATAATGTGGAAAACATTCAGCATGCAAGGATCATATAAGTGGCTATCAATCTTGCCTCAAATTGTTACCGATTATAATTCAAGAAAGCATAGAACAACGGATAAACCGGTAGATGTAACGGAAAAGAATGCTGCAGATATTTTGCAACATTTAAAATGTCAGAAAGTTCTTGACCGTAAAACACCTAAATTTAAAGTGGGGAACATGTACGCATTAGCAAACATAGAGTATATTCTCTAAGGGTACACACCTAATTGGAGTTACGAAGTCTTTCGAATATCAACAGTTAAACGTTCAAGCCCACTCACCTACACATTACGTGATAGTCGAGATGAAGAGATTCAAGGTCGGTTCTATGAGCCCGAACTACAAAGTGTTAAACATCCAGACATTCACCTAGTTGAACGTGTCATCCGACGTCAAGGGAATAAAGCTCTCGTTAAGTGGTTGGGTTTTGATACTTCTCACAACTCATGGATTTCTACCAAAGACATTGTGTAATACGCTAATTAACCTTAATTATATATACTGTAATATTAATATGCAATAAACAGATCTTTTTTTACTTTTTTATTAATACTATCCTATACATATATATCACTACATACTACTAAAGCGCCTGACAAACACACACTCACGATGCTGTTTTTCGAGAATTGGTGAAATATATTATTACAGTCATCTATTCTTTTTTAAATCGTGCAGAATCCTAGCTAATTGTTCCCATTCTCCTTTTCGCGCATGCCTGTGCGCCACCTCCCATACTAGTAAATAGTGAACTACGTTTTGGACTCATTAATGCGCACCTTCTTCACTGGGCGAGTCGTCATCTGATGACTCAAAATTCGGTAAATATCGTTCTATTTCGTGTATAAATTGCTCCAATGATATTTCTTTAAGGTCTCCTATTAATCGCTTTATACAACAAATACACTCTATATCATCCGCATGCGATGTTAAGTATTTTTCACAAAGACGTATTCCTCCCCCATACTTATTAACTAGATTATTTAATAATATTCATAAATTCGGTTGAAGAAAAAATAATAATTATTATTAATACTATTAATAATATATAAAAAAAAAGATCTTACCATTTCGATATGTTGCTTATTGCAAACTTTGTTTCAAGTACTGTATCTTCTTAGTAAAATTTATTTGCTTATATTCAAAATGTGAAGATATGTGAAGATATGCTTTTTTTATACACACATGATTAAGTAGTCTACTATGTATCGTTTTATAACTTAATAAACTAGTTTTTATCCCATTTGTTTTTATTCCAAATTTTTTTACATGTTATACAGAAATATTACTTTTCAAAACTTCCTCGCTCTCAGAATTTTAATTATTATTTATTGCTATTTCCTGAATAATAAATCAATCTAACAAGATCACAATTCACCTTTTCATTCCTACTCACAAACATTTTTCACACTTATCATATACATCTAATCTTTTTATTTCTTTGCAGTAGAAACCGATGGCAGTCAGATCCGTTACAGACCACGTACACGCACATGTAATGAAACGGAAGTGGAGAGGAGCTTCTGCAATTGTACTACATCAAACTGTTTTATTCCTAAATAAAATCATATTTCTGAATAATACATGTTTCTAATGTAATTTGTACTTCTTTCTTTCTATATGAATTAAATATATATAGATGTCTTTCTTTCTATATATAATTTGCACATGCGAATTCTACTGCAATATTTATCTGTTACAATGTATACGAAGGTTACCTGTCTAGACTGCATCCCGCAATTTTTTTTAACACTAGGTCACTGTCAGAGACATGGAAACGGTGTAATTACAGGTTTTATCAATGAATCTGTATATCTATTTTCCTTTAGCTTTAACAATTAAAATTACAATTGAGAACATCAAGTTTTTATATAAAAAAGAATGTAAAGATTTCCCTTTTTTTTTGTAAGACATGTATTTGTTAAATAACTAGGAATCTTTTCCATTCTAAGGATATAAGAACGTGTAGGTATGACTTATTAGCATACTGAATTTGTATAAGAGTATACAATCTCTTTAAACTTATTTTAACTATGTAAAAAATCATCAATTTATATCTAAATCCTTTGTTTCAATGGAAATTAAAAAATTAGATACGATGCAATTTACATCTTTACGTCTATAAAGGTCATTTTTATCTGCATATAAAGCAACAGGTTTTTTTCAAGCTAGATTTACTTTTAGCATACTTACTTACTTAAATCATTCCATAAGAAACAAATCGTTAATTTATAGAATGATTTTGGACATACTCACTTTTGTCATTAAAATGTGTCATCTGAAGCTTCCTTTAGAAACGTAATACTTAGTAAAATACATGCACATGTTTTGAAATATTTAAAAAAATATATAATTTATTTATCTGAATAATACAATGTATCTAAAGGTCACCTGTTCCCGCAATACAGCTCATATTCGCTAAAATTGTTTTGTTACTTTGTAGTCTGCATAATTATACCTGTACATAAAATTTTTTATTTACTATTTCTTCATTATACTTGCAGTATAATTAGCTAAATAAATGGTATTTGTTTTGCAAGTCATAGTAATTAAACTAATAAGTATTAATATTGTTTACAACTAGTACTGCAGTATTTGCCTGTTACAATGTATACGAAGGTTACTTGTCTAGACTACATCCCGCAATACAGCTCATATTCGCTAAAAGTTGTTTGTTACATTGTAGCATGCATAATTATACCTCTAGGTCAGTCCCAGACCAATAAAAAAACAGATTCGCGCGTTTCAAGGCGTCTTCATGGTATATAAGAGTTGCATAAAACGCATTTCGACTCAGTTATACCGGGGCTAGTCCGTCGTCGGTAAGCATAATGTACGAGTGAATGTGTGAGTGTGAGTGTGTGAGTGTATTGCAGTATGTGTTTTAGGGTTGGTTGTTTTAGTGTGTGTTTTAGTTTGTGAGAGCGATGAACGGCTCCTCATGTTGCACACCCCTAACACAACTTTTTTTTTGATGTCTACGATGACGACTCATGTATACTGTGTGATGAGGTGTGCTACGTAGACGAGTAGTCTTTTTTTACTGTATCTATTTTATCTATTGTACATATTGTACATATGTTGTATATATTGTATATATTGTATAGAATAAATTATTTCCTGTCAGTATCTTACTGTCTTCGCTGCTGTTAACATGTGTGACCCAAGCTTACTAACGTATGTACTAAATCAACATGGTTGATTATTGATATTTTTATGTATATATTGTATAGAATAAATTATTTCCTGTCAGTATCGTACTGTTTTCGCTGATGTTAACATGTGCGACCCAAACTTTTATTATCCTCAGTATTACAACTGTTTCGATAAAAGATTACTAACGTATCGAACATGGTCTGGAGTTCACTCACCCTCATCGCTTGCTGCAGCAGGATTCATTTCCACATCTTCAGACGATACGGTTGAATGTTTCATGTGAATAACCCGATGGCAGCCAGTTGTCAATCCGTTACAGGAACATCTACAATGGGCACTGCACGTATGCCCAATTACTTGCACCACGCAGATGTACTGAAACGGAAGTGGAGAGGACCTTTTGCACTTGTACTAAATCAAAATGTTTTATTCCTAAAGAAAATCATATATCTGAGTAATATATTTGTACATGTCTGTCTCCATGAATTAAATATATTAACATATCGTTTTCTTTTATTTTGTGGGTGGGCACAAAAGTGGGTAAGAGTAGCAAGCAGGTGTCTAAGCATAAAGTAGGTCACACGGATGTAATTGTGAAACAGGAAAGCGTGGTCGGATAGCCTTGTAATAGTGGAACAGAAAAGCGTAGCTTGTGACCTGTGGTAATGATATGTCGCACAGATAGCCTTGTAGTAGTGGAACAGGAAATCGGGGTCTGTGACCTTGGTTTTGTGGTAATGATATGTCATAGGGATAGCCTTGTAGTAGTAGAACAGGAAAGCGGGGTCTGTGACCGTGGGTTTGTGGTAATGATATGTAAGTAGGTCACACATTGCGCTTTTTTTGACCTTGGTACGGTGGGAAACCGGTTTTTGTGGCAACCTTGGAAATGTGGGGCCTTGGAAATGTGGTGGTGGTGTGTGTGTTCCAAAAGTCTCCAATCTTACCTACTGATGTTCTTTTTCAAAGATTTGTTGTTTGGTCTGACGAGGTACACTTTAGCAGTGCTGGTATTTTTAATCGCAAAAATACATAGAGTTTGATCTGAGAGTAACCCACAACATTGTTTTCACGAGAACGACAAAGAAGGTTTGACTTTAATGTATCTTGTTTCATATTGGGTAGTAAAATTGTATGGTAAACTTTAAACGGAAGTTTTAGTGCCAATAGATATTTACAAATTTTGGAAAATGGTGTACCAGAAATAGAAGGTGATGTGACATTAGCACATTTAAATCAAATATATTTACAACACGGTGCCCACCACGCTGAAATTGGATCTGTTAGATGGTCACCCAAATCACCTTATTTGTCAGTTCTAGATTGCTTTCTTTGGGGATATCTTAACAATAACATTTATAGAACCCAATATCAAACTCTGGCAGATTTATGCAACTCCGTTGATAGGGCTCTTATGGGACTACAGTTGGGGCCTGTTAATATTATAAATGCAATAAGGCGGATCAGAACAATGTGTGAAACTTGTTTAAGGCACAATAACGATCAATTTTTTATAGGCTAGTTTTATAATGTTTTATTTCTACGTTATCTAATTGGAACCAACCATTAAAAAGTTTAAATTTGTAATAACGTAAATTTTGGGCAGAGTTTTATATATTTTTGGAAAGCTGAGGACAAAGAAACGGAAATAATTATAGAAATGTACGCCACTTGATTCTAATATCTATCAGTATCAGTTCTCACTTTATTTCTACTTACTTATTTGCTAACAGAAATACGAGAAGGTCCCAAAATGTCAAATTTTTAAAATCGCCTTGTGTATCAAAAACGAAACATACCATGGAAATTGTGTACTCCGCAAAACCATCGAAATCGGGACACACGGTACATTAGACTAACAGGACAAATCTGAATGAATGCAAAGATACACATAGTATTCCTTCAAGATATACTGATATTAATAAATCATAAAGCTATAAATCAAAACGTAGTTTAGTAAATAAGAATATATGTTAAAAATGGGCACCGTAGAATTGCATTATAGAACAAGTGAAATGAAGTTCAACATATCACGCTTTAAAGAATATTATAGTGACAGGGTTTGATCACAAGCTGTGGTTTGCTTTGAAGGGCAAATCTGGTAGTAGTCGTTCCATCGTGGCTTAAAGTCGGCGGGTTTTATTTGGTAATCAAAATACGTCCATAACATGCTGCATTTAATCTTTCATAATCAATACGACCATGCTATGTTATAAGTACGGCTTCTATTCAGTTACACTCAGATTCATGCAGTGGACATACAGTTGTGGTGACGCAACAACCTGAGGTAGACTAAACGCCAAGTACGAAGACACCAAGCTGCGCGAAAAAATCACGTGACCGTGTACTATTCAACCAGAAAATATTAGTTTTTTTTTAAGAAAAGTAAAAGTTACGTTTTGTACATTTTTTAGTTAATAACCTCTTAATTATGATATTTATATTTTATAATTAGGACAATTTAAACAAAAAAAAAACATGTATTTAATTGTAAAAAGTGAAATATAAGGATATGTTACTTGTTCATAAATTTACTCGGAAATATTGTAATTCGCATTTTAATTATTAACTACAGTTCTAAGGGTAAATAATTCGTGTCTAAACAGTTCTATACCGCGATGGTTAGAAATAGGTGTAATAGAGGGGGTAGAGTTTTATCGAATTCAAATATTAGATAGTATGCAAGTTCAAATAAAGTTATATAATTTGTTATGAGGAAAATATAGTATACTCAAATAAACAGATGGTTTTTATACAACAAAACAGGTTTTATGGGGTTTGCACAATGATGTTGTATTCATAAAAGCATTGAGCTATGGCAGTAGCATGTTAAAAAGGTCAACACGATGCATATTAGTGCGTTAAAGATAAATAAGAAATTTCACATATAAATCAATATAATTAATCAATTAAACATATAACAGATATTGATTACCTACATGAAGTACAATAATCCTAATGTGTAGAACATGTATAATAATTGGTACAATGCATAAAAACTCTACGAACTATAAAAAGGGTTATGGTATGAAGACGTTATGTTGGTAGATCATAGACTAAGTGTTTAAAAAGTGCTGAAGAGGTTAAAGTGCCTTAGAAACATATCTAAGAACATGAAAAACACATGTGCAATATGAAATTAACAATATAAATACAATAAAATATTACACAATTACTCTACACTTATTTCTTCGTTATCATAATCTGATATAAAATCAGATTCATCCGACGAGTCTCCACTCCTACGTATAATTAATTCCTCACAAACGACATCCATAATATGCTCTTTATTAATGTATTCCTCTTCAATTTCTTTAACATGACGGCACACTTCTTGCCAGTGGCTCTCCAAATCCATCGAACACTTTTCACGAGTTAGTTTTCAACATCGGCTAATTTAAAAGTTGTGTTCTCGATGCCACCCAAGCTTTACAATGGCCCATATTTTTCTATTGGATTTAGCTCGGGTGGTATGGAGGTAGTCGACATACAGAGTGACCATGTTTCGCAAATATAGCATCAATTGAATATTCCGTGTAGCTCGGTTTATTACATTTTATTAAATCATACAGCTCCACTTTTGTTTGGGATTCATCATGTACGATCCCTCGTTCTTGTAACCAAGTTACCATTTCCATTTTTTACTGCTAACGTGTTGTGATAACTTGCATTATCCATAACAATAACTGACTTTTCGAGCAAATTCGGTAATAATTGGTACTCAATCCATCGTTTATAATTAATAAAGTTCATATCGTCGTGATAATCACCTGTTTTAGAGCCCGATTTCAAAACTAAGAGGGCATTATTGATAAATTACATTTTACCACCAGCATGTACTATTATAAGACGTTGACCTTTACCGATTGGACATTTTAAACCTTCGTTGGGATCATCTACCCAGGAATGTGGCGTTGTATGCGATGCATGTATATATGTTTCACCTGTATACACAATGGGTCGCCTTGCTCGATACTTTGTTATTGCTCGTATATAAGCACAACGTAAAGATCGTATATCGTATCGTTCCATTAAACATTTACGATTTTCAACGGTTTTCGTCCATTTAAAACCTATTTTATTTAATAATCTTCTTAAAGACGTTTCCTTCCCAGAGAAACCAATGGATTCGTCATCTTTAATAATATTATAGATATCATTGACGGTTGGTCGTCGTTTCTACGTGACATGAAGATTGTGTACAATGCGTCGGATGACTTGTTCCCTACAATTATCGACAGATGATCTTGGTGCAGGGTTTTCATTCTTTTATTAGAAGTCTTGAACGATTCTACTTCACCACGTTGAATTGCACTCCCTTGTCTAATAATTCTAACGGCGGTACTTTTAGATACTTCAGTTGCTTTCACAACGATATCGTAAAGAAATGTAATCGTGAAAAACTGACAGATGTTAATCGTACGATAATGACCTTCATTCATATTTTATGAAACTGATAAACATTCAAATAATTTCGCGGGCATCTTGCGATAAGACACGCCGCTTCTTTGCTGGAATGTTTGATGTACTATCAGACGATGTATTCGCATCACCCATTATAAACAACGAACTAAATCAATATATTATATTAATACATATTACTGTGGATTACAAATACAACTTACTTGTAAATAAAAGGTGCTGAAACGGAAGGAGTTTTGAAAAAACTTTTACAATTGAAAAAACGTGCAGGAAAAATGAGGTTAGAAAACAATAAACAACACTACATTTTGTGGACGGAACATAATGTCTACTTCTCACTCATATCATTATTCCATTTCTTTTTAATGCAATATTAGGTTTCTGCGCAGGTGTCTTCGTATTTGGCGTTTGCTCTATCAGTAAGTAAACAATCAAGAGTAACATACATGACATTTAATTGAACTATAATTGAGCCGTGACCTCCGATTTTACCGAGGTCAGGATTGAGCTCATTTTTATTAACTCACATCCCGGGCATAAACTGTTATTTTGTCCGCGTTGACATGTTCTATGCGGTTCGGGTACACGCATTTAACGTAAATATATAGGGTATTCCTTTAAAAAATAACCATTGTAGTAATCAGCAGAAAAATATTAGATGTGGCCAATTTAACCAGCTTCAATAGTAATAGTTAACAGTAACATAGTGTAAATTTACATTGTAGTATAATTCCCAACGCTTTGATCATTGACAAAGATCAAAGCTGAGAAAATATTTTTATTGTATACTATACGACCGTAAATTAGTTATTTATTAAACTAAAATTAGTAATTGCCAACGTTTATCTTGCACATTAATATTTTATAAAGCAGAATATTAACTCAAAACATAACCAAATTATTTAAATAAATGAACTTTAAAAACAATTATATTAAAATTTATTAAACACTAGCTATTTCCTTAAGCTTGAAACTTTTGTAGAAAAGCCTTTATCCACGTTCTCTATTTTGAACGAGATTAGATATGCACAGAATTTTCATTAAAGTACTAACGATACGATTCGCTTCTGCTTACCTTTGTGTTATAAAATTATGTAATTAAAAACATTGTAACTTTAAAGCTTGGCGAATAACGTTATCTACTTTAATCTTTATTTAATATGTCGGTCGACCTGCATGGATACCTCACCATATACTGATTGGATTTTATGCGTTAATAATTACACTTATGCACATCGTATTGTTTGAAATCAATGCAATTAGTAATTCTATTTGATAATCCTAGTTTACATGTTTATTAGCAAATTTGTTCGTTTTATTTTAATGTGATTTGGTTAAAGTGCACAATCTGAAACTACGTGTTGAGATTAATGGTGTGTTTCCTGTTCGTATAAATTACTTTGTGATTAAAAAATAATAAATAACCACTACAAAAAGCTCATTTAGAACCTCATGTCAACTTACAATGGCATACCGGAAGAGCTATATTAATGATTTTTCAATGTGAGGGTTGAGTTATCTATACCTGTACGTCAAGATACTGGAAGAAGAAAATCTATTTTTTTGTAAATTTTGAAAAGTTACAATTTAGTCATAAATAACAATTAAAATGCAATATTAGACAAATTATTAATGAATGCGACACAGATACTGGCTTTAATTTAAAATATGAACTGTTTTAGTAAAATATTTGTTTCGTGGTTGTCATAAAGGCTCACACGTGTTTCAATTAGTTTGTGTCAAAGATTTTAATATCTATGAAATTGAAATTATATACTTTACCTATCACCACTGTAGAAAATAGATAAAAACACAACACACAGCATCAGTAAATAGCTCATTACGCACGGTAAACAAATCGCACAGTTTTCGTAAACAAAACGCACAGTTTGAATATATTAACAAATGAAAATATTACAATGTCATATGTATCGACTTCTAATATATTTAATAATTGTACAGTAACCACAAATAATTATTATAATGTTTCTAATGTTAATTAAACCAACGCAGTAGTAAATAGAACAAATTATATCCTATATGATCATCAAAGTTGTAAATATCCTCTATAATTTTGTGAAATTGTTCCAAATAAAATTGTTCAAAAATCTAAAGATGCAATAATATACAGGTACTCTGTCATAACTAGTTTTTAGATCTCTGTGTATGCATGAAATGAACAACAACTAAAATAAAAAATCGACGTGTTTAAGCATCATTTACAATACTTGATAATAATGAAAATATTAAAAGTAGTCCATACTTTTTTGGCACACTGTATATGGTCGTAGGTAAAGTATATTACGTAATGCGTGTTGTAAAGCAATTTACGCACTCATGGAATTTTTCCATTCGTGCGTAATATGCCTTTTACAACACTTATTACGTAATATACTATTACATACTTTAAATTTGCCTATGAGATAGAGGCAAATGACAGTCTCCCTTTCCTTGATACTCTGGTAACAAGAAATGGTAGTAAACTAGATATAGATATTTATCGTAAAGAAACTAGCACTAAAAGATTCATAACAAATGACTCAAATCACTGTAGACAGCATAAACTCGCGGCTTTTAACTTTTTGGTTCATAGATTGCTTAATTTTCCTCTTTCAGTTCAAAATTATAATAAAGAATTGCGCACCATTAAAGGAATTGCTGCATACAATGGGTTTTCGAGATGAAGTGGCATGAATATAGTTAGGAAACAAACACATAGGATGAGGATTAAGAACGTAACTACATTAGGTAACGCTAGAGAACGAATAGAAACAAAGTATGTAAAGTTACCAAACTATCCTGCTTATACAAAAGGTCTACCTAAAATCTTTTCCAAAGTTAGTTTGAAAACAGTCACTACTTTAGATAATAGTTTGCAAACTCTTTTAGGTAATCCAAAAGATAAAGTGGATAAGCAGGATAGGTCGGGAATTTATAAGATTAATTGTAAAAATTGTGAACAAATATATGTGGGGCAAACTAAACGACCTATCAAAATTCGCTTTAAAGAACGTTTAGTAGATGAGGTATCATTAATCAAACATGTTAGTAATAAGCACGAACTTGATTGTTATAAGAGTTTAGAGATCTTCAACATCAAACAAATTCTAATGAATAATGATGATCAAGGACCTTTAGGCTACTCTGTACTCATTAAACTTTCATTACTTTCACTTTCACTTTCACCAGATTAGCAACGAAGCGTTACTCGCTGATGGTATAAATGTTAGTATTTTTCTTTAGTCCGCCCTAGTCGACCGCTGATGATGATAGCGTAGCTATCGAAACGCGTTCGGTGTTTTTTAATTTTGTGAGGTATGTGGGTGTATTTTGTTTCTTACATACTTTAAAATTCAATAAATTCACGATTATTTGATCAATACTAATAAGTTTAGCACTGTGATTATTAATAATTGAATTCATTTTGTAGTGGCTTTTAAAAAACTACATTCTACACTGAGATATAGTTTCTAAAGTTACACTTTATTTTTATCCACTCAAACGATTCTTAGCATTGGGGCTGATTAAGTTTATTTAAACTCAAAGTTAGCATGCGTGCACTTTGTACGTGCGAACTACATTGAACTGTTAATTTGATTGTACCGCGTCTGTATATTTTACCTTGCTTTTGTTGATGGGTGTATACTTTAAGAACTTTAGTGCTAAATACTGGCACCAGTTATACGAGGATCACTGCTAAAGTTCGCGGAATTAAGTACTCCTTGTGATGCTAATGTTCTGCGATTGTCATAATCGTAAAATTTGACATTTTATACCATTAGTACAATTCATAGTTTGATTGTAAACAAAACAGAATATTTCTTCAACATCCTGCCTCTCCAGCAGAAGCAAGGCTTCAGGCAGTTAAAAACAAAAGAGAGTAAAACAAATAGAGTGACGGAAAACAGCACTATCGAAAATAACATTTAATAAATAGTGAATTAGGTGAATTTTTTTTTTCAATATTATCAACCTGAGGAAGTTGACATAATTTAGTTATACTTCTGGTGAATTCACTATCTTGTGTTTTCAAACGTGCAACCCTGACCTTTCCATCTGAACCATGCACCACCTCCATCACTCTAGCTAGCGGCCAGTTGAGGGCTGAAGTATTTTCTTCTTTTATAAGCACTAGATCAGTTTCCTTTAAATTAATAGAAGGTTTCAACCATTTTGGTCTATTCTGTAAACGATTAAGATAGTCGACTGACCATCTCTTCCAAAAAATCTGTTGTATTTTGGAACATTGTTGCCAAAATGTAAGTCTATTGTCAGGAATATGCGTAACAAATTTATCGGGAAAGGCTGTTAAAGCAGTACCTATCAGAAAATCACCAGGAGTCAGAGAATGGTAATCGGAAGGATCATCAGAGAGGGCGCAGAGAGGTCTCGAATTTAGAATTGCTTCTATTTGGATTAACATTGTAGAAAATTCTTCAAGATTCCCAGAGTCCACCCTAATGCGGAGACCTGGGTGGTATAAATTTCCACTGGATCTCATTAGAAAAAAGATAGGATAGAATATACATAATTTGAAGAATTTTTAAAAAAGTCATACAAATCTCTAAGATACTTTTTAGAACCAATAAAATTTGTAGCGTTATCAGTATAAATTACTTGAGGGTTTCCTCTCCGTGAAATAAAAAGTTTAAGTGTCACAAGAAAAGCTGCGGATGATACATTAGATACGAGTTCTGTATGTACGGTTTTGTTACCATACAAATAAAAGAAGCAATATAACATTTTTGAATTGGAGCTTTTCTCAATCTGAGTGACTTTATAATGAAGGGACCTCCAAAATAAATTCCGCATTTTTCAAAAGGCCGCGAAATTTGAACTCTTTTGGCAAGTCTGACATTATTTGTTGAGACACCGTGGAGTTGAACCGAAAATAAAGTATGCAATTTCTGATGAGGCGTTTTACCTGACGAAGGCCACTAAGCGGTCAATATCTCAATTGAAAATTAAACAGAGTATTTTGAGGACCTGCATGCCCTAACCGTTTGTGTTCG
This sequence comes from Vesta saturnalis, assembly GCA_036346205.1. Classification (NCBI taxonomy): domain Eukaryota; kingdom Metazoa; phylum Arthropoda; class Insecta; order Coleoptera; family Lampyridae; genus Vesta; species Vesta saturnalis. The sequence continues at coordinate 3,942,297 of JARFJB010001138.1, read as the reverse complement.
TGAAGTAACATAAGATTAACTATATAATTATTTGGTGGCGAGAGAACAGGATGCTTTTCTTCATAACTAATATCAGCGTTTTGTAATATACCACCTACACGAATTAAATCATCAGGTTCAATGAGAAGTTTAAAAGAAAGAGCTGTTTATTTGAAAGACATTTATTATTAGAGAGTTATTTCTTTAGAGAAATGTTCTTTTTGAAGAGTTTTTAAAATAAAATTTAAAGACTTCGAGAGTTCTTGAACCGATAAAGGTCCAACAATGTTATTGATGGGAGTTTTTGAGTTATAGATAAATCGAAGAATGTAAGCTAGGGACCTTTGGATGCGAGAGAACGATGACACTTTCGAAAATATAGATACCCAAAAATTGGTAGGAGTTTCAGCTGAAACTAAACAAATCTTTCGTTCTTCAGGAGGATTACTTAATTCTATAATTTTTTCTTGATTTGTTAAATTAAGTTCAGGATAATCTGTGGACCAAAACACCAAAAGTTAAGAGCTTCTGAATTAAATTCACCTCTTGACAGCGTATCTGCGGGATTTTGTTTAGATTTAATATATTGGCAATAACACCCTGACGTTAATTCTTGAATTTGTGATACCTGGTTTGCGACAAAACTATTCCAGCGAGAGGGATGACTTGTACACCACAATAATGCTATTTGTGAATCAGTTCAAAGATGCACTAATTCGACTGCGAGATTATCATAGATTTTTAGAAGTTTGTTCACTAATTTTGAAAGTAATACCATAGCACATAATTCGAGTTTGGGTATAGTAATGGTTTTGAGAGGTGAGATATGAGATTTTTACCTATATTAACATGCAAGATACTGACCTGTCCGCATATTTACTGGGAGATAAATGCAACCACCATATGCAGCAGTACTTGAATCAGAAAAACCATGAATTTGAATTGAATTTATCACTTTATCTAAAAGGAGGAAGCGAGGAATTCCAAGATTTTTAAATTGGGAGATACTTTTGAAGAATACCTGGTATTCCTTTAAGATGATCTCGTCGCAGATTCTTGCATCCCAATAAATTTTTAACAAGTAAAGTTTTTGCATTAAAATTTTATCTTTGACTATCACTGGATTAACAAGACCAAGAGGATCGAAACATTGTGCTATCGTAGGGAAAATTTTTCTTTTGGTAATGTGATTCTCAACTTGAGTGTCAGGAGATGATATTTGAGAATTATCTGAAGAGGGGTTCCAAGGTAATCCTAACAATTTACAAGGTGGCCTTGTAAGATTAATATTAAATTCGGATATGTGTTCATGAGAAATACTGTATAAAAATTTATTCGAACTGGAACACCATTTTCTTAAATAAAATCCCTAGTGACTTAGGAGTAAATTTAATTGAGAGTAAAGAGTTTTCAGTTCATCATAACTATCGCATCTAGCTAAAACATCATCCATATATATTTGAGCAAGAAGAGCATTAGATGCAAGGGGGTATTGTGTTCGTTGAATAGCTATTTCTTTCAAAACACAAGTGTCGACAAAGGGTGCAAAATTTGTCCCATATGTGATGGTGAGAAGCTCAATACATGATAAAGGATCTTGGGGAGATAACGCCAAAGATAATTTTGTGAAAAGACTTGATCTGGGTTTAACCTAATTTGCCTGTAAATCTTCTCTATGCCGGCGGTGAGTACGAACCTAAATGTACGAAAACGACAAAAGATATCATATAAATCAGGTTATACACGATAAACTTTTAAGGTAACATCATTCAGAGGGAAACCTGATGATGTTCTACATGAAGCGTCAAATACAACTCTGAGTTTGATAGTTGAACTCGACCCTCGTATGACACACAAGTGAGGGATGAAATATTTATTTTCGCTAATTTTGTTAGTGCGGGAGAGATGAACAATCCTAGCGTGATTTAGAGATTCATCTATACATTTTTTATACTCTATAAACAGATTAGGTTCTTTCTCGAATCTCTTTTCAAGACACAGAAATCGTCTTTGAGCAAGATTTAGTGATTCACTAAGCTTGCAGTGCTCAGTGGGTGATTTAATTTATTTGAAAGCGACCATTTACGAGAATTTTAGTTGTATGAGTGAAAATTTGTTCATAAATGTCATCTTCGGTAGTGACAACAGACATATTTGGCATTTCTTCAATGTTCCAAAAACTTGTAAGGATAGAATCGAGTTCAGTATCGTTTTCAGAGAATGTAGTTACGTGATAAGGATATTTCCTGAGACTAGGGAGTAGGGAGATTTTTACCCATTTTTACAAACCCATACGTTAATAGATCATAATAAACATCCGCTCCAAGTAAAACTTCAATTTCATTCGGACTGGAAAAATGAGGGTCTGCGAGGTTTGAAAATATGTGATCCGGAATTTTTAATTTTCTTGGACATATGGGAGTTTGTGGTAACTTATCTGTAATTTTGACAAGTACTACACAAGATACTTTAAATCTTTTTGAGCAATTAACATTAGAGTGCAAAAGTATAGTAATCATTTGGCTCGAGAATGTGAGACTGAGAAATTCCAAAAATATTTAAATTTTTATTATATGTACTATAACCTAATTTGTCATCTAAATGTAGAGTTATAATGGAGTTTTGACTTCCACTATCCATAAGTATTCTAATTTGAATGGGTTCCTTTTGTTTTGAGTAGATAGTAGCTTGAGCTGTAGCTAAAAGTACGTGAGAGTTTTTTGTAGATAAAGCTGAGATATTATTTGAACTACAGGATTGATCATTCACTTGAGCTAAATTCTCTGAGGTTCTGTTGTGATTATTACGAGATGGAACCCGAGAAGTAGAGCATTGATTATCCTAAGGTGAAGTGTGATGTTGCGTTTTCTGAGAGTGACTGGCAAAGGATTTTGACTGTTATCTTGACGAGAATTTGCATTTACTGCAGAGGAACAACCTGAGGATATATGTTGAGATTTATCAGATGCGACATTTTGATATTGGTTTTGAGAATATGAATTGTTTTGGAAATTTTGAGCATAGTTCTTTTGAGGAATTTGATTTAAGTGTAACAAGGTGTGATGCTTTTTATTACACTGTGGACAACTTACACTTGAGGTGCAATTTTCAATCAGATGTTTATTACCTAAACAATTTAAACATTAATGTTGAGATTTAATGAACGCCAATCTATCTGGGAGAGAAAGTGGTATACATTTTTTGCAAATATATATTATATGGGTGTTATCGTTACAATATGAGCAAAATATGATTTATTTTTGCACGTTATGATTAAAATTATTGGAATGTAATGATACTTTATTAAACCTTTTTTCTATTTTAATATCAAGACTAGACAGATTTTCGAGTACTGTGCATCTCTTTTCTACAAACTCGAAAAACTCATCTAACTTAGTCGACGCTTTAATATCTCTTTCTTCCTCGAATATTTTCTTAGAACTATAATCTAGCTTTTGCTGAAAATTGAAAATTCGTAATGCTTCAGCACTTTTAAAGTTTTAAGTTTTTCAGTGACTCTAAATTACTTTGACAAGTAATGGCGAAATCTTTCAAATTCTGTGGATTACACATTGTTATAGTTGGAGCATTTAAAATATTACTAAAATAAGAATTCACAATTTTATTTTTATTTTCAATCTTTGCTGTAACAGTGAAACTGCAGCAACAAAATTATCACTAGTTACTTTTAATGAATTTACAATACTTAAAGCTTCACCTTTTAACAATGTCTTTAAATAATAAAATATTTCAACATTTGCAAATTGACTATTTGTATCAATAAGCGAGGTGAACAGATCAAAAAATGTTTGCCATTCAGAAAAATTACCAGAGGATTGAGGTAATTAATTTGCGGCAATTTTATTTTGGGATAACAGTGAGATGCGATACTGACATTGCCATTTTGAGAAGTGTGACTATCAGAGAAAATGTTATTTTTAGGAGATAATTCTTCCATAGAATTTCTAATTGCAGCAAGAGTATCAAAATACTTGATTTCGATCTCGTCCCTATCCTCAGGATCTGTTTGATCCCGTATATCAATTAAATAATTTTCAATTTCATCTTGAGCATTATTATATTTCATAAATGCATCTTGCAAAACCTCTTCTCTTGACTTAAATTTATTGGTATCATTTTCAATACCTTTATTTTGCAAAACCCAATTATGAAACCTAGTAATTTGAGCCTTAGCACTTGTGCGATTTTAACTTTAACATATCCATTGTGACAATTAAAACTAATGAAATACGCTTTAAGTAAATTAAATAAAGATTCATATAAAAGTAAAACACAAAATGTTCTTTATTGTGAACTACTTGGGAAAATACCTGAATCCTCTTGGAAAGTTGAAAATTCACTTAGTTCTTCTTGGAGATTTGAATGTTCACCTTCAAATTAAACTACATTCGGCTTCCTTAAAAGACTGCGATTCACCAAATCGTAACTGATTTATCCTGGCTCGATGTAGGATGTAGGAAACTAATTTGTCCGGCTCTATGGGACCAAAAATGTAGGATTTTTGTCCTACACTCTTACTTTATTTGAGAACACGAAGGACTATGGAATTTTAGAAAACACTTTCTTTATTAACACAATTGAACTTCAATACAAAACTACGCTAATATTATACAATGTCCGACTCCACCAGAATTCGTGAAATTCTTACACACCCAAATAGTAATTAAATGTGCACATAAGTGAGAATGATAGAGATATTTTTTAAGCTTAGGATATGATTATATTTAGAGATCGAGTGAGTATTTTCGGAGAATTAAAATAAATTTGTGAAAAACTAAACTAACTCGTGTTACATTTTTTCCGTAACTACAACAACAACGCAATTCATTATATATATATATATATATATATATATATATATATATATATATATATATACACCAGGTTGGAGAATATTTCTTCAACAATGGGTGTTCCAAAATTAACCTAAACCAATAAAAGTGGTGAGCTCTCGAAGCGTTTCAATGAAAATGATTGCTGGTTTTTTCGAAAAAACCTACTTCAATTTATCTCCCCCAGGTGATCGGTGAAATTAGAAAAAACGATATAAATAAGCAAATCATTCTACATCATAACAATGCAAGTGCGCACACAGCACCACAAACCACAGAATTTTTAACTAGTCAAAATTTCAAATTAATGACTCATTGCCCATATTCGTCTGATCTGTCTCCCAATGACTTTTTTTGTTCTAGATCATCAAAAATAAAATGCGTAGCAAGTGTTTTTCATCACCTGAAGAGGCCGTTGAATCTTTTAGTATTAAATTATTTTTTTGGGATTTTTAATGGTGTATTAATTATACAACTATTTCAAGTTTATCGTCATAATGTAAATGTTAAGAGTAGAAAATTTGTCAAATTTGAAAATTCAAACATAAACATAAGCCTTATGTTTATGTTAGCATAAAGCAGGCTTATGTTTATGTTTGAATTTTTCAAATTTGACAAAATTTTTACTATCTTTAAAATTTAACATTACTGACAAGATAACTTGTATCGAAACGTTTATTGTATAATTTAAGTACACCATTAAAAATCCCAAAAGATAAGTATTTTATTATGAGTTAATGGTGAAAGTTTACATTTTCATATTTTAAAGTACTTGTTTTGGAGGTACCTCGCTCATAGTGGTAAAAATATTTTGAAGATTGGTTTTACCGAATGCAAAAGTGTATAAGATCTTAAGGGAAATTATTTTGAAAAACAATAACATTTTTTACTCATTTTAGCAGTGACCCTCGTAAATTCGACCGTAAAGTTATGTTGATACACGTAAGATGCTGGCAATACAGTGTGTCACGATTTCGTTATTTTAGTAGTTTTTGAAAGATATCTTTATTATTATTAAAAATAGAAGTTTGCAGTTTTTACATTCGCATACTACTATGTTGACCTAGATTTTACGGCAAAATCGAAAATTTAGTATCTTCTTTTGTTTCCGACTTATAACCCAACAACGATATTTCTACACTTTTTTTCAAGGTCTTATTCTCGCTTAATACTATTATACGGATATATTTCGTCACCGGTGCTTATACATTGCGAAGTGCCGAATTCAGTGACGTACTTAGAATTTTTCTAGAGGGTGCGTTTTTTGAGTAATAATATAAATTTGCATTTTTGCAGTTCTTTCGTAGCTTTTCAAAAATATAAAACATCTTCCAAATATTTTTTTTCGACAAGACCGTGCCCCAGCTCATAATGCTTTGGCAGGATTGTCTGTATTTATATTTGTGAAAAGCTAAGAAAGAACTGCAGCTGATAGTTGCCATGCCAACCATGATTCCCATTTAATAAAATTCAAATCTATATTATTACTCAAAAACCGCACCTCTTAGAAAAATTCTAAGCACGCCACTGAATTCGGCACTTCGCAATATATAAGCACCGGTGACGAAATATACCCGTATAATAGTATTAAGCCAGGTATTGCGTCGATGTAAAATGAAGACTGTCACCTTTTTGCCCCCAACATCTTTTTATACATGTCGCGTCTCCAGTATATCAATACAAATCCTCCAATAAAAATTCATATACAACACCCTTTAGATGGTCTTGGTTACATTTATTTGCTTATGTTTCCATCTAATGCGTTAAATAACACAAATTTCAGGATAATCTATCAGGTTGAGGCATAAGTAATGGCGTTTTTAATTTATATATATATATATATATATATATATATATATATATATATATATATATATATATATATATATATATTGCTACAAAATTTACAACGTATTAATCAATTATATATTCTCCGTTATTATTAACAACTTCCTCCCAGGGTTCAATAAGTTTCTCGATACCTCTACGGTAAAAATCGTTCGGCCTTGACCAAAAAAATTATCCAACCAAGTCCGTAATTCCACACCATTATTGAACGAAACACCCCGCAAACTGTTCGAAAGTGATCGAAATAAGTGAAAATCTGATGGAGTCAAATCAGGAGAATATGGAGGGTGCGGCAGTACGTTCCAACCAAGCGTTCGAATTGATCTCTTTGTCATATTAGCAATGTGAGGACGAGCGTTGTCGTAATGAAGAAGAAGGTCATGGTGTTTAGTAATGTTGTTTAGTGTAATTATAAAAAATTAAGAAAAATTGCAGACCGCAAAACAAGTTTGGCGTCAAAATGAAAATTAAAAACATTGAAATGAATTCCCGACTTTTTTATTATTCGTGTCAATTACAGTTAAACAAGTAAATTATAGAAGTTACACTCAAACATTTAGTATCCTAATCACTTTTACATTAGAGATGAAGAATAACAAGCATCGTTCAATTCTAGGAACACTTCTAAACGAGACATAATTACCAAGATTTATTTTTGTTTGGATTATTACCAAAAAATATAATTGGGGGTTATATTTCCGCCTGGTATAGAGTACGCGGTGATCCAACAGATTTAAAAGTCGTTAATTTCACTCAAATCAGCAACCGTAAAGAGCGTATAAATGTTTAAATGCTGAAACTAGAAAGGTACTTAAGCGTGGACAAATATACCACTAGATGAAAACTAGCAAGTGTATTTCCGGTTTGACATTCAGTTAATGTCAGAAAATGTGGAATGAACATTGCAAACTAAATAAGATAGCAATAAGACATTAGTATTGTTAACAATTGTTTTAATATATTAAGCTTATTTTAATAGCTAATAAATTTGGAATTAATTAAACTACAAAATATCCCTAATGCCTTTCAAAGAATGTAAGTATTTTTTTATTAATTCATCGAGTCAATGTAGTTATCGCATATTGTAACCGTCTAGATTAGAAAACGATATATATATATATATATATATATATATATATATATATATTGCTACAAGAATTTACAACGTATTAATCAATTATATATTCTCCGTTATTATTAACAATTTCCTCCCAGGGTTCAATAAGTTTCTCGATACCTCTACGGTAAAAATCGTTCGGCCTTGACCAAAAAAGTTATCCAACCAAGTCCGTAATTCCACACCATTATTGAACGAAACACCCCGCAAACTGTTCGAAAGTGATCGAAATAAGTGAAAATCTGATGGAGTCAAATCAGGAGAATATGGAGGGTGCGGCAGTACGTTCCAACCAAGCGTTCGAATTGATCTCTTTGTCATATTAGCAATGTGAGGACGAGCGTTGTCGTAATGAAGAAGAAGGTCATGCTGCCGATGGGGTCGTTTTTACCGAATAGCTTCGTAGAGGCGATGCATTTGTTCAACATATAGCTCTGCATTGACTATTTGGTTACGCCCGAGCAATTCATAGTCGAACCAAACGCATAACATCGTCTTTCTAGTGTGAAGATCTTGTTTCGCTCTAGGCGTCGCTTGTTTATTGGGACTTAGCCACTGCTTTCTCTACTTCATATTCACATACAAACAAAATTTCTCGTCGTAGGTAACGATTCGGTGGAGGAACCTGAGATTGTGACCATGAGTAGCACAATTCCGAGCGAGCAATCCAGCGGAACATGAGGAACCCAAGCACCATGTTTCTGAACTTTTGGTAAGGATTTTAGATGTCGACATATCGTTGATTGGTCACATTCCATTTCCTGGGCCAACTCCCTAGTTGATTAGCATGACTGTTCACGAAGAAGTTGATTCAATTGCTCTTCATCGAACCTAACAGGACGTCCTGAACTATCCATATCATTAAGGTCGAAAGTTCCGCTTTTAAAATGTTTAAACCAGTTTTGCATCTTCACCTTAAACATTGCAAATCTCACGAGCAGTTTCACTGGTTTTGGCACCTCGATTAAACGCAAATAGAAGATAATGTCGGTAATGGTGGTTTTTTTCTACTTGACATTCCATTATAATAAGATTAAACTTAAACAATTAAGAACGAAATACAAAAGCAAAAACACTATATGACAGAACTATTAATTATTATCTCACAAGCTGAATATTAAGTAATCAAAATTTTGTTATTTCAGAGCCAACTTTTAAATTAAAAAAAAACGCCTCATGCTATGAATTTCCACTTTAATAATTTTTGCAAAACTTAGATATCCTAATATAACTGACCGGATAAAAATCGATTACATCAATTTTTTTTATTTGATACTAAACTTTTTAATCCGCCATAAAAAATAGTCTCCGTAAGAACCTATTATTTGTAAAACTAATATGTAATTTTGATTGACCAAAGCATAATCTTTCAAACGCTGTTTAATTTGTTTAAATTCTTAACAATTTTTATCTGCTGCCTCTCTTTGTCATTTACAAAACCACATGATCAAGGTTGTAAGCAGCGGGGGCTCGTTATCTTCTACAATTTCTAAATTGGGCTTTAAATTTGTTATTCATGTAAATAGTAATTTATACTCCATTAAAATTTAAAAGTTAACAGTTTTAAATGTTAATTTGTAAACTTATTTTGAACTTGAATATATGTGTCATGTTATCTTTACACAAAGTGTTTTTATACGTTTGCAATTTATTTTCAACGTTTTCCAGTGTCGTAGTTTCATTCTTAAATATATCAATTTCTGTTATGAGATCCATGTTCAAATACGAATAATGTTTACTAACTCAATGTATATCTCACTAATTTAATAACAAACATAAAACTTTCTTTCCAAATACACTTAATTTATATATGTAAAAATTAATATGCGACTGTTTGTAACCTCTAACCGGCTCGACCGACCGAGCTCATATTTGGAACGTAAGTTGATCTTGGTCACCATTGGGTTTATGGATATTGAACATACCAATAGGAGGCGTTGGTGACCAAATATTTGAAAAAGCTCTATTTATGGAAACATATTCGGAATATATGTTATTTAGGCAACATAAATTATTGCACAAAATATAATTTGTTGGTAAGTGTAGAAATCCTAACTGCCGGACAAGGTATGGAGATGGGCTAGTGCTTACTGAAAATAAAATAAATGTAACCAAGCAAATTGTTTCACTTTTGGGAAAAGTTTAGAAAAGCATTATTTTAACAAAAAATGTTGAAAAGTTATACTTTGAGCTATAGAAAGGTACAAAAAAATTAACGTGAGAATTTAAATAATTAGGCAAAATTTGCATACGAAAACAGTGATCACCCTATATACTGTATAAAGTTAAGAACGTAGTTTTATTAAAAAACTACATTATAGGACGTAATAATTTCTCACATAGCATCTTTCAAATTCCTGCTTGGTGTTTTGTATACTGTCTGGTATATGTTACCATTGTAAACAGGTTAAAGATAACTAATGTGTTATTATATTTCAAGCACATATAACGATTTTCAATTTGAGCTGCATTAATTTTTTTTTCTGTTAGAGCTTTATTACCACACGTATCCTGATATTTCTGAATAGAGATGGCTATTTATAAAGCAAATTTTCAACTATCTTTGTGTTTACTGCTTTTATGGTTTCGTCGGCAATTATGTGCCAGCTTAGTTTCTGTGGATTATTATGCGCTTGATTACTTATTTATGTTTATTTTGAATCTGAAGCTGTTTTGAAGTGTTAAGTATATGTTATATAATAACGATAATTAAGAGAACTATCTGGTGCATAATTATGTAATACAACGTTAAATAAGCAATTACTTTTAATAATTGTAGGTTATGCTGTAGCGTAATTACTGTTATTAAATGTTTTTAATTCAGACGTAGTACAATTTTTAGTAATTGTCCTCTAACTCAATTAATTATTTGTCATGCAATCACAACCGTGTAAATAATAATCTAAAATAAGCTCAGCTTGGTGTTAAATACATAATAATACTATATAAATTTTGCGTATAATTGAATTAACGTGAGCCATAATAGTACAGAATGATTGAGCGTGTAGCTAAGCTACGGTAGGCTAGGTTTGATAAACAAGTATTAGAAGTGCAGTGCATTTTGTTCACTAATGATTAACTAATTAAATTAATTACTAAAAAACGATCACGTAACCTTTTGTTACATTATGTATTTTCTTACTGTTTGCTCAAGCTCGTGTGAATTTATTAAAATTTACAATTAATACGTACTGCTTAAGTATAAATGAGGTACCAAGGCCTATCACAACGGAATTAAATATTTTCTCAAATTTATCTCTGACATTTTTATCTTTGAAATTTACATTTAAATCTGCTGACAATCGTGATATATGCATAACTTTTTTAACATTAAATTGTACATTTTCTTTACGTTTTATACAATTCTTTTGTGTAATCTAACTTGTCTTGAATTTATGATAGTCATTGTTTCTTTTGAATTCTGGTTGTTTAAATTTGAATTTCTTTTAGCGTTGAATTGCTCGTTTTCTAATCTAGACGGTTACAATATGCCATAACTACATTGACTCGATGAATTAATAAAAATACTTACATTCTTTGAAAGGCATTAGGGATATTTTGTAGTTTAATTAATTCCAAATTTATTAGCTATTAAAAATAAGCTTAATATATTAAAGACAATTGTTAACAATACTAATGTCTTATTGCTATCTTATTTAGTTTGCAATGTTCATTCCCACATTTTCTGACATTAACTGAATGTCAAACCGGGAAATACACTTGCTAGTTTTCATCTAGTGGTATATTTGTCCACGCTTAAGTACCTTTGTAGTTTCAGCATTTAAACATTTATACGCTCTTTACGGTTGCTGATTTGAGTGAAATTAACGACTTTTAAATCTGTTGGATCACCGCGTACTCTATACCAGGCGGAAATATAACAAAAATAAATCTTGGTAATTATGTCTCGTTTAGAAGTGTTCCTAGAATTGAACGATGCTTGTTATTCTTCATCTCTAATGTAAAAGTGATTAGGATACTAAATGTTTGAGTGTAACTTCTATAATTTACTTGTTTAACTGTAATTGACACGAATAATAAAAAAGTCGGGAATTCATTTCAATGTTTTTAATTTTCATTTTGACGCCAAACTTGTTTTGCGGTCTGCAATTTTTCTTAATTTTTATAATTACACTAAACAACATTACGTACATTGCAAACAAATTGCATCAGCATGTTTCATGGATATTTTATCGATTCATTAACTGATAGAAACTTTAGTAAATAGCTGGTAATCCTATTCCTATTATTAATCAACCACATTTGTTAAAATTGGTAAAATATATATTTTTCTAATAAACACCTGTGTAACTGCAATTTCACTGAATACAACCATTAATTACACTTTTATTGCAATGCTTTAAATTTTCGCTGTGATATTAGACTTTTTGAAGCTCACAATTGATTTATATAGGTTTTGTAATTTTTTATAACTATACAATATTTGTAATATTAAATAAAGTAGTACTATGACAGGTGCTTCGAGAATCCTGGCATTTGCGAATCGTATTCCGACAGACATTACATTTGTGCAGCCTAAAACTCCACGATTTGTATATCCTACTGCATTCATTTCATTACAAGTCTAGACCTACTGAAGTCATGTCTCCCACTCCTATATTCCCGCTTGGTTAAATAAATAATCCATCTTTAGAATACAACATTCACTTTACAGTTTCTTCCAATGTATTATGTCGAAAACTTTTGCTTTATATAACGCAATAACCAATAAATATATTTTGGATATCTAAATCAAAAGATAAGAAAATGGTTTAAAGACAATCTTTCGTGACTGAAGAAGTTCGTTTTCACGTTTGCAATTTTTGCATTTTAAAAACATTACATACACTCTGCTTACCTGGCTAAATATTATATATATATATATATATATATATATATATATATATATATATATATATATATATATATATATATATATATATATATATATATATATATATATATATATATATATATACAGGACCGCCATAAAGTTGGACACATATGGCAAAAATTTTAATATTGAAATTTCTGAAAACTTTATTGGCGGTTCGTTTCTGCATGTCTGTCAACCAAAAAATTGTGGCATTTGTCACGTGATCATAGATTTATCGAGAATTTTGAAAAATGTTAACCTTGATGCCGATAAATGGGTTAATTTGACATGATATCAAAAAATTGTATTAAGAAAATGTATTTAGAATGCAGCAAAGACCCCATATACCAATTTTCAACCAAATCAGAAAAAAAATGAAAGATACCATTTATTCCCCTCTGCTTTTATTATGAAACATCATAAAATCTTGTTCTACCTGGAAACGAATTAAAATAAAAATCATAAAATTGTAAATATTTCAAAAACCGTTTCAGATAGACAAATTTGATTATTAGAAAAAATGTAGATCTTTCAATTTTCTTTCCAATAATGTAATAATATACAGGGTGGGGTATTTAAGATAAGAAAGTTATTTACATTTAAAACAAAAAAACTATAAACTCATATTTCTGGTACACCCTGTATAACAATAAAATAAGTCATAATATTTCTTAAAAGATCAATGTCTGCACTAATTACATGCGGAGTTACAAATTCATAGCTTTGGTAGTAACCTCAAAATAAATTTTTGAGGTACGACGAATTAATCAAATCAAATAATTTGGATCTAAAAGCACAAATATTTCAAAAACGGTTAAGTTAAGCTATACGACGTCTAATAGAAGGTGGTTGTTTTTCAGAGTAGAAACGAAATCCACAGTACATACTATACCGTTCCATTTAGAATAAGAAAGATAGATTATGTACCGCTGTTATGGAACACTCTGTATATGCGAACATATTTTTAGGTTATAGTGTCCTTGAATTCAAGCAACTTTTGTATAAAACATTTTTTTCTACTGTGCACAGTTTAGCCGCAAATTCACTTTGACACACTAATGAGCAACCCTGTATGTACGGTGATATTGGACCAAATTTAAGTAAATATAAGTTGAAAAATAAATTTCAACTGAAAATGACTTTTCGTTTAAAAGATACAGGGTGTCAAAGTTTAAAGAAATAAAATATTTTTTGGTTATAACTCGTGTAAATTTAAACCGATGTTGATGAAACTTGGCATGAACAATAAACACACAAAAATCTTTAATTTGGCTATTTCAGGTTTTGTAGATGTTTTCCAGTGGCGTAGATACTCAGGGTTGGCCCCATTTTTCCCTCTCTATCTATTATGCCACTGAATTTTTTTCAAATCTAAAAGTCTTTTTTAATTTTACATTTAATGTAGAAAAAGAAATGGATCTTGAAATTTTTTAATTAGAAGCTTTTGTTTTGTTAACGGTCCATGGACATTGCAATTTAGAAAAAAAATTAACAGTTGTAATTTTTTTATTACAGATCAAAGATTAAAGATTAAACAACAAAATAAGAACAATAATATTTTTTAATAGTAAATTGAATATTGTATCCAAAACTAAATTATTTTTTATACTAAATGTTCAAATTGTCGCCCTTCCGCATCGATACAAGTTTGGCATCGTCTTAACATTGAATTGCCAACTCTGCCGAAGATGCTTGGTGTTTCTTATAATTCATGGAAGGCGGCAAAAATTCTGTTTACCAAGCCATCGCAATCATCAACAAGAGTGTCATAAACTTTAGATATGACGTATCCCCAAAGGAAAAAATCAATGGGCGTTAAATCGGGTGATCTAGTGGGCCAGGGGAAGGGACCACCACGTTCAATCCAATGATCTGAATGTGTTATTTAAGTAATTTCGGGCTTGGGCCGAAAAATGAGGCGATGCTTCATCAAACTGGAATATCACCCTATTCAGAATATCTAGGGGAATATCCTGCAGCAATTTCAAAAGAAAATTCGTTATGAATTCAAGATAAACTTGACCGGTAACGTTGGGAGGTAAAATAAAAGGTTCAATCAAAAAGTTTTGAATGATCGCTCCCAGAACTGATAACCGTTGTTGATGACCACGCACGACGGCTGCGTGACGGTTCCTGTGACTCCAGATATGGCTGAAAACATCATACCCGAAGCAAAAGAAGGCACAACTGCAGATCTCTCCAAAAACCAGCAACATAATTCTGTTCTACGTGTAGTCTGCTTGATCTAGCGATTGAATTTCCTGCTTTTTAAACAGATGTTGGTCTTCATGTAAAACTTTGCAAACCGATATGTCAAAACACCCATATCGTTAGCCACGGCACGAGTGCTTATGTATGGATTTTCTGCTCTACGCTCTAAAATTGCCTCTTCAAAGAGCAATGTTCGCCTGAGCCTCATTTGTCCCGGGATGTAGAACGCTTAAACGAGCATGAATGCGTTGGAATTTTACAATTTGGATCAGGAAAACATTGGCGATACAGACGAGCGGCTTCTGTACGGTTCCCATTTGCAGCACCATAAATAAAATGCATATCTGTTAAGCGTCTAGTTTTCCATAATAATAAAAAATACTTTTAGATTTGAAAAAAATGCAGTCGCGTAAAATATCTACGCCACTGGAATACATCTACAAAACCTGCAATAGCCAAATTAAAGATCTTTATTTGTTTATTGTTCATGCCAAGTTTCATCAAAATCGATTTAAATTTACACGAGTTATAAGCAAAAACTGTAATATTTCTTTAAACTTTGACACCCTGTAGTTTTTAAACGAAAAGTCATTTTGAGTTTAGATTTATTTTCTCAACTTATATTTAAGAGGGAAACTACCCATTTAACTTTGGCCCAATATCACCGAAACACCCTATACACAGGGTGTCCCTAAATTGCATAGCCAAAAGGATAATGAAGAATATTTACGTGAAAATAAACAGATTTAACTAAACTTGTCTCCGTCCAAAAGTTGATAATAACGAAGCTACAGGGTGTCAAAGTTGAAAAAATAAATCACATTTTCTTTCATATCTTTCGACTGATTTAAGCTAATATTATAACACCGTAAAGTAGCCTTACTTCTTGGGGCCGCAGCCAACAGTAGTAGAACCACGTTACTGGGTAACTACTTACTACTCCTCGTGGTATAAAGACCGAGAAAGGATAAATAGGTATTTACGTTTCTTGGTAATGATTTTGATAACTGGAACTAGGACATCGAGAGATCAGGAAATATGCGTTTTGTTTTCACTGGTCAGGATAGGTAGCTCTAGATCAAGTGGAAATTAATCGAATTGAAATAGAATAGGATGAGTGAAGGCGAGTGTGGTTATTTATAGTGGATTTTCTAGGAGAGGGAAAAGGAGTGGGAAACTAATAGGATTTATAAACAATACTACATTCAGTTTGAGGAAACAAATAGGATAGAAGTTTTGATAGGAATTTCTGTACTAGGATTGGATAATTAATTTGTATGATTTTTAGGATCATCACAATTTTATAAAATTTCTTATATGGGGGTTTAGGTGTATTTCCTAGAGGGCGCTACAAGTGACCATTAGGACATGCTTAAACAGCTACAACTTTTTAGTGGTACACTGTAGGCCCTTTTAATATGGAATAATAGTTTTCCCTACCTTTTCTGCTTAAAAAAGGTATATATTCTTGATATCGCTAAGAGCACCGGTTTTCGAGAAAAACGCATCTAAAGCTCATGATGCGTGCAAATTATCAAAAAGTATAATAATAATTCATAATAATAAGAATAATTCATGAGGCCGATTTATTGAAAAAATAAAGAAGAATGAAGTTTTTCAAGAACAATAATTATTGAAGAACAACAAAAACAATAATTAACAATATGAAGAACAAAGTTAAACAATTAAATTGCATTATTATTAACCAAAAGCTAAATAAAATTAAAAAAATAAAATTAAGTTATGTAAATTTGGATTTAACAAGTACAATTGATGGACTTTTCTGGAAGGTGTTTAATTTGCTAATTCAACAAATGTTCAAAATTTACAACATTTTCCTGCATGCAGAAGTTAATTCTTTTTAAAAAAGTACATTGCACCCTGGACAATACTTCAGGACTATTCTTCAATAAATCGGTTTCATGAATTATTCTTGCCAACAATACTTCTTGCGTATTAACTGGGGATGCATAAACTTTTGATTTCAAGGCACCCCACAAAAAAAATCTCAGGGTGTCAAGTCCTATCCAGCGCTGTGGATATATCTCATTTAAACGTTGTCTTACATTTAAAGTAAAATAAGGAGGTGCGCCATCATGCATAAACCAAAGGTCACGACGAAGGAGTAAGGGCAAATCTTCCAATAAAATAGGTAAATTTTCGATTAAAAAGTTCAAGTAGCTATCTCCATTCAGCCGATTTGGCAGTACAAATGGACCAATAATAAAAGTGTCTACAGTTCCAGCCCAGATATTTACTTGAAATTGATGCTGAGAATGAGATACTTTCGTTTCATGAGGGTTTTCAACAGCATAAACATGTTCTTTATGAACATTGAAAATACCGCATCTAGTAAAAGTAGCTTCGTCCGTGAACAAATTTTTTTTACTAAAATTTGGATTTTCGATTCTTCTATGAATATTAAATAAACCGAAAGTTAAACGTTGATCAGGATCTATGGGCAATATGTCATGAACTTTTCGAATACGAAAGGGGTGCAATAATTGTTCTTGAAAAACTCTATGAACTGATGATTTCGAAATTTCCAATTGCAATCCTACACGTCGTGTGCTGGCCTTTGGATTTATTTCAACAACGATTTGGAGTTCTACGGAAAGGATACTTTGCCTATAAAGTCATACACTTCTTCGACCGTTGCAATTGCAAAGTCCATAGACTAAAAGCGTATCCACCATAGGGAAAACTATTATTCCATACTAAGCGGGTCTACAGTGTAGCACAATAAAGTTGTAGCGGTTTAAACATGTCCTAATGGTCGCTGGTAGCGCCCTCTAGGAAATACACCGAATTCGATGATACGTTTGAATTTCTCATCCCATGAAACCCCCATATAAGAAATTTTATAACATTAGCTCAAAGCAGTCGAAAGATATGAAAGAAAATGTGATTTATTTTTTCAACTTTGACACCCTGTAGCTTCGTTATTATCAACTTTTGGACTAAGGCAAGTTTAGTTAAATCGGCTTATTTTTACGTAAGTAATCTTCCTTATACTTATATATATATATATATATATATATATATATATATATATATATACAGGGTGACATAGAAAAAAGTGCCATGCATAGTGCCACGCGATAGATGACACTAAAATAAGAAAAAAAGTTCCTATGAACTTAGGTCAGCAACGCCTTCGTTTAAAAGATATAGGGTGTTGAAGTTTAATTATTTTTTTGTTTTTTTTTTAATATCTTTTACAATGATGTAGTAATCGGACGAAATTTTGTATACAGGGGCTTTTTATCACGCAGAATTCAAATATGACCTTAGTTCTTTTATTACAGATAGAGGGCGCCACATAAAGGTTTCCATCTGGTTTGAATCGGTCCTAACTTTTTTGCCTTACACTGTATCTCATTTTCGACTGGAAAAATTTGTTTTTCCATCTTTTCTGCTTCAGAAAGGTATACCTTATTGAAGTCGCTAGGACCAACGGTTTACGAGAAAAATGCATCTGATGCATGCAAATTATCCAAAAGCGCCAAAGTAACTTATTTGCAAAAACAATGACATAACACTTCAACAATGAAGGGCAGTGATTAAAAAAAAGCATTAAATTTTTACAGGTTAACTGTATCGAAATTTCTTGGAGAATGAACTAAATACGTTATTAAAGGATGTTCCATTGGCTATTATTGGTAGAATGCGTTACATGCATGATGGATCGCCAGTTCACTTTTCTCGATTTGCAAGGGAATTGAGATTTGGAAATACGTGGATTGATAGAGGGGGACCGGTACGCTGGCCAGCTCGTAGTCCCGATCTTAATCCCCTCGATTTTTCATTTTTATGTTTATTCTGTAGAAATACATAATGAAGAGCAACTATGGATAAGAATTATGGAATCCGCAGATAGATTCCGTAATAACCCAGGAATATTTCAAAGATGCCGTCAATCCTTAGGAAGAAAAATTGAAAAATGTATTCAAGTACAAGGACAACAATTTCAACATATTCTAAAAACTTAATGTTTTTTTTTTAATCACTGCCCTTCATTGTTGCTATTAAAATTTAATTGTTAAAGTGTTATGTCATTGTTTTTGCAAATAAGTTACTTTGGCGCTTTTGGATAATTTGCATGCATCGGATGCATTTTTCTCGTAAACCGTTGGTCCTAGCGACTTCAATAAGGTATACCTTTCTGAAGCAGAAAAGATGAGAAAACAAATTTTTCCAGTCGAAAATGACATACAGTGTAAGGAAAAAAAGTTAGGACCGATTCAAACAAAATGGAAACCTGTATGTGGCGCCTTCTATCAGTAATAAAAGAACTAAGGTCATATTTGAATTCTGGGTGATAAAAACCCCCTGTATACAAAATTTCGTCCGCTTATTACATCATTGTAAAAAGATATTAAAAAAAAAAAACAAAAACATAATTAAACTTCAACACCCTATATCTTTTAAACGAAGGCGTTGCGGACCTAACTTCATAGGAACTTTTTTTCTTATCTTAGTGTCCTCTATCGCATGGCACTAGACATGATATATATATAGAGTGGCCCAATAGTGCGTGGGTGGAAGACTGGGGGGTTATTCGAAAGTTTATACAGGGCGCATTAAATCAAAGTTGCATTTTTTTAAGTGGAACCCCCTGTATATATTTGGATGCCTTAGTCAAATTTAGTGACAATTTATTATGTGTCACACATGGTACCTAAAACTTATTGTTTAGCTGCCATTTTTACAAAAAGTGGATGTCTGAAAAAAATTAAATAACGCTGTGATCACAAAACTTGGAAGGCCATGACTCTGCGATGTTAGTAGACATTGAAATGCACTAGCGTAAACCGGACGGTCAAATCCGAATTGTTTTTGTGTTTAGAAAAACTACTTTGTCCATTTAGAAAATTTCAATCAATGGTAACTTGATTTTATTCAAATGGAACGGCCATTTTTTTTGCATCAAATGCGGATTTATTTTAGTTTCTAACGATATAAATTTGTATTTCCGGTAGATTTCTTTATATTTCACAATTGCTGATTAATTTGCTGTATTTTTCAATTGTCTGGTTAGAGCTTTTTTGGAGTAGTTAACGTTAAATTTAACTGATAGAAACGGCAAGTTTTTCTCAAAATGCAATTATTAATATGGTTTTTATTCTTGGAGGATGCTCTAGAAATGAAATCCGTTCCTATCGAGTCGAGTGTACAAAGCAAGATATCCTGTTCGGGAGCGTCATCCAAGGGAAGAATAATTCAAAAATCTATTGGAAAGGTTTATTGCAACAGGAAAAGTTCATTATCTTGAAAACCAGAAAAAAATTAAACCTGCGTCGAACGAAGTTAATCAACTCAATATTTTAACTGCAATAATAGAAAATCCTCATACGAGTACATGACAACTCGAAAGAAATTTTCAAGTAAGTGGAACATCTGTCAGAAGAATTAAAAAAAAACAAATTTCCAAGAGCTCAAGAAGACCGAGTTCATTGTCAAGAGAAATGGTCGATTAATGTTTGGCCAGGCATATGCGGTACTTCAGTAGTTGGTCCCTTTTTCTTCGACGGTATTCTAAATTCGAATTTGTACTTGAATTTCCTCGATAATAAATTATTTGGACTCCTTGACGATATACCGCTCGCTGAAATTAGGGACATGTATTTTCAGCAAGATAGCGCACCTCCTCACCGTGCCCGTGTAATAAGTGAATACATTTGTTGAAAAGTGGATAAGAAGTAATGGACCAACACGCTGGCCAGCCAGATCTCCAAATATTTCTTTGATTTCTTTTTGTGGAGGTACGTCAAGAAAAAAGCGTTTGCTGAACTACCAACCACTACGAAAGATATGAAAAATATAATCCGAAATGTGTTTGTAACTATCAACCTAGGAATTTTAAATAGGGTTAAAAATTCTTTTCGTCGTAGAATTAAAATTTGCTTAGAACAAGGTGGTAGACATTTTGAACATTTATTAATAATTTTTATTTTTCTTTTAATTCGTAATTTGGTTTTTGTGTTTGTGTTTTTCTACTTAGTAAATAATGTTTGATAATGTGGATCGTTTTTCGCGGGTTACTAGATAATACAAACTAAACATTGAAAAATACAGAAAATTAATCAGAAATTGTGAAATTAAAAGAAATCTACCCAAGATAAATACCAATAAATTTATATCGTTGGAAAGGTAAAAAAATTTCGCACTTGATGCAAAAATGAAAAAATAGCCGTCCTATTTGAAAAAATCAAGTTACTATTGATTGAAATTTTCTAAATTGACAAAGCAATTTAAATACAAGAAGAATTCGGAATTGACTGTACGGTCTACGCTAGCACACTTCACGTCTGGTAACATCGCAGAGTTCTAAGTTTTGTGATCACTGCGATATTTAATTTTTTTTCAGAAATCTACTTTTTTTGTAAAAATGACGAATTGCGACTAAACGATTCGCTTTAGGTACCTTGTGTGATACATAAAGTCGCAATAGAATTGACCAAGGAATCCAAATATGCAGTAATATACAGGGCGTTTTGTACAAATCGCCCTGTATAAATTTTGAAATTCGAGTGAAAATATTTCAGGTTTGTAGCCTTAAGGTACCACACCACATCCCATCAACAAACTTGAGAAATATTCCTTAAAAAAAACCTACAATCTTCCACCCACGCACTATTGACCCACCATATATATATATATATATATATATATATATATATATATATATATATATACAGGTGGCATTTGTGTGACAAAGTCACATATCTTCTTTATTTAAAGAGATGCAAAAAAAAATTAAATACAAAAGTTGTAAGATACGTTCTGGTGCATATTCCAAAAATATTTTTAATTATACAGGGTAGATCATAAAAGCTTAGAGTAATTTAAAATTTTTTAAATAAATATAAATATATTTCTAATACGCAGTTAATAAAAAAAATCAGTTTGGTAAGAACTTGAGTGTATACAGGGTGGCGCATTAGTGTGACAAAGCCCCATATCTCCTTTATTTAAAGAGATGCAAAAAAAAATTAAATACAAAAGTTGTAAGATACGTTCTGGTGCATATTCCAAAAATATTTTTAATTATACAGGGTAGATCATAAAAGCTTAGAGTAATTTAAAAATTTTTTAAATAAATATAAATATATTTCTAATACGCAGTTAATAAAAAATCAGTTTGGTAAGAACTTGAGTGTATACAGGGTGGCGCATTAGTGTGACAAAGCCCCATATCTCCTTTATTTAAAGAGATGCAAAAAAATTAAATACAAAAGTTGTAAGATACGTTCTGGTGCATATTCCAAAAATATTTTTAATTATACAGGGTAGATCATAAAAGCTTAGAGTAATTTAAAAAATTTTTTTAAATAAATATAAATATATTTCTAATACGCAGTTAATAAAAAAAATCAGTTTGGTAAGAACTTGAGTGTATACAGGGTGGCGCATTAGTGTGACAAAGCCCCATATCTCCTTTATTTAAAGAGATACAAAAAAAAATTAAATACAAAAGTTGTAAGATATGTTCTGGTGCATATTCCAAAAATATTTTTAATTATACAGGGTAGACCATAAAAGCTTAGAAGTAATTTAAAATTTTTTTTAAAATAGGAAACCCTATATATTATTACATATTTAGATTCTACAGACAATTTTAGCCACATTTTATGTATAATGTCCTATACCTAAGTCTAACCGTTTTTGACAAATTTCAATTTTTTTGTCAAAAATGACGTTGGCAGGCCAAAACATACGTGGAAATCTTTTCTAAACCAAGCCTTTATCAATTAGTTATGGTTAGTATCCTTGGAAATGGAGACCTACTCTAATGGGCTGTATTGATATTTTTGTAATACATTCATACAGGGTGATCAAAAATGGACAATAAAAAGTAGATTAAAAAAAACCTATAAAGTCATTTTTTTAATGTCAACCCCTATTTTTTAATTCTATCTTATTTAGCATTAAAAATAAGGGTGACTTTTATAAGAGTGTATATTCCAAAAATTGTAGTTTTGAAATAATGACAATTTAACATTTTTTATTGTAAAAAGGTTATACGGCTTTCAAGTTTTGTTGTTAGTTGGCCGTGACGGCGGGCGCGGCGAAACAAAAAATCGAGCACTTCAGATCGAAATATTACAATTTAATGAACCCCATATAAATAATTATTTTATTAAACGAACTTAAAGTAAAGACAATATTTTTTTGATTCAACAAATTATGTCGTAATCCTAATCATAAACTTAACACCTCTAATGTAACTAAACCTGTCACTAGTTATACAGATAAAAGTACTAAAAACACGTCAAATACGTACTACCTAATAAGTTGTTCGAAATGTCCGCCTCTTTCTTGAATACACAATGCAATACGTCTCTCAAATTCGCGGCTTAAATTTCTACACATTTCAACACTAATGTTTTGAAAACAGTTTCTAATCCTAATCTTCATGTCTTCCTTTGTTGTAGGCGGTATTTTATAAACCTGCTCTTTGACGTACCCCCATATGCTAAAGTCAATTTTAGTAAGATCTGGGGATTTAGCAGGCCAAGCAATAGGCCCTCCGCTCTCAATCCAACATTTTGGATATCTAGCATTTAAAAAAGTTATTATCGGACTTGTATGATGTATTGGGGCCTCATCATGAAGAAACCACATTTATTGTTGCGTATCCTGTGGCACTTGACGCAACAAATTAGGTAGATGATTTTGCAGAAAGTCTAAGTATACTTCCCCTGTTACTCGTTGATCAAAAAAATATGGTCCAATTACATGATTACCGACAACATTTAAAGACCATCTAGTTTGAGAAGTATATCTTACAAAATGTGGATTTTCGGTAGAATAGTAATGAAAATTGTGTCTGTTTACACTTCCGTTTCTATGAAATGTGGCCTCATCTGTAAATAAAATCAAATGAACAAAATTTCTTTGTTGGTTTATTTTGTTTTGAACCCATTGACAAAATTCTAGTCGTCTTTGTTAATCCTCAGGAACCAATTCTTGAAGTAGTTGAATGTGATAGGGGTGCATTTTTTGAGACTTCAATATCCGCTGTACCGTACGTCGTTCAACACCAACCTGCTGCGAAATGGGTCGTTGCCCAATATATGGATTTTCGGTAACTGTTAATAGTACTTTTAATTGATTTTCCTGTCTGTGCACGTTTTTCCCTAGAATTTTTGTCATATAACACACTGCCAGTTCTTTCAAAACGCTCCAAAAGCTTTTCAAATGCCCTTCTTTCAGGTTGCCGTCTCTCTGGAAACCGTTGTTGATACAGTGTTCTTGCTAAAAGCGTATTCTTTTCACTAGCTTCCAAAACAAAATTCATATCAACCATCTCGGCTTGCGAAAAATTCATTATTCACAATTTTAATTCAAGATTTAAATCAATTTGCTATAAAATACACTAATGCATCACACAAATTATCAACTGACAATAAATAATGACGTTTCTGATGATCTCTACTATTTTTATACGCCACGCAACCTTTTTACAATAAAAAATTGTAAAATTGTCATTATTTCAAAAACTACAATTTTTTGGAATGTACACACTTATACAAAGTCACTCTTATTTTTAATGCTAAATAAGACAGAATTAAAAAAATAGGGGTTTCCATTAAAAAAATGACTTTATAGGTTTTTTTGAATCTACTTTTTATTGTCCATTTTTGATCACCCTGTATGAATGTATTACAAAAATATCAATACAGCCCATTAGAGTAGGTTCCCATTTCCAAGGAAACCAACCATAACTAATTGATAAAGACTTCGTTTAGAAAAGATTTCCACCTATGTTTTGGCCTGCAAACGTCATTTTTGACAAAAAATTTGAAATTTGTCAAAAACGGTTAGACTTAGGTATAGGACATTATACATAAAATGTGTCTAAAATTGTCTGTAGAATCTAAATATGTAATAATATATAGGGTTTCCTATTTAAAAAAAAAATTTAAAATTACTTCTAAGTTTTTATGGTCTACCCTGTATAATTAAAAATATTTTTGGAATATGCACCAGAACATATCTTACAACTTCTGTATTTAATTTTTTTTTGTATCTTTTTAAATAAAGGAGATATGGGGCTTTGTCACACAAATGCGCCACCCTGTATACACTCAAGTTCTTACCAAACTGATTTTTTTTTATTAACTGCGTATTAGAAATATATTTTTTTTGGGAAAAGTTCTGCTTGGTCCGAAAGCAGAGATATAATCACGAAAAAAAATGTATTACTCTTAGCATGTACGGGCGAAAAAAGTTTTACTTTTTTTTTAGAACTATACAAGGTGGTTCCAAATTAGATGCCAACCTTCAAGGAGGTGTTAGTATCGCTCATTTGTGATCGATTGAGCTATATTTACCTATATCCAAAAATCAACGGTTTTCGAGATACAGGGTGTCAAAGTTACAAAAATAGTTGATTTTTGATATATCTCCAAAACGAAAAAAGGTATTTTTCTCATTCTTGGTATATTACATAGAGATATAAAGTACATTAGTTTTAGCTGATTAATACGTTTTTATTATGTACATTGGCGTAGAACGTAAGGGATAGTACAACTTTTTAATCCCTAATTTTTACGCCAAAGAAGTAAATTGGATTTCTTTATTAAAATACGAAACCTAGATGTTTTTGAGATAAAAAAAGGCATACTTCTAAATCGATAACTTGAACAGTTTCTGAGATATTTGCATTTTAGGTATTTATTACCAACTGCATAGGTAAGTTATTATTCTGTAGTATTTGGTAAACAACATCAAAACGTGAAAATCAGTGCTTCGAGAATAATACA
Source organism: Vesta saturnalis (assembly GCA_036346205.1). Classification (NCBI taxonomy): domain Eukaryota; kingdom Metazoa; phylum Arthropoda; class Insecta; order Coleoptera; family Lampyridae; genus Vesta; species Vesta saturnalis. The sequence goes on along the minus strand of JARFJB010001138.1, from coordinate 3,916,641 downwards.
GGTAACTCCAGGAAATGATAGATTTAATCATTTTAACACAAAACTTTCATATAAACTTAAGTCCAATAGTGCTGCGTTTTCAAGATACAAGGTGTCAAAGTTAATAATTCACTTTGTCATACTAATGCCACACCCTCTGTACACAATTTTATTCTAACTAAAATCCTACAAAATGATACCATTTCTATTAAGCATCATTTCCGATCAAAGCAGAAGTGATATTTCTTTTAGAATCCCGAAAATTACTGTTGTCTACTATTAATGATTTCTATAACAAAACTTTTCCTAGTTTACGTAGGTTTTCTGTGAGTTAATTATGATTAATGAAATTCATTTTTAATTAGTAGTGTATCCATCATAAATTATAATTATTTGAACTTTTAAAAACTCATTTCAGTTTTCTTTGTTATATGCATACAATAAAATTACATCGTGATTATGAGGAAAAGTGAAAGTGGTTAATTAACCTAAACTTCCTACATTTAAAACCATTTAAAGATGCTTGAAAATGAATATAATTCACGAATTCACAATAAAACTTTTAACGCCCCTGAGTTATTATAATTATTTTGTAGTAATCAGTATTTTAAAACTGTTGTGCAGTTAAACAGAATTGAAAATATTTTTATATGAATGTATCCTATTAATTACTAAAATGAAACCTGACGTATATCTGGCACATGTACATCTAAAATTCGTGTAATTATGAATAGAGTTTTATTACCAATTAGTTTATAACCCAAATTTATTGTGAACGAATTCATTTACACTAATATCAAATTAATGTTTAATGCACGTATTTAATCTATTTGATTACCCTTAATTTCCCTAATTTATAAATACTGTAAATAGGAATTTTTTAATGTGTATATTTCATATGCTTCATATCATGCAATTAATTAGTTTGAAAGAGTAAAACTGAAATGATTTCTTATTTTGAGATATACAGTGATCATCTGTTTAATAACACATAATTGCAATTTTTTTAATTAGAGAATCTGGTCACGCACTTAAAGCTTTATGGTTCTCTGTCTAAAAAAACATATGTAATTGGTGTTAGTAGAATTACTGATTTTAGTGGTTTGTGCTAATTATCCAAAATAATGAAAGCAACTTTTAAACAATGTTACTCGTTTCTGGTATTTACAATTTCAGTAAAACATTTTTTTGTAATATGTAGCATTTATTAAATGTCAATGAACAAATTGTGAATATCAACAGAAATAAATGATATAGTTTGTAAAAATAAAGATTTTCTATTTCGGCTTAGCCCTTTATTACACTAAGACATCTCGAATATACTGCCGTTTCTTTCTAACGTTTGACTTTCGTACGTTTAACCCTTGCAGTCACCACTTTTTCGCAATGATCGGAAAATTGTCGTATTTGGTATATAGAAACAACTATTTTTTGGAACATATCGTTTTATTTAAAAAAAGGCAGCCGTGATTCAAAAATTTAAAAATTAAATATACTTAGTACAGTTTCGCCTGCAACATGGTAGTTTTGGAACGAAAATATTTTTTTGGCTTTTACGGTGACTCTTAAATTGAGCAAGGACTCCAAAAGTGCAATAATATACAATGAAATCAATAGCCATTAACACAGCCGCTCTTATGAAACATGACGTTAGAACCACTTACCCAAGCATATGTGATAATGGCCCATATTAAGTATAACCTCAAAAATTGACATTTGACGTTTAATGTTTAGGAGTGCACAAATTATCCGAAAACAAATTGTTACTATCAATTAACCATTATGGGTAACACTACAATTATCTTCTGTTTAGTATTGGTGTACTATCATACGTGTTGCGGCAAATGGTTACTAACGTCATGTTTCATAAGAGCGCCCTCCCCCTTTCTTTCCATTGACGAGTAATCGTCAAATGTCAATTTTGAGGTTATATTTAGTATGGGCGTACTACCACACATGTTGCGGTAAATGGTGACTAAAGTCATGTTTCATAAGAGCGGCTGTGTCGATTTTTGATCCCGCCGTATTTATATTTGTTTCTTTATCATTTAATACTACAATAATGATTGTTATGAATAAATCGTTCACAGGCGACTACACCAAAATAAAAATATTTACATTCCTCGGTTGTTCTCAATTTTTCGACGGTTGTGTACTTCAAATCTTCTCAGAGAAAATTTAGCAAGCTTTCATATGCTACAATAATACACAGGGTGTTCCGTTAAAAAATTAGCTTTTAAATCTGCGGTTTGCCCCTCTCTCTCTCTCTCTCTCTCTCTCTCTCTCTCTCTATATATATATATATATATATATATATATATATATATATATATATATATATATATATATATATAGGGTGAGTCAATCTCAACGCGTCGATCGGTAGCACCTGAACGGATTTTTTTGTAAATAAGTGTGTAAGTCAATCCGACCTACATTAAAAAAATGTTTTGATATGTGTAGGATGTCTAAAGATAGAGTGCCGTATCAAAGTTGTATATTTTAAATTCAACACCCCATATATTTTGCTTTTCAAAATATACAAGCTCTAAGTATTTGGTTTTTTAGATATTTCAACGTTTATTAAAAAAAATGACAAATCTAGAAGGCCGCGTACAAGACTCCCATAAGATTTGTTGTGTTATTGAATGGAATAAATGTGTGCCAAATAATTCAAGTGTAACATATTAATTATAAATTTTGTGCAACACCCTGGCATATATTTTTGAAGAGGCAATCCAAAAGTATGTAAAGTAAATACTCGTATTTCAGTACTTTTTCAATTTAAAAATCAAGATGGAAACAGTCAATTAAACACAACATATAATGTATTTCCTTAAAATTTTGTGCGCTTTTTACTTTCCGCTAGATTGTATGGGTTCATAGATTGAAAGAATATTCACATGAAGAATTTCTACGCAAAACATCCTAATAGGAGTTTTTGAACGTTGCGAGCAACATTTATGACAGGAAATGTCTGTCAAAATATGTAGGGTGTTGTATTTAAAAATTGAAACATTGATACGGCACGCTGTTTTGGATACCCTATACATTTCAAAATATTTTTGAAATGTAGCTTAAATTAACCTGCACACACGCCCCTACCTTGTAGTGTTCCAAGGTACCCTGTTTTTAAAAGTGTAATTTGAACTTATTCGAAATAATACAAATTCAAGAACACAACAATCGGTGAGGGGTGTATCTTGACTTACTGACAGTAATGCTACTATTACTCAAATTAATTGCTTGCCTTACATTGACTTTGCTGACAATAATTAAAATATTAGAATTTATTTACAAGTCTGATATTTAATTATTCGCGAACCTCAAATCTGATCAAAAGAATTGGCCGTCTAGTGGTAAGCTACACCATGTTATGTCAATGAGATAGGGTTGGATGAGGTTAAGCATGTTTCACAGGTAAACAATGAAACTACTCAAACTAGACTTAACAAGCTTTTAGAAATGATGCACCCGTACATTAATAAACCCAAGAACAAAAAACAAAGAAAGGGTTCAATGTATAACAAAATACGATTAGATCAGGTTAAAGTACAAAACTATAAGATTAAGGAACAAAAAAAAAATAAAAAGCAGTTTAGCTACACGTAAACGGAAACAAAAAATAAACGGTGAAATCACAATTTGTGTCATAAATAAATAAGAATAAAAATTGTAATACCGAACATGTGGCCCTATACAACCAATCATGCCGGTCTTTAAGTAAATAAGCAAATAAGTTATTAATAATGCAGATTAAGGTACATATAAAATATAACAAACAGTACAATTAAACAGGTAAAATAAGATAACTGCAATACTGTTTACCTACATTTAGACAAGAACAAAAAAAAAGGCAAGGAATTTACACATACACAATTGTATAGTGAATAATAAAAGCACAAAATACATACGTACAATTACAATAAATTAATATAAAGGGAAATTAATTCGTACACAAGTAATTCTAAATAAGCCGACTAAATCAAAGACACTTAAAAAACTCATTAAAACAAAGCATTGCAAGGGTAATGTGCAAATAAATCATAACAAAGTGACTGGTAACCTACCCGCAAGTTTAAATGACTGCTTTAAAAAATACAGCATGCCTTTCTCAGTTTACACATTCATCTATACAAATCAATAAGGACGGGTTCGTTTAACAGTAAATATGGAATCTGAGGTGTTTAATATCATCTGGACCTGTATCTGTAAACCCCGGTCTCGTTTATAACGAATTAACGGAGGTCTCTCGGATCACGTTAGTCTACGCATTATTTCCTCTATACAAATATTAATAAACAGTAAACAATGCCAAACATACTAGCAATGAGGAGGGGCACTGTACTTTCTTTTATTTTAAGAGCTTTCAACTGAATGGGCGTGCCTGCAAGATGGCGTATTCGCACTTTGTTATCAAATGACAATTCTGTGTAATTCAATAACTCGTGGTAATTAAATAGAAACTTCTTGCAAGGCAATGATTGATTTTTAACAGGTTAGATAGGCTTGTAGAATTGCTTTCTCCGATCTTTGATCTACATTCAAATACCTACTTACACTTTAATATAACCCTTTAGTTAACTACTTTATCAGAAACATAACGAGTTAAGATACTCGGTTTAAACTCCACGCGACGGCAGTTATTTATAGATTAAATTTTGGAAACACTTACATTAAAACCAACACAAAAAGAAAAGAAGTATTAGTTTTTAAAATATGCACTAGTCCGTAGCAAACACTACATCTAGGTCTCGTATTTCAAAGTCACAAACAAAGACGTCTTTTGATTTTCGGTATGTTCCGACGTAATTAATTATTACACTAGTGACGTTTTTACACCAAGAATGTGCGTATCTAAATTTTGGACGATTCGTCACGGTCTTTCAGTAAAGGCAGTTTCGAGCGGACACCTGTATTTTACCCCAACATACGTTTTCTTTTACTTTTCAACCCTTGGTTATATACATTCAAATATTTCTTATATAAAATACATAAAATAAAATATCCCGAAAAACATGATCAAATTAAGACTTATTATCAAGATATTAAAAACCCACTTCTTATCTTTTCTTTCGCGGTAACAATTGCTATTTAAAATACAATACAATAATAAAATTTTCTCGGTCCACTACCTACAACCTACAATTTTTTTTTTAAATATAATCGGATATAAAACGATTTGTGTTTAAACTATGTGTTGCAGGAGATTTCAAACAATGAAAAATTAACAGTACTCATAAATTTACAAGTAGATACTTAAGATGTATATATTCAATTACTAGCCATACTATTTAGATATGCAATGAGCATTAATTTATTACTAAATTGGAATTTTATGTGAATTGCAAGAAGCAGATACACTCTAATTTAGTAAATATGTCTTGTAAACAACTCATAAAAATGGGTAATAAAGAAGGCAACGTATTAATATTCATAGGCTTGATGGTTATTTAGCTTTCGTATATTAAGAAATAAGGCCGCCAAATAAAATATACTCTATAGGAATGTGAAATACACATAAAAGCTTTGGGGAATATTTAGAACAATACTTATACAATCTAAGTGTACATGTATCGTGTGTAGATTATTTATATTCAAAATAATTTAACATCAACTTCATCTTTCAAGTTTCTAAAGTTTATGATTGATGAATAAATTTCAAACTTTAAATGATTACTTTAGAAATCTTTGAAGTAATTAATAGAGTTGTTATACATGTAGTTTACAGCATTAGTTATTAATCAGTTTGGAAGCTGAGGTAAAGTTTATACAGCTGGTTCTTTGATCGCATTTAGTTTCATACCGCATAAATATAATTAATCTCTAAACTTCTCACATACAATTAACATTGCTATTTTAATGTCGTAATTTATTGTGTTGACGAATTATACCGTAGTTTATTGTATTTATTACGTTAAAGTAAATTCTGTGTTTTTCTAAATATAAATAGAAACATAATTCACATTTTAATTAATCTTAATCAGAATAGGAATTATTTACTTGCGATTCGGGTGTCTAATCTGCAATAGACAAAACGTAAAGCTCGATTTGGTACACCGGAAATGTTCAACCGAATTTGCATTGATATTCTCATGACACTACACGGTTCCGGTTGTTTGAAATTCATTAGAAGGGTACTGCTTTAGGTATATGCACTTATTTGAATCTATCATGTATTAAATTTGTTGTTTTTGGGTGTGTGCACGCAATAATAATGCAGTACAAGTACGTCTATATGTTTAGTATACTTTTTCCTGTATTGTAACCACGGTGTATAGTATTATACACCGTGATTGTAACTTTAAATTTCTTTCGTAAAAAGTACAGTCGTAATACATTTTTGTATTATAATTACAAAATGTCATCTTTTGAACGTACACTTTAATTCCTAAAAGTGGTTCGTTCCAATACAATTGTTGAAATTTCATTTTACCACTAGCTGTAAAATTTTCAATTTTTAGGAATGTTAACTATTGACCATTTTTATTCAGAAACTACACTGATTTTTTGGGCTCAAACTCATAAATCAGTAATAATATTTTAATGTTGTTGAAAGGGACTTGAAACGAGCTTTCAAGTGAGGTATTACTTGCCAATTGATAACATTTAGAATTATTTTACAATACCTAATGATTACGTTACTGAATATCACCAAAACGTTATATACGTACCTTGGTTCGATTTCCCATAATTGGGACTTTAGACAGGCACTTTATAGCTTTTTTCCACCTTATGCTGTGCTATTATCTATTATTACAATATTGAAAAATGAATAAGTAGTGTTTTTACAAAATGATGATTTAGGATGAAAAGAAAACATTTACTGTCCTGGAATGATACTAAAACTTAGTTTTCAAGTCTCATATTACGGATTTTACATAAACGCATTTCGCAGTGATGCGATCAGTTGGCTCAATTCACAGGACATTAAAAAAACTCAAAATGCTGCCGTATAAAATTGATTTGGTTCAACACTTGCGGTCTCAAGACTCTGATCGGAGATTAACTTTGATTGCATGGATAGTTGAGCAATGTGATCACAATCCATTATTTTTAGATCATATTTTATGGACAGATGAATCCAAGTTTAAAAATAATGGAGTTATTAATAAACAAAACAATCGTTATTGGTCTGACGAAAATCCTCATTGGTCAATGGAAGCTAACCATCAAACCGTATGGGGTGTAAATGTTTGGTGCGGTTTAATTGGAAACCAATTACTAGGGCCTTATTTCTATGATGGTAATCTAAACGCCAATAGGTATCTTGAATTTTTAGATAACGTGCTACCAACAATATTCGATGAGTTTCCTCTGCTTCTGCGACAACAATTGTATTTCCAGCAAGATGGAGCTCCAGCGCACAACGCGTTGATAGTAAAAGAATATCTTAACCAAACGTTCTATGAACGATGGATAGGAACTAACAGCCCGGTAGAATGGCCTGCGAGATCACCGGATCTTACACCGTTAGACTTTTTCTCGTGGGGTCATTTAAAAACAGTGGTGTATGCCGATCCACCTTTAAATGTTATGGACTTAAAGAATAAAATTTCAGCTGCATGTGTTAATTTAACTACGCAGCAAATCAAAAAAGCAACTAACCATGAACTCAGGCGACGATTATAAGCATGTCTAGAACAGAATGGTGGCAACTTTGAACAATTTATTCGCTAATTATAACTGATTTTGTTTAATTTTTCTAATCATATAATACAATTGAAAAACTTTCGATGGCATTTTTCTCTAATTTTTTTTTATAAAACCCTATAAGAATTTTATGCGTATGTATTGAAAAAAAAATAGGAAATGCAAAAATTCAAAAATATATAACAGTGTGATTTAAAAAAATTAAATTATGTGCGCTTCCGGTCAAACCGGAAGCTTAAAAAATTATCTAAACCAAGCACTTAATAGAGTATTTGTAAATGAGTAAAAAACTATTTAAACACTTTCTTGTGAAACGCAATACAAAAGAGTTATTGAGTGCGTCCGATCCGATTATATTGAACGCACTGTATATATATATATATATATATATATATATATATATATATATATATATATATATATATATATATATATATATAAGGGTGTCCAGAAACTCTACGGACAAACTTTGCGTAGTGATTCTAGACCCAAAATAAGAAAAATTTCATATAAACCCAGGTCCGGAAACGCTTTGTTTAGGACCTACAGGGTGTGAAAAAATTTTATTTTCCTTGGTTTTATGTTAATTTGAAATTTTAGACGCTGTATCAACAAGAGTAACAACAAATGCCACAAATACATTTGTGTATCTAAGCAACAACTTCTCATTTTGTTTTAGTCAAAACCTGCTAAAATGGCAAGAGATCCAATAGCTGGTTAAATAAATTAAACTGTTCATCAACCAATATCTCTAAAACGGTTGATCTGAGATGCATCGACCAAGTATACCTTTTTGATGACAAATGTCAAATTAACACATAAGCAAAAAAGTTTATATATTTAGTTATATACCATTTTTTGTCTATGTATTAAAAGTAACGATTACAAAAACATTGTTCATAATACATCTTATTTTGCATTGGAGCAGGCCATTTTTTTTCTGTAGTGGTATTCCCATTTGTCAAGATGACAAGAAGTCAATTTGACGCGGTCCTGACAAAAGTAATCGTGCTTTGTTTCCTGCTTAAGTAACACATACAATGATAAAATCTCATATTGAATTAATCATAATTTGTTTACAAAACGCCAAAACTCACCGCAAAGAGTACAAAGTTATAAATTTTAAGCTACATAGTGCAGCGGGGAAAAGTTGTAACGAATCTTTTACGTTCGTCGTTAATTTAGTTGTAAAATATAAGAATTATAATTGTGTGGTAGGCAACTTAATTTGCATTTTGGTGTAACTTAAGTGCATATCTTCTTAGGGGTTTATATTCCATATCTTTGACTTTATTTTTTGCGCACCTTTTTTCGCGCACCGCTATATCATCTGACATCCTAAGCGTCCTTTTCTTCATTTTTTTGATGTATTTTGTGTATACAGGAAGCCATTTTTGGGTTTCCGCCTAAATTTTGTGAAAAGTGCCATTGATTTAATGGTAAGGTACATTTAACTCGCATTATATTAAAATTTAAAACATTTGATTTTTGTAGGCACTTTTACTTTTACCACTTTTACTACTTTGATTTACACTTTTATTTACTTTTATTGGTACTTTTAAGTACAATTGTACTTATACGTTGCTATCTTTGGATGATTTCATTTTATGACTTTATGATCACACATTTTTTATTTGAACTTTCGAGAGAATGCAATAAACATTGGATTATTCAAAATTTCATGAAGATAAATTTATAAGAAATAAAATTCAACTTTGGTATGGTTTACAACGTACAGCATTATTATTACGATATATTGCGCAATATTGGTGCAAATATTACATCACCTTTGGTTTACATTTCCGTATTTGTTTAGATACCAGATGTTATTAAAAAGTTGTGTACAAAAGTTTCAAACAGGTATTTATATTCTAATAATTTAGTAATTTAAGGCAATTATAACTAGTTTTTAAGATATATTTTATATAATTCTAAATTTAAATATTTAATAAACATAGTTTGTATATTTTTTTATTTTTGACATTTTGGTGAATTTTTATTGTATCGGTTTAGTTATTCCGAGCATAATCAAAAAATATCTTGGCGTCCGAGATAATTTTATTATTGTTACATTGCAGTTACTATATTTATGTTAAGTGGAAATAACCAAGCAGAAATTTGTGGTAATTAAGCAAATCAAAAGATTGAACTGGCCTACTTTAACCAACCGACTGAGACAACCGCATTATCTTTATTGACTGTTTTGGATCTCTGGTTAGTTTAACGATTTGTTTGGAGAACTTTTACAACTTATTTATGTATACGTGGCGCTCTTAAACCACTTATTACAAAGTAATGGGAAGCTTACTGTAACGGTGTCGGAATATTTCAAGCATGTAAGAACTTAAATCACATTAAGTATGTATTAGGTTTCACAGCGAACTATTCATGACATCATAACTGAAATATCCATTGCAATACCGATAATACAAAGAAAGAACTGAAACGAATCTTGTGTGCTCATGGACCTGTGTGTGAGAAGTTAAGGACGGGTCATTGATAAACCTAATCGCGCTTGCTTTAATACGATTAACGATATCGAGAGCATATAGGAGAACATCAGAACAGCAGAAAGAGTTGTTGGGAGGTAAAGTACTGCTTAGATCTATACAAAAAGTCTATTTTACGAGCATCTGCTTTAGTAGCTGACAGAATATGGTCAACCCATGATAAATTTGAAGATATAGTCATTCCCAACAGGAAATGATCGATCTTTTTGATGGACGCAAGGCAACACTAGCATTAAATTTAACTAGATTATTGCTTCCCCATTCGAGAATACGTTGAACATATAGATTTGAAATAGAAGATGGACTACCATTATGAGTAGACTGAAATGATCTACAATGAAGAGTGCTGTCGTCAGCGAATCGTTGGATCGGGTTAGTTGTTGAAGAAATAACATCATTTATCTATAGCAGAAAAGGTGTAGTCGTTATAACTGATCCCTGTGGCATGTCCACGTTAATGCCAACTTCTGTTGTAAAAGAGTCATAAACTACGACACGTATTCGCCTTTTGTCAAGGAAGCTAGAAATCCAGTTGATGAGCGCATCATTTATCAGTTTAGCAAGTAACGACGTATGCCAAAGCTGGTCAAATGCCCTTGAGATATGTAAAGCGACTCCAACTGGTTCACTGGATTGTTCTAATGTATTGTTCCACATATGAAAGAAGACTCTGCCTAAACACACATTGGTGGTCACTAAGGAGTGTGTTAGATTCAAGGAAAGAGAGCAGTTGCTGATTGATGACTTTTTCCCTGATTTTAGGCAAAATGGTAGAGATGGCAATTGGTCGGTAGTTGGACGAATCACCTTTTTTTTGAACCTTTGTTAACTTTTGTAATGAGGGAAATTCACCAGAAGACAAAGAGATCGGATAGAGTTTAGATCGGACTGATGTTGGTTCGGGGAGCATTCCTTTAAGACAATAGCGTATAAAGAAGAGTTGACTAGGGGTACATCTTTTCCAGAATCATTGAGACACAAGTTCGGTGAAAATAAATCCACAAAAAGATTGGCTTTTCTACATAATCAGCAATTACAGATCCGTCGAATGAAGTTTTACTGATAGCTTTATCTAAACACCAAAATTTACGACTGTCCATGAAAATGGTTCTAATATCCATCGTTGGGTGCACGAATATGACATCAAAAGTAACCCGTCCAAAATTAAAAGTGAAAGTAAAAAGTATACACGCGGGTGTAATTTAAGGTTAGTTTAAAAAAAATAAATTTTTGAGATGTTTCATAAAAAAATGGAATTTTGCAATTAATTAGTTTAATAAATAATTTAGCGTACACTCTGTTTTTGGTAACTTTTTATATGTTATTCCTAATATATTCATAAATACAAGCATCTTCTTCCGAAGCATAATTCTAACTTTACTCCACTATAATGAACAGATGAAAATATAAACAACTTACGTGATTCCATATAACGTTAAAGTTAAACGTAATAAACCGTGTAAAAATTAAAAATTGAAAATTAGAGCCATGATCCCATCCCCGTTCGTTATATGAAGGGTAGATCATATATGGAAAAACGTGTTAAAATACACGCCAGCGGCCATTATGAGAAATCCTGTTTCTCTTAGCAATATTATTAAAGATTTCCAAAATATCTTGCTTAGCAGTGTCGTTTATTTTTTCGAAACATTCGAATTTACAGTTACAGTTTTTGTCCGTTTTCCTTTCACCTTTCGGACATTTATTTCTGTTTTTAATGTCGATGTAAGATTTATCTTCGGATTTCCTTTTCTATTCCACTTGCTTTCATCTCTTGCTCGTTTTTTAAGAACTTGTTTTTTCATAATGTGTTTGTTTCTATTCACCGTCACCACCTTCAGAATCACTTTGGACCAGCGATGAAATATCAGCACTTCTCTCTACCTGAATCGTTAAATTGTTCGCTAGCTGTTATTTTACAAAAGCTATATTATTCGACAAACTGTCTAAAGGTCACAAAATGCACGGAATAACAAAGTGAACTGAAGGCGGTTAGTAACCTACTAAACGTCACAGTAACATCTTCCACATGTGCAGGTGTTGCATCGAATCGGCTGAAATATGAACTATTCATTCAGTACAAAAACGAGGTAGCTCCAGAGCTGCCCCCTTTTTGCACCGAATCCAATAAGGAGGCATCTATATATCTTCATTACATTTCCCTTACGAGTTAACGGCGCTGCTTCGTTTTTGTACCAATCGATAGCGATTAAAAACGAAAAATCGTAAATATACTCGTATGGTGTTCCCTCCTTTGTACACCGGTGCCTTCAATTTTTTTGGGAATAAAACACTTTAGAGGGAGAAAATTTGATATAAGTAAAGAATACAAACCATTAATATATTTGTTCGGCATGAAAGATCCATCGTCCAGACTAATTCAATTCAAATTAGAGTTTGAGGTGTATGATTTTACAATTCATTATATAAAGGGCAAAGAAAATGGAAAAGCACACCTATTATCACGAATAAAGTTAGAGTTAGATGATTTAAAATCAAGTAATGTATTTATAACAACAAGAAATCAAGCTAGGGAACAAAATAGAAAAGTGTAAGATATAGATAGCTTTGGTAATGCTACAGATGTAAAACCTGATCAATTGCATATCCTAGAATAATTGAAGAGACCTGTAAATTCAATTGAAATTAGAGCAATAAATACAAAAAATAAACCTTAGAAAAGAAGAACATTCTAAGGAATCTTCAAAAGGACGAGCATAGGTTATAAACGTAATATTGTTTACGAGCGCATGCTCTAGACTCAGATATTCGACAGTTATGGTCATCATTAAAGAAATATAGACGTCCAGAAGAAAAAGAAAGTCCAAGTAAGATATCTTTGATGTTTGTATATTAAAAAAAAGGAAAATAAAGCGCTTAAAAACCAATTGAAACAAATGGACATTCCATGTGAAGGAAAAATAAATAAGAATGAAGCAAATAATAAAGAAAATAAAAATAAAAAAAGAAAGAGGAAATTGATTTATTCATAAGATGTATTAGTTCTACGTTCTAAAGAAATGTATTGAAGTAAAACGATACAGTAATAAATGGACATGCAGGGATTAATAGAACCTATGAAAATATTACTTTGGGAGAATTTAAAGAGTGATACAGAAAAAAATGTTAACAGATGTAGAGTATCGTACACATAAATATTCAAAACCGTTTAACGATTGACGATCGCGACCCCATTTGAAGGTATTTACTTACATTTAGTAGGTCCATTGAATCAGAATAATGATAATAATAAATACAATGTGAACTAATAACATTCGTGAAAGGGTTATCCAGTTGAGAATAAAGAAGCCGAAACGGTATCAAGAGTATTAATTCATAATTTGATTTTTAAATTTGGTATTCCAAAAAATGCAGTAACACACCAAGGTACGGAATTTTTAGCGAAATGTTTTAAAGAGTGTAAAAACATGAAATTTTATGCACGTTAGAGAACAGACAAAAATAAAAAAAAAGAATAAAACTGTATAATTATGCAGAAACGTGGAGTCAGTGGATACCATTCCGGTATTTTTCTTTTAATAATACAGTGCATACCGAGAGAAAATACTAGCACATAATATTTTAGGTTTTAAACACCTCATATATAATTTTAACGATTATCCAATAGAACTATAATATAGGTTATAAACGGAGTGGAACGACCTAATAGACATTTTAATTAAGTGAAAATTTCAAAGGAAAGATAGGTTACACCAAAATTGCATTGATATTAAGTTATACTTAAAGTAAAAGTACAATTAGTGTCAGTAGACAAAAAGAGTGTGAGATTATTTAAAAGGTGTAGTAGGTTAATAAAAAGCAGAAAAAAAGAGACAAATTGAGTTTACCTTTTTTCTTTCACAGCACTGGGGAAAATGTAGTGGTTAAGTAATAATTGAAAAAATGTATATGTATAGGGGAACAGGAGGCTTACTTGAGTATATAGTTAGGAACGAACTGGGGCGAAACTCTCTTCGAGCAATATCCATATCGATCAGCTGATAAAGTAGCCAATCATGAGTGTGGCTCCAAAACATACTAAGTAAGTACGTCTTTTAAACTAATAATAACTATAAAACTGTTTTACTTTTATTAATCTTTTCATACTACTCATAAATTATCTTATAATTATGAACGCAATTAAGGAGAAATCTAAATCAATCCTATTCCCTATTTTCCTTAGGCAGAAAATCTCAAAACACACTGCGCTATTCCTAAAGTACGTACCAGAATATCAGAGAGTAATAGATCATCTTAAAAGCGACAGGTCAATGGCGTACTTATTCAAGACATATATTAACGGGTGGGCATGGAAGTATCCCTACTTACGAGGTGGCGTTGTGAATGGCGGGGACGTGTTGGAGAAGCGGGAGTAACCTCTACTGAGGCTGTACACTTCGAAGTTTTTATTATTGCCGCCATTAGTAGTAGAGATGGTTTGATCGAAGCAGCAACACGCTTTTTCCGTCAAGACATATTTTTCCTAAAACAAGTTTAACATTGTAGTTCAGCGTTATCGAATTCTCCTCGATATGCTGTTCCTGACCGAAAATCCATTTTGTTATGGATGGAGAACTTCTGTGCGTATGGTAGTGTTGTGCAAAGGATAGTTGGGGGGGGGGGGTCGTGCAAGAAGATCGATTTTGCAGTTTCCAAAGCGTTTTGCTCGCAAGCATTCATCCGCCCTGGCGCCTTCTAACCGTCATGTTCCCGGACACTTGAGCTTCTGGTACAGTGATATTCCATGGCCAGCGCGCTCGCCTGATTTAACTCGTTGTGATTACTTTTTGTAGGGCTACCTCAAGAATGAAGTAGTTAAACATCGACCCAGGACTCAAGAAGATTTGAATACACCTACAAGTTGGCCGCACTCCGCAACAGATGCTTCACAGAGTTATGCAGAACATCAGAAATCGACTACAACAGTGCATTGATAATCAGAGATATCAGTTGAATTATATGTTGTTTCAAACAAAATAAAACAATTTCCAGTTGTATCATTTTGATGCCACAATAAAGTTTTCTTCTAAAATGTTTTGTTATTTTTTATTTTACCTTCTGTGGCTCCACCCTTTATAAGGTCTGTAAAATATAAAAATATAAAATATATAAAAATATAAAATCTACAATTTTTAATACACTGAAATCCCAGCCACTCGTCTATGAGTGGTTTGATCCTAAGGCTTAAGTCGAATTTTAAGGGGTCGTCTTTTGTTTGCCGTTTACCTGAACCATCTTTATTTAACACAATATTTTGCAGGCCATTTACAGTATCTTCGTTTGTCGACTCTATTTCACTAATAGCATGATTTATTACTCGTTGATATTCTGGGAGGTACTTTAGACAGGTTGAGGTGTACATTATTTGAAAGATTATACGACGCTATTCGCGCATCAACGGAACACAGATGAGTCCATTTTTTTATAGGACACAAGTCTAGGATACATATTTTAAATTGTGAATGTTAAGTATAAAAAGGTCATTATGATTGACGCCATTATTTAACAAAAGCTTAAAATATAGTCGACCGGTTATAATTCATTGGCAAATCTAGGGTTATTGAGGGCAGTCTAGAACAACATCAGTTGTGTAGTAGAAGTTGATAAAGGTTGGTCTAAAGCGATGGTAAGGTGTTTATTTTAAATTGAAATTGATTACTGTGGTGAATATGTTTTGTATTGTTTGATAACTATCTATTTATTGTTGTATTTGTTATGAGCTTCTGTTGTATTTCGGTAAAACTCTTGGCAGATATCCGGATATATTCCTGAACCCTTATTATATCAGTCAACACGCTGTTTTCTGAATAGCCCAAGGTGTCGACCTAATACGAAACTAAGGCGTTATTGCTAACAAACCGGTTTGAGGGTGACCTCTGTCTGGATGTCTAGACAGCAAATTTGTAAACAGCAGACGCGTCCGCTGTAGAAGCAAGTGCATATATATATATATATATATATATATATATATATATATATATATATATACAGTGTGTCCAAGATAAGGATCCTCACCATGGGAATCTCAGTACTTGTTGGAGATACAGCTTAGGTTAAATTAGGAAAAAGTTGTGTTCTTTGAAGCTTATTTACATGCCGTTTAGAAACTTGAAAATTTTCATGCCCTGCTGAGATATTTGGAAAAACGGAATTTGACAATATCGATTTTATTTTTTCTGACTTTATTTGCAGAAATATCAAAAAACTAACAACACTTTCTCATTGGCACTTTTAAGGTACTACATGATGGTATTTTTAGATTTTATATCCGACGTTTCGTTTTCAAGAAACCATCATCAACTTTATTTTTTTATATGGCCCGAAAAAAATGTATCTAATTCCATTTTTTATTACAAATTCAACGATGTATCACATGCCATATTTTATTTAGTCAAAAGGAAAATTAATTGCATTTTTTCTATTTCTTATAGGTATTTTTAAGTAGGCGAGTAATGAAATTTTTTTTAAGTAACGAAAACAAAGAAATTAACGCATTTTATATTTAATTCAAAGCAGGTGTTCAAACAGGTTTCCGTTATTTTCTAAGCATAAGTATGATCTTCTAACTGTAGAGCTTAAAACATCACGTAACATCTCTGGTGTAATACTGTTAAATGCGGCCGTTACACATTCTCGTAACTGATGTTCAGATTCAAAAGAATATTGGAAAACTCGGTTTTTAACAAAACCCCATATGAAGAAGTCCAGAGGGTTAAGTCCGGGGATCGCGCTGGCCAAGACACTTCACTAGAGGTTCCAATCCACTTTCCAGGAAATCGCCGCGAGATACTCTCAAACTTGCCTAGAATTATGTGCAGGAGCACCGTCTTGTTGAAACCAACAGCTATTGACCTGTGCCAGAGGTAAATTATCTAAACAGTCTTCTAAATCATTTCGCAATAAATGAAGGTATCGTTCTCCGGTTAATGAATTATGGTAAAAAATGGACCTAGGATTTTAGTTCCTAAAATTCCACCACATATTAAACCCAAAACGTTCTTGATGTCTCGATATTTTCTTAACACGCGGATTTTGTTGAGCCCAGTAATGCGTATTGCGGCGGTTGAAGATACCATTATTAGAGACCATGCTTTCGTCGGACCATATTATTTTTGAAGGGAAATTTAAATTTTCTTCACACGCGTGTATACCACTCGCAAAAATGCCGGCGCCGTTCGAAATCCCTGGTTTAAGTCCTTGGCAAATCCTAAATTTATAGGGGTGATATCTATTTTTACGCAAAATAAATTGAGCTGTGGATTTGGCAACTCCTACATTATCTTTGATTTGCCTAGTTGATATTTCAGGGTTCTCAACAACTGCTTGTAAAACATTATTTTGGGTTTCTTCTAAAGACTCCTTTTTTCGAGTTAAAATAGGCTTTTTAAATGAACCATATTCTTTTAAATTTCGAGTCAGCTTTAATAAAATGGACTTACATGGCTGCCTTCTTTCTGAATATGTATTAAGATACATTGCTGCCGAATTTACATCATTTTTGTGGCACAAAATGTAGCACGTTAGCATATCAAACTTTTCTTCATGGCTATAATGCTCACCCGGCATATTCGACGATAAATGCACAATATTAACTATTCAACAATAAACAACAATAACGACAACAGTAAAAATAACGACAATTACTCTAAAAACAACAACTCGGCAAACAGGGTAACAACAAGGATAATTATAATTTTATCATAATATTAAGTGACAGAATCGGTGACAGGTAATGACGACAAAGCATTTGTTTGCAACGCCTTCTTAAAAATACTTATAAGAAATAGAAAAAATGCAATTAATTTTCCTTTTAACTAAATAAAATATGGCATGTGATACATCGTTGAATTTGTAATAAAAAATGGAATTAGATACAGGGTGTACATTTTTTTCGGGCCATATAAAAAAATAAAGTTGATGATGGTTTCTTGAAAACGAAACGTCGGATATAAAATCTAAAAATACCATCATGTAGTACCTTAAAAGTGCCAATGAGAAAGTGTTGTTAGTTTTTTGATATTTCTGCAAATAAAGTCAGAAAAAAATAAAATCGATATTGTCAAATTCCGTTTTTCCAAATATCTCAGCAGGGCATGAAAATTTTTCAAGTTTCTAAACGGCATGTAAATAAGCTTCAAAGAACACAACTTTTTCCTAATTTAACCTAAGCTGTATCTCCAACAAGTACTGAGATTCCCATGGTGAGGATCCTTATCTTGGACAAACTGTATATATATATATATATATATATATATATATATATATATATATATATATATATGTATCCTAGATAAATATCCACGCACCCTCCATAAAATTCACAATGAAATTGGAGTCGAAAACTGCTATTCCTGGATATACTTGTACACAGGAACTACAACACTTTCTCGATAAGTGTATACAGGAAACCTACCCACATTGGGAGGTACCTACACTACAACTCCAATCACCACAAAAACGGGAAGTTAGGCGTGCTTGTACGATTGTACGATAGAGCGAAAGCAATATGCTCAAACCAAGAGGACCTGAACAAAGAAAATGAAAATATCGCTAAAACACTCAAAGAAAATGGCAACCCGGATCTAACACCTAACCCAAACGTGGAAAGGGTAACCATAAAAGAAGAACCTAAATATAAAAGGTACCTCAGACAGAATACGAAGGATAGGCAGCAAATACAAGATACACATTGCCTTCAAAACGATCAGAACGCTCAGGGAATTGTGTATCCACCGTAACATGTGAATGCGGCAGAGCATATATAGGAGAGCGCAGTACACCACTCAAAGTGAGAACACTGGAACATATAACGACGTCCGTAAGAGCGAAACAGAAATATCAAGAATCACCGAACATGTCTGTAACAAAGGCAACCGCATCCAATGGGATAACATAATAACATACAGATATTAGCAAAGGACGAGAATACAACTCGCTGGAAACTCAAAGAAGCCATATTCATCGCACTAGCAGAAAATCCAATAAGCCAAGCTAGTGTGGAAATGAAACCCATTTGGATTCCAATAATGCGCGAAGAGCTTAAGCGTAAAAGTTTAATATATATATATATATATATATATATATATATATATATATATATATATATATGAAGTTGATGTTCTTCCGGGCTTGGTCTCGCGTAGATTTTCCTCCATGGTTCTTAAAAGAACCGATGTTGAAATGACAACGTTTCGGCATAATCTCATCTGCCATTTTCAAGTCTTCGTGTTCTGCTCCTGGTAACTCGAGTTACCAGGAGCAGAATCTACGCGAAACCAAGCCCGGAAGAACATCAACTTCATATCCAGCACTCGCGGAAACCTGAAAATTAACATATATATAACGGATTACTCAGTGGTTCAGTGGTAAAAGTGTCAGACTTGCAAGTGAAAGTTACCAAGTTCGAATTTGAGAATAGCTAAGTGCATGAGAGCGCAAACAGTCCTTCTCAAGACTAAGCCTGACGACGGAAGCAGAGTCTGCTTCCAAAACATCCCGCTCAAAAAGCAAAAGCTGTGGAAATAGGCCGATCAACTTGAATGTATTACATATATATGTCACGGTTAATGTTAATAATTGGTGAATGTACAGATTTACCGGTAAATTTACGCATATCCATTCTGTTAGGTTACAGTAGTTTTGTTTATCTAATCTGAACTAGTTTGGACTTTTCTGGTTCTAATCAATGACAACCGTTAGAAGTTGAAAATAATACTGTTGCCGCATTGTAAATACCAGACGAGTCGTCACGACACGTCGAGTACATAGAAGCGCCCGAGTGGCAGCCGAAACTTCCGGAGTGGCTAATGTGTGGGGTGTTTACGAATATGCGTCCAGATAGGGTAATAAGAGAGGACTAGTTAACGGTCCATTGGTTTTGCAGTCCCGATACGGGGATTGGAGTGGGCTTGTATCCTATACCACATAGTGGGGTATTTAATTAATTAACAGGTATTTAAAGTGAGCTACAACGAGACCAAGGCATCTGCCCCGCTGACACAATTACTTTTGTAGCCGATGAGGGATGTACGGAGTAACCTGGGGCGCTTGCCCCCTGGTGAGTTCTTTGCTTATTTGTTATTAACATATAAACAGTTGTGATGTTGTTGCATACACCTAAACGATCGAGATGACCGCCCTTGCTGTCGAATCAACCTTTCCTCACAAATCCCCCTAATACACCGGTCCATTATTAATGAATCTGTACCAAAGGTAAGTTTACGTAAGATTTGTCGCAATTATAATTTAAATATAATGCATTAGCATTTGTTTGTAAAATAAAGCGCTCCCACACTAGTTTATTGGATATTTAGTCACAAAATGAACCAATAATTTACATGTTTTATTTTAAGCATTAAATTAAAATAGACCCTGTATATTAAATAAATTTTTTCACGTTTTGCATTTTAAATAACTTGAGAATTTTCTGCTGATTGCCAATTACGACTCATGACCTTATAAGAAAATGCTAGAAGTAATTATAATAAAAATTAAAACATCTAACCTCATTGTCATTAATTTGAAGATATTGTAATTTATAATTAACACATGGTATAAACGTAAATAAAAGCGCTTTTGCAGCTAGTAAACTTAAACATGGTTTGTATTTTTGTAGTAAAACATTAGATTTACATAGCTATTAGAGACGATCGGTTTTAGTAAATCTTTTTTTAATGTCTTCATAAACTAATTAATGATTTCCCTTTAAAAAAGCTTTACATTAGGACTAATTAAGAGAGAATTTACAAGATTACTAACACGGGCCGGGCAATCGTTTGATTTAGAAGACTGTGGTCATAGATCCAGATATTACCAATTTTAGTAATTTGCATTTCAAAACAAATTTTCTTGTTTATACAATTTACGAAGCCAACTTGTTACTGTTCATTAACATTAGGTGAGGATTGATATTTAAACACAACTCTCGTTAAATAGTCAACACCGTAAATACATCGTATACAAGGGTTTCATAACACCCACAGCTGCTCCAAACCTACTAAAATTTTTATTATGCAGTACGCGTAAAAGAATATTATGGTCCCTCAAACGGACTTTTTGTCTTAGAATTTTTATTCTGGTAGTTCGGATAAATAATGAATAAAAGCAGCAGCTGCAAGTACCTACTGTAATGTAAATTAAGGTTATAATATTACACAAACACCTTTAATAAGAACGACTATATTTCATCTTCATCATTTGTACCATCAATCAACATTACTTCTATTCCTTATAAATTTTTTACTTTAAAGGAAGTATTGAAACAAACAGTGAAGTGGCAGCCTGTTTATCTTAATAAACAAGATGGATGACATTAAAAGCGTAAATTATGTCAGCTTTCAAAAAAACTGAATAACAAATAAAAATTCGTTTCAGTAATACGTGATTGTACCATAGAGGTAGGAGGAGTATGAAATTATGTGATAGGTTCTACATTAATCAGATCCTAAAGCTTATATTCAAAGGGAAACCCATCTCATCTAGAAAATGTCACAAAAGCACGTTTCAACAATTCACAACTTCTCTATCCTGTTCGTGCCTCTTTGTGAATTATTAATTAGTGGAGTTACACACTTATCAGATTCATGTTAAAACCAAGGTAGGGTTACCTTTGATAGAAACGTGAATTGTTAATTTGGCTAAAGAGTATATCATTGATTTTCTTTTCGTTTTTAAATAAAGGATACAGTTTTAGGTGAGATTTATAATTAGCAGGCTTAGAATGAAAATTCCAGCTTGCTCATTTTATTTTTTCTTACTGACGATGGAATTCTGTTTTATTGAAAATATTGTACAGTGGATTTAATTTACATAACCAAAAAATATTTCATGGTAATACTTTTTGTTATATTGTTCATTCCGCTCATAGGAATTACATGTTTCACTAAGCAATTATTAAAAATTAAATTATACATTATAAAGAAGAAAAAACCTTGTCTAGTAGAGTATCCCTTTTTCACAACCTAAATTTCGCGTGCGTGTGTGTGTGCATGTATGTGTGGGTGTGCTTGTATCTCTTTGCGCGGGGGCGGTGTGTGTGTGTGGCGGGTGGGTGGGTGTGGGTGTGTGCGTGCGTGCGTGCGTGCGTGTGTGCGTGTGTGCGTGTGTGCGTGTGAGCGTGTGAGCGTGAGCGTGTGAACGTGTGAGCGTGTGAGCGTGTGTGCGTGTGTGCGTGTGCGTGTGTGCGTGTGTGCGTGTGTGCGTGTGCGTGTATGCGTGTGTGCGTGTGTGCGTGTGTGCGTGTGTGCGTGTGTGCGTGTGTGCGTGTGTGCGTGTGTGCGTGTGTGCGTGTGTGTGTGCGTGTGTGCGTGTGTGCGTGTGTGCGTGTGTGCGTGAGTGCGTGTGTGCGTGAGTGCGTGTGCGTGTGCGTGGGGGTGCGGGTGCGGGTGTGGGGGTGGGGGTGTGGGTGAGGGCGTGCGCGTGGCGTGCGCGTGTTGTAGCGTGTGCGTGTGCGTGTGTGTGCAAGCGGGCTCATCAACTTTCCTTGCTGCCGTCAAAGTAGCATTTTGCGTTCTTGGAATACAAATAACTATTAGAACATAATTATCCTAATATTGTATCATTTCATTTCTTTTAATTTCCTCTTTATCTGTATAGACAGAACAATCTTTTTTCTTCAAAAATGTAGTTGTTTTAATTAAATAACTCCATTACTGAAGATTCAGAAGCTGACAAATTATACATTTCTAAAAGTATAAATCTGTACTTTGGAGAGTTGTAACAACATCGAGGATGTTCAATATAAGATAACAAACTTTTTCATTCATACGCTGTATACTGTATCCCTTTTTGGATGTGATTATGGGATATCGAAGATCTTAGAAAAGATACAAAGTTGCGGCTTTTGCCTAACTGTGCTACCTTTTTATGAAAAGAAATAATCCGCAAACAAATACAATGTCAAACAAAAAGAATTTTTAATAAAGGGCCAGAAACATTTTTATAATAATGATAAAATGTTCTTATGAAAAGGAAAAGGAAAATGACTAATTTTAATAATGTTAATTAATTTTGTTGTTGAGATGATTATAGTCTTTTATCAAAGGATAAAATGTAAATGTAAATGCTACTGACTCCTTTTAGATCAGATTTCATTTCTAAAAACTCTTTTTTTGAGTAATTTTTTTGTTTTACTAAAATTATTATATCTTGGCATGTATGAAAATCGTGAGAGAAATTGAGTAATATTTTATTTGTTTGTAAAATAGGAATTTATTCAGAACATTGATGCGTTTTGTTATTTTAACATTGATAGTGAAAACGAATTTTTTAATGAAGAAATTTTGCAGAGATTTAAATTGTTTATTACGAATGTATAAATATATAGACCGTTACGTTTGGCACAGTCTTCAAAAAAATTGCAATACCTTGTAATAGTTTTCGACTCACTTTGACAATCCTCATACATGCGTCATCAGCTTCAGGTGTTTTTCTCTGAAAGGGTTGCTTCTAGCGACTTCAATAAATTATACCTTTCTAACTGGAAAAGATAGGGAAAAAGACGTACACCGTGGCACAAAAAGGTTACAGTGATTTTAAAGTCTCCTAACCGGCGCTTGT
Source organism: Vesta saturnalis (assembly GCA_036346205.1). Lineage (NCBI taxonomy): Eukaryota > Metazoa > Arthropoda > Insecta > Coleoptera > Lampyridae > Vesta > Vesta saturnalis. Next base: position 3,892,942 of record JARFJB010001138.1, on the reverse strand, counting down.
GATGCTCTCTAGGAGACACAACAAAATCGTTCACAAATTTAAATTTCTCATCCCAAGAAACCCCTGTATACGAAATTTCGTGAAATTAGCTCGAATTAGTCGAAAGATATTAAAGAAAATATCATTTATTTGTATGGTATATATATATATATATATATATATATATATATATATATATATAAGAGAGAGAGAGAGAGAGAGATGATATTTGTTAAGCTAAATATCATAGTAAGAGAGATATCAGCTCATATTAAAAGCTGCATTAAACATAAATTAATTGCAATGGAATTGAGTAAGCATATATGTATAGCCCAAATTGCATAAGAACAAATTAACATAAAAGTAAGTACAAATTATAGGACATGTTGTTAGCTAGTTAAATCAAATTTCATAAGTATAAAAGTGTAATCATAGCTGAACAATAGATTTCTTCATTATAATAGTTTCCGAGCTACTTCGAAATAGTAAAAATATGTATTTCCATCTATAAAATACATGTAATCCATTTGTATGAGGATATTCTAGTCTCGTAGCATAATATGCTTCTATTATAAAACAAAACGAAAATAAATTGTATCAATCAACATAAGAAGAGTAAAGTAAATGTTAAAAAGTGTGAAATCAGAACAGATTTAACCAGCTTCATATAACTTACTATGTTTAAAAGTGAAATTAAATAAATATTATGTTATGAACTTACATAATAGTGTGATTAGGAAGTGTTACAACTTAAATTAACATTCTAAATGCAGTTTAAGCACAAAAGTTGAGAAACCAGGTCATGGTGATTTTGAACGTAGTGGTTGAGATGGAATTTTTCAACGTAACCCATAAAAGTGTTAGAAACTGGTGAATCCCCATGTATATTGGGTCATAGAATCCGTTTCTGTTTGAAGTTTTCCTGTAGGAAATAGATATTAGTAAATTTGTATATGAAAATTTGCATATTTGTTGAAATTTTGATAGTTTAAGAATTTTAAAAGGAAATATGCCATGTGAGGTATCTATGGAAAGGAAAGCTTGCATAGAATTAAAAAATAATTATGTTTTAAAGATCTCTCCACTTATAAGAAAGTTCTGTGTAAAAATAATAATTTACAAGTTTCTGAAAAATGGTTATCCAATGAAAATTAAGCAGTGTTATGTTTGTATTGATAAAATTTGCTAAGGTGATTGGTGGTTGTCCAGAAGTTATATAAGGAAGTGGAAAACATTTTTATGATTATCTTGTGATTCTTCAAAATGTAAACGTCACTCGAGTTACATGAATTAAAAATTTAAGATCGTTTATGTGGTTCGTATAACCTAAAAATGTAATAATACTAAACAATTGAAATTTAAAATTGTTAATTGAAATAAGGTTAACATAAATATTAGTCCGGGTGATGCGTTATCGGTGTAAAAGTGAATGTAAATCGAATTATTTCTTTTAAATAAAAAATTATCTTAACCAAATTAGCATTGCGTTATTGTTTAAAATAAAAATTAAAAGTTGCGAGGACATAATAATTTTAATGCAGATAAAATTATTGTATTTTCGGATACAACAACCTGAAACTAAATTATTATATTTATTAACCTAATAAAATAAAGTGCTTTTTGAAAAGTGACAAAGCGAATATTGATGCAGCACACTTATGTATGTTGGTGCTGTAGACCTTCCACCGATGGAGAAAATATTTATGCAGCATATCTATAACATGATGGTGCGGTAGATCTTCCACTGATGGATCAATAATATCAATGGAATTCAAATTACTTCTGACTTGGATATTGGAACATCAACATTGGAAATTGGATCAGCTAAAAGAAAGTACACATTAATGGGTTACGTTAAATATTATTATTATTCATTTATGTGCATTTATGTAAAGGATGCAAATGAATTATATACTAGTCTGGAAATAGTACAACCACTTATTGATTTTATAGTGATTCAATATTATTTTAAAAGGAAAAAGATACTTACCCAAATTAGATTGTCATTATTGTTTAGTCATGATGAGATACATTCACATATTCAGGTCAATGAAATTCGCATGCGCACAACATGTTATATATTTGCAGATGATACAAGGTGTTTGAATGAAATTAAATTATACACAATTTCAAATTTATTTTAAAATCACAATTGAATTTATTTTACAAAAGAACCTTACGTAAATGTTTAATGTTTTTTTTTAATACTGAACTATATTGAACCCTATCCCTTGAGATGCTAGTCGAGGCAATTTATTTAAATAAGATCAACAGTAATTATCATATTAAATCAATGATGGCAAAACGTGCTGAAGTTGTATTAAAATACATTACAATTTACTAATACAATTAATCTCTATTGTTTCATTTAATTCAAATGTGGTGATAAATTATTATTACTTCATAAAAAATAAATATAAATATTAAAATTATTTTGTTCCTTAAGCAAGAATAACTAATTGATATTAATTCTCATTGACATTTGCGACTGCTTTGAATATCTGACGCAGCATTATTTATTCTAGGTATTAAGGTTTTGTGTTTGACGAGTTGCTTTTGTGTACGCCCCGCTGTCGGGGGAATGGTTCATTGATTGTACTTGCCCTTTACATATACATTTTTTATGCTGTTCTTTTAATCATAACATAGCTATTTGTAGTGCAATTTTTGGGCATTTATTTACCTTTACCAAATTAAAATCACGGTGAGTTTATTTCGACGAGTTGTAAAGTTGCCGAAATTAAAGCCATTATTGTACAGTCATGTAAAGTAAGCTTTGTTGATTTGTTTTAGTGATTATTTAGTGACGTTTAATTACATTATAGGAACTTTTTAATATTCGATCGCGTTTTGCTTATTCTTTTTCTTTTTATAAAAGCATCTCTTAATAATATTATAAACAATTTTCTAGTAGTTTATTAAAACATCGCTTTTATTTGACGTTCACTTTATATGTATATAATTTTAACAAATTTTTTAAATAATTATAATTAAAAAACCTACTATGATATTGTTAACATGTAATTTGCATAATATTTAGTCGACGATTAGTAATTTTTTTTTAAATTAATATTAACTATTTACTGTAAACATCTTGTATTTTAGTATGTATTAAAATGAAATAAACAATTTGATTTAAAATAAAAGTTTCCTTAACATGGCCTTATTTTGACGGCAACCTCCAATTATTGTTAATTAATAAACATTATTAATTAATAATTAATCAGTCAAAAATACAGTTTTACTTATACCATTTACTACGAAAAGTTTGCCACTGGCTACTTGATGTCGTCTATAGATGGGATTCATGTAAGAACCTTTGCTGATTCGACGACTTGTAACGTTTCAAAGATTTTTTTCTAATTTATTTACAACTTTTGGTCGCCTTTTGTGCGGTTTATATTGTCAAAGTTCTTGAAGTTTGAACAATGTTTGTGTACCTACTTGTGGTTTAATGAACTGAAAACATGATATTACTATAGTTAATAATAACTGTATTGATTGAAATAAGTTCATCACCTAAGTAAGTTTATATTCTAAAGTTCATCATTTGATACTTTTGCAAAAGAGAATTTGTGAGTCCACAGCAAAATGTGGGAAATTGCACTTTTGCAAAGAAAATTAAGTTTTCACTACTTGCTTATTAATTATACACAATATTGGAAATATGTTCCGTACATATAAATTTTAATTTTAAATAAATGTAACTGATTTGAAGTATTTCAAGATAAAAATAATTTCAAAATTGAATTTCGCACCGCTATAGAAAATACTTCCTCCCAAGTTGTATCAGGGGGCTGATATGTCTATCAGCGCTCTCCACACCATCTCTACGTTTAGATAAAATGTCAAATGTTATTAAATCAGTCTTGTTTATACAGGGTGTTGTCATATTCGGCCGACAAGGCTCTACCCCAGAGAGCTCTCGTTAATTGATAAATGTTGCTATAGGCACATGAACCCTTTAAAGGGCTTAGTTGCTGAGATGCAGGGTGTTGAAATTTTGAAATCAAACTTCCATAAATAAAAACGTCTTTAAATATTTTTTTCAAATTTGGTGATCAATATGCTCTTTAGGAAAGTAATATTTTGACATAATCTAACTTTTGAAAAATTTAACCAGTGGCACGCTATCGGGGTTAGTGGAAACTTTAACCCCCTATTTGTGGCGCCATTGGAGAAAATATTTCTTTTACTTTTTTTAAATTCTCCGTTCATTTTTTAATTCAAAAAATAACCTTTTATGAAGCTAAAATGAACGGTCTTGTAGAGATTTGCTTGTAAATAAATCATAATTTGTTAATTATCTGACAACTTGCAGACTTTTGTTTACAAGCAAATATCTACTACACCGTTCATTTTAGCTTCATAAAAGGTTATTATTTTTTTAATTAGAAATGAACGGAGAATTTAAAGAAAGCAAAAAAAAATTTCTCTAGTGGCGTCAAAAATGGGGGGATAAATGTTTCTACTAACCCCGATAGCGTGCCACTGGTTAAAATTTTCAAAAGTTAGTTTATATCAGAATATTACTTTCCTAAAGAGCGTATTGGCTATAAATTTAAAAAAGATTTTTAAAGGCGTTTTTGATTTATGGCAAATTTTTTAATTTTGATCTCAGCAACTAAACCTTTTAAGGGTTCAAGTACCTATACCAAAATTTATCAATTAACGAGAGCTCTCTGGGGTAGCGCGTTGTCGGTCGAATATAGCAATACCCTGTAAATGAAATTTCTAAATGTAAAATTTGATTAGCTTGTTTATTATTAAAATTCCTTCTAACATATTTTTCAAATTTCGCAGTAAAGCAACAAATTCGTAAATATGAAAATGTTAATAAACAAATGAATTAATTTTGCAAATTCAATTAATTTTTAAACCTGCTAGAATTTACTCAAGACGATAACTGTAATTGTTATTGAAGCATTTAAACTCGTATAAAAGATAAATAAGAAATACCAGATTTAATACCAAAATGATGAGTATTTTAATTATTGTTATGCTAGTAATGTAATAATTCTAATAAATTTTGAGTGTTTTGGTACACATTCATGTCGTGAAAAATTAAAAAGATGCAAAATCCAAAATTGTGTTTAATTGCTATTTATTTTAATTAGGATATATTGCTCTATGTATAGAACATTAAACTCATAATTATTTGTGAAAAAAAATTAAATCATAATAAGTACATTATTACACATAATTCAAATACGTAGCTTTTGGGGTTTTAATGGTGTATATTTTTATATTAGCATTTATACAAATTAAGACGTTTCGATAATTGCAGTTATTGTCCTCGTAGTTGTATTTTGTTTACATATTGTTTAAGATGTTGAATCAAATTTATGAAGTATGAAAAGATGAAAGCGCAAACATTTTCACCTTTTTCATACTTCATAAATTTGTTTCAACATCTTCAATAATTCTTAAAAATGTTACAACTACTGAGGACAATAATTGTAATTGTTTTCGAAACGTATAGATTTGTATAAATACTAATGTAAAAATCTGCATCATTAAAAACCCAAAGGCTAAGTGATGGAAATAAATCTTTATAAATTCTTGCATAATAAAAATCTTGGTTGATTACGTCTTGGGTAATTTGAAGTGGGTTGAAAGCAATTATTATACATTTTTATTAGTTCTTCAAATATTTTTATCCATCATTTTTTTTATGAATAGGTAAAATGAAAAAACAAGTAATGTTTATATGTCGGTAGGGATAAAATTACATGTGGTTTTATTTTGCAATCACTTTATTTGAGAAAAAGAAGATTAGCGGATTAGGTTGCAAGATTTACTTGAAGAGTAGAATACGGTCTTTTCTACTCGTGTTAACGCGACAATCAATAACAAGTGTTCTTTACACGATGCTATTATTTCACTAAAATTTCTATAGCGGATACGCTTTATTTTACAAGTGGAGATAAATTTGAGAGTATATAAAGCCGTTTGATATTAATTAATCAGAAATTTTATTCAATATTACATTAAAAATAATTTATAAAAAGTGCGCTTATTGCAAATGAAAAAATTAAGAAAATATCGCATGTAATCAAAAATATTATTATATAGTATTTGTTACGCCCGCCGCAGGATTTAATTGCTTGTCAATTCCAATATAGGAATTGCACTTACTATGAAGACATAACGTTACACTCTTCCGTTGATTACAGCGGTGACTATCTGGCGTATCTAAAGGCAGGTTTCCACGCCACGATAAATCGTTACGATGTGATTGACAAATAAATCGAAAGGTTGAGTACTGGTTTACACGCTACGATTTCTTGTCCAATATTCTTTGTCGACCGCGGTACATTCTAGAGTGCATTGTAACGAAGCAATGGATATAACATTTGAGTAAATACATTTTCCATACAAAATTAAAGTACATTTTATTTATTACCAAAAGTTACTTATAATGCATGTAATATTAGATTAAATTTATTAAAGGTTCTTAAAGGCTTGAATACACAGATGTTTTTTTTCGCCCGTTATCGTATGGTAACGCTAGGACTTCGCATATGCAAATGTTATTGATTTAAATTATATTTTTGTTCTAGGCGAAGTTTTACTTTACAAGAGGCTCTGATATAACGACGATGTAGATGAAGTTTTTAAGGAGCCGCCAGATTCGAATGTTTTAACCGACGAAGATTCGGAAGATGAATATGAAGGGAATACAATTGATAATCTTTCCGGTCCTCAAGAAGTGAAACTAAAAAATAACAGACGTATTACGAAACCTGAGCCTTCGACATAATCTTCGTCAACTATTGCCAAAAAAGAAAAGAAAAGCTGTAAATGGTGACTTGTATCCTAAATGCGAGATTTTAGTCAGCCACATCAACTTTTTGAATTATTTTTTGACGACGACCTTGTCTCATTTCTTATTGAACAAACGTCGAGATATGCCCTTTTCAGAATTATCCCGATCCCAAAGTCTCAAACGAAGAACTAAGGTGCTTTTTGGCCATTCTTATTGTCAGTGGATATTCAGTCTTACCTGGTAAGCGCTATTACTGGGAGACTCAAGGTGATATGAAAAATGTTTTGATATCCGAAGCGATGCGCAGAGATAGGTTTTTTCACATCATGAGATTGATACATTGTGCCGATAATATCCCGCCGGACGAAAATGACAAAATGTGGAAATTGAGACCTTATATGAATAAACTCAAATCCAAATTTTCAGAACACTATCAAACCGAGCGACAAATGAATTATCATGGCCGACACTCATGTAAACAAATCAAAAGGGGTAAGCCTATTCTATTCGGATACAAGATGTGGTCTTTGAATACAACCTCAGGATATTTGGTAAATTGTGAAATATATGGGGGAAAAAATAACAGAAGGTCGGAACAGTACTTTGGAAAAGCAGTGCGCCGTTTGTTACCATGTTAGACGACCTAGTTTCCGTAAACAAAGATCGTCCATACGACATATACTTTGATAACCTCTAGATCTACTTGTACATCTAAAAAGCAGAGGCTACCAAGGAACAGGCACCATAAGGGAAAACCGGGTGCCCAAAAATTCTCAATTTCTGGTCAAGAAAACATTACGAAAAAAGGACGGTGGTTTCTATAAAGGTACCATTGAACGAAATACAGGGGTGTTGTTGGTTCGCTGGGTGGACAATAGTGTTGTCACAGTAGCTTCAACTGCACATGGAATTGAACCTGTGTCAAATGTTAAACGAAGTATGACGTAGGGCTTTGCATTACTTGTTTCACTGTTTTTCATACAAGTTTACAACTTTTTTGCGTTAAATGTTATTCTTCTGTTTAGTAAATATTTTCATGCTAATTTAGTTTGTTTGTACCTTTGTTTAAAATATAATTGAAAAAAACTACAATTTCCTTTTAAAGATATGGTAAGATCCTAGCGTTGTCATATAGTAACGAGGCTTTTTTCAAAAACTAAAGATATTTCTATTTAAAAAATGGCAACACTCGTTAAATTATACCAAATAGTATCGCTTTTCTCAAAAAGTTTTACTAAAATGTTTAAATAAAAAACTTCGGTTTTTAAGGGTTAAATGATATCGTTCTCTACATTTATTTAGTGGAATATGCCCAATCGTATGGCGTGAATATGATTTTTTAGTTGTACGCATAAGCGGCTCGTTTGGGCGGCGCATTGGGCATTGTTATTCATTGAAATAAATCGATTTGAACTTTTCATAATAAAAGTATGATTAACACATGAAAAGTTCAAATCGATTCATTTCGAAAACGGTGCGTCGTAGCGACTTCAGACAAGGGTATCATTCCGGGTCGCTTATGAGTACAACTAAAAAATCATACTCACGCCATACAATTGGGCATATTCCACTAAATAAATGTACAGAACGTTATCATTTAAAGGGAAACCATTTTGAAGATATTTTGATTAAAGCGTTGTGAGGGCGCCATCTTCCAAGAGCTACAGCTCTCTTAGGAAGTGTTTTTGTATTAAGGTAATTTACGTTAAATCGACATAAAATCAGCTCTAGATTCTGAAATTTTCTTTTGTGAAAAGATTTTGTGGATACCCTGTATAAAATTATTGAAAGAATTGCGAAATGAACGCAATGACTTGCGGAATGATTTAAGAATGGATGAAGAGACTTATATTGAGTTGTTCAAGTTAGTTTCTCCGTTTATTGTGAAAAATGACACTGTTATGAGAAAACCAATATCTCTGCACGAAAAACTCTTAGCTACCTTACGATTCCTTCCCACCAGAAGAAGCTTTATGGACATAGAATTTTCAACTGTCAACCAGCTCTCTACAAAATAATCCCGGAAACGTGTGAGGCTATCTGCAAAGTATTAAACAAAATTAAAGATATGTTAATTAAAAGTCTTTTATTTACTTTTAAACCATATACAATACAAACATTAAAACCAAATGTAATACAATGTAAAGTTAATAATAATCATAGAATATGTTTGCCACATGAAAATGTCCTGGTACTACAAGAAATTTGAAAAGTAGGTCGAAAAATTGCTTTCCATTGATTGGTTGGGATCTATCGTACTCGTTGTACCTCAACTTGACCTATAGTTAGAGTAAGTGGATTGTTGAGTTTCGGGTTTTTGAGAATTGAGATGTTGAGATTCTGGTTGCCGAGTATTTGGTTGTTGAGAGATGGTTTGTTCGGGTTTGTTTGTTTGAGAGTTTGACAGTGTCATGTTAGAGAGTTATTGAGAGTTGGCTTGTTCAGGTTTGTTTGTTTGAGAGTTTGGCAGTGTCATGTTAGAGAGTTTAGAAGTATCATGCCGTTGAATGTTATTGGAAGAACGAGAATAGTATTGATGAGGGTATGCTATTTGAGAGTAAGAGTTGATGGTCTGATATTTGAGGGATATATGGTGGAGGGTAGGGCTGTGGAGGGTATAGTTGAGGATTATATATTATACTTTCCGTAAACTTCGAGTTCATCATCAGAATTGAATAGCTTTTAGCTGCTGTCCCTCTAGCTCTATCACCTCATCTATCGGAGTTATTTTACGGTTTCAGCGGTACTCTTGGTGATGGTGTTGCACTTCGTGGTGTAGCTGATCCATCATCACCTGATGTTGGCAGAGCCGATGTGGTGCCCTCTCGTTGGTTGAAATGGTCTAGATCGGTAGATTCAAAATCTTCCTAAAACGAAATATATATTTACAAGTTTCATTACGAAGTTCATATCGAACGTGTATCATTCAAAATTTAATCTACGCCAGCCCAAATACATTTCCTTTGCATAGATTCGTTTTGTTTACAATATCAGAAACGTTTTTGTAAATAAAAATTCAAAATTATTAAGTGCCCATATTAATCGATTATAGTAATAGTTATAGTAACCGCGCTTGTCGATTGTTGCAATTTTACGTTGACAATGTCATTATTTGCGTTCAATTTTGTGCTTTACATGAGTTTCACGCACTGATGGACTGAATTTAACAAATTGTACAGACTTTATAATTAATGTTTATAATAAATAAATGTTGGTAAAGATTTTATAATGAAGTAAAAGTTGTAACTAACTTTCTTTTGCCTGTTTTTTATTTTAAAATATGCGTTTTATTATGAGTTCATAATGGCACTGGGTGCTATTATGAAGGCCATAATGACACTGGCGTAGATTAAATATATAAATTTAATTAAGAGGTAACAATTGTCCATTATTTGATTACAAAATTAATATTATCAGTCCATTTATTTTCGTTGTAGAAATTCACTAAGAACCTCCTGGGTGTATTTGAAATTTGTAAACACAGTTGTGTAACCAAGTGATAAGAAAAAAGATCTGACCTTTATTGTTGAAACCACTACTTATTTGATCTTGCAAATTTCGGGTACTATTCCAATGATCTAGCAGCCTTCACGTATATGGTCATAGATGTCAGCAAGGCTCTTATGCCTTTCAGCGATAATCAGGTACTTTGGATGTAACGTAAAATGTGAGCAGAAAATTTAAGAAGGAATGCCGTTAGAAACGTAGGTAGTACAGAGATGCTCTTACGTAGGTAGTACAGAGATGCTCTTACAGGTGACAAACGAGCCGGTAGTGAACATTCAACGTATTTTCGATTGAAGTGTCTATATATGTAGAAAGAGAATTAGTATTGAATGCTTTTATATTCGAAAACCTGAAAACAATTTTAATTACCATGAGGTTATCAAAACATGTGCCACTTGCCGAAGATGTGGACGAATGAATAATTTCAAGTATATCCGCCTATTAAACGCGTTAGTAATACTTTTACTTAACCAAGTATTACTTTAAGTGAGAATTTTCCAAAAAATGGTGCTTCAGCCTTAAAATCAATTTTACAAACTTGAGAAAATTTGTATTTAATCATTGTTGCCAAAAGTTAAAAATGTGTAGAAAATATATATTTATTATATGTATATGTATTATTTGACTAATAGATCCCAGGTTTCTTTTTACCTGTTTTATATTAAATGATCCGAAATCTTAGAGATGTCGCCGAAGGTATTAAATTTGACTGAAATAGTGAATTGGAAGCATTCAACCTAAGGTAAAATTGCTGTTTTTAGTAAGTAAATTTGACCAAATGACGAACGTTATCAAAAAGAAACGTTTTCTAATTAAACACGTAACAGCGCATAACTCGTTAATTCTAATTTGAGCCATTTTATGTTTACTTGTCCCCTTATGATGCAATGCTTAACCGCATATATTCCTTTGTCATTCAATTAATACAGCGGAACCTATCACTAAACGGATTTTTATCATATTTGAGTTTCGTGAATAATTCATGTTAGATTTGTAAATAAATTCTAATGTTTTAATTACTGCCAGGAGAGTCAATGTGATGCAAGCAAATAATTTGAGTAAAGGTAGCATTATTGCCAGTTAAGTCAAAATATATCAATTAATTTTTTTTTAATTTGCATCATTGCACATCTAACAATCCAAAACAAAATTTTAACACCATTTACCGTTTCTACCAAAAGTGAATGATACTATCTTTTGCGCTGTATGCATATGTTCTTTCATTTTTGAATAGTCTATTCAGCTATTGCATTAGATAGGATTGACTGGATATCCAGTTTGGACTGAAATTGCCTATAACATAGTTGAATTCACCATTTTAAGGAAGAAACGACAATATTTTAAAGGAGTTTTAGAGAAAAAAGAATAAAATTATAATTACACTACTTTAAATAAAGTATACATACTTGATGAGAATAGGTAAAATAGTGAGCTGTTTATATATTTCTCGGTGCAAGGTCGTTTTTTTAAAGCGTAGGCGAGAAATAAAATATAAGGTCGAGCACCAAAAATGTGACAGCGCACGCAATTTTTTGTAACCGTTTACATAAAATTAGAAAAAAAATTCAATTTTGAAATATTTATTGACAAATGTCAAATTAAATACATAAAGAAGAAAATTTATATTTTGTCTGTTTATGTATTTAAAGTAACGATTACAAAAAGGTAAAGTGTTTAACTTTAAAGCGATTTTGAAAATAAGCTTTCTTAACACAAAAAATCTTCAATCGAAAAGAAACAAATAAGCACATTTAACAAATGCATTTATCACAGCGCTGGGTTAAAAATAACAATTTTAAACTTGTTTTATGTTGAAAAGCTTCCAAGGAAATATAATTGAAATTTATATTAAAGATAACGCTCTAACATTTATGAAGAATTTGATAGCTTGATATTTTGAGGTCACATTTTCACATTATTTTGAAGTAAGTTTACATTATTCGTGAATTGTTGCGGTTACATTTAATTGATGCTGTACCTTGTGTCTCGATTTCGTTGTTTTAGTTGTTTCTTAAAAGATATCTTTATTATTATCAAAGATAGAAGTTTGCAGTTTTTACATTCATATACACTTTCTTTTAAAAGTTTCGCGTCCACTTTTAAAATCAAGTAACAACGATTTTTCAAAATTTTAGCTGTGTGAATGGGTAATTTTGAGATTAGGGTAAAGCTGATATTGACAGAATTAACAAAAGTTATGATCTGTCCCTCAGGACACAAATTATACTGTCTTACACACTAAGTATAGATAAAAACCAATGACTACAAATAATTCTGCTGATATTAGTGATTGTTACAGAAGGTAAGGGAGATTTATTGTTGCTGCATTTTGACTTTTCAAAACTTTCACGGTTGATTAATTACAACCCTGATTTAATACAACTAAAAATGGGTGTAGGCGAAACTATTGACGAAGATAGCTATCAGTGTTATCGAAACGTATAGATTTGCATAACTTAAGTACAAAAATACACCATAACACACCCCAAAAGATTTTAAATATGTGTAATAATGGTGAAAGTTTACATTTTCATGTTCTTTAATATTAATTTAGCTTCTGACTTTAAATTAAAATAAGTCAATCAAAATTTTGACAACAAACAGCTTGTTAATGCAGTTAATGAAAACTGAATTTGGATAATTTTTTTGTTAGGGATATTGTTAGGCTACCGAGAAATGGTTATGAGTGGCTACCTTAAATTTGCTTAAGTCAAATTTTGAAGGACAGCAGGAACTGGGTAGTACATTCCACAATTTGGTCGCCGTGTGGTAAAATGTAGATTGCGCCCGTTTAATAAGACAAGATGGAGTTTTTAGTGCATAATTATGGTGTGAATGGGCAAACCGAGTGTTCCTAGCGAAGATGGCCTGCGAAGGTATTAAGGAGTGTACTTCAGAGACACACTTGCCATGGTAATAGCGATAAAACAAGGAAAGAACCGAAACTATTCTTCTATGCTCAGAAATCAGAGACGAGTTATTTATATGCCTTATAGCCCTTGTTTGGATGAGGTTTACTATATCAAGGGCGTATTGGGTAGCACTGACCCAGAGGTGGGAATTCTATTCCAGATGAGGTCGAATTTGAGCCAGTAAAAGGAGTTGTTGCGATGTGAAGTACTGTTTAGATGTGTATAGAAAGCCCAGTTTACGGGAAGCTGTTTTTCTGGCTGACAAAATGTGGACAACCCATGAAAGGTTCGATGATACGGACATCCCTAATATAGAAATATAGTTTGAAAATTTGAGATCTAAGCCATTCATATTTACATCAGGAAATGATCGGTCTTGCTTGACCGACAGAAGGCAACACTGGGTTTTGTCGGCGTTGAACGTAACTAGATTATTCCTTCCACATTCAAGGACACGTTCTATGTCACTATTGATTGAGGCTGCAATGCAGAATTCTGTCGTCTGCAAAGCAATCGATAGGGTTAGTTGTTGAGGAAATGAGGTGATTTATGTATAGCAGGAAAAGTGTGGGAGCTATCACTGATCCTTAGGGTGCGCCCGCGTTAATAATAGCTTCTTTCGAAAGGAAACCATCGACAACGTATACGTCTTATGTCAAGAAAGATGGATATCCATTTGATGAGCGTACCGGATAAGCCGAACGAAGTGGTTCACCAGACCTCTCTTATGTGTTATTCATAAGTTGGGTGACATATGAAAGATGATCACCCTGTCTGAACCCATTCTGGTGGTCGTTTAGGAGTGTATTGGAATCGAGCAAGGACTGTAATTGGTGGTTGATGGATTTTTCCATGATTTTCGATAGAATGGAAGTGACAACTATTGGTCGATAGTTTGAGGGATCGGTTTTGTCGCCCTTTTCAGGAATAGCTTGGACATTTGACAACTTCCACGATGAGGGAAGCTCTCGACATGACATGGAGATCGAAAACAGTTTTGACAAGTACTAGTTCGGGGTAGCATTTCTTAAGGACGATAGCTGGAATACCGTCACGGCCAGTTGCCTTGTTAGAGTCAAGTTAATTGATAATTTAATCTAGGAGCATGTAACGAAAGTGGATTCATTTAATAGCGTATGAGGTATTTTAGAATCACCGACAAACGAAAACCGGAGATTCTATGATTCAAAATAAGACAAAATTATCATAAACGCTTTTCCGAAAATGCTTCCTAACCGAGATACAGGTTGATTAAAAAATAATTTTTAAGATTTTTAAGATTCCTTAAAACTACAAAAGATATTACACTGAGATTTGGTACACCTAAATGTCTAATTAACACGTCGATGGGCAGTGACGCCGATCGGCGTCTTCGCTTGCGTAACAATGTGACAGGACGCCGTCCGGCGTTAAAACTAATATCGCTGATAAACGGAGGACTTTTCCGTATAAAATGCTAAGCGCATGGTTTCTACCTTATTTGAGACATATTGCATTATAATACCGCCGTTTTATAGGGTCATAATTTTGTTACATCTGAAAAAGCCTGCCAAATTCCGCTGTACGCCGTTAAACGTCCTGCGGTCCATATAAATAAAATTTGTCATAATTTGACTGTCGAACTTATGGTATCGAGGTGCGTTAAGTTTTTGGCGGGAAATTTATGAAGTGTTAAATTTAAGCAATGTAAGTACTTTCGTATTATTTTATGATGTTTTACTTTAAATAGACTTTAAACCTAAATAACAATTCAATATGATGGTCATTAAACTGGTCAGTGGCGTACCTAGGGAATAATAAAAAATGTAAAATGTTAAATTTTAGTTACTTGTTGGAATTGAATTGAACGAAAAAATCCAGGAACTCATGGACAAAAATCAACAAAAAAATCTGTTTTTCTAAAATGCAGGATGTGTTCAAAAAGGAAATCAGGCGAGAAACAAGCTTAATTGTAAAGGTTGTGCTGAAAAACTCCTTTATGCTTCATATGCTTAGAGTAATGGCATGCCTAAAGACAATAAAAGTTTTATTAGTTCTTATTTTAGATTTTTCTGTTTTTAGGTTTTGTTTAAAATTAGTTTTCAGTCGTGAATAAGTTTTGAAATAAAATGTTTTTATTAGTTAGTTATATTCGTGTTTTTTATTTTATGTTTTACCATTTGCTTAAGCTCTAATTCAGAATAAAACAATTTTGATAGATCTTTGTTGCTTTATTCAGTGGCGTAGCCAAAGGAAAGTCCTATATTTCGACATATTGTATTATATTTGCCAATAAATTGCATAAAAAAGTATTTTAGGTCATAAAAATATTTACCTCAACATTTTAGGGATTCGAGGCCTTCTTCCCTCTGGCTACGTCACAGTCACAGCAATTTTCTCTTTTCAAATGTGGCAGGACGTCTATCGGCGTCAACTTTCAAACTTGTAAATCAAAATTTTAACTTTTTCAAATTCTGAGTGGTTTGCTTTATTTATAAGGCACCTCGAGCTAATTTGTTCAAAAGTACCAGTGTCATTTTGGCACCGACAACTCTTTCTTACTGTCCAGCAACGTGTTAAGTACAATTAATCAGGTGAGTTTGAGTGAACTGGCTTCATCCAGTGGCGTAGAATATGTTAAGTTAATCACTTTAAGTAAAAAACGCACGTCCCTGCTTTTTGAAGAAATATTTTTGTTAAATTCAACATTTAATTCTGCAAATAAATCATACTTAGTATATTTCGATTCGGCACCCGTTTTTGAAATATTTTGCATTAACATAAACGACTACATTATTCAGTAATAACCAAATTAAATAAATCAGAGATTGCTTTGCATTTGACAGTTACGTATCTTACGTTTGCTGAAATAGTCGCATTTACGCGTGTTTTGTAATTCATTGTTTGTGCTAATTATGTGAAAAATGAATTATTCCAAACGAGAACTGGTCGATATACATTTATGTTATGGTAATACTAATTGCAATGCTCGTGCAGCTGCTCGACTTTATGAACAAAGATTTCCAAATAGAAGACATCCACATCATACTACGTTTAGAACCGTTCATCGTAACTTGTTAGAGTATGGAAGTTTAAAAGGAAAGAAAATTCCGAACGAAATGCTCGTGTACCAGTTGAAATTGAGGAACAAATTTTAGATAGAGTTTATGAAAATTCATCAATAAGTACGCGTGAGTTAGGTTCAGAATTTGGTGTGTCGCATAGCAAGTCTTGGAAACTTTACGAAAACAAAATTTACATCCCTTTCACCTACAAAAGTGCATGCATTATTGCCTGCTGACCATCCTCGTCGAATGAATTTTTGCGAATGGTTTTAAATAAAATGCTGAAGATGTACAATTTGTTAGAAAGTTATTCACCACTGATGAGTGTATTTTTCCCGAAATGGAATAATAAACTTGCATAATTCCACAAATGGGATAGGTATACTAGACGATCACCTAATCGGACCTATCCGTTTCCTCAAAGACTTTCTTGCCAATTCTATTTAAATTTTTGAGAGAAGATTTGCCAGAATTGTTTGACGACGTACTCTTAGATGTTAGAATGAACATGTATTTCATGCATGATGGTGCACCACCACATTCTACACGAAACGTCAGAGAATTTTTAAATGCATGGTTCCCTGGACGCTGGATTGGACGAGGAAGTGAAGTACCTTGGCACGATCGCCAGACTTAAACCCATTGGATTTTTGTGTGGGGTATCTGAAAACTCGTGACTATTCTGTTCAAATTGATAATCGAGAGCAACTTTGGAATAGCATACAGATAGCTGCGATGAGATTAGGCTATGCCACAAATTTTTCAGCGTGTTAGGTTTCATTTGCTAAGAAGAATACAAGCTTGCATTCAAAAGGAAGGACATTTTGAACAATATGTATAAAAATAATTATTATTTTGTTTTTGATTCCTTCAATATCTTTTAAAAATGTACCTAATAGTTAACTGCGTTATTTTTTGTAAAATAAAACAAATTTTGATTTTTATTGAATAATATGTGGTTTATGTTAATGCAAAATACTTCAAAAACGGGCGCCGAATCGAAAAGTACTAAGTATGATTTTATTTGCAGAATTAAATGTTGAATCTATCAAAAGTATTTCTTCAAAAAAACACGTGTGTTTTTTACTTAAACTGATTAACTTAAAATATTCTACGCCACTGGATGGAGTCAGTGACTCAAATTCATCTGATTAATTGTATTTAATTAGACATTTAGGTGTACCAAATCTCAGTGTAATATCTTTTATAGTTTTGATGAAACTTAAGAAAACCTTAAAAAGTATTTTTTAATCAACCTAGTAGGTAAGATTGGAGACTTCTGGAAAACACCACATTTCCAGGTCCCACATTTCCAAGGTTGCCACAAAACCAAGGTCCCCACCGTACCAAGGTTCAAAAAGCGCAATGTGTGACCTAATTACATATCATTACCACAAAACCAAGGTCCAAACCCGCTTTCTGTTCCACAATTACAAGGCTATCCGTGTGACCTAATTACATATATTACCACAAAACCAAGGTCACAAACCCCGCTTTCCTGTTCCACAATTACAAGGCCATCCGTGACCTAACGCGCTTCATGTTCCACAATTACATTAACATCCGTGTGACCTGGTTGCCACTCTGACCCACTTGTATTTCTTTGCCCACCCACAAAAGAAAGAAAACGATATGTTAATATATATAATTAATGTAGAAACATGTACAAATGTATTACTCAGATATATGATTTTCTTTAGGAATAAAACATTTTGATTTAGTACAAGTGCAGAAGGTCCTCTCCACTTCCGTTTCAGTACATCTGCGCGGACGTGGTGCGAGGAGCTGAGCATACGTGCAATGTGGTGCCCATCGTAGATGTTCCTGTAACGGATTGACATCTGGCTGCCATCGGTTTATTCTAACCCCACACATGAAACATTCAACCGCATCGTCTGAAGATGTGGAAATGAATCCTGCTGCAGCAAGCGATGAGGGTGAGTGAACTCCAGACCATATTCGATACGTTAGTAATCGTTTATCGAAACAGTTGTAATACTGAGGATAATAAAAGTTTGGGTCACACATGTTAACATCAGCGAAAACAGTATGATACTGACAGGAAATAATGTATTCTATACAATATATACAACATATAAACAATATGTACAATATGTACAATATATACAATAGATAAAATAGATACAGTAAAAAAAGACTACTCGGCTACGTAGCACACCTCATCACACAGTATACATGAGTCATCATCGTACACACCGTATAACTGTGTGAGCACCAATAATACTCGTGCGACAGGTGGTATCGCGCAGTCCAGCGCTCCATATGCATATGATGGTCCACTACGCGGTAATCTCCTGGTTTCAATCGGGCGAAACAGCGATGACACAAATTCATGTAGTCCACCAGATGGTAGCGAACATATATTGATACAATGTGGGCATATGCTGTTACACGGCTTGCCGAAAAGTGCTCGCGTATTACCTTGCTCAATTCGGTATACCACGCTGAATTCCACTGAACCAGTTCATAATTATTTCGTAGCACTTTGGTTATGGAAGCCGGTAGTATTCCTTCCTTTTCAAAATTTACCCAGTTCGGAATTAATTGACATGTCCGTCGCGTACTAATTTGAAATAGGGTTTGTGGTTGGTACATTGTAATCGTCTTGCACTGGAGTAACTGACATAGTGAAGATCGGTAACTATGGTATATGTAAAACCCCCCTTTAAGTATACGAATAATACTGAGTGGGGGTATGTAACCTTGTGTAGTGAACTTGTTGTGGCAAAGTGGAACAACCTTGGAAATAAGTATGCCTAGGAATCCTTGAAGTAGTGGTGAATACAAGGTTGGAAAAAAAAACAAAATGAGTAACAGCCTTGAACGAAAAGAAAACCTTGAAAAGGTGTAACCGACAAGACCGCTAAAGCAATGTGTGGTATAATCGTGAAGGTCACGTAAGTAGCCTTGAAGAGGGTACATAGAGGGAGAGTGTCATATATAAAAGAGAGGGAATGTATGTAAAGCCAGTATCGTATATAATGGATAACATCGTACGTCAAGCCATAGAAAAGGCGAAGATTATCGGTGCTATAAGTTCAAGTAAATATTGCGATATTTTGCTTAATAATGTGCATTATTTCTTAAATAAAAGTAAAACAAAGTTTGTTAGTGTCGGTCTATCACCCAAATTTGGATTTGAGCCAGTCGTAAAACTCGGTGGATCGAAGAGTGGTGGAGTGGTGTTTGACAAGCAGGAATGGCGTATACTTATGGATAATCAAGGGTGATTACTAATTATTTCTACAGTCCTGAAGGAACATGGCTACCTACCAAACTGGGATCGAAGACTGTCTCGTACGAAAATATTAACAAGAAAAAATTATACGCCTCTGTGATAGTGAAGAAGTTGATGTCTATTTAGGATGGGAGTCTATAGAACAGTTATGGAAGCTTTTGAAGATAATATATTACCGATTGGAGTTGGCAGATACTGTGAACTTTCCAGAGTTTTATAAAAACCTAATAAAGTCGGCAGCGCAATTCCTGAATGTAACATTCACCAAGTTATAGGTCCATTGCATGATGTATTTGAGGTCAACATAGCCTGCCTTCTGGAAATGGAAGAATTTGCCGAGGAGAAACTATATATGGATATGGATCTTGCCAAACCTATACCTGAAAGGGGGATAACGCGCTTGTAGTCAATAGGGATAGTATTAGATGTTAGTCAATATGTGGATGTGTTATAGTGCGGAGTCGTGGCCTAAAGCTGTAGATTGTGTTAGTGCAGTCCAAAGACTAATATGCCAGTTACAATCATTAGAATTCGATGCTGATCATGAAAAAGTGTATGGAATGGGTAGATTTAGTGATGACTATTTAAATAATCTAGTTAATAAGTATGGGGGAGGAATACGCCTTTGTGAAAAATACTTAACATCGCATGTAGATGATATAGAGTGTATTTGTTGTATAAAGCGATTAATAGAAGACCTTAAAGAAATATCATTGGAGCCGAATTTTGAGCCATCAGATGACGACTCACCCAGTGAAGAAGGTGTGCATTAATGAGTCCAAAACGTAGTTCACTACATAGTAGTATGGGAGTTGGCACAGGCATGCGCGAAAAGGAGAATGGGAACAAATAACTAGAGATTCTGCACGATTTAAAAAAAGAATAGATGACTGTGGTAATATAATTTCACCAATTCTCGAAAAACAGCATCGTGAGTGTGTGTTTGTCAGACGCTTTAGTAGTATGTAGTGATGATATGTATAGGATAGTATTAATAAAAATAAAAAAAAGATCTGTTTATTGCATATTAATATTACAGTATATATAATTAAGGTTAATTAGCGTATTACACAATGTCTTTGGTAGAAATCCAGGAGTTGTGAGAAGTATCAAAGCCCAACCACTTGACGAGAGCTTTATTCCCTTGACGTCGGATGACACGTTCAACTAGATGAATGTCTGGATGTTTAACACTTTGTAGTTCGGGCTCATAGAACCGACCTTGAATCTCTTCATCTCGACTATCACGTAATGTGTAGGTGAGTGGGCTTGAACGTTTAACTGTTGATATTCGAAAGACTTCGTAACTCCAATTAGGTGTGTACCCTTAGAGAATATGCTTCTATGTTTGCTAATGCGTACATGTTCCCCACTTTAAATTTAGGTGTTTTACGGTCAAGAATTTTTGACATTTTAAATGTTTTGAAATAGATGCACTATTTTTTCCGATACATCTACCGGTTTGTATCCAGTTGTTCTATGCTTTCTTGAATTATACTCGGCGACAATGTGCGGTAATATTGATAGCCACTTATAGGATCCTTGCATGCTGAAGGTTTTCCACATTATTGCTTTAAGGGTGCGATTTACACGTTCGACTATACTACTTTTCAAGGTGGAATAACTACTGTAATGATTGATATTAAATTTTTCATTACTTTTTGAATTCAGCATTATAGAACTCAGTTCCCATATCAGTTTGTATATGTAGGTGTCCTTTTCAAACCAGACAAAAGTTTATCCATTACATCCGCGACCAGTTTACCATTCTTGCGTTTGATGGGAAAAGCCCATATATATTTAGAGAATGCATTTATTATTACTAAAATGTATCGAAATCCTTTATTCATCCGAGCATATGGTATCATTTCCACTAAATCAGCTTGAAATAGATCATTTAAACCTTTTAGTACAACACAACGCCGCGGAAAATTTCTTCTTGCAGGTTTGTACAGTTCTTCGACAACATCGGCTTTACTCATTTTTTTGTGCTTTGGATTTTACTACGAACTCTACGTTGAATATCGTTGCAGTTGAAAACTTTACAAACGTCGGCATGGTTACACGAATTACATCGTTCCTCTTAAGAGGTTGACCAATTACATCCTTTGCCAGCTCAAATGTTGTACCATCTATGTTAAGCTCAATAGTTGGATGACTCCACCTGCAATGTACTATAGTACCGTCGTTACAGGGATAGGTATATTGATCACCTACGCCGGTAGATAGACTAATTGTCTTCTTTGTGGCGATTCCAGAAAATGATATAAAAGTTTCATAAGACAGATCGCTATGATGAACAATATGTTTCCCAAATTTATCCACTGTCATTTGATGATGAAGATGGCCGCCAAATTTATCTATTGGCATCACTGGTGGACATATAGTACTATCTTTAGTGATAGTCGTAGTAACAATGAAAGGAAATGACTATAGTGGTAGGTTTATAACAAGTTCTGTTACTTTATTACTTTTGCGTTACGTAGTTCATCAATTATATATATTATTTCGTTGTGATTGCTAGTATTTCCTGCCGACATTGATCCTAATAATTCCCTTAACCAATCGACTAACTTATTCGGATTATTCCACGGTACAAACTCAATAGGTTTATTATTGTATCGCAATAGCTGCAGTCCACCACCTCTTTTGGATATAGAAGTTGTTCGAGATCTGGTGGCTGGAGGTGCAATAGACCATGTGGCAGAACGTTTTCTAGGCTGAAGTAATGGTTTAATGATTTCAAGGTACTTCTTACTATTAGTTCCTCGGATTTGATCATCAGGGTTATAATTACGTCGGGCAGCATGCATACGACGCAAAATGTCATTGTATGCTGTAGATCCCTCTTTTGTATCCGTAGGAACTTTTTAAAAAGTAGTTCATATAATCCCGGTGTTCCCTCATAATCTAGGGATGATCCATCGGGAAGAGCGATTCGCAAATTTTCTCCAACAAAATCTAGTTCAGCATCGCCTATAAAAATTTCTCTTATTCAGGAATAAAATGCACACCGTACGTTAAGTCATATTCATCTTCGGTATCTCTAAAGATACCTTCGACGTAGTATTTCGCTAATCCTTGGTATTGATTAAGATACTCTTCAAAGGCGGGTTGAGATCCAGCAGCTAGTAGTTCCGATTTCAATTGTTGTAAAGTAGGAATTTCCACCTCGTCGTCATGTGTGACATCAGCAATTACAGATTCTTATAGAGGTGTGGAATGGTGTCAGGAACAATAGTACGCGGCTCCTTACGTATTCTAGAGGATTTCGGTGTATAATGTAAAAATACTTCATTTTCATGTGCAATGGACTCCTTTTTCCGACTTCTGGCGTAAGGGGTTCAGCTTTGATGAGAGAACCATCATTTTAGTAATTAATTGTTTTAATGGTTGTGTAATAGGTTTAAAGTGTACCTCCATTGCACGTTCTGTAAGTGCAGTATCTTCTTTCAAACTAGCATATTTCTGTTGCACACTCTTGCGAGCACGAAAAATGTCATGTACTAAGCGCTCCTCCATTACGACAGTACGTTGACAGTCCTAGTAGATTATTTATACTGCAATGAAACAATCAAATCTCTTACGGCAACGACCGTTATTAACATCGCTTTTTTATCAATCACAAGAAATCAGAATTTATCACGTCAGCAACAGCAACACAAGTCTTTAAATCTATCAAATGATATATCAACATTAACGTGATCATCATACACATGCTTGAGATTAGTATTATCTTGTTGAAAGGAGCAAGTAAATTCGCATTATCACGTATAAGCTGTTTTGGAATTGAAGAATACGTTTGACACAGATGGAAACAATTATTATTTCGATGTCTGCCAAAACAAAAATGATCTCTAATTTCATTTTGTTTATGACATGCTACATCATCAAAAATCATTATTGAATTTTTACGGGACTCACTAGGAGGTATATCACTATTATCACTGTATTCGAAATACCTAATTTCCTTTATGGGTGCCAGTAACTCTCGCAGGTACTAGTATTTAGGTTGGTATAGAGATTTGCAATATATATAGACATTTTCAAAACGTAAGCCATTTGGATGTTCTAATAAGCTAATCATAACAATGGTTTTCCACAGCCGGATGGTCCGACGATTATACCTCGTTTACATCCCCCTTATAGTAAATCGCGGTGTTTAGAGTAGTGCTCCTTGTTAGGAGTAATGTCATAATTTTTGACAGGTAATTCTGTATCTTGCGGAATGAAACGGATGTCACCCATTATGGTACTAAACCACGACTTGTATGACGCTTATATATATATATATATATATATATATATATATATATATATATATATATACCACGTGCAGAAAGTAGTTTAGTAGTGAAGTGTCAGTCATTGTGGTATGAAGTATACATCCCAGCGTCAGAGGAAAAAAAAGTTCAGGATTAATTAATACTTTAATAAATAAATTACCCGTGGAGTTGCATATACCCGGATATCGATATTGTGGGCCAGGCACCCGTTTACAAAAACGATTAGCTCGTGGCGACAAAGGTATTAACGCATTGGACGAAGCGTGTAAAGAACACGATATTGCATACTCCCAGTCAAACGATCTAGGACAACGACACATAGCAGATAAGACTTTACAACAAAAAGCTTGGAATAGATTTCGTTCTACCGACGCTACCTTTGGAGAAAGGGCAGCTGCATTAACCATAGCTGGTATAATGAAAGGAAAATGGACAATGGGAATGGGTGGAAAATCACGGAAAGGACAAAAAAATTGGGAATGGGAAACAAATCACGACGAAGGAAGCATTCTCGCAGAGCAATTTCGTTTAACAAAGCAGTCCTTCTAGCCCGACGTCGTGTTGGTGGTAAACTTCGATCATCTTTAAAATCGACAATACAGCAAGCCTTGAGCGCTCTAAAACACAAAAAAATTATGTCACCCAAGAGCAGAATATTGCCAATACCAAAACGTGGGGATTCATACCTCTTATTCCCTCTTTGCAGCATTAGGAGCTTTAGGGTCTCTAGGTGGCGGTGCTGCGGCAGTCGCAAAAGCGGTAACTGACGCAAAAGCTGCGACAAAAACGTTAGACGAAACCAAACGACACAACCAAGCAATGGAAGCAGCTGCATTAGGAAAAGGTTTATACATAAAGCCATATAAACGAGGGTTAGGTATATATTTACAACCGTATTCAAAAACTCCCACTGAAGCTACCACGTCACGCCTTAAGTAATGTTGAGCTATCAAAATTTGTGGAGCAATTACAGATTCCCTATTTTAGAGGGATATATATGCGAGATAACTTACCTACACGAATCCATGCGAATGAATGTGGTATTGTGAATCTGGATGATCAAACTAACAAGGGTACACACTGGACAGCTTACATTAAGCGTAACAGGCATATTACATATTTTGATAGCATAGGACATATTAAACCACCCTTTGAATTACTCCACTATTTTAAAAGTGATGGTAGCAGAAACACAATTGAGTATAACTTTACCAAGGTTCAAGATTTTGATACATACAACTGCGGTCATTTAGTCTTACACTTTTTATATGACTACTCGTACTGATTTTCAGTAGTCGTTACGTGATCGTAATGTCGTACACATTTACATTTACCGGCAAAAAGTGTATCTTGCAAGCAACCTTTAATCCACCGATTTTTCTTGAGAATGAGTCGGAATACGTAATGGGATTGACTAGTTTTGAATCTTTCAATACTATACAGAATGTTACTTCAAAGAATAACCAACTCGTATTTGGAAACGATAAAATTACAATACCACCAGGATCATACGAAATCGCGGATGTGAATAAATATATTAATGAGTTAGTGAAAAGATCGAGAGCATTTATGTATTTATAAGCGAATAATAATACTATGAAAGCAAGTATGAAAGCAACCCATGACATTAACTTCAATGTGGAAAATTCGATAGGACCTATGCTGGGATTTAATAAAACTGTTTACCAGGCTCAGAAAGTGCATACCTCTGATACTCCTATTAACATTATCAAAATTAACTCATTAATTATGGAGTGCAATATAACAAGTGGTAGTTTTAAAAATGGTGAAACATCACACATAATTCATCAGTTCTTTCCCAGTGTACCAGCGGGTATAAAATAATAGAGTCCCTCAACATGTCATCTATCTACCTATCAATACATCTACCATTTCGACAATAACACTTAAAATAGTAGACCAAGACGGAGATCTCGTCAATTTTAACGGGGAAGTCATAACGATAGGACTACATTTAAAGAAAATATGGTGACGCGCTATAACACATGTGCATGTACCCAGTGCAAATCAAACTATAAAAGATCAAAGTGTGGAAAGGTGAGAGTCAGTAAGCGTTCAGCGCCCAAAGCATTGACACCGCAGAACAAAGCATTATTGGAAAGTCTCGGCTTTACAGTACTACAATGAGTGTATTAAACGTTAATGAAAAAGTTGTCGTTGATAATGCTATCGTTAATTCCGAACTGCACACCATCAGCCATATACTACCAGATTTGGAAACAATGATGAAATCAGGATACCCATTCAGGAAGACATGTGACTCTACCATCCGAAAGCTATGTCTACGTAGAGGGACGATTATTACGTCAGGATGGTACTGTCTCTAACACCGCAAGGTTCGTTAATAACGGTATCGCATTTTTATTCAGTGAAATTAGATATGAAATGAATGGAATAGTGGTAGATTCCGTAACGAAAGTAGGATTAACGTCGACAATGAAAGGATTGGTATCATCCTACTGCAAACAGTACACTAACAAATGCTCAAGGATACTTTAACGTTTGTATACCGTTGAGAATGCTACTTGGCTTTGCCGAAGATTACAATAAAGTGATTTTGAACATTAGACAAGAACTGGTATTAATTCGTAGTAACATTGATACCGACGCAGTAATTTCAACTGTAGAAGAAGCATTAAAAGTTAACATAGATAAGATATATTGGAAAGTTCCACATCATTCCAGCATTAGCAGAGGTTGGCGTTAACGAAATACATTGATAAAAATGTAAATACGCCAGTAGCATTTAGAAGTTGGGAAACCCACATATATCCCGCCGTTCCAGCAACAGATAAGCATACATGGGCAATCAAAACATCTACTAGTATAGAAACACCTAGATACATTATTATAGGATTTCAAACTGGGCGAGAGAATAATGTTATGCAAGATACGAGCAGATTCGATAAATGTGCACTAAATAATATTCGCGTGTTCCTGAACACGGATCGTTATCCGTATGACAATCTCAACGTTAATTATGATAACAATTGCTTTGCTACGTTGTATGAAATGTTTGCTAAATTCCAAATGTCGTATTACCAAAGAGAGGGCAACCATTACTCACCCCACGCAATTTACCACAGCTGCACCTGTTGATTGTCGTAGATTGCTCAAATCAAAAAAGCATTACACTCTAAAGCAGTAGTTCTTCGTGTGGAGTTTGAAACAGCGGCAAACATAGCTGCCAATACGATAGTACTGTGTTATACTCCACGAGTTTAGTTACATACAACGCGTTAACCAAAGCAGTACGACAGTTGTAATACAATGTCCGTCATAGTCGATGTACAAGGGTTTAAAATTTCAAAAGCTTTTATACCAAAAGAACTCGCCATTTATAATGGGAAACAAATTGCCCATTTTATTTTTAAATCACCGTATCCCTGGCATACATTGGATGCAGAGAGTCGTCGTCAAGCTACTTGGTTAATCATAACCAGCACTGTATTAAATGGGAAGAAGGGTATACACCACCACACCACTTTCGAAGAATACTCGAGAGATTGATTCAGCCAACAGATTCTGTCTATGTCAAGGGCAGAGAAAGCAGATTACATCAGAAAATTTGTGACCCAGCCTGTTATTGAACTTGAGGAAAGTCCACCTCTTCCTGCTATGCAACCCGTTTGTTACTTTCATTGTAAATCATTATGTCACTGTGCTTTGAGTACTTATATCATTTATATTATATATATATATATATATATAATAATAAGTCTTGTACATTTTTAATAAAAAAACAGTAGTCATTCTCGTTTTTTTATTTTTATTTTTATTTATTTTTTTTTTATATCACACAGTATTTGTATAGCATATATTCTCTTACTAACGAATTAGTACATAATATTAATATATGTTAAACAACTAAAGGAATAATACAACTTATTATTAATATAAGTTTCATTATGGAAGAATATAGGAAAGAAACTAGCAAGTGTCAGTACCCAAACTATTCTTCTTCCGGTTAATATAAATTCATTTGCTTAGCAACCTGCAATAGTTCGCTCAACGGATCAGCATTCTCCAATTCCGGTATTCGCCAATGCCCCCACGCCAATGTAGAACACGTATCACGTAGTCGATATCGTTTGTCATCCTGGGACCTAAAGGCAATTTTGTTTAACATTTCGGTATATATATATATCATGTAAGGTTGATCGAAACACAAGCATTTTACACATTACTGTTTTATCAGACCCCTCCGCAACCGCTTTGTAGTCTACTTCCGTCAACACTTTCTGAATAACAACTTTCTTAACACCTTTCGCTTTCTTAACAACTTCATTATCAGCAAGCTTCAGACAGTATGACTTCGATCCAGCACCATAAAAATAATGAATCGCTTTCCCTGCGTACTCATCTTTCATTCGTCCAACGACGGAAGCAGTCGTAGGAATACCATGCAACTCATTATGATAGTTGGAAGTATCATATTCGTCTAAATTATTTCGCATTGTGCATACATATCATCAGTTACTATCTCAACAATCAAAGAATCCGTGTCAGTATAGAGCAACGTGACATTCTTGCCATAATGAGCTCGTAAGATATCATAAAAAAACCGATACATTATAATTTTGGAAAGATCTAAAATACTGAATCCGACATAGACGGGTTTGTCGTACGTAACTACCTG
This sequence comes from Vesta saturnalis, assembly GCA_036346205.1. Lineage (NCBI taxonomy): Eukaryota > Metazoa > Arthropoda > Insecta > Coleoptera > Lampyridae > Vesta > Vesta saturnalis. The sequence goes on along the minus strand of JARFJB010001138.1, from coordinate 3,864,526 downwards.
TTTCGACAATTCCGCCGCAAACAATTTATCAGTGAATTGAATAAAATTTTTAAATTGCGGTTTTGCAACGTACCGTGCTAGACCTACCTGACGACCGTTATTTTCCCATTGTGTTAACAGTTTAATAACTCTTTGTTTATCGACATTTTCCATTGTTTTACCAAACACGCCATTATTCATAATTTTATAGAAATCCTTTTCGAACTTGTTCTGTGCTGTGCTGCGAGAGCGGTATTAAGGTCTAAGTATGGTATTAGCCACGGACTCTGACAAAAGCGTAAAACCCTATGAATACGAGTAACAATTAAGCCATGCTCTATACATTGTTTTAAATAGCGGTAATGTATAACGTAGTTGGTCTTATCACACAGGTTAGGGATTAACTTCTCCTCCTGGGAATGTGGTGCGCAGATCATTTCAGGACAAAACGGATAATCGTTGTGTTCGTCATGCAGATGGTGAGGATAATGTATATCAACCTCCAGTACAAATCCAACATCGGCGTCATCATCAATCTTTACTACGCCAAAGTGTTCTATTTCCTCTTGAGGTAACCACATAAACCCATCATGGGGCAGGTATTGCTTCATACTCCAGCCGTATAAATTCGTGGCATCTAAATATTGTAAAAACACTTTCGGTTGTTTAGGATCATAGTTTGGAACAAACTCGTTATTAGTGATGCTTCTCCGCTTGATACAAGTACTTACTCCACCCGAATACCTTGTTTAAAAAGTGATACATATCCATATCCGTCAGTAATTCTAGCTCTACTTTCGTACATTTCAACATGGCATCCCACGCCAATCCAGGCAAAGTGACATACTGTGCAGGTTCTAACCCATACACACCCATACATAATCTCCTAAAGTTTTCAAACACGTCAGCTAATAGCAACACATCTGATTTTAAATAAATATCAGCATAATCACCTAGTGTATTACACTTAAAGTGATCCCATACCAGTAGAACGCGACAGTATTCGTCATCGGAAATATTTGCATCGCGCATTTTATCGTAGAATTTGTCATATGATGGCACCGTGACGTCGTTCAATTTACTAAAGCTGTCTACGTACGCATAAGGGAAACTACCTTTCTTTCTCACTAAGTTGAAGTCGCTATCATTACTAAAATATTTCCGTACCTCCATACATTGATCATCTGATAAATTCTGAGATAGAGTATCTAAGGATGCAGCCATGAATCTACAACTATCGACGAAACGTAAATTAATGTATTTCTTTTCCTGATACCATGACTGTTTACATATTCATCAACAAAAATTGCTTACCAAACGTTATATATTTTCACTGTTAACCGGAAGTACGGTAATTTCTTCCGTTTCACTCGCTAACTGTTTAATGAACAGGTGAACATCATAACCACTGAGATTATGTAGAAAAACGGGAGAAATGTAGGTACCTGATAGTTTAAGTTACACGTTGAATGTGCTGCACCACGATACTTACCAGTAACGTGACAGTGATCTCGTACTTTCGGATTTGTCGGATCGCCCGTAAAGTGCTTGCCGCATATGTAACAACATACACTGCGTTCATACGTAACCTGCTGTTCATCCGTTAATGGTGTCATTGGAACAATAGCTTTGAAATGTTCATTATATATCCGTTTTACATCACTTTCCAGTCGTCTTATAAATATCTCCCCGCATTACTCCCCTATACAGCTCTAACTTAGACCACGCATCGTTTACACTACACTTAATATAATAACTAAACGAGTATGGTTCGTGTTTACACGTTTTATCGTGAACGGTTTTTCGGGATCTGGTTCAGCCGTATCTACCGGTACTAAGAGCGCTTCAAAATCTGCATATATTACGAATGGTAGAACCATTTGTTTCTGATAGTTCCGAAACGCGAGTATATTTTCCGCGTAGAATTCCCCGGTTATGTCTTTTTTGTTTCACGCCCGGTAATTTTGTATATACGAAGTTACAGTCGTGTGACACGTGTCGGGTTAATTGCTCCTCGGATCTAAAGTAATACAAGCATGCATCACAAAATACATTGCTCCGTTCCGCCGAGTTATTTGGTTGCTAAGTAAACGAGAAAATTTTTATCCATACATAATGCTGATTATCTGTTTGGTTACTGACTAATAATAATAAATTAACATGGACTGCCTGTTTGGCTTTGGTATAATACAGAGGCCCACTACCTCTGTGACACGTGACCATCACGATAGGTATCGTCTAACCCATAAACATTGATGGAAATGTTGTTATTGCTCTCAAACGTTGAAATATTCGTCAGCTTAACAGGGAACTGTACACCATTCCAGTTGAATAACGTCTGGAAATCAGGGTAAGAAGATGTGCGTTGTGGTACTCCCGTTGGTGTCACTAGTGCCGATACAACAGCCCATGCAAAGCAGCAATTATCATTATTTTTACATTGACTATGGCGTGTTTATGTGCGATTTCGGCGGGGACAGCCATATAGGATGAACCAGTGGTGGGAGAAAATTTAAGCAGGTTACCTCTATATCACATTGCACCAGGGACCACCCTAAAACAGTTGTTACTAATCGATTACACCATGACTCACACTTACCAGAATCTTTATGCTGAAATTCGGATTGCTTTGCATCCAATATTTCACTTATTCTTTGGAAATACTCTTCTACACCATCCCTACACTTGAGAATATCATACTTAGTCTGAAAGGATTTCAGTTCTGTGCTTTCCTACTGTTCAAAAAGTATAAACCAAACAGCTCAACATTACATTTTAATGAGTAGTGTTTCTGCAACTGATTTTGTACTACCTTCAATACGTTCCTTTAACGTCTGCCATAAAGGTGGACACATCAGTATGAGTATTGCATGGTGACAGGCGGTACGACACAATGCGTTGTTTAAACGCATTTCGAATCACTTCAACCCCAGTATCGACAAGCAAACATACATTTGCTTTATGCCTATTGCTTCTGAGGTGTCCTTGGAATGCATACCTAGGTACATCCATTGAACAATCTGTGCAGTGCCACTCTCACCACTTTTTTCGGTTGTACCGGTTCATCGCGTTGGTCAGACTTCCGCTTCCTTGAGTTGCTCAACCCTGATGGTCCGGGTTTCGCATTATCATTCGCATAGTTTACCCCAGATGGTCCTGGTTGCACAAAGGAATCAGTAACATGTCCATGTACTGCTTTGTTATCGTCGGAAGCGATTCCTTGCACCACATTGCTCCCTGTGGTTTGGTTTTGTAACGAAACCTCCTGCATGCCAGATGGTGGAGTAGATACTGACATCCAGCATGCTGTTTTTTGATGTCTCAGTAAAGAATCCTTTCGAGAAAATTTCTTGAGACATTCACATTTTGCTGCAACAAAGAAAGAATAATAACTATATGCTGAAGTGTAGGTTGATGTGAATAAGGGCTCTATACGTGTTGGATAGGAAGGGTAGCCGGGAGAGATGCAATACGAAACTAACACTTACTATTCTTTGAAGACATGATGTAACACCGCTTTATAAGACTTGAAACTTTACTTGGTGGCGCATAAAGACGGACTGACACTGTAGTGGAACCGCTCCGTCTTAAATACAAAATTTGAAGTGTTGGGGGGAGTGGGGGGAAGTGGAATGAGGGGCAGAAGTGGTGAATCCGGACTCCCCCCTCTCCCCAGATAACCGAGTCGCTACCTAAATTAAAAATATCATTGTTCACATTAGAAATTCTTCTTTACTTCTATATATAAGTTCCAACATAATCCTTGTTACACCATTGAAAATCCTTTTTCTACCTTCCAACCTACATATACATATGTAGGTATAAAAGGTTATGAAATCGACTTTTTTCACTATCGCTAAATCGAATTATTAGCTCATTTTACAACTTTTGACCAAGTTTCGTCAAGATCGGTCATGATGTCTGGATGTCTTATCTGTATGTGTATGCATGTATGTTCATATCCACGATAACTCCAGTAGGTATGTTGGACACTTGGGCCAGACAGTTGCGTGCGCAACTGCCTGAACCCAAATCCCCCCATGTGGGAGTTACATTATAGGAAGGGGGGTTAAACAGGAATCCGTTTTGAACTGTATTTGAGCTGGTTTTGAGCTGGTTTAAGCTGTATTTAAGCTGGTTTGAGCTGTATTTGATCTGTATTTGAACTGTTTTTTTTTATCTGTACAGATTCCTGTTTAATTGCTATAATGTACCCATGATTTGGGTTCAGGTAGTTGCGCAACTGTCTGCAACTACTAACTCAGAACGAAAAGACCTACTTGCAAAATTTCTATTTAAGCTTCTTCTCATTTTGAAATAGAACTGATTAAATTTCTGGCAGAACTCCAGCGACGGAGGAGTTTCTTAGGGTTATTTTTATTTTTATCAAAAATAGTTCTAAACAGTTGCATACTTCCAAGTAATAAAATACCACACATAGACCTTAAACATATAGACTAATTATATTCTGTACCTTTTTATGCAATGCATAATTTAGCTGCAAAAAAATCCTACGGTGAAATTTTAATGTTGGTTCAACTTTTTCAATATCTAAATAACAATTAGTTTCATAAGAAAAGGTGTGCACATACTTTTTAAAGAAAATTTAAATTCTACATTTTATCTATAAAGTTGTGTACTATAACCAAGAAGAGCGCAACGGTATAGGATTTTGTGTAATAGGCGTATGTTGGGTTGCCTAATCGAACTTTCTGTAATAACTTATAAACATGGTTATGGAAAGCCTGCTTTTGAATAGTTGAAAAACAAGATTTGGTTTACCTGCTGGGTGCTTCATTGTTGCTATGTCAGCATATATTAGCAGCTCGTGTTTACTTTATTACAGGTATTAAACATATATAATTGTGATTTTCCTGCTTACTGGCAAAATCAATAAAAACACTTATCTATATAATAATAAAAATACTTTATTTCCCACAGGAAAACGGAATTACACGTTATAATTACTAAATGACTTTGTATAAGCATGCCACTAATGAAAAATAGAAATAACAATACAAATGCATACATAAGGAAAATGTTTAAATGAATAACATATAGAAAAACCAGTTTATGCAGAATTATTAATGCGTCTGATGACATGTAATTATCTTTGTACGAGACGGTTCATTTGCAGGTTTTGTCAGTTTCTAATTAACGTTTTTTTTTATTTTCAGCAAGAATTAATTTTAAACATATTGAAAATAAAAAACATGATTTCCCTTTTATTGCAACTTCATTATAAGTACACACATACCATTAATTAAAATCGTTCAATAAGAAATGTATTTGTTAAATAAATATCAATATTTTAAATTCTAAGGAAATAAGAAAACGCTGCATTGTTGTACTACAACTTATTAGCATGCTAGACTTGTTTATGAGTGAAAAAGCTACTAAAAGCTGGGTTGACCTTTGTACGCTAAATTTATACAATTATTTGGAAACGATATAGGTTTTATCAGTCTCATCGTGAATATATATAGCTAAATTCCTTTAGCTTTAACAATTAAAATGAAAATTAAAAAAATTTAGAACACTAATTGCAATTTTATATAAAAAGAATGTATTTATAGATTCTATACATTATATATACGTGCTCTGCAAATAGAGTGTTAACGAAATGATGTTATTAGTAATGTGTACAATGTGTACTTAACATACGCTCTTCATTAATACCAAAAATTTATTATTTACTATTTATTAATTATACTTGCAGTATAATTAGCTAAATAAATGGTATTGTTTTGCAAGTCATAGTAAATAAACTAATAATTATTAAATATTGTTTACAATTCGTAATGCAATAGTGACTATTACAATGTGTATAAAGGTCACCTGTCTCGACTAAATCCCACAATACGTCTCATATTCGCTTGACTTCTAAAAGTTGTTTGTTACTTTGTATTAAGCATAAATTTTTAATACTCGTAGTTGATCTAGGTCACTGCCAGACACCTGTGACCAATCACAAAGCAGTTTCAATCGTTTCAAAGCATTTTCTGGCTATATAAGAGGTGCATAAAACGCATTTACGTTATGTTCTCGAGTAGTCCTAGTCTTTCACGTCGTTCCAGTATGGGTTGCTGAGACTGGAAATCTAGCTCGAGATCCAACACTTCCTTGGGGTGTAAGTCTTACTTTACACCTTAGTGGGGTCGCTGAGACTGGCGATTCTACCCCAAGGCCATCTCAGCATTCGGGCTTGACCTACAACACTTCCTTGGGGTGTGCAAATCTAACTTTGCACCTCAAGGACTTCTCAACAGCATCCACTTCGAGTAAGTTATACCCGGACCTACTCCGTCGTCGGTAAGCATAATGTACGAGTGAATGTGTGAGTGTGAGTATGAGTGTGTGTTTCAGTGTGTGTGTTTGAGTGTGTGAGTATGTGAGTGTGTGAGAGCGCTGAACGGCTTGGTACCACCTGTCACACGGTGAATACTGGTGTTCCTCATGTTGAGCACCCCTAACACAACTTTTTGATGTGTAGATGACGACTATTTTATATATTATATGATGAAGTATGTTATGTTGATTCTTTATTTTTTATGTATCTCTTGACTATAGTGTATAGACTAATTATTTCCTGTCAGTCTAGTAGTGTGTTTATCGCTGCTAACATGTGTGACCTAAATTTTATTATCCTCAGTATTACAACTGTTTTGTTAAAAGCTTACTAACGTATGTACTAAATCAACATGTTTTATTCCTACAGAAAATCGTATATCTGAGTAATACATGTTTCTAATATAATTTATATGTCTTTCTTTCTACATGAATTAAATATATAATTTGTACATGTCTTTATTTCTATATACAATTTGTACATGTCTTTATTTCTATATACAATTTGTACATGTCTTTCTTTCTACATGAATTAAATATATTAACATATCGTTTTCTTTTATTTTGGTAAATAAAGTGAGGGTGAGCAAAAAAAAGCATACAAGTGGACAAAAACATACAAGTGGGCACACGGATGTTCTTGTAATTGTGGAACAGGAAAGCGTGGTTTGTGGTGATGATAGGTCTCACGGATGGCCTTGTAATTGTGGAACAGGAAAGCGGGGTTTGTGACCTTGGTTTTGTGGTAATGATATTAGGTCACACGGATAGCCTTGTAATTGTGGAACAGAAAGCGGGGTTTGCGACCTTGGTTTTGTGGTAATGATATGTAATTAGGTCACACACTGCGCTTTTTGAACTTGGTACGGTGGGGACCTTGGTTTTGTGGCAACCTTGGAAATGTGGTGTATCTCGGTTAGGAAGCATTTTCGGAAAAGCGTTTATGATCATTTTGTTCTTATTTTGTATCATGGAATCTCCAGTTTTCGTTTGTCGGTGATTTTAAAATACACTGTATATATATATATATATATATATATATATATATATATATATATATATATATATATAATATATATATATATATATATATATATATATATATATATATATATATATATATATATATATACGTATCTATATAAGCTCTTACATATGTATGATATGCATGCTCTCGTGTTGTGAATCTAGTAAGTATTTTTTTGTTTAATTAAATACTTTGCCCCATTTCATTTTGGAGCTGCTTTATTATACAATTTGTTATTGCCCTTTTCAAGTTTCGGAACATAATTATTTAACCGAGTTACTTTCGATCTGTAGCGAATATGCCGAATATAGACCTTACTTTGCTAGCCACAGGTCACAAGTTTGTTCAAGTCAATTGTATTACACTTATTTTAGTTTACTATGTATAGAGTTCCAACGGGATGACACTCATCCCCATTCTGTCTTTTCAAAAAGCAATTTTTCAGCAAAATGAGTGGAAATAGACTCATAATAACCAATAATACAGTACCTGAAAATGTTGCTGATGAATCACTGTTACCCTGTGTAATAAGCATCCACAGCCATTTTCTTTCTTTCACAGAAGTGGACAAAACCCTATTTTATTGAAATGTTTCCATTCAAGATGCCCATAAAAAATCATTTCAGGTAAGTTGTGTGATTTATGGTACAAATTTATACGATATTGCTTTATACAGTGATGGTAAATGATATTTATATCTTATGATTGATGTGAATTTTAAATTTCCTAGTTATGTACGAAGAATTTTGTACATAGTAGCTTTGTGTAGATTAATTTGTCATCTTCTTTATTTTAAAATCGACCACATGTTATCTTTTGTGTGCTTCCTGTTAGGATGACATCAGACTAAGGGATGCTTTCGCATTTATTGTAGGTATCACTTCGAAGATTTCACCTATCTACCTCAGTGTTGTAGTATTAATAAAGTATATGTTAGCGAGAAAGAAGTACATGTCTCCGTGGAACAGCGAATTATTGTTTTTGACCAAGGGGGAATTGATCCAATCGAAAATTTGCAGTATAGATACGATTCGGGAACAACACTGTGTTAAGAAGCTGTGTGTTTACTTGGCACATAGAATTTTCTAGAAGGCCTATAAAGGTTAAGAACGAGAGTCACTACCGTCACGCAAAGATGAGTGTGAACTTCGCCAAGATTGAGGTCGTCCCACACCTTATAGTGAAAATTTACACAATTCTCTTCGAAATCGTAGGAAAAGTTAGGGGAGTATCAAACGAATCGTGATAGATGCATAGGTTGCAGCGATTTTCAATCGATTCCAGAAAGAAGGGACGAATCTTGGGTGCACCACTACACGCTGCAATCGAAAGGGCGAGTATACAGCGGAGAAAGAGCGGCAACAGGGTTTCGGTGAAGGCGAAGATCCGGTTTTCTGACGGACAGGTAATGGCAACAGTTATTTTTTATCGACAAGGTGCATTTCACGTTAGTTTTCTCCTGGATCAACACAGTGCTCAATATTATTGTGAATCGCTAATGTATAGAAATTGTCATTTTCGAAGGAAAAGGGAGTAGTAGATCAAAGGTGCACAACGCCAGGCCTAATGCGGTTAATAATGCCATCCTACTTAGATCCAACCGAACTATACCGTTCTAATGGCAACACTCACCTCCCTTGCTCCTCAATACAGGCTGGAACCGCAGCAGAATATACTTGTATGAAGAAACATAACAACTATCTGTATGTGAAATTCTGTTTTTAAGGATTGAAACTCTGTGTTTAGAAACAATGGAGTTTTTCAAATCAACAGGAAGAAGTTTTATTAAGGAGATCGGGGACAGCAGAGGGATACACATTCTAGCATACTAGCGAACCTACCTTCTTCGGACGTATCAAACGAAGTTTATAATTTTAATTATGTAACAAATTGAGGTGGAATAAAAAAATTAAATTTTTATTCATTGATTTGGAATTGATAGGCAGATTATTACAATTTTGCCAAACTATATACAGTGCTTTCATTTCAAAACTAGTCACTCTTAATATTTTTTAACAATGGAATCTCAACGAAAATACATCAATTTAGATGTCGAGGGGACATTCAAAACAGTGTTCATGGAATTTTACTCTTCACCCTTAATCCCCACTCCCCTCACTTTAAAATTTCAAATTGCACCCCTAGCTTGTGATACATCATTTTGAAGGTATTCAAAATACAAATCCAACGGCGTTCAGAAAATTGATTTCCATCGCCCCATTTTGAAATTACAAGCGAAAATGTCAATACTATAGGAATAAATTTTGTTCATTGATTTCATTTTTCAAGACAATACTCCTAACGTATCAAGTACTGAAATACGAAGTGATACGGAAGCGATATCTCCTCTCTCGAATATTTGTATCGTGTTTTATCGATTTGGATTATTTTTGCTTTCAGAGTTCAGTTAAGGTAAGCCGTATTTCAGTTTGTAATTTATTGCCGACTGCAACGATTTATAATCAAGTCTGTTTCGGTTAAGTTGTTGAATTTTGACAATTCATTACTTCAGTTTGAAACATTGAATTTGAATAAAACCAAGAATCAATCATGGTTTACACTATTCAAGAAAGAGTTGAAATTATTTATTTGTATGGAGCCCAGAATAAGTGTGCTCGTAGCACAGCCCGAGTCTTCAACGAAACACATCCTGAAAAAATGTTGGATATCAATATGTGCTAACTCCGGTGAGAAAATTTGAAGCAACTGGCTCAGTATGTAACAAAGTAAGAAAGACACCACGAGTTCTCAAAGAAGCTGCACAAATTGAGGTCTTAGGCCATTTGCCGCTGAACCTACGACTTCAATTCCAAAAGTCGCTGTATTAACGAATATTTCTGTTGGTTCCATACACAAGACTTTAAAACGTGACAAGTTCGTTCCTTCCAAATTTACCATTCTTCATGAACCCACTGAAGATGATTACGACAGGAGGATTCAATCCTGTGAAATAATGACTGCGATGATTTAAAATGACAGCAATTTGGTAAAGAATATTTGCTTCAGTGATGAATCGACGTTCTATCTGAATGGCTTTGTTAATAAACATAACTGTAGATATTGGGATCTTCAAAATCCTAACGTGTTCTTAGAGGGTCATACGCAGTTTCCAGAAAAATTAATGTCTGGGCAGGAATTCTTGGAAATGAAATAATAGGTCCTTTGTTTATCGAAGAAAATTTAACCGCTGATTTGTATTTAAATTTATTGAAAACTACATTATAACTGAGTCCTTAGAAAATCAAGCTGACGAAGAAGGCAACCCACTGTTAGATGAAAGAAATTTGCAGTATCAACAAGACGGTGCACCCCAAAGTATGCTAGGGATGCAATTTGAAATTTTAAAGTGAGGAGTGATTATGGGGTGAAAAGTAAAATTCCATGAACACTGTTTTGAATGTCCCCTCGACATCTAAAAATCTAGGTCGAGAGATTCCATTGTTAAAAAAATATTAAGGGTGACTAGTTTTGAAATGAAAGCACTCTATATATATATATATATACATATATATATATATATATATATATATATATATATATATATATATGTGATATTCCGTTCTTCCTGGTATTATTCCATGTTTTTCTTCCTCCTTCTTCTCGACGACGTTTTAACCAAATCTCACTGGCCATTCTCAAGTCTTCTTTTCGTTGCTCGTGCTCCTCAAACAAAACTGTTATTCTCCGTCAGGTGTAAAGGTTTTAATACTGCTTCACTTTCTCTTTTTTCAATTTCTCTTGCTTTCACTCGGTTTCGTCACACGAAATGCAAATTCAAATAGTTGCTTTTGTTAAATAGTAACTATATAACAGGGTGAGTCAGAAGGAATGGGCCAACACTAAACTGGAGATATTTGACACCAAAATATTATGTTTGAGTTCGTCATGCCTTATACCAATACCGCTGGTTTAAGAGATACAGGAAGGTTTAAATTTTATTTTGAAATTTCTCAATAATTGACAAAGTTTTGATAGCATGAATCTGAAAATTGGCAGTGTTGGGTTTTGTGGTGTGAGAATTGCGAATTTGAAGCTTGTTTTGACATCGCTCCTAGAAAGCGCTAGTTTCACGGTATTATTTAGATAAACGAAAGATATTTTTATCTGTTGACCTATGCTTAAAAAGTTAAAATCTAAAAGACCGTTCAATTCTATATAAAAAAGTACTTTTGATCAGGTCGGTTTCTGATATATATATATATATATATATATATATATATATATATATATATATATATATACATACATACACACATACAGGGTGTCCCAAACTGATTTGACGACATTTGAACAAAAACTATTCTTTATAGCTGCCAATGTACTTTAATATTGGCTGTTAAAATTACCCCCACTTGAAATATCCTTGAAAAGACAACCCCCTCCATTAAAATTTTAAATAGCACCCCCTATATTTCTTTATAAAATTATGATGCATGTTATGTCCACGAATGTGCCTTTTTTTACAGAATTAAAATCGATCACTAATTATGCCGTCAGTTCCAAAAGAGCTGAATAAAGAACCTTTATTAAGTCTCAGTTTAAACAACACAGTTAGATATTCATATAAGGTAAGCGGTAATTTAATTCCGAGATTCCCTGACTACCGCTAAGCAACAAGAATAGGCAATTATTCGCTGCACAAAGTTTCTACCTATTTAAAGGAGCGCTTAATCATAATTATGCAGAGATTACAAAAATTAAGTTTAGTAAGAACTATTTGAAGGGAATCTACTCGTGGATCACAGCGTCAGCAGCAAATATTTTGTCAACAAAACACAGATAAACAACGGTGTGCACTGATTACAGTTATTAAATATAGGTAGGTAAACGTATATTTGAATTAGAAACTGCTAAACAAAGCATTTAATATGCGATAAATATAAATTTTCACTATATAAACAACAGTAGTTTGATGTACTAGATATTAGTTAACAGTCTTGGAGATTAAATGAACGTCAAATCAGATGCACCTGTGTATAGATGTAAGCTAGGTAAGAGGTGCATGAGTAAAATCTGTAGGTGATTGAGTTAACAGACGAGTGCCATTATTTCTAAATACTCTCAAATTATAACCGCACTATTTCAATAAAACTTGTAAAATTTGTTATTAAATTATATAACCATCAGTACAGTTGATAGAATCCGAAATGTTATTTCCGAGTTAGGCTCGTAGAAGTCGAAGCTACAGTATTACACGATCAAGTCGCATTAGGCGTCGTGCAGGATTACCAAGGTAAGCGGGTTGCTAAACTAACTGCAGTGAGAATTTAAAACGTAAAATGGTTGAAATTTAGTTTCAAACGCCTTACACTTCCCATAGAACAACAAATAACAACATTCAATCCGGAAAAACTCTCTCTAGGCGCCAACACAATCTGAAATTTCTTTGAAATAAATAGTCCTAGGCGAGTTGTTCAGTTAATCCTACAAGACTGTGGATTATGCAATTTTAGCGTACCCGATAAAATCATACACAATTCAAGTTCAAACACCGATTCAGTTTAAAAAAGCATGTCTGTGTAATCTTAGTACACGTGTATCCAATTTTGAAAATCTAGGTTCAATTAATACTAAAAATCAAATTATCCCAAGCTTAATAGCTTTGAAACATACTTATTGATCACACCCTGTACATTCATGACACCAAAGTATAAACCAATAGTTATAACTGTGATAACAATTATGGAATAAATAAATACCACCCAATTTGGAAAATGAATACCTCTGTCTATTAATTTTTAACCACAAAAGCATTCACTTGTATCTCTGAAATCCAAAATGTAACGCTCAGTGCCTCTCTTATGGATCATGCATCTTCTATGAAACACTCAATTTTGTATTTAAACATTCACAAACGAGAATGAATCGCTGTAATTCAAATCTGAAATTTCTGCTTAATAAATAAATCGTGATCAGCATTGCGTATTCATTGGCTTAGTGGATACAAACTAATTAAATTTTGTAATCGATCTGACTCAAAATAAACAATTTTCAGATCAATCATTTAGTCAAAATGTCAAAGTTTGCTTATTTTAAATTTTATGTAATTTCACACAAAGAAAACAACGAAATTTTTAGAATATCATAATGGTTCTCTTTAATCAGTAAGGAAGATCCATCACAATTTAAACAAAAAAAAAAGTTAACTAATTAAACCCTATTGGCCAATTTTGCAAAATCCTTTACATGCAGACATAAAAAAACAGTTCTTATAGATTGTTTCCTAAATGTTATAATCTTAACATATAACAGGTAATGGAAATTTATTATCCGTAATGCCTACGTAAAATTAATAAGATAAACAATGACATATCTAAAGATAATCAAACAACCACCACTCGAATACCTAAAACTATTGTTACAGTTATTCCTGAATTCCTTTAGCAGATGAAATGTCCTATCGTCTGATCTGTTTTAATTAATCCTGAGTATTTATGCACACTCGTCACTGATAAGAGGCCTTCAACGGGACTTTTACAGAGACCCTCGCACTACACGTTAACTTAAATATCTTCTTTACTCACATCCGTTTACTCGTGAAGAAATTGAGCAATTTGATTTACTAAATTTTTAAAATGTGTCACGGAATATTTCAATTACACTTGATCACTAAATTCTGAATTATCTATAAACGGTTGATTCAGTGCTGTTAATAAACGCACAGATCATTAATGTTAATGTCCAATACTTCCAACTTAAATTTAATTTAAAGTTTAACACACCTTTATTTAATTATATAAAGAATTCCTTCAAGTTGCTTTTAGATCGCGCGGGTTCTTTATACACAATACTTTTCAACTCAATGATTGCTGTTTATTTAAATACTTCTTAATTTTTTCATCTCCACCCCAAAATGGGTCTAACGCGCTCCTTTGCCGGGCAGGTAAGCGGAAACGATCCTAACGCAACGGATACTTCGAAATCGCTGTCACCTTGACATTTTTACAAAAATCTTAGTAGTACTTTAGAACGACTATATTCTCCATGCATACTTCACATACTGTCCAGCCCTAGATTCAATTTTTTATTAAAGTTCACATGTGCGCAAACTTTCCTTCCGCACAATTCAGTAAATTCTAACACCAGTTGTCCTTCAGTATACATAAAATTTTCCATTGTGCAATATTATGACATTTATACAACCAAAATTATACATACATATTCTTCCTCTACACCTTAATACAATATCAATATGTCATAAATTCGCGCGGTATCCATTTGTTTAGTTTAATCAAAGGAGTGGGGATCGGATGGTTTGTGTTTGAGTGTAGAATTAACACCAGACGTATTAACATGTAACATTTTGGTTTACATTAAGTTAAAAAATAAAGGGAATAATATTAAGCTTTATGTAAGAAAATGCAGTCCATTATGTCGTCAACATTGGTCCATTCGACCGGATAAAGAGATAAGTATTAAATTACGTTTAGTTGCAATTTGGGAAGATTTCAAACCAGCACCATATATTAGAAAATTTATCAAGGGCACGGTACAATTAACCAGCCAATCATTGGTTGAAGGTTTTCCGCAACGAATAAAATGAATGGGTAACTCAATTGGATAACTATAAATTCCAACAACTGGTAGTCCCAGGGGACCCTGTGGAGGTAGATTAAAACACGCAGAGTTGACTTTCAACTCGAAGCACCCATTGCTATTAAGCGGTAAACATCATTTATTTTATTTGATTTTCAAATATGATCAAAGGTTACTGCACATCGGACCCCAGTTACCACTATCTACAATTCGCCAAACTTATTGACCTACCTCCGGTATGAGTGTGGCTAGAAGGGTGACACGTAGTTGCATTTAAGTTGAAGCCAACTTCATTAAATCCAATGATGGCAAATGTACCAAGAGAACGCGTGTCAGTTCTGAGTCCATTTTCTTTTACTGGTGTCGATTATGCTGGACCCCTTTTGTTAAACGACAAAAGGGGCCGCGGGTGCAAGTTGATAAAGGGCTTCATTTGCCTGTTACAGATCTAACGACCGATTCATTTATTTTAACTTTACGCCGGTTTATCTCTAGACGAGGAAAACCTTCTGAAATATTTTCAGACAGTGGTACCAACTTTGTTGGTGCACGTAATTATTTAAAGGAATTTCATGATTTTCTTCTACGATCTAGAGATGGAGTAAAAAATGCGTGTGCAGATGACTCAATTACGTGGAATCTCATCCCTCCAAATTCCCTACATTTTGGTGGTTTATGGGAGTCTGGCATCAAAAACGTCAAATACCATTTATTAAGAGTTTTAAAGGACACAATTCAACAAAGGACTAGAATTCAACCCTGTTCTTGTGCAAATAGAAGGAACATTAAATTCCCATCCATTTTATCCACTATCAGAGCCGAACGATCTATGGCCTTTGACCCTTGCTCACTTTTTGATTGAATGTGAAAAATTAAAAAAAATCAACAGGCTGTCCAGATTTCAATTTTTTCAACACATTCACCAATGCTTCTAGAAACGCTGGTTTCGGGAATATTTATCCAGTCTGCAAAAAAGCGGAAAATGGAGAAAAATTACACCAAACCTAGAGGTTGGTACTTTAGTCCTCATTAGACAAAAAAGTCTTCCACCGATTCAAGGGCTCTTTGGAAGTGTAGCAGAAGTGTATCCTGACCAGGATAGTGCGTGTGAGTGTGAGTGTGCGTAGTCACTAGATTATGCCCTCTTCCGTTAGAGGAAAATGTTAATGTAGATTAAGCATTTTTTTTGCGTATTCAAATGATTATTTAAGTAATATTATTTTGTTTACTGCTTCAATTTTTTACAGATTTTTTTATCAAGGAAAATATTTGTTTCCATGTTGTACTTTTGAACCTGGCCTGTTCAAGGCGGGGAGTATACGTTCAGTTTAATCAAAGGAGTTGGCACCAGATGGTTCGTATTTGAGTGTAGAGGTAACACCAGACGTATTAACATGTAACATTTTTATTTACATTAAGTTAAAAAATATAGCTTTATTTAAGAAAATGCAGTCTATTATATCGCCAACACCATTTATAGCAATTTTGGACTCATATATCTTGAGTTTGTAAGGTTATTTTGACGCATCGTGTATGTGCAGGATTTTCATAACGTATGTACCGTGTTTTGAGTGCAGCTGAAGTGAGTTTGCGTGAAAAAAATTTTTTTTGTATGTATGCGTAATGTCAGTTGTGTAAATGATACGCCACTGGATTTATAAACCTTATAGAAGGATTTTCGTGCTGAAAGCGTTAAATTTGGTTGAGAAATAATGTTTTGAGTAAATTTGTATTGATACATCACTGATAAGACTACTGGTCTTTTGCTACTGTGTATGGAGGAATGTGGACTAAAAGAAATGGATGTAGACGTATGAATGAGTGAGTGTGGTATATTGATATTTTTATTAATGTACAGTAATGAATATGGATGCATATTTTTGTTTGTAGAAATTTTTGTAATGTTGTGCAATATTGGTAAAATGAATGCTTATGTGTACGTAAAGGGACATTAGAATGGGATGATTTCGCGAAAATGATGCGGAAATAAAATCCGTGCACGCGTAAGATTTGCATGAATAGTTGAAATATAATCTGGTGAATATACTGAATGAATATGGCGAGGACAGACGATTTCTTCGAGACTTTATAAATTTTCACGTAAAATATTAATGGCGGCGAGTGTTATATAAGGGTAGCATGATTGAGTCCATATTGCACATTGTGACGCCATTTGGAAACGCACTCAGTTGTGATAGGTGAATTTTAATCTTAGCGCGAATTTATGGTGACGTGTTGGCAATATGGCGGGCGGGAGGTATATAAGCGAGTGCCCAAATTAGAGGGGTAAGAGTTAAAGGTAGTAAGTAAAGCTAGATGGTTAGAAGTTTTTGAGTACATGTAGCGCGTGATTGCCATCAGAATGGTTACTTGTTGGAGTTTCTTTAGGAAAATTATAGTTTAGCAGGGCCTGTTTAGCCACTGCCCTAAACATTAAAGGGATAAATCGTACAGACATTCACAAAAAACCAATGTAATACATTGTGAGTTGAAGGAAAACATTAGTGATTTTCTTGAAGAAATAAAAAGTGCTTAGGTAGATTAGAAGTTAATACAGCGAATATTTTGTTATTGGTGTTCGATTGTGAGACGCGTGACCTAAGGTTATTATAAAGAGACCTGGAGGTAACCATTTATGCTACCGCAATAAAAGTTTGTGAAATTTATTTTAAATACTGGTAATCGTCATCAATAGTGAATGTGTACAATCATTAGCAATACCAAAGTGATTGTATGAAGGCAAATAAAAACATTAATGTGTATATATGAAAATAACCATTATTTTATTGTTGTAAATGTTTTGAAGGGCAAACATCACAGTATAAGGTGATGTGTTGTTAGGCTAAAGAGCTGCTATACCAGGACGCGAATGAACAAACCATAGACATTGCGTTAGGGAGTAGTATAGCCGAGTGCGTGGGGCGAATACGGCCACCTCTCACGTTTGTGCGTAGTGCATCTAAGAATTTGTTTTAAAAGGATTACCTGAAGTAGGCCATATGGACTACAATTACAGCACCGGAAAAGGATTAATTAATGTGATAACTGAGGATTAGAATTAAGAATTTTATTGAACCAAAACAAGTACGGTTTATCTTTTAAGTATACATTTTTTTCCTCTTCCTGTTATTGTTGCATTAATTACGGTTAATTCATTAAAAAGGTAATCGAACTTTAATTATTTTGTTGTTTCTAGTTTTAAGAAAGGCGAGATTTTGATCGTAACGTATTTAAAGGTGGCTTTTGTTAACCATGCCGTTGTACATAATTTACATGTAGAATTTGTCAATATGCATCCACTGTTTATTTTACTTTGTCGTTTATTTGTGTCACTCGTGTGCCTAACTGGTTACACCTTCTGACAAGCGAAATTAGTCTTTGCATATTTTCGAATTTAAGGATCGATTGGAAATTGCGAATGAGCCAAATCGATCACAAAATTTCATTTTAGCTTTGAAATATTAAAGCAGAACACTACTTACAAAGTACTTGCTTTTCCTTTACTATTCAGCCTACATGACCGTTTTGAAGTATTAAAGTTTAAACATATTAATGAATGTCTAAATACGATTTTAAAGATAAAGTATTAATAAAATATAACAATTTTGTTGATGATACAAGCACTAATGATTCTAATGTTGAATTATTCAGCAATTAACGAACATTTTCTTTTGAGATAATAATTCATTGTTAAACCGATTTCGTTTATTTTATTTAGAATTTTCGAAATTGGGAGCATTTATTTAATTCAAAGTTCTATAACAGTTAGAAGTATAAATGTATGCACGCATTTTAAAAACTACATAAGTTAACGTTTTATTTTTATGAATTGGAGTTTCTATTTATACAGGGTGTGTTCAGTAAGTTATAACGACCCATGTATCACTACATTTTCTTAGGTTTTGAGTTGATTTGTTTGGGAGGTGTTTGACTTTGAGACGTTAGTGTATGAATTTACTGAGTAGGCTGCAATCCTGCCTTCCACGGTCAGATAGGATTAATTTCCCAACTCGCCTAAGACGATTTATTTTAGCTAAATTTAAGATTGTGGTGGCGCCAACAGACATCCTTCCCGGACTGAGCTGTATAAGTTGTGAATTTATTGTAAGTGTAAGGTGTTTGAGCTTGTTATTCAATCATTTTACTCCTCATCTCGACCCCGCGCATTTCCACCGTAGCTCGCTTGGCAACCCGCTTACTAATGTAACGCCTAGTGCGGATTGCACGTATAACAGTTTCTCATTTATACTGCTATATAGGTTTACAGCAATTATTAAATACTAATTTTAAGATAGAATTTAATGAAATAGCACTAATTTAGCTAATCATAATGCACAAATAGATAAATAAACATGTATAGAGATGAACTAAATATTTGTGCCATCAAACACGAAATTCCTAATTTAAATTAAAAATATGTACTTTCAAGACGTAATATGAACCAATAGCGTAACCTAGGAGTGCGCAGTAAAATACTATAACCAAGTTACGCCAGTCACAATATATAAGCAGTACAATCAACCAATAATTTTTTAACTAAATATTTCGCATATTTCTAGGTTGTTTTCAAAAAGTGATAATCTGTTCCGATTGCGAATAACAGTGTGTTTTGTACATTATTTGAAAAATAAGGTTATGGCACCTTAATATCATACCAATGACGAATACATAATCTTTCAAAAGCTAAATTCAACAATTTTGTTTTTAATTAAAAAGTTACAGTCACATTGGAAATCAATTCATTGTTTATGCATCCTTTCTAAACGCATATAACGCGGTATTAATCTTGCGCTCCTTTAATCTTGTAAGGGATCAAATGTAAATCTTAGTTTAAGATTCCCTGCATAGCTAAGTAAGAGAACCCAATTGCTAGGTTTGCCTTTGAATTGTTGTTTGGAAATTATCGACCACACCATTACGTACGTTCTGACCAAACAAACTGAGATACTAACGAATCCCGTTCATGGATCAGATCTCAAATTAAGCGCGTATAAACCAAAACGTTATTTAAGAATTAGGAATTTATAACTAATAATTCGTTGTATATAACAAGAATGTTCAAGCCATGTTATGGATACCCACCGGGAAATACCTTGGGAAAACACTTCAAATTTATAATCAATCTATTGTAAACACATTTATTTTTGAAATTAAATGACATAGATTAAGCTACTATAATAATAAACGGAGCGTTTAGGTAGCATTGATTTAATGTAAATTGGCTGCTCATCCTTTTTCTATAAATTATTTATCTTGTATGTGAAATATTTTTAAAGTATTAATTGATTCCTATTTGATTTTCAACGTGTAAAACGTGCTATAAAATGTTATGAATTCTTTAGAAGAGTTTATGTTTTTTATCTGCACATTCTACTCCGTGTAATACGTTTTGTATCTTAATAAAGTTCGTATTTTCTCGGTCTTAAAAATGTTTGTATAGGAAGCTTTCGTAATGCGAATAAAATATGCCGATGAACAATTTAAATCTTGTAATTTAAAATATTTTTTTTTGTAACAATATCATTTTTTCTTTCTGGTGCAGTTTGTATGTTTATTGTATAATCTTATTTTGTTTCAGGTATGTACATCATTGAAGAGCATGAGCCTATAGGTAAATAAACAAATTTATCAATTTTCCTCTAATTTAGTTTTTATGTGATTTTGATGAAAAATTTAAGTAAAGAGACAGAAAACGTAAACAGTGTAATCGTGTTTCAAAAGATATTAAAAAAGGTACGGGCGCATAAAAATAGGGATTATTAAATTATTCGCAGCTTTCAAAGCTAAAGCTTGACTCGCTTTAAAATTGTGTGTTGGCGACTACTTGCTGGAAAATTATTTTGATACGTCGTATATTATAATAATTTATTAAAAAATTACATAAAAAGGTTTAACAAGTACTGTTTACTGAAATTCGTCTAATATACTCTTATACAGGGTGTTCCAGTTTTTTGTAGCAGGACTTTAATAGTCGATAGAGCTTTCAAAATTAAGACAAAAAGTTAATATAAACATAGGTTGCCAAACGCTTAGTTTTGGAGATACAGGGTTTCAAAGTTTTAATTTTTTTTCAGTTCTTTTCATGTATCTTCAAAACTATTTAAAATAATAAATCCAAATTTAGTACACATATTACACTTCTTAAACTCAATATTAAGAGTAGTTTAACGTTTATCAATTCTGGGGTGGTACACCCTTTATCCCCCCCGAACCTTTTTATGCGACGCCTCTAACTCTTATAAACCAAAAATTTGATTTAGGAACTTTTTTTCGAAAAATACATAGTTTTTGAGATAAATTAGCTGTAATCCATGAACAGCTTCCAAATGGTATGCTCCCGCAAAAAATAGTGTGCCATGAAAAGAACAATAAAAAAAATTCGCACGTTTTTTTGTCTCTTAATAAAAAGTAGTACTCCACTGATTTTTTCCTAACTTTTCAGTTGAGGAAAATAAAAGTAAAACAACAAAATAAATATTAAAAAAATATGTGTTTATTGGAAAAAAATTGGAAAGAATTTCTATTTAAGATTTTAAGAAGAACGAAACGAACGAAATAAATAAATTTGTTTAATTTATTTATTTTTATTTCACTTAACCAATAAACTTAACCTATAACAACAAAACAAAAACGCTATCGTAATAATAAATAAATTTAAAGAAACTGTTCAAAACGTGAACCATTTTGTTGAATGCATAATTCACACCGACGAATAATTGCACGTGGAATATTAACTAAAAATTGTCTTATTTCATTACACGCATCCCTAATCCTATTAATGAGTTCATCTCTTGTTGTCACAGGAGTTGCATACACCCTTTCTTTTAAATACCCCCACACAAAAAAATCTAAGGGATTTAGGTCTGTACACCTTGGCGGCCAGGGAACTAGGCCTGCACGACCGATCCATCTTCCTGGATAATGGTTGGCCAGTTAGTTTCTAACGATTCTGCTATAATGTGCTGGACAACCATCAAGCTGGAACCAAGCCGTTCTTAAGGGAATATGTTCCCACATATTCCCATGTTCATTCTCTAAGAATTCCAAGAAAGCCGCAGCATTCATCCGAGGTGGTAAAAAGTAGGGCCCAAAAAGGTGATTATTATAAATACCTATCGAGACGTTCACACTAAATTCTTGTTGGAAATGTCTCGGGCGACCTACATGTGGATTTTCATGTGCCCAAACGTGCTGGTTGTGAAAATTTACCACAACACGGCGAGTGAAGCAGGATTCATCGGTCCATAAAACATTATTTAAAAAACCTGGATTGTTATTATTTTCAGCAAGAATCCATCGACAATACTGTTTGTAGTCCTTGAACAGGTTGTAGACGGTAAGGATATCGGTGATCCCGTCTTAATGTTCGGTGAATAGTAGTATTTGAGACTCCACCTAAAGCTACGGATACTCTTCTAATGCTAGTTGTGGGATCTCTGTCGAATTCACGCAAAATTCGTCGTGCAATATTTCTTTGCTGCCTATGATTATTATTTTGACGACCATGCACATTATTTAACCCCTGGCTTATAATTTGTTGGTGAACTCTTACAAATATTCTAAAAGGATATCTTCGTCTATATTCACGGGCTGCTACTACTCAACTTCCATTTACAAAGCCATAAATAAAATGGATATCCGCTATTTCTTGATTAGAAAACAAAAATGGCATTTTAAAAGATCACACTTGCAATAAAAATTAACAAGTCGTATTTAAAATAAAACGTGAAATTTGACATAATTTGATTCTTTTTTTATTGTTCTTTTCATGGCACACTATTTTTGCGGGAGCATACCATTTGGAAGCTGTTCATGGATTACAGCTAATTTATCTCAAAAACTATGCATTTTTCGAAAAAAGCAGAAGACAAAAAAGTTCCTAAATCAAATGAGCAATCTAAATTTTTGGTTTTTAAGAGTTAGAGGCGTCGCATGAAAAAGTTCGGGGGAGATAAAGGGTGTACCACCCCAGAAAATGTACTACCCTGTAGATATTGATAAACGTTAAACTACTCTTAATATTGAGTTTAAGGAGTGTAATATATGTACTAAATTTGGATTTATTATTTTAAATAGTTTTAAAGATAAATTAAAAGAACTAAAAAAATTAAAACTTTGAAACCCTGTATCTCCAAAACTAAGCGTTTGGCAACCTATGTTTGTATGAACTATTTGTCTTAATTTTGAAAGCTCTATCGACTATTAAAGTCCTGCTACAAAAACTGGAACTCTGTGTATATTGCATTACCTTATCCTTGACAACGTAGGATATGTAGTGGAAATTAGTAGGCCCACAAAATCGTTAGGGTCGTGGATTTTACTAAAAATTGTAGTTTCGTTAATTAGAATATCTAATCGGGTAATGATTTGGACGCCGCCCTGTCTTGATCCGGGTAGCATATTGGCATTCTTTACTATTGCACAGAGCACGCAGTAAGAATGAACTGCTCGTAACGCTAGAATTGTTATGATATTATTTACTATGGTACAGCGCAGGAGCGCCAGAAATACGTAGACATGTGTGGTAAACATGGGAAGGGGCATGTGGCGGAGACAGTTTACGCCGAATCGATTCAGTCATCAGTGCAATTTTGATTTACTAGTACACGGCTGAGCTGTAATCTTATTGTAACTTGTTTGAAAAAATCGGCAGTTCGACAGTGTACTTCCGTGCTTGAACTTAAGAATAAAGGCAGTTTAGGCAGTATCATAACACGCGATATTCGTCCAACTGAAGTGATTCATAAACAACTTGCAATAGTCATAACTTACAAAAGCCTTGTTATGGAAACGTGCGAAACTGAAACCAATACCAATGACTTTTCCACAAAAATTCGCATACAGAAAACTCATGAAGTATATAGTGATAGGTGTCACAAGTGGATAATGGAATTTAGTTCCAAAACATCTACAAACTGTATTGTAAGATGTACGTAACCATCTGCCACAAGATACGAATATCGCAAAGTATACAAGTGCCAACACAACTTTGATAAAGTAAAGGAAACGAGACGATGCTAGAACACGCAGCAAACGCTGTGATGCAAACAGAGACTCTCTGTTTAAGAAAAATATTTGTCAATGGGATACAATGGAATTGTTAGTGTAAGTAACAATAAGTAATTTTTACTGCGCATATTAATATAGTAACAACTCTTTGTACTTCCACAGATCG
Source organism: Vesta saturnalis (assembly GCA_036346205.1). Classification (NCBI taxonomy): domain Eukaryota; kingdom Metazoa; phylum Arthropoda; class Insecta; order Coleoptera; family Lampyridae; genus Vesta; species Vesta saturnalis. The sequence continues at coordinate 3,840,461 of JARFJB010001138.1, read as the reverse complement.
TTTTCAAACATACACATCGCGTTAATGTTGCGGAGACATTCATCTATCTACGCATGTCTTCAGAAACGAGAGATAAATTTCTACAGTATTTCAATGAGGGGTGACAATTGCTGCAGCACGAAATTATCACGAGACGACGTTGGAGAATTGTAGGGAATTTAGAGATCTTTCTTTAACTTTAGCTAATGCACAAGTTAACCCAACTGAGCACATTTGTATAACAACTTGCGGTAGGTACCTAGTTCAAGATTTTTAAGTATAAAATTGACTCTACTCCCTATTACAGAAATTTTGAAGGATGAGACAAATTAGCCACTCTTGGAACTTTAAAGATAAAACAGGAAATATATAACCAGCAAGGAATCTCAAAAATTGTAATCAAAGGGAATCCGCTAATTGTTGTCGTGTTAACGCCTAAAATAATACGAACTCATAAAGAGCAATACTCGCGTGAAATTGTATTTGCTGATTCAAGTGTCTCCTGCGACCAAACAAATACATGTATCTCATTTTTGTTTAGTGCTTCCAAAATTGGAGTGATTCAGCATTTTGCATACAGCCAATTACACTTTAGCTTTCAATTTACTGAACACCCTTGGTGAGGAGGGAATTGGTGGTGTTGATTATCTAACCATATCCATGTCCGATGATAGTTTTGCGGAGACAAATGGTTTAAGGCTGTCCTCCTAAAGTCACGTTTATTACTTAGTATTTTTCACGTCTCGCAGGCTCTCTGGTGATGGCTTTGGAACAAGAAGCATCAGGTTCCAAAGCAATTAAGGAAAAATATGATGTGTTCGTTCAGAATAGTTATGTATTCCACATGTGAAGAAGAAGTAGAATCCAATCTAATTTATTAGCTAATCAGATTGTTCAAGAGAATGGGCAGCTGCGACATAACCTGATTGCAATGTTTCAACCGAAAAAGGAATGGTGTTTGGAACAGCACGAATAATTTTGTGGAATTATCCATTCGTATATTTAAACATATAGTTTTATAAAGATGTAAAGCATTTAATATGTGTGTGCATTAGTTGATTTTATTTCGAGTCGTATCACATAAGACATCTATTATCTTTTGACAGCAACCGACATGCCAGTAACGAAATTCTACATATGAAATTTTGTTCGAGCGCTAAAAAAGATGAAAAAGCAAATGAAAATACTTATCTTGTGCATAGTACTGGAGATGATACGATGCTATACACGGTCTATACTGATTTAGCCTTATGCGACTGCTCTTCAGGTAAGAGTATGAATTTTTTCATTCCATTCAAGAGCAATGTAAAGTTGTTTTAAGAAATGCACCATAGCTAACGGCAAATGATAAGAAACTACTGGTAGAATTAGCTCTGGGGGCGAGTGCTCCATTAAATTTCTTCGATTCGCTTAACGTAACTAACACTGGCGAAATTGAAACCCACGCTGATGGAACTATTAACCAACAAGAAGATTTGTCTGGTCCGAGTAATTCCACAAGTGGGTTGTACCGAGCCGAAGATGCATTTTAAACACGGAATATTAAAAGAACATTTTTTCGATTTGCAGAAATGGCCGCTGAAAATAGTTCTGCTGATCTTATAAATATTATTTTTAAATTAAATAATACTTTTGGGAAGAATTAAGACGCCAGCTCAGCTGTAAAATGTGTAAAATGAAAAATACGCATTTTACACCTAAGCAGACAGGAATACTGCCTGGAGCAATTAGCCGAAGAAAAATCAGACCTAGTCTTACGTGTGGGGTAATGCGCATTCAGGCAGGTAAACTACCAGATTCAGAACTAAGCTGTAAAAAAGGAACAAAGAGAAAACGAAACTTTGCCAAATTTTTTTAGATAAAATCAACCAAATGCCAGATCCCACGGTAGCAATCACTAAGTTATCCTTATTATATTATTTTATAAACACATATGCGTATTCTATTTTTTATTATCTACTCTAGTTTTAATAATTTTATTTACTTATATATACCTACGCATATAATTCACTCAGATTTATGTTTCGCTGTACCTACCAATCTACTTATTAGCCATTTACTATACTGTGTTTAAATATTTATGCTTACTGTATATTGTATTATTTACTCGTGTTTTAAAAATATTACCGCTTATATTATTATGGCATAATATAAACATGTAAGCCACTTTCCTTACAATAATTTAAATTGATTTGTTTTAATTTTCCTCCATCTAGCTCAATCGTGTCTATTTTAACGAGACGGGGGTGGTTCGTAAATACGGAGTATTTAGGTTTAACACTGTTCACCTTGAATAATTATAGTAAAATGGTTTAAACGTATATTATCCTATTTCGTTTATAATGCTAAATAATTTATGCCTAAAATTAAGAGGAACTGTATACAACACAGACTTAATTCGTCCTGGTTATCGGACTGCAATTAAAGAGAATAGTGGAGGCTTCTCACTGGATCCTGAGTCGTTTAGAATTAATACCACCCTTAGGTTTATTGGGTACTCGCGTTATAACAAAAAAAAATCCTAACAATGATGACTTTTATAATTTATTTAGAAAAATTGTAACGTCGGTCCTGACTAAAAAAACCAGGAGCTATAGACGCCGTTCTGGAATGTTACCGTTATTACATAAGGTAGGATAAGTCAAAGTCCGCGCTGGCTTTTGTGAGAAAGTCAGTTCCTAAGAAAAATCAATAAGTTAAAGTAACATTGGTACACATGACTATTCTCATACATGGATTTGCTTTCAGGCTGAATAGATGTGCATTACTGAGAATCCTTTACAAGGGGTGGTTGATATTTATACGTTTCTGAGTACAAATTGTTCGTAAGCGATTGATTATTTACTCCAATGAATTATCAATACTCTAAATAATCAGGATTGCATCCGGATTAATTAATTACAAACGTATTTACATAAAGTTTATTTTAGTGCGCCGAAAAGACACGTTGATCTTTATTATAAGAAAGCGTTTATTAAACACGTTCAAATTTCCTATGAACGAAATTTGCTCTTATTATTAAATAAAGGGAATACTTAATTTATTAAATTTAGTAAAAGTCGTTTTTATACGCGAGGTAAATCGTACGCTATTTACACAATTTTGCACGATGTTATTAAACGATATTTATTTCGCATCTAATTTAAATTCGAAACGACCTAGTTAAAAACGAATTAAACTGAGATGGTTGGTTTACGCGATGTTTTAATGCGGTGCAATCGAAATTAAACAATTATGTGAATTGTTTCGGACGGAAATAATGTTTCTTATATACACGATTACTCTGTTGATTAAAAAGTAATAACTGTATACCTTTATATAGACTTGCGGGAGATCGTTAGGAAGTATGCGGTGTTCAATCCGTTTGGAGCGTTTTTAACTGCGGTTGACGCAATTTGACAGGGGCTTCCCGGTTAGGATGCAGAAGTAGCTTCTGGCATTAAGGTTAGCGGTTGCGAGTACCTCTGGGTTTCTTGGTATTTCTTTTTGTCAGGTGTGTGTGCTGGCTATTTAAATGAAGAGACGTCTAATAGAATTTGGGACTAACCCGTACTATGCTGTTTAGAGGCATCTTCCAGGGGGTGGTAGAATTAGAGCGATTACCCTTTTTGCCACCGGAGTAAATAGAAGATGACTACAGGGCGTTAGAGCCCTCGTGACAACATCCTGATTTATGTATGTTTGTAGAAGATGAACCCAGGCTTTACAGCCCGTCGTGACAACTTCTGATTTCTGTACTGGAAATATGAGATAGCTTCCGGATTCTACAACCCCTCGTCTATCTGGGTGTCTGGTGTAATGTGTATGTAATCAACGCACGTACTTTCAACCTCCGAATACGTCGGCCAGGTGATCGGTTAGCTGGAGCGGGTTCTTAGGCGGCGGCGAGTATTGCGACGTTTCAAGATGAACGTAAGTGGCAATGGTACACGACGAAACTAAGAACGTCAGGCGCGCGTGGTCTGGATATTTCTTTTCTGGGTTATCGCAATAAGCGATCAGGATTCTGGTCAGGCTTTTCAGGATTTATCGCAGTAAGCGATCAGGTTTCTGGTCGGAATTCCGGGTTCTTTTAAATAACGCGATTAAGAGCAGCAGGCGCGCGGTCAGGATATTCTTTATTCGGTAGCGACGACGGAACGGATCTACAAGCAAGCGGTCGGTGCAACAGCCCAACGCACAAGCAGGAAGTAGACTATGAACCGTATAGCGCACGAGTAGCAAGGTGTCGTGGCAAAGACCCGACACACAAGCATCTGGTTGGCACTTCTGGTCGCAGCAACGGCCCGACGCACAAGCATTCTTTTACGGTAGCGCGTCTCGCGGTTTTATAGAGGATCCGCGGCTTCTGTGCAGGGATGCTAATGCGGTGATTGGTTGATATGCTGGCGGACGTAAAAACATTCGATGTTTTTGAAATCTACGTCGGGGGGAATAAAAGAATTATTTGTTGTGAAATCTTGTGTAATTTTATGTAATTTGATTACTGTGGGATAATTAACGAATAATTAATTAGAAAAATTTTGGTAAAGGCTGCTGGATCTTTACAAACATACAATTCACTGAAATTTATGTTTTGCTATATTTACCTACCTGCTTATTAGCCATTTATAGACGTAATTGTAATAATTCCACGTTTCAGAGCTATTCCGTGCTCATGCTCTGTACCGTAGTAAGTAAAGTCATAACAATTTTAGCGTTACGAGCAGTCCATTTCTTACCGCGTTTCAGAGCACTCATGCTCTGTGCAATAGTACAGAATGCCAATACGCATCCGGGTAAAAGGTACGCAAAGAAAAGGGAGTGCACTAGCAAAATACAGGAAAAAACCTATGGTTCTGACTCCCGCTAATTCCCTACGGTGAATCTGAAACGTAATGCTCAAACATACCACAGCATAGATCTTACTTTTCGGCACCACCAGCTTAATAATGTTTAAACTCACCCTTAATTACTGTTACTATATAAACATAATTCAATCTCCAAATATTCAAATCCGAATTAAATTAATTTTTTACTTTAAATGAAACTCTCACTGTCCCTTAATTGACATAAATCACTCAAATTAAAATGTGATAAACAAAAATACATGATAAAAAATAATAACAATAATAATAAGGTTAACACCCTTTCAGCACCTGTAATCTTTACAAAAGAAATCCAACACTTAACAGAAACTCAATATTTAATTTTAACAAATGTCTATTGTATTAATTTGAAAAATAGTTCGAGTACACAACCAATTTCTACTCAACTATAAAATGTTTTTCTCGACAAATACGACCTCCAAACAATTCGCCTCTTACAATTTAAAGTACACAAACTTTAATATCCTTTCTTTTATGTTCACAAAAGCGCTTCGAGAGCTAAAGGTAAGGCGCCACATGCCCTTTCTTAATTAATGTACCTTAAAACCAGATGAGCACGAGATCACCAGCAACCAACAAAGGAAGAAAAGAAATTTAATAGCAATTGATTTGCGTAAATAAATGACTAAATAAATTTGTAAATGTCTGTTAAAAATATTTACATAAGAGATAACTATAAAGTCTTGTAAACACTACCAAACCTGTGCCGCTACTTGATATCAACCAACTATTCAATAATTTTTACGCAAACAGCGTATATATTTATTACTAATCGAAATAACAGTAAGCACTTGAATAATTTTACCTTACACCTTCAGAATGCAAGGCTAGATTCGGTCGCGAGATGCTCAGGCCTTAGTACTCGATCTACTTGTCGGCACGGTCACTGGCCGCTCCTCACCAAGTGTAGTTCTTATAACAATCACAATTCTACTATCAAAATTGATGGCTGGAAACATTTACCTTCAACAGAGCTTTACATAATTTCTTGAAGCAATAAGGTACTTCCAATAATCACAATCTGGTCAACACAACACACAACTTCAATAAACTAACCCTCATAACTATTTAAACGTGTAACAAAGCCGTTTATGATTATTATTCCTTTGAGTGAAACTACTGCACCAAACTACACAACAATAAGGTGTGATCTGCGATTTCCCCACGCCAACGTGAAACGGGATAACAACCCTCAAAACTATGTTACTTAACACGTTAATCAGATACACTCACTTAAGGGAGGTTTAACTCAACGCCACCGCTCTAACCGCCGGGTATCTTCTTCTGTACGACCTACTTAGTAGGTCTCTACAGAATGCCTTTTTCGCAACTTCAGTTTTCGCCATCTTAAACTTTTTCAAACCTAACCCATTCCTTTACCAGAAATTCATTCAAACCGTACGAATGGTAAAAAGGAGAACGTTTTTGTGAACACGAATTAAAAAATATATCATTAGCACAGTTTGATAAAATTAAAATGAGTATGAAGCATCGTTTGCAAATTTAAGTTATAGGCGACATATTGTAGCATTTCATATTGATAAATTTTGGTCTTCAAACAAAGAGTTTTTAGACACGTGATCTTAACGTTCATTCTCGTAAGAGTTTCGTTATCGTAGACCTATAAAGTTATTTGATGTTTTGCTCGAGTACAGTTTAAGTATGACGTAATCTTTTCCGATTTTTAGCGCGTACGATGATATGAAATATGAAGTATTGAGGTTGTAGGATTGGATAATTGAGATTTAATGGAGATGATATGGAAGATGACGAGAAATGAATGCTGCTTAAGTCAGCCTTGATAGAGGTATAGGGGAAGGCTCACGTTTTTTCATTTGCGGCTTCGCAATGTACGCCGAAGGGGTTATTGGGGAAGGTGGAATTAGTTATGTTATACTGAGGGTGTATCGAACACTACCGTAGGAAGATTTTTCGTTTCTACTGGTTGGGATGTTATTGAATTTTCACACACCCCGGGAATATTATATTATAGTAGGTACTGTTACAGTACTGCTAGATTTCATTATTAAATTACTTAGCTTTTGGGTTTAAATGGTGTAATTTTTTATTTATACATATTTTATATAAATTTAAATGTTTCGATAACAATTACAGGTATCGTCCTTAGTAAGTGGTAAAATCGTTAGAAATTACTTGAGATACGAAATATGAAGAATATGAAACATTTTATAAATTTGTTATAACATCTCAAGTAATTTCTTAAAGATTTTGCCACTAATTTTACCAGGACGATAACTGTAATTGTTATCAAAACATTTAAATTTATATAAAATATGTATAAACAACAATATACACCATTTAAACCCGAAAGCTAAATATTTTTATAATGTGTAATAATGGTGAAAGTTTACATTTTCATATGCTAGACTTCGTATTTCCCAATTTTATTTGTTTTACTCGTAGTAGATTTTATTCCACATCGAAGGTATCGTAGTGGAAGGGTTTTCAGCGGAGTCCATCAACACCTTGTTCGAACTGGGTCGGTGATGCCAGAACAGCGGCATGGTTGGCCTGAAGGCGCGCCCTTAGCTTTCACAGAAGTCGTACTTCACAAGATTGAAGAGAACTCGCGCTATTGCAAAGTAATAAAACAGCCGTTTGGAAGGTTTCAAACGAGCGGTTGTTGTACCCTTATTATTTACAAAAAACTCAACTACTGCATGCCGGTGATGAAGCTCACCTCACTTCATGAGGGTTCGGGGGCGTGGCGTAAAGGATTTTCAACAAAGAATCATGTGGACGGATGAAGCCACATTCCACAGAGGTGGCCTTGTGAACTTTAGAAACCAGCACGAATGGGCTGTAGAAAATCCCCAATAAATAATCCATCAACAGCGCTTTTTGGTAAACTTATGGGCTGGTCTAGTCGACAAATAACTGCTGGGCCCGTACATACTGCCCGTTAGGCTGAATGGGCAGTATTTCGTATTTTTGCAGCATCAGCTTCCAGAGTATTTAGATGATTTGCGTTTGGCTCTGCAGGGCCGCTTGTGGTTCCATTACGATGGAGCGCCGTCACACTTTGTTGGCCCTTCCAGAACTTACTTAGATGCTACTTTTCCAAATCGTTGAGCAACATTCCATTGACTCAAGAAAATTTACTTTTAACCCGTTTTTTTGGAAACATTTCAAATTTTTTAGGTCGATTGAGAGAGGTGGACCAGTCAAATGGCCACCACATTCTCCTGACCTGACTCTATTGGACTTCTATCTCTGGGGCCATATGAAAAGTCTAGTCTATGGCGGGACTGACATTGCAGGCGAACAAGACCTGGTTGTCAGGATAGTGGCTGCGGTGGGGGAGATCCAAGATAAACCTGAAATCAGCAGGGCCGCAACCAACTTAGTTGCAAGAAGGTGTTCGGTTCGCCTTGCTCAAGGAGGTGGGGCACTTTGAGAACTTGCGGTGATTTTTGTCAAATTTTGTTAGTCAAATGTATTACACATACAGACATTGATAGTTTTGTTCATTACAATATTACAGATTAATTCGGCTATTGGAAATTGCACCGAAAAGACAAAAGTTGCCCAAAGAAAAATAATGTTCATTTTTCCACTTGTAACTTTTGCTATGGGTCCATAAAGTTATCAAAAAACAAACGACTCGATACATTTTTTTGCCGAATTAAATTTTAAAATTCTGCCATTTCTATAGTTTTAATTATTTTTTATTTAACTGTAGCTGAAACTCCATTCTCCAAAATGTCACTTTATTCGGGTAGAAATTTCTCCGCCATCTTGATTCTCCATTGTATTAGAATTTCGAAAAAACAATTGACACCACTAAATTGGTGATACTAGTAGTAAAATTAGTTTCCAGCTATCATGTATCGTTTTTGTAAAAACCTAAAAAACTTATTTCGCAAAAGAACCTTTACCACACGGTAGCACTCAAACGAAGAGCAAAAACATCTCCAACTGTTGTCTTCTACCCCCTGTCTTCGGATGTGCGTCAATTCCCGGGACACCCTGTATGTAGGATTCGTTTCTCAAAACATTTTTAATATTACAGTGAAGACAATGTGTGCAACTAATGTTTATCGCTCTTACGTGAACAGTTTTACCAGTTCGGATAAAACAGAATTAAAGAACATAACGTGACGAGAGAAAGAACAATGTTGTTTGATGTTCAAAATTAATGGGGTCACATTCTGTTCCCGAAAATTTCTACAGCATTAGTTAGTCCATACAGTATGTGTAACGTAAAATAAACGTCGCCGTTAAGATAGATAGTTAAGAGATCCTTGCTTAAAACGGGACGCTACTGAAGCATTTTTCCTAAGTAAATTGGTACAAATATCTATACAATAGTAGAATTTAGATAGTGAATAAAAAATAACAACTAGCAACTCTTCAATCTATTTAAAAAATGTACGCGACCCTACCAAAATGTACTAATTTAATTACTCGTATATTTATGGTTACACACGTATGTTATATTAGGTATGTGAGTAAGTATATGAAAGTTTATTGTGCGACATATTTAACTTGCGAAGGGTGTAACCGCCTTAATGTAACTTTCCAAGTTATAACATTTATGATTATTAATGCTTTGAGTTGCTTAGGCTTACTCTCTTTAAATGTACTTTTACCATAATAGCTACACATTATGTTTTACAACCGTCATAAAGCTCAATATTATCATTTGTTATGTAGTAAAAAAAATAATAATTTATAAAGATTACTTTTTAATTACGCAAGAACATACTTTGTAAAAGGTACTAAGTAGATGAAAATATTAATTTTAAAGTTAAGCATGAAAACAATTTTCTAATGCACTTAAATTAGTTTTAATTTAAAGTAGTTTGGAACCGCTCCAACTTGAAAACTGATGTGGTTAGTAGACACTTCATAAACATTCATAATTTTTGTTATGCGACATTGAGATACTAGTATGCACTTGTGTTAAGAGTTTTGCAAATTAAAATCTCTGCAAAGTGAAAACAAAACCAAACTCTACACAAAAAGTAACAAAATTAATAAAATAGTTACCTATGGATGGTTAGCATTAACAGTGATATAGCCGGACAAAATTAATGTTTAATAAATTATTATATTGTATAGTTTGATTCAAATAAACTTGAGCATGACTCATTCTTAAAATTACACAAACTAAGATTTAGGGGACGTTAAGTCTTCATTAAATCAGCAAAGTATCTTTTAGTTAATATTTTTATCGGCAGATGTCTACACATAAATTTCCATAAAATGTCAAAGAAAGTTATTGAACATTTTTTATGTTTTAAACTAGAAAAATTATCCATTATATCCACTTATTTTATTGATAGAGTCAAAAATATTTTGCTGCGACAGTGAATTATTATAATTTAGGGCATGGTTTGATTATACTTATAGTAGCGCCGGAGAGGTGTCTCATGGCGGACTCGAGAATGGGGATATAATTGTTATTGTGAAATGCATCTGTTTCCCTTTATCTTAGTGCGAAGTTCCCATTTAAAGAAAGACTGGTTATAATGTTACGTCTGCTATATGTTTTAAATGCAGTACTTAAAAACGTATGTCGATTCTAAAGTCAAAGCGCATGACGCTGTCAGATGTCTTCTTGGCTATTTAACCTCAAATTATTCTGCGTATTTCGTTTCGTATAATCGCATTTGTGTTTTGTAGTTATAATAACTTATCTTTCGCTTCGTAATTTATTAGTTTCCATTACATTTGTAAACAACAGCTTTTTTTCAAAACTATTATTATTAATATTCATTATTACGAGGTAAGTTTATAATGCAAAATGTATTTCCAATTGATTGAATGCATTATTTATTTTGCAGCAAATAATGATGTCATTAAAAGGTAAATCTTTGAAAAGCCAAACTCAAGTAATGTTAATGAATATACTGCATTATTTCGAGATGGAACGCGATAACGGGGGGGCCAAGTTTACCTTTAACTTCCATTATCCAGGTACGCTAATAATTTTCACTATTTAAATTTGACAGCGCGGCTTAAATTTGAAAATAATCTAGAAACATTGACGATGTTTTGTTGGTATTCAAAATTACTAATTATATGAACCAATAACGACATACGTTTTTAAAATCTTAAACGATGCTTTACTAAAACATGAGTCATATGACGCCTCTCGCCGGCCTGGCCATACATACTATCATAATACTGTTACACGTCCAAACCGCACTAGGCGTCGTGTATGCTTACTAATGTAAGCGGGTTGCCAAGCCAGCTAACAGGGAGATGGGCGTGGTCGAAATAAGAAGTAAAATGAATGATTAATACGCTCAAACACCTTACACCGATATTCAAACAGCTCAGTCCGGGAAAATATGTCTCCAGGCGCCACCACAATCGAAACTTTGCTAAAATAATTGTCTTAAGCTGGGTGTTAATTAACCCTACTTGATTGTGGAAAGTAGGATTGTGCTTACTCAGTAAACTCTCACACGAGGGTTCTAAAACAAACACTCGTCCCAAACAATTCAACTCAAACTCAAATATATTTAGTACTACCCAGATTATTAGAAACTTTTTGAATACACCTCGTATACCAAAATTTCCAAAACAAAATTTATCACTCAAATTCAACTGCATTCACGTAACCAACAGTCATTAAAAAAAAACAAATCTGAAATACACGGGTCGTCACAAACTTCCTGATTGTACCCTGTACATCCAGAATACCAAAGTTATAACACGTTAACTGAATATTTTCTACGTATCCCTCGTATACATATAAAGTTAAATTTCTACTTATTAATGAATAAATAGTTCTTCATTCAATGATCGATAATTAATTTTAAAATTCCTAACCAAAAGAAAGGCAATGTCATCGGCTTAACAATTGTTCCTTCTATGATACCTCGGAATCGTATGAGACATTCGTAAATATGTAAGTTCTCAAAACTCCATCTCTTAGTTATTACTTAATGAAATTTTTAAATCAACAGCTGATCCGTCATTAGTGTACTGCGTTAAACGAAACTAACATGAAAATTTTCTTTTTGAAATTAACCTGGCAAATATAACCTTTCAGGTTGTTCATTAATCTTAAAACCAAAATATGCAAAGTCTACATTTAACTTGTCAAAAACTAGGTCACCAATTAAGTAAACGTCACAAATGTATCTCATAACTGGCTAAATAAACAACAAAATAAAAGTTAACGATAAATATATATTGTCCTGCACAAAATAATAAACAAATGTTTACATACACAACAACAGCGTGGTTGAAAAACCACTGTCAATACAAATTTGCGTTTCTGCAAAAATTCTTACTACTAAAACAGCCAATACACCATAACTCGAGATCGATTATCTTTTTTTTCTTCACCACTAATTAATTAAATAAAAATTACACAACAATACGCAAATAACACTACCCAAAAAGATAATCGTGCTCAACTGAATTTTCAAGGTTCTTAAATGTAATTCTTACTTAAAGACTGTCCATTCATCCTTCGCTTTTCTTTCTTCTCTCTTCCCGTAAACCAATTATTTGTAGTCCATGTGTATTCCTTAGATTGCCTGAAGGCACATAACAAGTACTTCACAATTCCACAAACACTTATTCCTTTCGGTAATCGCGATTAGTCCAACTATACGAGGTTATTACTCCAATGAACCGTAATAATCTGTACACGTTTGGTTGCCTCTTTAAAGTTTCTCGCAACCTTTAGGACAATTAAGCCCTTCCTTAACACAAATAAACTTTTAATGTCATAAAAAAAATTACTTTAACATTGGCTCAATTTACTACGAATATTTCGTTCACTTAAAGGTGGTCCCATAAATAATTTGAACTAAGGATCATTACAAGCACACGCGCCGCACTCAACACTATAACGTAACAACTGTTACCTTATTATAAATCTGCTTACGCACTTTTTCTTGAAGAAAAATAAACTGATTTTATCTTCAATCTCAATTTTATTAATTGTTTTATTTATGAATGTCTTATACGATTCATCCCCTTTCGGGTTACGCAGTTGTTTAAACAATGACTGCCTTCAATATTATTCACAAATATAACTCCAACTCAACCCATTCATTCTGTCACACTTCACCTCGCGCGCGTCTTCCACCGAGCTCTCACGACATCCACCAAAAAGCCAAAAGCCCCGTCAATCTCTGACTTTCCTATTTATACCTCAAGCCATCCATCTTTAAACATGTCTGACTTCCTCGCTATATTCACCAATGGTATTCACTCAAACTTTCTTAGTGCCGACTGATGCTACCCTCTGTACAAACACGCTTATAACTACTATACATCGCCATGTTTGTGCTTACCTGCAAATTTTACAATTACTTTATGGGAAGCCATTTCTCGTCATCACATTCATTCAGTGGCCACTCTGGACCATTACACAACTTTCAACGTTTATCTCTCACATGCGCTCGTCCTCCTTCCGCAACATTTGCAAAAATAAGTACAGTCTAAGGTCTCAAATCCCATATACTTACACGTATTCTCAAAACTGATTGCACAACATTACGAGAACTTTCTATAATCAACAATTAAACATACAAATCTTTCTCTACATATTTCCTAAAACATTCTACACTTATACATTCACATCTTCTGGCAAGGATTACTCCTCTATCCACCAACATTCTATTACTTATTAAGTAGTCAACAGTAGCAAACATTATCGTCCCATCGACAAATTTCTTTTCACATTCACATTCATCAGAATCTATTTATTCCAATACCAATGTCTCTATAACATCCAAATACACGTATCTGCATACTGAATGATATTTCTCCTAAATTGCCAGTGGCGTATCACCCACCCACATACATTATGCATATACAAAAAAAATTATTTTTTTCGTTCATACTCAATACACCCGTACTCAAAACACGTAATACACGTCATTATAACATCTTACATACAGGGTGCGTCAACGCAACCTTACAATACATAACCTATACCTATATTTGTAAGTAAACAAATTCTTTTTTTGTTTATTGTAAATTAAATCATTTCAGGTGGAAAAATTGGTAAAAGTTGGAACTAGTTTGTTATTCTCACGATTTATAACAACCCTTCTAGAGGTATAATTATTGCTTTGTAATCGACATAATTCTTGTTTAAACAGATTTCATATTGATCCAAGTTAAATGAAAAGCAATTTACATAAATCTTGTACTTGTACTTGTATTCAGTCCACCTATTGTAGAGTTATCAATATGTTATGTAAAAATTACAATATTTATATTACATTGGCATTAAAACATTTAAAATAAAAAGTTATTCACTATCAGTGTCACTCTCAGAAGTGGAATCGTTAACAGATATAATTAATGGTTGCACAACCTCAAAATTTTTTCAATTTCCCACCACTCTAATTATTTGGAATGTTATTCTAAAAGTTTGTAGCTTTGTCCATTACAATTAAAGATGGTTCTTTTAAGTTTGCAATTAAGTTATTTTAAACCATTTTGTAAATAACTCCGCACACATGAATGAATGGTACACGATTGGCAGCAATTAGTGATTGTTCCAGTAAACCTTTTCTACCATCATCTACTTTAGATGAAAAGCCAATGGACTGTAAGAGACGTCTTAAACTTGATCCACATACTTCAGACGTGCGCTAAAAGTAGTCCTTCCAAGTATCATATTTTACACAATAATGTACTACATACTTGCATAACAGATTCAAATGGAACGAGTGCCCCTTGATTGGAGTGAAATGACTCGCATGCATTAGTTGTACCGGTAATTTCGGTAGAATCCTTAGTCCATATGGTTGGTGGAACAATAGAGTACTCTGATATATATGTTGCAGTGATATAGTCTGAGAATGTTGTCACTCGTTCATCAACAGGGGCGTCTTCCATAAAATTGAAAACAAAAGTCCGACTTCTTCTGGAGGAAGAAAAAGTAGACCAAATAAATGATGTACTCATTTGCCAATTGGTGATGTCTTGTCTCTATACTCCACTACTAATCAAAATTGTTGAATTTTTCGAAACCAAGACTGAGAAATATGGAATCTACATCCAATTATTTGCGCTTCTGGAAATACTTCTGTTATAGCGTTATGAATACTAACTACTAACTAAATCACATACAAATTGTTTTGGTTTCCATGAATATCCCAATATGTTACATTTTTCACTAATAGACGTGAACAGTTTCCAATAGGTATGTTTCAGTTTATTGTTCAGTTAACAAAATGCCACATGAATGTATACGTGTTTAAAAAACACATGTATAGTGAACAGTTGCACAAAATACTTGGTACAATAATCAAATGTACCATCGACGTAAAACTTGTCACATTTACACATAAGTTCCATGTTACCTTTGCAAGAAAACACTATAATGTTGTTTATCTTGTCATTAATGATTAAAAAATTCTCATTATAAACAGTCTTAAGGTGGAACTGAGTCGATTCTACATAATCATGCACTACTTGGGTGTTACGTGGCAACTTTGGAAATTTTCTTCGTTGACTTCGGCCAATGTTGTTTCTTATATAAGTGATGTTCCTTGCACTGAGAGTATCCAAAACATTAGTCGACGTCTCCAAAAAGGTGTGAATCAGTTTAGATGGTGGTTCTTCACTACAGACTTCTTCTCGTTTTCGTTTTAAACCGTTGTGTTAACTGTTTGTCGATTCAACACTTTTTCGGTGAGCGGATCTTGGTCATGGTTTCCGCACTTCTTCGAAAAAATATAACTTCCACAACCGCCTAAAATGTATAATTTGGCTTTACACTTCTTTTTAACACAATTCCAACACGTTTCACCACTACTTTTCAACTCTTTATACTTATAAAAAGTATAGCTTTCTAATACTAGAAAAGGGTTACCGCGCTGCCCAATTTTCCTTTTAAAGCCATGATTGACAGCTATCAATATTTTGAAACAACTCTTTGCTTTATAGAGTTACCCCTCCCCTCCTTTAGATACAAATGTAAAATAAGTAATTAAGAAGTTTAGGTAAAATGGGAAATACAGAATTTCTAGAAACATTATTGAAAAGTATTTAATGTACTTTTAATATGGAGCTAGTAGATAATTAATTACATTTTTCCGCCGGACGGGACTTCATGTCTGGGATTAGCGCCTCCCTATGATATAACTTTCTCCACGGACGGGAGATCGTGCGAAGTATTAAAGTTAGACGGGAGATCGTGTGCACCGGAGTAAAATTGTCTTGTAGAGTATTTTTTATGTACATTTAAATCCATTTTTTAACATAATTACGTGCACTAACAAATTTATTTCTAAAAATTAATATTAATTAATTAAGATAATTTATTTAAGAGCACCAAATCAACCAGGAGCAATATAATGACATTTTGTGAATTTTTAAGTTGTTTTGTAATTATTTAAGTACCTCTAAAAATATACATATTAATAATTAAGGGAATTAAAATTTATTAATGACTCACAAACATTTATCTTTTTTGGGTTTTAAGTCGAGTATTTTAAGATAAATTACGTACGTTTCGATAAAAAAGGTAAACTTATCGTCGTCAGTAGTAATGACAGATTAAAAAGTAATGCAAGAGTCAAAGCAAGTTTGATAAAATATAAAAACGTAATGAAAAAGCTGCTACGTTAGGTAAAAATATTTGAAAACAAACTATAGAATCTAAATTTCATTTTGGTAAAGATTTACTAACATTTGTAATAAATTAGATACTATTAGACCGGTTTGAAAATGGGAAATCAGAACACCGAAGGCAAACAATGAAAAATACTATAACCAAAAAACAAATTTAAAATCCTAAATTTTGGAAGAAAAATTTGATGATTTAAAATTATCACTATAATCTAATGGTTATTTCCTTAAAAAATTAATAATGTAATTAAACTCACCTGTAGAAAATGGTCACCGCTTAATGTTGGAAGTGATTTTCTTCTTTCATAATTAACGTTACGGATAAAATTGAAAAACTATTAATTGGTCATGGGATTAAAATAGTTGTGTGCGTGCGTTCCTGCGTGCGTTCGTGCGTGCGTGCATGGTGTGTACATAATCCTTGATTTTAGAGACCATACAACACAAAACACAATTTCATTGTTCATTGAAACTTATATTAATCATACAGGCATTTCATCTTCATTTGTCGAATATGAAATTGAAGGCTTTGTTAAAAATTATTTTGTATTCCATTGTGATATAACTTTATGAATTAATTTTTAAGGCTTGTTTATATTCGCATTAAAAGCTTTTATAAGAGGTACTTATCTAAAATTGTGTTACATTTAAAAGAGCTTACAGCTACTTGTTTTAAAGTTGATAGTTTCTCCCATAAACACAAAGTTATTTTGTGTGACTTTTTTATTATTTAGGGCATAGTTACTACTTTATAAATTTTTTGCTAAGGAACCTTCGATAAAACGGAGACATTTTAAAAGTATCTGTAAATGTAGGGATTCATTCAAAACGGTTATGTTATTTTTTAAGTTATAAGGGCTACATATTTACACACACACGGCGCGCGCACGCACCCTCACATACGCGCACGCACGCACGCGAATATCCACCCACTCACTCATACATACGCACATACACACACACACACACACACACACACACACACATGCGCACTTACACGCACGCATGCACACGCACACACACGCAAGCACACACAAACATCAAGTTGAAAATGGTCTAAATGGTTTTCAAAATGCTGAAACCGTAAATACGTTGAAAATATTTTCGCGCAATACGTATGGTTGTTTCGCGCAAGAAAGCAAAAATCGGACACAATTTTTAAAACACTTTTCATTTTCCTGGAAAATAAATATATCAATATACAAATATTTTCTTTTTAGTGAGACCTTACTCGAAGTCAGTGTGTACGCAAACAGGCCTGCTTTCGATAAAATCATACCGGTCATTTGGTACAAACTCACCGGTGAGTCACGGTTATTCGCTAAAAACACAAGTGTGGCTAATTGGTGGGTCACGTTTATTCGTTAAAAAACCCACCTGTGAGCCAAATGGGTACACAAAAGGTATCTTGGTTAAATATATTTCGATTGTTTCCTGTAGATCACGCGATAGCCTTAAACATCTAAAGTTTTAAAAATCCCAGTAATGAGCATATGTAGAATCAGAATTGATGTGACAAACTGAATTTTGCATCGAATAGTGGGTATAATCGAAAACATCAGGTTAGCTGTTCAATACCTTAGTTGTACAACTAACCTCATGTTAGTATACAATACAGAAAACGTTAGCAAATTTAAAGTGTTAATTAGCATATTTCACTTTGTCTACTTTAACACTATTTCACAGTTAGTTTGTTGGAAACTTTCCAATTAATTATATATTATATATCAATATATTTAATTTGCAAATAATTTTTTTTAAAACAAAATTGTACAATTAAATAATTTAAGCTATTCTCAAAAGTAAAATATAAAACAAAAACTGAATAATCTCTTGTAGTGGAAATGAAGCTGTGAGAGGAACGGGAATAGGAAATGATCGGACCACTCTTTGGATTGCATAGTATGACTTGCATCGTACTATATTAAATAAAACAGTGTCCACAAAAATGTAAACTTTCACGATTATCACACATAATTAAAATACTTATCTTTTGGGCAAATCGTGTATTTTTCATTTGTCTTTTATATAAATTAGAACTTTTCAATAACAATAGATGGTACATGGCACAATAAATTTGCGTTCTGATAGTTCAAAAATTTATTTTAACATCTCAATTAATTCAAAAATATATTATCATTTACTGAGGACGATAACTGTATTTGATACCAAAACGTTAAAATTTATATAAAAGATACATAAAAAATACACGATTTAGCTAAAAAGTAAGTATGTTAATTAGATCTATACTTCACATGTATTATCAATAAGCTGTCTGTAACTTAAATTTTAAAATAATTTAAATAAATACAAAGTACAATAAATCAGTGTTAAATCATACATGGATAATACTATTTAATAACCGAACGTTTTAGTATTATATTTTGGCAAATTAGACAATTTCGAATGCTCTGAAAGTGAAGAACTTGGTCTTACTATGAAATCAATATCTTCGGGTATACCGATGAAATTAAGCCGACCTGACATACAAAGGACTTATTATACGTCTAAACCAGAAACGTGTCACCTTCAATTTCTGACAGATATCAAGCGTTACTGCCGAAGGGCGTACTTATTAGTAGCAGGAAAATTGGAATAGAAGCATTAATAGTACTTTGAGATGTCAGGTATATACTAAGAATACATAGATATAATTATTTTATAATATAAATTAAATTAATTTTTGGGGTTAAAATTCAATTATACCAAGTAACCAAATTACATTTATAGGATATAAATGTGGGGCAGTAACATAAAACAATTATATTGTATTGTTGGATTACGTAGATATAAATAGTCAGCAGAGAGAGATCAACTAATATTAAAGGGATGTCATTTTATGACCTCATTATTATTTTCTAGCGCATTTCTGAAAATTAGTTTCCCAATGCTGCTGCCGAAAATTAAAATTCAGAAACTCATTCGATGTTTTTATATATCTGCACGTATACTTAGTTCCCCATTACCCTTCTGTGTAATGCAAAGCTGACGCACGTGTCTAGAGGGTGAATAACATTTGATACTATTGTATTCCTTTCACAAAATACTTTACTCTATCGAATTAATGTTTGCAAATTTTTCTGTTAAAGATCGATATAAAATAGCAACTTTTGTCATAATTGAAATTTATAAAATCATTCATCAGTCAATAAATAATATTGGATAGATGAATAATGATCTGTCAGCATCATACTCGTCTGTTACTGAAGTGTTTGCATCCCTATCGTTTCAGATTTGATCAGTCCCCATCATATCTATTAGGGGTTGTATTTCAAAAAGTTTGTGTCTATTTTCAATACAAAATAGTTTCTGCATTACTCACTACTCATTATATTTTGTATTCCAGGGTTGTTTATAAGTACTGTTTGTTCTGTATTGTCCGTTATATTGTTTTAAGAGGAATGAACTCTTAAATTGATTGAATAAATAGCATTGCACGATTTACTTTACAAGAGTACTGTTGTTTGGAATACAAAAGAGTTTGATAACCGGAAGATCTAAAGTTACCCCAGAAATTAATTTCAAAAAAATGTAGTATATTACAAAATATACCTATTTAATTTAAAACGCATAAGTAATGAATTTAGGTGTGAGATGATCTGACAACGAAAATTATGTTGCGTTTAAACTAAGCATGAATAATATTGTCGCAAACGTATAACTAAGATACCTAGTTAATAGCTCATTTACATACTAAATTATTATGTTTCTGAACATTATCAGAGTAAATTAAGTAAATATTAAGGTTATAATATATTTATCTATTTTCTACCATGTCAACCAATAAGCGGTTCATTATCCTTTTAATCATACAATCAATAAGCTAATGAAAGTATCAGTTTAGATTTAAAATGTTTAGTGCTTGAAAGCTGACTATGTTTGACATCTTTGATTTAACTTATATCAAACTTAAAATACTTGTCTTTTTTAGGTTTTTTAATGGTGTATTTGTATATTTAAATTTTATTTTTTCAATTTTTCAAATTTCACAAACAATTTTAATAGATAATATTATTAATGACGAAGATAACTGTAACTGTTATCGAAACGTTTAGATTTTATAACTTTAATTTACAAATACACCATTAAAAAACAAAAAAAATAAGTGTTTTATATGTGTAATAATGGTGAAAGTTTACTGTAAAACTTATTTATTGTACTTCCCAAGAAACTGTTCCATTACGCTTGTCAACTTTCTGTGGTTTCACGGTGGATACGTATTAACGTGTCCAAGATGAGGGGTTAGATATTTCAGAATCGATCAAAATTAATCAAACTAATTAAGAAGAAGATGACTTATTTTTTTAGTACAACATTTCCCTTACGCAGATATCTTCAAGCCCGTTTGTTTTTAACAGTCTAAATCCACAATTATACGAATTATAAGAATTCCTAATTAATACGATATACTTAAAATTTTTGCATTTTTTCGAAAAGAAATCCGCATTGGGTCTTAAAAACGCAACTTATCTTTTTCAACATGAAATGCATTCATCTTGTAATAAACAAAGATTTGATATTATAGCATGTTATATTTTGTATAGCAAAACTGCATGAGTTATATTTATGCCCGTGGTTACAGAAAAACAGATCAACGTTTTACAAATTTTCTTTATTTTGACTTCGATAAAGCAACCTCTACTGGAGAAAAGGCTAAGGGTTTCATTACAGTAAGACAAGTAATCAATAAAATTACTCAAATTACAAGGAACAGAAACAAAGAAAGGAAAATGTTCAATACACAATTCCAAGTCCTATTAAATCAGAGTACAAAATTATTGATCAAGTAAGCGCAAAAATGAAAAGAAGTTTAACCATATATAAACCCAATAAAAAAAGCAAACAACAAAATCGCACACGCATGCACACACACGCATACACATACGCCCATGCGCACGTGCACGCACACACACGCACACGTACACACACACTCACCCTCACTCACTCACTTACTCACTCACTCACTCACTCACTCACTCACTCACTCACTCACTCACTCACTCACTTACTCACTCACTCACCCACCCACCCACCCACATACCCACCCACCTCACCCACTCACCCACTCACTCATTCACTCACTCACTCACTCACTCACTCACTCACTCACTCACTAACTCATTCTTCAAGCCCGTTTGTTTTTAACAGTCTAAATCCACAATTATACAGGAATTCCTAATTAAATGATTGCTACGATATACTGAAAATTTTTCATTTTTTCGAAAAGAAATCCGCATCCGGTCTTAAAAACACAACTTATCTTTTTCAACGTGAAATGCATTCATCTTGTAATAAACAAAGATTTGATATTATAGCATGTTATATTTTGTATATCAAAACTGCATGAGTCATATTTATGCCCGTGGTTACAAAAAACAGATCAACGTTTTACAAATTTTCGTTATTTTGACTTCGATGAAGCAACCTCTACTGGAGAAAAGGCTAAGCGTTTCATTACAGTAAGACAGGTAATCAATAAAATTACTCAAATTACAAGGAACAGAAACAAAGAAAGGAAAATGTTCAATACACAAATCCAAGTCCTATTAAATCAGAGTACAAAATTATCGATCAAGTCAGCGCAAAAATGAAAAGAAGTTTAACCATATATAAACCCAATAAAAAAAGCAAACAACAAAATCGCACACGCATGCACACACACGCATACACATACGCCCATGCGCACGTGCGCGCAAACACACGCACACGTACACACACACTCACCCTCACTCACTCACTTACTCACTCACTCACTCACTCACTCACTCGCTCGCTCGCTCACTCATTCACTCACTCACTCACTCACTCACTCACTCACTCACTCACTCACGCACTCCCTCGCTCGCTCGCTCGCTTACTCACTCAGTCACTCACTCACTCACTCACTCACTCATTCACTCACTTACTCACTCACTCACTCACTCGCTCACTCACTCACTCGCTCACTCACTCAATCGCTCACTCGCTCCCTCACTCACTCACTTACTCACTCGCTCTCACACTCATGAACTCACACGCACGCACACACACGCACGCACGCACACACACACACACACACAAATACACACACACACACACAAATACACACACACACACACACACACACACACACACACACACACACACACACACACACACACACACACACACACACACACACACACACACACACACACACACACACACACACACACACACACACACACACACACACACGAACCCCCGCCCCCTCCCCCAACACACACAAGTGTTGCATAAATAAATCAGAACTATATAATTAGTCCAATCTTGTTGACAAATATCAATAAAACAAAAGAGAAATAATAACGCAGGTTATACATATAATAAAACTACACATAGGCAATAATAATCAAACAAACCTAATTCATAAATAGATTCGTACATTTACAAATAAATTACGTATATAAAGAAATCAAATCAACTAACATGTAATACGTAATTGTATGCACATTTACAAACAAATTACGTATGTAAAGAAATCAGTTTGTAAACAAACAATTCTAAATCCGGCTAAGTCAAGCACACCTCAGAATCATTAAAAAAACTATCTTGTAAAAGTAAGAAAATAAAACAATGGGACAAGGGTTGACCAATAACACACCTCGCAAGTAGTGCGGCGCCGTTTGGGCACTTACATTCATTTGATCTACCTTTAAAACTAGTAAAAAGAGTCAATTTAGCAGCAATAAACCAGTAGATCACCAGTCCATCAAAAGCAAATCAGATCTATACTTGGTAGTTCGAGAATGTTGGTCACGTGTTTGATAATATCTAAGCATTATTAGTAAACGCAAAATAAGTCATCTGAGTGCTAAGTTGTCTGCAAGGGCGGAAAATGATTGCTACGATATACTGAAAAATGTATTCTTTAAAAAAAAATTCGTATTGGGCGATAACATCTTTTTCAATATGAAATGAATTTATTCTGCAATAACCAAAGATTTGATATGATAGCATGTTATGTTTTGTCTAGCAAAACTGCATACGAGTTATATTTAGGGGCTAAACTTATGTTTCCGTTACTGCAACTTTAAGTAAACTACTCTCATCAAAATATAACCGTCAATTTGTAACATATCTGTCATGTACGTCTGATCCGATTGTTTGATTCGTCCGTCGTGCCCTTGGTTACAGAAAAACAGTTCAACGTTTTACACATATTTGGTCAATATGTGTATGTCCTATTTTGACCTCGATGAGGGGACCTCTACACATGCATAGCAAAAGCTATGCATTGTACCATAATGGGAATAACAAAATTACAATTATTTATCAAAGCAACGTAAAGAAGGAAAGGGAAACGTTCAGTATACAAATACAACAAGTCCTACTAAATCAGCATAAAATGAGTACAAGATTATAAATCGAATAACCGCATAAAGCAAACAGTACAATATCTATCTCACACATACAGACACACCACACACACACGCACACACGCACGCACGCACGCACGCGCGCGCGCCCCACGCACGCACGCACGCAAGTAAGCAAGCAAGTAAGCAAGCAAGCAAGCACGCACGCACGCATGCACGCACGAGCCCACCTGCCACACACGCACGCACGCACGCACGCACGCGCACGCACGCACGCATGCACACCGCACACACGACACACACGCACACACGCACACACGCACACACGCACACACGCACACACGCACACACGACACACGCACACGCACACACGGACACACGCACACACGCACACATGCACACACGCACACGCACACACGCACACACCACACACTCACACTCACACTCACACTCACACTCACACTCACACTCACACTCACACTCACACTCACATCACACTACACTCACACTCACACTCACACCACACTCATCACACTCACACTCACACTCACACTCACACTCACACTCACACTCACTCCACTCACACTCACACTCACACTCACTTATACTCACACTCACGCTCACACTCACACTCACGCTCACACTCACACTCACACTCACACTCACACTCACACTCACACTCACACTCACACTCACACTCACACGCACGCAAGCAAGCACGCACCCACACACACACACATACACGGACGCGGACGCGGACACGGACACGGGCACGGACACACATACACACACACACACACACACACACACACACACACACACACACACACACACACACACACACACACACACACACACACACACACACACACACACACACACACACACACACACACACACACACACGGACGGACGGACGGACGGACGGACGGACACGGACACGGACACACACGGACACGGACACACGGACGCGGGCGCGGACGCGGGCGCGGACGCGGCGCGGACGCGGCGCGCGGCGAGCGCCGGCGGAGCGCCGGCGCGACGCGACGGACGGAGACGGAGACGCACACGCAGACGCAGACGCAGACGCAGACGCAGACGCAGACGCAGACGCAGACGCAGACGCAGACGCAGACGCAGACGCAGACGCATACGCAGACGCAGACGCAGACGCAGACGCAGACGCAGACGCAGACGCAGACCAGACGCAGACGGAGACGGAGACGGAGACGCAGACGCAGACGCAGACGCAGACGCGACGCAGACGCAGACGCAGACGCAGACGCAGACGGACGAGACGCAACGCAGACGCAGACGCAGACGCAGACGCAGACGCAGACGCAGACGCAGACGCAGACGCAGACGCAGACGCAGACGCAGACGCAGACGCATACGCAGACGCAGACGCAGACGTAGACGCAGACGCAGACGCAGACGCAGACGCAGACGCATACACATACACATACACATACACATACACATGCACAGGCACAGACACAGGCACAGGCACACACACACACACACACACACACACACACACACACACACACACACACGTGTGGCTTAAATAAATCAGAATTAAATAATTAGTCCTGTCGTGTAACAGTAATATTAAATAGATGTCAATAAGGTAACAGTAATTTTAAAATGCAGTTTAAAGTACACATAGGCAAGAACAAGCAGAGAAAGGATTTACATATTTAATTAATTGTATGGTGAATAAAGGCAGCTTTTCACGTAATACGTAAATGCATGGACATTTACAAATAAATTACGTATGTAAGGAAATCCGTTTGTAAACAAACAATTCTAAATCCGACTAAGTCAAGCACACCTCAGAATCTTAAAAAAACTGCCTTGCAAAAGTAAAAAAATAAAACAAAAGGACAAGGGTTGACCAATAACCAACCCGGCCAGTGGTGCCGTACCGTTTGGGCGCTTACATTTTCTCTACTATTAAAACTAGTAAAAAGAGTCAAGTTAACTATAAAGCAGTAGAAATCAGTCCGTCAAAAGCAAATCAGATCTATCTTTTTCAACATGAAATGCATTCATCCTGTAATAAACAAAGATTTGATATTATAGCATGTTATATTTTGTATAGCAAAACTGCATGAGTTATATTTATGCCCGTGGTTACAGAAAAACAGATCAACGTTTTACAAATTTTCGTTATTTTGACTTCGATGAAGCAACCTCTACTGGAGAAAAGCAAATCAGATCTATACTTGGAGTTCAAAAATTTTGGTCATTAAGCGTTATCACGAAACTTAAAAATAAATAAACTGAGGTTATCATATCACGTTTCGCCAAGTGTTGAGTTCTGTGCAAGAGCGGGAAATCTTAATAACAAACGACAATGCCCAATAATTTTAGCGATGGCCGAAATTATTATATGATCATTATATGTAATAAAACAACGTCTAATAAAATTTCAACTTCTGTATTCGCGTACTACCAAGTCACTAAGGATTCGTTTCAAAAGCTATTGAATTGTAACAAAAAAAAGAAAGATTACGTGGGAAACATTCGCTCTTTTTCTTTTTCCCTTTGGCAGGAAGTAATACATTTTTAAAATAGTCGCTCATCCGTAGCATCAACATTCCAACTGATTCGTCACAATGTATTCGAATAAAGGAGTGTGTGGGAGAGCACCTGTTCTTTCTACCCCAGCATGTGTAAACCTCAAATTCCATTCCATCTAACCTAACATTGAAATTGCGCTGCGCACCACCGCAGGTGGATGTCCATTATTTAGTTTGCTTACTACATATATTGACTGGTTGGTATACATCTATAATAAAATAATCTCGCTAATCCGAACTAAAAGAAACCTGACCTCATTTTATTACTGAATAGCGTTAAATTAAATTTTTAGAATAATTTTTATTTTAAAATCAAACAAACCTCAAAATAAATAAATGTATATCCTACTGCGCCTAGGAAAAATAAAATTATTTTTTAGAAAAATAGTTTGTAATTACGATTTACTTCTTCGCGCACATTTCCTTTTTAAATGCTTTTTATCTTAATTGTTGGAGCAATAAAATTTTATCAGGTGGGACGCCAATTTCACGTGCCCATCTTAAACAAACGTTAAAACATCTTTATTCTCATTATTTTCGTCACCTTCTTCATCACCTACATTCGGATCTTCAATAAATTTCTTAATCACTTCTGCATTAGATAATTATTCTTTTCCTGATTTCCTCCATTTACCAACTCTTCTACTTCAGCGTGTAAACAGTTTTCTTCACTAAGTTGGTTTACAAGATCGGTTATTTTATTTAAACTCAGACTTAATTCTTAATTTTCTCTTCTATTCTCAAATATACTTAATAGTAAATTGTCTTCATATGTGCACAAAATTCAGCTGATCAGTAGAAAGGCCTTAAGTCATAATATTAAAGAACCTAGTGCTCTTCACAAAAATGAGTGGAAGATGTAAAATCCAGTTTTCACTGTTTTATCATTAAAAATTATAGAAATCTATCTTACGCTTTACCACACGGTATTGAGGTGTCCGTTACAATAATAGAGAAAATCCAAATGCTGAAGCAAATAAAAAAAGACCGCAAATGTTATTAAATTTTAGGACATCAACTTTTTTTCTTGAAGACTTGCGGTTGCCAAGTTGTCCTTCTGTAGGTGTATTAAACCAATACTTAAATTGTTTAAAGAATTGCTTGCAATGTAACAATTGTTGAAGCTTAGGTCGAATGAAGTTACAATTAAATTGAGCGGATGGCGGAGTTTATTTAAGTACCGAGCTAGTAGCGTAGTAGTGACACGACCTGCTTAGCATTCGGGAGGTAATGGGTACTTAAACGAATGCTGGGGTAGTATTTCCTCCCTCAGAACCTTAACTCCGTTCCTTCCGATCCTATCCTGACCACACCAATCCTTAATCCCACCATGCACATATACGTAATGTATGTATGTATGCTGGGAATCCATGATTATGGCTGAAGGAGCTCGGAAAGCTCGAGCAGCCCGCCCTCCCCTCTGGGAGTGAATGAAATACGTGACCTTTTCCTTCTTTTATTTAAATATGAAAACTAAATTCACAACGATGTCCACAAAGTAGAAAAGAGGATTAAAAAGTTAGCAAGAACTCGATTTATCACGTTACAAGTTGACAACACGATTTGGTCATTTACCTAAATAAAAAATCAAAGAAATATTTCATTGCAATATACATTCCACATTAACACTTGAAGCAAAAATATCTCGATTTTTCTACGCATTAAATATGTTTACCGAAAGTAAATATGTCCGTATGTGGAGTTTCACAAATTTATTATTTAAACATTATATTTACTATAACCTAGCACGACTTAAACGCAACATCATTTTATTATAAATCTTTGAGTAAATACGTTCACACATTGAATGAATAACTGATGTTTCATAAATGATTTTACATTGTCCACCTCAATCATTTAAACTCTAAACAAATATTCATCAACTTCATTGATACGATTACAAACCTAAACTGACTAACTTTAGTTACAGATACGTATATTTATTTCTTCGACATTTGCTTACATTCATACGCAATTTTAGAAAAGATATGTGTAAAATACGAAACCTCTTGCTTAAATGATATACTTGTTCACGTGTACAACTCTGAGCTCGGGTTGAAAAAACACCACTTTCTTCTCAATAAAAGTTTCTGCATGAGTATTTTTTATTATTCTTAGATCACGATAATTAAAAAATATCAAATAAAGGAGCTCCAAGTGCAAATTTCAATTTCTCAATAAAACCAACATAACTATGTTTTTAGCAGTATCTGTGTACTATTTCTTAAACTTGAACTTTATTTCTACTAAAACTAAACCGAAGATAATGCGAGTTATAATAAGTTGGTAAGAATTATACTTTTTTTTGACGCTCACAGATTTTCAAGTTTTAATCTAATTCTTCCAGAGACAACTTTCATTAACTTACCCAAGCTATCACACTTTTAATCACGGTTATAATAATTCTTAAGTAATTTGAATATAACATCCCAAGCTCATCTCACAATCCATAGTCGCATATTTTTATGGCACTTTTAAAATTGATTTTTCTTATAAATTGCATGTATTTAACTAATAATTGAAATATGTAAATGATTTTCCATTTTCATTGAATATATTGATAAGTACGACAGTTAAATTTGGTTTTCCAATATCAAATTAATTCATTTCCCTGACCTGATAAGATTAGACAGAGAACTAAATTTTTATAAAATTGTGACTAGTGAAGAGTGACAATAAGATTATTCTAGATTGTGCTGCATGAAAAATTTAAAGCATTCGATTATATATAATCGGGGGCATGTTTTAGAACAAAATATTAGTTTATGCTGGTATAACTCTCACGAATTTGTAGAATCGCATGTTAGCAACAACTCATTCTCTCAGTGATAATAAATTACACCGTCGTAGTTAGTTTCTCATGTACACTATGCACATATTCTACTATATACTCTATGAAAACTCCATGGAGAAGGTGGTAAATTTACTAGCTGGTGATGTTATATTCATAATGTAGCCAAATGTAGCAGTTAACTTCTTATTATTCTCCACGTTATGCGGTTCACTTAAAAGCGGTTTGTAATTAACGCTAATAAATACATTGTAAGGTTATTTTGACGCATCTTGTATATGCAGTATTTTGATAACCTATGGCTCGTATTTTCAGTATAAACGAATTGAATTTGCACGAAAAAAAAATTTGAATGTCGTGGAAAAATTTTCATGTTGAAAGACTACCGAGTTTGCCACTGGTCTTTTGCTGCAGTGTACTAAAGAATTCAGATATAAAGAATGGATGTTGACGTATGTCTGAGTGAGAGTATGATATGTTGATATTGTATTAATGTGCAGTATGGAATATGTATGCATATTTTTGTTTGTAGAAATTTTGTAATCTTGGGCAATAATGGTAAACAGAATGCGTGTCAAGAATGAAGTTGTTGGAATGTGATGGTTAAATTGTGCGGAAATAGAGATCGCCCACATGCGAAATTTGGTCTGAATAATGTACAGAGTGAATATAATTACAGTTATTGGTTTTTTCGGAGAGTTGTGAGTGAATTTACAAAGTAATTCAGGATAGCTCCGTTTATTTCACATCTTGTACTTGTTGTTACATTTTTAGGACTTCGAATCGGCAAAGGAACGCGTGTTATTTCGATTATGATAGGTGGATTCTGCTGTTGGCGCGAATATGTTTCGGCATTTTGGTAATATGGCGGGCAGAAGGTATGAAAGGGTGAGCGAGAGAACCGTTCGGTTAGAGCTTAATTAAAGGCGGTAGCCCGCGTGTTTCTGATATATATATATATATATATATATATATATATATATATATATATATATATATATATATATATATATATATATATGATTTTATCCCCGTTATGGGTTCTTGCAGTCGCTTAAATAAAAAAGTTTAAGTATGAATTAAAAGTAGATAATAGTGTTTTCCTTTCAAGAAATTTAAAAGTGCTAAAGCAGATTTAACAATAAAACATTAAAATATTCAGTTAAGTGTTCAGTAATCGTGTGTTTCAATAATAAAGAAATGATAACAAACTTCATCTATTTACTGCGTTTAGAATATAAGGGTTTGGGAAGTTTTAATTTATAAGAGTTGGTTTTTGTGGTGCTTTTCGAAGTAGTGTTTGTACATATTTACATTTGCAAATTGGACAATATATGCCCATTATTTAATTTACCTTTGTGGTTTATTTGTGTCAGCTGAGATAAAATATTAACATTAACCTGTGCAAATTTACCTAATGGGCTACACCTATTAATAATTGAGTTAATCTTTGAATATTTTTGAGCTTAATGATAGATCTGAAATTGCTTTATGAACCAGATCGATTACAAAATTTAATTATTTTGAATTATTTGAAAGTCAGTAAAATACAGAACACGAATAACAGATATTTTTATTAGGTATTAATTACAGATTTGAAGTACTAACATTCAAACCTATTGATGAATACTTAGATTTTTTAAATAGAAAGTGTTCATAAAATATATAGAGGTTGTCTGTGACGAAAGCACTCAGTGTTTCGGAAACTAACGAATGTTTTCTTGTTATGAGAAACTATTAAATCCACTTTTTATTTTGATTCCTTTCTAAATTGGGTATTATTTATTTAATTCAAAATTATATAACAGTTAGAAATATATGTATATGTATACGAGCAAATATTCAAATTAACGTTTTATGACTTGGAATCTTCATATGTATAGGGCGTGATCAATAAGTTTACGACGACTCATGTATTTCAAAATTTTCTTAAGCATTTGGATACATTTCTTTTCAAGTGTGATTGAACTGGATTGTACTGTGTAGGCTACAATCCTGTCTTACACAGCCAGATAGGATTGATTTAACATCCCGCCGAAGACTATTTATTTTAGAAAAATTTAAGATTATGGTGGCGACAATATTTCCTGGACTGGGTAATGTGAATTGGAGATTTATGGTAAGTGTAAGGTGTTTGGAACTACCTTTCAATCATTTTTCTCCTTATATCGACCCCGCCCTTTTCCACTGTAGCTGGCTTGGCAACCCTCTTCGGTACGCCTGCACGACGCCGAGTGCGGTTTGGACGTGTAACAACATACAACATATTTTATAATAATTGTTTATATATATATATATATATATATATATATATATATATATATAAATAATTATTAATAAATTATTTGTTTAAAAGTCAAACACTATACAATTTTATTAAATTTCCCATATTCCAATTCCGGTTGAAATCTCCAACAGAGTGAATTTATACATATTGTGAAGGCTAGTTTTTTCCGTCATCAAAGTATCCATTAATTAACACCTCTGTTGGAAAATTTGCAAACGTTCCGTATTTAGTAGTACAACCAGAATGTAGAAACAAAATTATTCATTTAAAAATAGTTAATCTGAAATCAAGTCCGTAAATTAATTAACATATTAACCGTTACATATTGATAAGGTGTTTGAATTAAGTATTATAAATAATTAATTCGCAAATTGTAATGAATTTCGAAAGAAAAGTAATTCCAAATATCTTTTGTGTTTGTAACAAAATTGTCTTCGTGATAAACCAAACTTAAAAAATTTAACAGATTACACCGTTAACTGTACATACCAATTTTCTTTTATATTCCGCAATTAAAGTTTGACGTAGTTGTAGTAAAGATCTTTTGCTACCGGTAACCGTATATTTGAACTTTAGCCGCCGAAGCTTAATTAGATTGAGAGAGTTCGTATTTATTAACAATCATCCATTTAATTATCAATCGTTGGTAAAGGATCCGTGTTTGTAAGGAGGGGTATGTGACCTTTGTCTACTTCCCTAACCGCCGTCCGTCCGCAATAACGTAGTTTTAGGAACATCTTCCACCGCCGTTGAACTCTGAAGTTATCCTCCACTGAAGTATCCAGAGAAGTCCGTTTGGGAGGCCGTATACTGTCCAAAATTGGCCCAAAGACAGTCTGGACCGGAGTATCTCGTGGGGTGGCGCATTTTTGGTACCTCTCTGCAAAAGGTGGTCTTACTACTTTCGCCATGAGTTCATAATTTGAAGTTGGCCAATCCCTTTTTGATATTTTTTCCTTTGGTCTGATTCTCTGCTCTCTGAACCTCATACATCTACGTACTATGTGTTCACGCGTTTCTTCTTCCTCGCTCATATTCTTGTTTGAGTTTATTTGGTACGGTTGTAGTATGTATTCATGATTTTTTGGTATGTAACCATTTATACTGCTCCCTTTCGGGCGACCTGCTCCGTGAAGTGGTCTGTTATTTTGTTTGCTGTTTATTTTATTGTTTACTTTACCGTGTATTGTATTGTATTGTATTTCTGTTTCTCTGATTTGGGTGTGGCGCTTGCGTTTTTTGTTTGTATGTTGAATTTTAGTTTTCTGATTTTTTGTTTTACTGTTGCTGTTAGTTGTTCTTTGTTCTCATTTTGTCTTATCTTACGGTCTATTTGTGTATCTACCATTTCATTGTTTGGACCATGTTTATTTACTTACCTTTCATTTAAAATGTTGTGTGCTTTGTTGCTGGCAGTTTGGTAGGATATTTTGAGTTTATTTGGTTGCATGATTCCATCATGTTTCTTACTAGCCGATTTGCCTTGTTTTCGACACCTAATTTTAAGTTGCGTTTCACTAAGATTATTATGTCACTGCATTGGGGTGCCCTATGTTTAAGCATGCGTTGTATAATGTTTTTACTCTTACCTTTAGGGTTCTTTTGTCCCATAATTATCCTTTTTGTTTCAATGTCTGCGAATGGTAGTTGATTTTTTGTATTTGTGTCTTCGAACGTTTTTCTTCTTGTTTTTTTTTGCGTGACTGTTCCATTGGCGTCGTAGTCGGGCAGCATCTCTGATAATAATGCTTGTGTCGATTCTGTACAACGTTTTGATATTTCTCCGTTTTATCTTGCGCTTATGTGCTGCTTGACATTTTCCTACATTATTAACATAGGTAATCTGAATAAACACTAAACAACTGTATTTATATGTATATTTAATAAAGACAAAACGTCTGATTAACATCAGCATAAAATAACTCAAACGATATTTCTCGTAAAGATTTACGATTCTAAAATTACTAAATTGAACAGTAGTATACAAGCTTATAATCTATATTTACTTAAAATTTAAAATGCAATATACTCAACACTGTATTCAATAATAATGAAACGTATGCTGACCTATGGCAACAGATATTACAGTTATTGTAGGTTATAAACTCAAACGTTTTTACCTTAGGAACAGAAATCAGCTGTTCCTTTATAACCGTAGCAGCACACTAACTGATTTGTTTGCTTAAAACGTACTTTGTGTAAAAGGATACTTCTTACTTACATGTGCTCAAAATAAATATATTACTTCGTCGAAAAATGCACTCTAGTGGGAGAATTTCATTCCCAGTTCATAAGATAACATATAATAATTTCCATTTGTCAATAACGTACCAATAAACAAACTGTAGACCACCTAGGTAAGGTAATGTAATTTCCATAATATAAACGTAAGGTAAGGTACTATACTTTTCATTTCTCAATAATGGAAAACTACAAACACAGGCAAACTAACAGCAGGCCTACTAACAGCAAGCGGTAATGATATATAAATGTATCCCCATTTTTAATTATTCAAGACAGAAATTGCATATCATTCTGGTCATGCACGCCATTTTAGAAATCTTTTCGTGACGTCAGGCAGCACGCTTTTACAACCAACAAAATTTTGACGGTTGCTGATAATAGTGAAACGTTTCTTTGATAACAGAATTTTCTACGTTCTGTCAAGAATGAACAGAATAAAGGTGTGCTCAAAAATAAACCATAAACTTTTAATTGTTAATTTATTTAAGTATTATAAGTTTTTCTTATTATTAATTTATTTTATTTAAAAATATCATAATTGGTAAACACAATTTCATTTTATTAATAATTATAAAATCCTCAACATCTTAGGACCACAACTGTTATTATGTTAATAATTAGCTCCTATGAAGGGAATCCTTTATCTAAAAGGAAATGCAGCCTAAAACAAGAATGATTTTTTAAAATTAAATTAATTATGCTAACGAAAACCCAAATCTAACTTTGGTAAGCCGATTGATAATATAAAAAACAATTGTAAAATAAACCAATTTTAGGGGTTTTTCTTTTTCTCTTGTTACACCAACTGTTATTTACAAATGTACCCAATTCCCTAATCGAGTGACATAAAACTTACCACCAGCTGGTTCAGAAAATTAAGAACATCAGGAACCACCACCGCTAAACAACACCCAACCACCAACACTACAATCACCAGAGCACCCAGTCACACCATCACCGTGTTAGTTGAAGCAAAACCAGTATTAATGCAACTAAGTACTTCAGGTACAGACTAATCACAGATTACACTTTCATAGTTTATACAGTGCGAGTGTAAAGTCAGGAACTATCGCAATAAATCTTTTATTAAACGTTTTTGAAAACGATAAATGATGCATATTTTGCTGTAATCGTCACTTAAAGACCGACTTTTGTTTTTAAGGTATGACGTAAGCGATAATTTTTTATTTTTTTATGGTGAATTTGGAAAAAGCATGAAATTGTTAGACCAAGTATGCTAAAAAGTGTGATTGTAAATAATAGTAATGAAAAATCGAATACACGTCAAATAGGTCAATGATTTGATAGCTTATTTACTTTTTCATTGCGTATAATGTATTGCAATTATTATGGAATACAAAAGAAACAAGAAATAACAAAGTAAAGGGAAACAAATAAATTAAATGTTCGAACTGACCACCATTTTGTGCAAGGCAGTAACCGAGTCTGTACTGAAATTCGTCACGAACTTTACGCAAAGTCTCGGGTGGAATTAATCTTATTTCTGTGCGAATTCTTTGCTGTAGCTCTTCTACTGTCTGTGGGCGGTTTATGTAAACCTTGCTCTTTAGATAGCCCCATAAAACAAATCCATCGGAGCGATGTCGGGTGATCTCGGAGGCCACTCAACAGTTTCCCTTCTGCTTATCCATCTACCAGGAAAAATTTCGTTTAAATAATTCCTAACACCAATATCAAAATGTGCCGGAGCACCATCTTGCTGAAACCATAATGTATCGCTTGGTAGATCCGGATCTTCATTATTCGGATAGAGCACCGCAAGAGCAGGAATTAAATCTTTTATTAAGAAATTAGAATACTTTTCACTTATCAATGAACCCTCTATAAAAAATGGTTCTAGAATTCTATCCCGTACAATTCCTGCCCAAACGTTGAGTTTTTGAGGAAACTGCGTCTCGTTCATCCAGCGCGGATTTTCAGCTATGATAGTTATGACGATTCACTGTTCCATTAAGGTGAAATTTTGCTTCATCAGAAAAAATGATGCGATTTGAAAAGTCGCCATCGATATTGCACCGCTCCATCATTACCTCACAGAACTCTGTTCTACGTTCAGCATCATCTTCGTTAAGCTCTTGCACTAATTTAACTTTGTAGGGATGCCATTTATGTTTCTTTAAAATCTTTATAACTGACCTTTGAGAAATGTAATTATTTGCGGCTAGTTCTCTTGTAGTTCCATGGGGATTTTCTTGTAGAGACAACAGAATATCTAATTCGTTACCTTCTTCGGTTGTTGGACGACCACCCCTATGGCGATCTCTCACATGTCCGAGTTCAGAAAACTTTCTTCCTATTTTGGAAACTGTCACTCTTGTGATAGGTTCTTTATCAGGATACTTGTTATTAAATATCTCACAAACCTCTTGTTGTGTTCTAGTACGGTTGCCAGATCCCCTCAATATTAAAATTTCAATTCGCTCTTTTTCAGTCAAATATCGCAACAATTTTTTACTGAATTACGTAAAAAGCCCACAATAAAAACAGATAAACAAACTGATAAAGTACTGTCATAATTTTAGCGCTGTCAATTATTACATGGCTCCTTGATTTTTTTATTAAAACTTGGATCTCTTGATTGTTATTAGATTTTTGTTTTAAAACTATAACGGCAATTATCTCGGAAATTTCAAAATACAGTACCATACTTTTTTAGCATATTTGGTCTTAGAATTTTATGCTCTTTCCAAATTCATCATAAAACATTAGAGTTTCCATTTAAAAAAATTATTGCTTACGTCATAACTCAAAAACAAAAGACGATCTTTAAGTGACGATTACAGTATGCTATGTCGCATTTAAGATAAAAAAGTGACGTGTTCGAGGAATTTCTTCAAGAACGTTTAATAAAAGATTTATTGCGATAGTTCCAGACTTTACACTCGCACTGTATAATTAGATTGTTTGATGAATTTCATTAATTGTCTACCAGTGAGTGTAATACAATACATTCAGTACTTTATGTAAAATACGTCAATTGGCATTAAACATTTACGTAACCTTACTTTCATTGTATTAATACACCAATACTAAATATTCATTATCTTCTGCCTCAATTACGAACCTTTAGTCCTGCGCCTTGAGATACTCATGTTCTCCTATTTAGCCGAGGTATGAAATAGCATTTCAACCAAAACCTTATTTTGTTTACACATATCGTTGGTTAACATATTATTCCACATTGCATCCCGTACTCCTCAATGCTTTCGATTGAATTAAGGTCACAACGCACCCTATTAGTGTTACTACGTCATGAAAGGTGTTACTAACGTCAGGTTGCCAATGTAACGTTCTTGATAACGTAATTGCTAGGTATGTGGTTTGGTCTTGAACCTGAGAGAGTAAGTTTAAGTTTGTCTGTAGTACATTTTTGGCAGTTGGCGAGCTTGTCATGTAGAAAAAGTAGTCTGTGTTATCTTTGTCAAGTTTGATAGTCATTCTCTACCAGAGAATTAGAGAGACTTATCGCTTGAGTTATCTGCCATATCAGCGCTCTGACTGGTTCTCCAAAGGGCATGTCATCGGAAAACTGATCTAATGATATTTTGGAATCTGTGTTTTCAGCATCGCGGAACATTTGAGGTGTATATAATATATTATATATATATATATATATATATATATATATATATATATATATATATATATATATATATACTACACGAAAAGGAGTTCTGAGGTGTGTAGATTGAATCACCCAGAGAAGTATGCTATAGCTCATCGTGCGTTAAATAATTTAAGTCGTAACGTTCAATTTGATTATATGGAAATTTTACCAAAGCAAACTCTTTATTATGTACTTTTTCACCGAGAAACTATTGAAATATATAAACTGTAGTACATTTTGGCAGTTGGCGAGCTTATCATGTAGAAAAAGTAGTCTGTATTATCTTTGTCAAGTTTGATAGTCATTCTCTACCAGAGACTTATCGGTTGAGTTATCTGCCATATCAGCGCTCTGACTGGTTCTCCAAAGGGCATGTCATCGGCAAACTGATCTAATGATATTTTGGAATCTGTGTTTTCAGCATCGCGGAACATTTGAGGTGTATATATATATATATATATATATATATATATATATATATATATATATATATATATACTACACGAAAAGGAGTTCTGAGGTGTTGTAGATTGAATCACCCAGAGAAGTATGCTATAGCTCATCGTGCGTTAAATAATTTAAGTCGTAACGTTCAATTTGATTATATGGAAATTTTACCAAAGCAAACTCTTTATTATGTACTTTTTCACCGAGAAACTATTGAAATATATAAACTGTAGTACATTTTGGCAGTTGGCGAGCTTATCATGTAGAAAAGTAGTCTGTATTATCTTTGTCAAGTTTGATAGTCATTCTCTACCAGAGACTTATCGGTTGAGTTATCTGCCATATCAGCGCTCTGACTGGTTCTCCAAAGGGCATGTCATCGGCAAACTGATCTAATGATATTTTGGAATCTGTGTTTTCAGCATCGCGGAACATTTGAGGTGTATATATATATATATATATATATATATATATATATATATATATATACTACACGAAAAGGAGTTCTGAGGTGTTGTAGATTGAATCACCCAGAGAAGTATGCTATAGCTCATCGTGCGTTAAATAATTTAAGTCATAACGTTCAATTTGATTATATGGAAATTTTACCAAAGCAAACTCTTTATTATGTACTTTTTCACCGAGAAACTATTGAAATATATAAACGCCCTAATAACTTAGACAGACAAGCAGAAAATCTCAGATTAAATAGGCTTTGGCATCTAGTAATTAAAAATGACAAAATGGTGTGCCTAAATTTTAATTTTAACCGTTGGTATGGCTCAGTTTTTTGCTGTGTTTTTCCCAGGTTATCAACTAAATATATTAATTCTGTATTATAAATGTTTTTGTGACTGTGGTTTCAAATGTTATTTGAGTTAATCGGCCTATTTCCATAGTTTTTTTGCTTTTTAACACGACGTTTTGGAAGCTGACTGTTCTTTCGTCATCAGACTTTGTCCTGAGAAGGACACGTTTTCGCACTGGAGTCGAATTCATATGTTATGATTTTTTCCCAAGCACTTGACTATTCTCAGGTTCGAACTGAGCCACTGAGTAATCTAATATATATATATATATATATATATATATATATATATATATATATATATATATATATATATATATATATATATACTATCTTATATTTGCATTATAGAGGAAGGTTAATGGTAGTGCCAGTTTGTTCATGGATGTTTCAAGGTTTCTGAAAAGTTATTATTCCGTACCGGGTTACTAATTCTGTTTTATAAGTGTTTTTGTAACTGTGGTTTCAAATATTATTTGAGTTAATCGGCCTGTTTCTACAGCTTTTTCGCTTTTCAACGCGACGTTTCGGAAGCGGACTCTGCTTACGTCTTCAAGCTTTGTCCTGAGAAGGACTGTTTTCGCACTTGAATCGAATTCATATGTTATGATTTTTTTCTAAGCACTTGCATATTCTCGCCTATTCGAACTTGGTACCTTTACCCAACAAGTCTGACATCTTAACCGCTAAGCCACTGAGTAATCAAATATATATTTTTTAGAACTTGTATATATGAAACCACAGTGCTGTGATTTGTCATTTTCAAGGTGGTTTAATAATATTTAATTTATTAAAGGTTTAGTTAATCCTTGCTAAAACAAAATTATACTCCGAAGTTGCCTTTTTCATATACGTTTCCTAACTATAGTTTTCAATATTTATTTGACATCGAAAATATTATTAAATTATAAATTATCATTTATTGAGGAAGATAGCTGTAGTTGTTATCGAAACGTTTAAATTTGTGAAAAATTAATAAAAAATAGACGATTCCATGCCTAAAAGCTAAGTATCTGAATTATTACTAAGCCGACTTGAAATCATATTTCAGAACACCATCTAGCAGACGAGGCTAACAACGAAAAATGCAAAGTTGTAAAACTATGCATCCTTATTTTATTTCACAGTTATTGTATTCAGCATTTTCTGAACATTATAGGTTGAATTGTAAATTGATAACAAGTAGCTAATGAGAATTGAAATACTATCGTTTCCTTAACCACTTCTACATAATAAAACGCAAATGTCACCTTAGTCCCTAATTCGAAAGAATAAAATTTTATTGTTCATCTTTATAAAATCTAATGAAGTTGGTAGTATTTGAAAACGTAACCACCAAGGCAAAAATTGTCTTGAAGAGGTTTTCAAAATACACTCTCTAAGCATAAAGAAGCACGTTACTACTCTTTCAGGATTAGAAGTGCAACTTCATTCTCTTTGTACTTTAGCTTTGTAACTAAG
This sequence comes from Vesta saturnalis, assembly GCA_036346205.1. Classification (NCBI taxonomy): domain Eukaryota; kingdom Metazoa; phylum Arthropoda; class Insecta; order Coleoptera; family Lampyridae; genus Vesta; species Vesta saturnalis. Next base: position 3,800,446 of record JARFJB010001138.1, on the reverse strand, counting down.
AGTTGTCAAGTATAATCTTAATAATGCTATTTTTATAACTTTTATTCTGTGAATAATTTCATTTTTATGGAAACGTGAATTTATTTACACGTCAAAGGGATTTAATGTGATTAAAGGGTTTATACTGTACTTTTATTAATTATACATTGCCATGTATGTGACAATTTCATACATTGTTGGGATCTGTGATTAGGTAAACTCGGTCAGCTGTTGTTAATGTATTTCAATTACATCACTTCCATTCAGCGAGTTTATGGCTCAATCAGCTGACCAAACAATTTTCCTAAATCGCTTTTTAAGTTCAGCCTGATCGAACAAATGTGACCTATATAATTGATTCCTCACCTCTTATTAACACGCAGCACGCAATAATGTTACACTTATCTATCTTGATTTTTATTGAGAAAAATTTAGTTGTTTGTCGATAAAATCTCTTGTGCACTATAATTACAACATTATGTTTGATTCATGAAATAATTAATTTTTGGAATTACTGGACATACATATATTTCATGTACAAAAACAGTTCATAGTTATAATTAAAAGTGTTCTTTCTGTACTTATACTGTGTAGCGTCCCCAGGTGCCCTATCTTGAAAAGCGCAATTGAACTTCGTTGCAATAATGCAAATTCAAGAACAAAACAATCGCTAAGTGATTTATCTTGACTTGACTGACAATAATGTCACTATTACTGAACTTAATTGCCTGCCTTACTTTGACCTTCCGGGCAATAATTAAAATATTAGAATTTATCTACAAGTCTGATATTAATTACTCGCAAACCTCAAATCTGATCAAACGAAGTGGCCGTCTAGTATTAGGTACGTTGTGCTATCTAAACTAGATAGTGGAGTTGATCGGCCTATTTCCACAGTTTATGCTTTTTGAGAGCGACGTTTCGGAAGCGGACTCTGCTTCCGTCATCAGGCTTAGTCCTGTAGGGCTGTTTTCGCACTTGAGTCGATTTCATATGCTATATATAATTTTTTCCCAAGCACTTGACTACTCTCAAATTCGAACTTGGTACCTTTCACTTACTAGTCTGACACCTTTACCACTGAGCCACTGAGTAATCCAATATATATTTTTTAGAACTTGCTAGTACGATGTATGTGGCTTCTTTGAGTTTCGTCCTTTGCCACTATCTGTATGTTGTCCCATTGGATGCGGTGGTCTTCGTTCCAGACATGTTCGGCGATTCTTGATCTTTCTGTTTCGCCCTTGCGGACGTTGTTCTTATGTTCCTGCGTTCTTACTTTGAGTGGTCTACTGCTCTCTCCTATGTATGCTTTTCCGCATTCGCATGGTAGGTTATATACACAATTCTTGGAATTCTGATCTTCATTGTATGGTTAGATTTTGGTTAGTATTCCCCTGAGCGTTTTGGTCGATTTGAAGGCAGTGCTTATATTGTATTTGCTGCCTATCCTTCGTATTTTGTCTGAGGTACCTTGTATATGTGGTATTATCGCTGTATATTTGGGTTCTTCTTTTTCGGTTACCCTTTCCCTGTTTAGGTTAGGTGTTAGATCGGGGTAGCTGTTTTCTTTGAGTGTTCTAGCGTTAGGTTTCCTGTATACACTTGTCGTGACAGTGTTGTCATTCCTGTGTAAAAGTACATCCAGGAATGGCAGTTTTTGTTCCGACTCCAATTCCATTGTGAATTTGATGGAGGATGCGCGGCTATTTAGATGATCTAGGAATTCATCTAGCTTATGCTTGCCGTGTTGCCAAACTACGAAGGTATCGTCCACGTATCTAAGCTACATCCTTGGTTTCTCTGTGAATTCGGAACCCATCGCCATCCCAAACTCTTGTTGGTAGAATTTGTCTTCTACCTGGAAATATGTAGTTCTAATGCATATTGTCAGAAGTTCCATTATTATGTTTACCGAGAGTTGCGTGCGTTCGTCTAACGATTCATCCTTTTCCAGCTTGTCCCTTATAATAGTTAGTGCCTTATCGGTAGGCACATTTGTAAATAGACTCACAATGTCAAAGCTTACCAGTATTTCTTCGTGGTTTGGTTGGAAGTTTCTGATGTTTTCCACGAAGTGCTGCTTATTCTTGACCATAGACTCGGTTTTTCCCGATAAGGGTGTGATGATACTTAGCAGATAGTGTGCTAATGGGTGACAAGGTGAATTTCTCGAGCTCACAATTGGTCTCAGAGGAATTCCTTCCTTGTGAATCTTTGGTAGGCCGTACAGATGCGGAGGTTTGCTGTAGTGTGGTGTAAGTCTAGTTCTTTGGTAATCGGAGAACTCCCCCTTATGTTTTGCCAGCGTCAGGTATACCCGTCTTTCGATTGATGGTGATCCCAATTGTTTAGCGACAAATAAAGCACAAAATACAAATACAACGAGAAATCAGCTCGCAGGCAAATAATTCTACTTCAACAAACTGACAAAAACTCATTAAAACAAAGCCTTACAAGGGTAAGTTATAAATAGATCACTAACATGGTGACCGATATATAAGTTTGAGTGCGTTAGAAAATACCGTGCCCCTTCTCCGGTTACACACTCATCTATAGAATAAATAAAAACAATGGAAATAAAAATTCGAGGTGTTTAATGGTCTGGCTTGGGAGTGTGTACTAACTGGCAATTGCCTTTTACAATTAATAACCAGCGGTATCATATACCCATTCACCAGCCACCTCAACAGAATTATAAATATAACCAACAACCAACAATGCTAATTTGCACAAATACCAGAGTGCCCTGTACTGTCTTTTTATTTTAGCTTAATGAGTCCGCATACGAATAAGATACCTTTGCAAGGCAATGTTTGATCCTTTTAATACGTTACATGGGCTGGTAAAATGATCGGCGACGAGCTTGCATTTATATAAAAATACATACTTACACTAGAATAAATATTCCCTTAATTGATCACAGACACAAGTCGTTAACATAAGCGGTTTAACCCCGAAATAAAAGATAACTTAGTGTTGGCGAATTCAAGAGAAAAATATACACGCAAGAATTATTTTAAAGACAAACTGTTTACAATGAAGGTATTTAATTAACCCAAAAATCGATCTGGCTCGATTGACACTCTAACTGTAACTGTCTTCTCCCCCGATTCAAACCTAGCTATCCTTCCTCCCGAAATCAACCCCCGTCTTTCAAAAGTACTAAAAAAAAGAAACATTAATTAACGTTGGAACAGTTTCATATTACTTTGCACGACATCTTAATTTTAAAAATATGCATTCGTCTGTAACAACACTACATTTCGACGTTTCAAGTAACCAACAAAGATATCTTTTGGTCGCGGCCCGTTCAGCCGTAATTAATTAATGACATTTTTACATCAAGAGCGCGCATAAGAAATTCCAATGATTCGTTACGCCCCTTGAGTAAAGCATTCTTAAGTGTGCGCCTGCCACTTTATAAGCTCCGACAAATATCAGTTACAAACAATCCCACATTCCTTACACAAAATATATATAAATGAAACCTTTTGAAAACGTTAGCAATTTACGACGTATTATCAAAATATTAAAAATCTACTAATTATCTTTTCTATCATGGTAACAATGGCGATTTAACAAAAGTTTTTGTTGCTATTTATATAAATGTTTAATTACAGTGAACAAGAAATTTTAAGTATTGGAATATTTATGAGATAAAAAGGCTTGATTGCTGTTTAAAGGTATATATTAAACATGAAAATAACTATTAACCAGTGAGGATTTTATTGAACACTTCATCACGGAGTAACGATTGAATGTCAGGTGCCGCAAAAATTCCCGCTGTTATTTTTGTACCACTTAATTTTGAAAAATTTTCCGAAGATAAAGAAACGCAGGTTTTGTAGTGTCCATTGCTTTCACAGAAATTTTAATAAGTCCCAATTTTATATGTAAAGGGGGTATGAAAAATTGTGTCCTGTTCAACAAGTGGAGGAGTACATTTTTCTCTCCACGGCAAATGTTTAAAGAAAAAGTCATGTAGTTTTTACGTAATGGTTTTCCTTATCCCTGCTAAGAAAATAGCAAAGTTTGGTATATCCCAACTGCATTTCAAGAAGGAGAGCAACAAATTTTAGGTCCAAACATATTTCCCATTTATACTGTCCATAGTTGAGACCTTCTATCAACAGCTTCATTTATTGATAGCCGTTCTTTGTATCTGTGGAGTATCCAACGTGAATTGATGGCAGGAGGTTACCGTTATGGAGAAGCACTGCTGTTAAACTTATTTTATATGAATCGATAAACAATCTCCATTCGTTGGGAATATGCTAAGGGCACCAAGAAGCTGATCAATATTTTTATACGTTTCTAAAGTGTCTCCCTGATCAAAAAAGGATACTAATTGTTTTTGGAAATCTCTAAATGTTGTTACTTTGACATTTTCTTTAATGATATTCTGTTGTCTTCTAATATTTCTCCCTTGGCCTTTGGCAATTCTAAATCCCTAGCAAGATCGTTGAGTTCTTGGGTAATTTCATGCATTCCAAAATATTTTTCATAGCCTTTTGCAATTATGGATGTTATTTTGCACTTTTGGTGGTTTAGTGTAATTTCACCGCAAATATAACAAAAATTATTAAGGCTATACACACATGGAAGATAGTTTTCAAAAACTAACACTAAGTTCCGGTAGTAGGACAATACCGTTAGTAGGGAATGCTACATCGTCCGGGGCACGATTTGGCTAGTAACCAATCTGCCTGCTATGGTATTACTCAAGAGAATAATCAAATGCCTTGGGTCGACCGGGTGTAACGGTCTAATTTTTGTTTAACAATAAATTTCAATATGTTCATAAATAGTAAACTTTTTAAAAATAATTATTTTAAGTCACATTTAGCATAGATGTCTTTAGTGATATCAGTTTTGAATTCCAATTCAATAGCCTGATCCCTACGCCAAATTTTATCATTGCTATGTACTTTTGAGCATTTTTCTGGTTTTCATTCTATTATCAACAATTTTTGGTTCTTTTTAAAAATTCGTGCCATGTGGTGTACTTGAAGCGGTAATTCTGGATAAATCTCGTGCATTCACATATAAAAAATTTAATACAGGCTTATATTAATTAGTTTAGTAATTACCTGCCTGTACAATTATATTTCGGAAGTTCCGGATAATACTTGGCATGTTTCCTGTCTGGCCGCCTATCAACTTAGGTAAAAGTCTAAACCAACTGCTCAAATTGTTCCTGTTTCATTCATGTATTTTAGGCCACATTTAACAGTGAACTATTCACGGTTCACGACTCTTGCTTCTACAAACAATAATTTAATTACTACATCAAGGAATACAAATTCAATTTACGACCGACAAATCCAGACGGAACCCCTTACTACAAGGTGTGCGATTGGTAACTAATATAACAACAACCCATCTTCTCTGGTCTGCGACTCGATTCTACCTTCACCGTTCTGTTCTTGGTAGCAACGAACAGGTCAGATCAGTATCGCTTATAATTTATTGTTACGATTAAAACCATTGTGCAAATCATACCTTAAGAGGAACGCTTGTGGATTGTGTTGGATTGCTGGAATTTAATATCACTATTCACGTTGTTAAATCAATCATTGAGGTTACATACCTTTTCATTCTATATATCTAATATTGGTTAAAGTAACGATTTAATAATAAAATTTCACTGATTTTATGTTGAAGTTCAGTTGAAATTCCCCTTTGTTTATAATATAAATCTTGATAACTGTTAAATCTGTTAAAAAAAAAACGAAATGTATTCACCATAAACAGAAAAACATCCAACCCTAAGTTATTGTGACTATTGTACCGCATTTTGTTTATTTACGCTTCTTTTGCTATTGTGTTTGATGTACCTTCAGTACCATTGTAACAATATTTTTTTTGTAAATCATTTACGGTAGTACAGTCGGAGTTCAATTGCCGGAAGTTCAAGTTTTTTGTTTATTCAGATTATAGGAGGGAGTGGCTACGCAGAGTTGTACACTGAATTTTTTTTTCTGTGTAGCTTGCAATTAATTCATTATTATATTTTTATTTATTTAGGTGTGCAGTATGCCTACGGTGAATCGATTCAATAAATTACTGTGGACCATATTTTTTTTGTATGCATAAATTAATTGTTTTTATTTCAGCTTACTGATAAGTTCTTTTAAACGCTTTGCTTGATTTCTACCTGCCCTGTTATCTAGTATCTTTCCACTTATCAAGTCACTTTCACTGGCAACCAATTCTGATTGCTTACTACATATTAAAAGGAATTCTTTTGTTTATTACCAATTCAAAATTTGATCTTTATTTTACACTTTGCAGAAATTCCCATTTATAGTTTTGTTAAATATAGTATCACTTACTCTCACAATATTGTTTCTTTTATGCCCTTTTCAAGTTTAGGGACCTAAAGAAAACTTATGACGCCTAACCTTTTTTTTTCTTCCTTAAGCTCTAAACCACATTTATTTAGTTGCCGCATATCTGCCGCCCACACCTAAACTGCTCAAGATAACCACCTGCTAGCCTGGCCGAGTATATTCTACGTTAAACACCGTGGCACAGGCTACAAGGGGCGGTCAAGGTTGAAACAGACAGGCCCCATTGCTGACGACTTTGCAAGGAATGAATTACGACTCGGTACGTGAAATGTTAGAGGAATGCATGGTAAATAATTGGAAATTGCGAATGTAATGTGCGAAAGGCATCTTGATATCTGTGTGTATCGGAGACAAAGCGCAAAGGAAAGGATGTTGTGGAGACGGAGGATCACTATGGTCAGGAGTTGAGAGTGAAGGAGTTGGGGTGATCGTAAGTTAAAGAACAAAAAGATGTGTAAAACAGTACGAATTGGTATCTCCCCGGGTAATGTGGGTTAGAATGAAAGTGGAGTTTCGAAGAATTTTTCTTATTGCATTCCCCCAATGATATAGAGAACGCGTTGAACATATGTAAGCCAAACGAAAGAGTGATGATAGTGGGAGATATGAACGTATGGGTGGATGTACAGAGAGAACATACTGAACGCGTGCTAGGAAAGTTCGGAGATCAAAGAGTCAATGAGAATGGTGAACGCCTGATGTACATATGTGTGGAGAGAAGCCTGTTTGTATCTAATACAACAGTAGACAGAAATAATGTGCTTGGTGGAATGAATCGGTAAAAAATGCAGTTCGTAAGAAAAGAGAAGCGTGCATGGCAATGATTGCTGCAAAAAATGAGACTAAGAAAAAGCGAGTGTATGAGATGTACAGATTAAGAAACAAAGAAGCGAAGGAGGCAGTGAGAATAGGTAAAGAGGAAGTGATGGCTGTGTAAGGAGAGAAAATGCAGAATGGTTTTGGGGGAAACAAAAGCTCTTCTGCAAATGGGTCAAAAATACAAAAGGTGTCCCAAAACAGAACACTGCAGGAGTGATGAATACGAGCAAATAGTATGGTACGATTGTGAAGTGAAATTCTGGCAAGAATATTTGGGAAAGCTGTACAGTAGTGTAGACAGTAGTAAGACTGAAGAGTTAAATAAGGAGAATGTAGAAGGATTGGTGAATGAAACCGAGAAGGATGTTGAGATAAATGAGGTGGAGAAAATGGTAGGAGAGTTTAAAAACGGCAAAGGAACAGGCGTAGATGAAATCACTGGTGACATGATATGGAGGTGCAAAGGTTATACGAAGATGAACTATTCAATGTATGGCTCAAGGGTTGAAAAGTGCCGAGGGATTGCAAGAGCGCGATTATTGTACCACTGTATAAGGGTAAGGGGAACAAGAGTGATTGCAAGAACTACAGAGGAATAAGTTTGCTCAGTGTACCTGTGTATAGTATTTGGAAGAATACTGATTGATATAGTACGAGAAACTGCACAAACTAAGATTTGGGATGTGCAGGGTGGCTTCATACTAGGGATAGAATGTGTTGATCAGATGGCTGCCCTCCAGCAGGTGATCGGCAAAAAATTTAAGTGAAAAGGAATCTGTACTGTGCGTTTATAGATCTGGAGAAAGCATACGACAGTAGCGGTAGTCGGGCATGTGTGAGGGTGAGAGGAAGTGTGAGTGAATACTTTAATATTGAGCAAGGCGTTCGACAAGGTTGTGTGATGCCACCGTGGTTGTTGAATGAGTATATGGATAGATGTGTTAGGCAAGCATGTAGCGGTACAAATGGTGTAATGGTTGGTGACGTAAATGTACGTGTTCTGGTGTATACACATGACACAGTATTATTAAGTGACAGTACGAAAGAGCTACTGCTCTGAGGAAGTTTGATATAGTCTGTGAGAGTATACACCTAAAGGTAAACGTGAACAAAGCTACGACTGTGGTGTTCAATCGGGAAGGTGGAAAGGAGAGTAGAGTATTTACTTTGCAATATGAAATTGTGGAGCAGGTGGACGAGCTGGTATATTTCAGTGGAATGTTTACTGCAGATGGTACAATGGATGGTGAGATTGGACGAAGGGTCAATGCCGGAAGGAAAGTGATTGGAAGTATGTGGTCGTTAATGAGAAACGAAAGCATGAGCCTAGCTGCAAATCGAGCAATCTATAATGGCGTGTTTGTCCCGTCAGTACTGTATGGAAGTGAGACATGGGTATATCAAAAAAAGACGAAATAAATATAAATGCCGCGGGTATGAGATTCCTGAGAAGCGCATGTGGTAAAACGAGAAGGGATAAGATAAAGAATGAGTGTATACTGACGGAGTGGCGCGGAAAAGACGATGATGGATAGATATAAAAGTAGTACATTACGTTGGTTTGGTCACATTGTAAAAATGAACAATGCAAGATTAACGAAGCAAATATATGTGGGTGAAGTTAGAGGTAAGGCCAAGCTTGGGAGGCCGCGTAAAACTTGTCTGAAAGTATGATAAAAGAAAGATAAGCATTGTTAAAAGAAAAGGACATGTCACAGACAATGTATGAATCTTGCGGAAGATAGGGAGCTATACGGAGATAGGAAAGCATGGAGAAAGACTGTGATTGAAAAATAAATAAGAAGCAGGGATTGTTTTGCCTACCCCGTAAGGGAATGCGTGAAGGTTAAGTTAAGTTAAGTTAATTGGTGCGACTCTATTTTTTCTCCTTGCCATGGTTACAAATGATAAAAGAAGCTTCCCATCCAAAAAATCTGGTTATTATTCTTCATTTTAAAATATTTTTAAAAGAACAAATATTTTTTGGAAACTAGAGCCAGAAATAATGTTTTACAATCATATTGAGGCTTCATGGTGTAATATCACTATAAATTAGCTATTTTAAATTCACAAACATTTTCACTGTTGTACAATGTTATGTAGCTTTGTGTTTCCAAATCTTAAGATGATTAACCCAAAAAAAAGCTATTTAAGTGCTATATGCATAATTATTGAGTACATCAAGGAAAGCTGTACCTTCTCCTGAATCACAGAAAATAAGGAAACTATTGCGGTAGTAGCTTTATCGGCAATATATAATCTAATTTTCACAAAGATATGCTTATCCACCTAGTTTTGACACCCTCAATATCTCCCCTAACGGTAGAAACGATAGGGGCGAACAAAAAAAGCAAATTAAGTTTTATGAACCATGTATACCATGTGGAGTATCACGAGGATGGAAAATAATTGTCAAAAACAAGGGCATGGTACGATAATTGGCAGTAGCTTATTTCCGTTTATGGCCAATCTATTCATGGATAAATTTAAAACAGGCTTAAAACGCGATTTGCCTTATTTTCGTAGACTTTGTAAAAACTCTATAAATTCGAAATTTCGGACAATCACATTTATCTACGAGACAGAGCCAAATAACAGTCTTCCGTTTCTTGACACTGTGGTAACAAGAAATTGTGGCAAACTAGGTATAGATATTTATCGCAAGGAAACTAGCACTAAAGATTAATAACCAATGACATTGGGTTTTAGATGAAGTATAGTTAGGAAAAAAACACATAAGATGCCCGTTAAGAATGCAAGTACATTAGGTAACGCTAGACAACAAATAGAAAGAAAGTATTTTAAATTATCTAATTATCCTGCTTATACAAATGGTCTATCTAAAATCTTTTCCAAAATTAATTTGAAAACAGTCACCACTTCAGATAATAGTTTGCAAGCTCTATTAGGCAATGCAAAAAATCAGATGGATAGCAGGATAGGTCGAGAATTTATAAAATTAATTGTAAAAATTGTGAACAAATAGATGTAAGGTAAACTGAACGACCTATCAAAATTCTCTTTAAAAATATTTACTTCATACCAAATGCAAACGTTGCCCTACATTTGTCTGATAAAGATCATGTAGTAGATAAGGTATCTTAAATCAAACATGTTAGTAACAAGTATGAACTTTGCTATGAAAATTTAGAGATCTTCAAAAATCAAAAATTCTAATGAATAATGGACCTTTAGCCTACTCAGCATTTATTAAGATTCCATAACTTTCACTTTTACCAGATAAGCAACGAAGCATTTTACTCGCTGATGGCATCTGTATTAGAAATTTCATTAATTCGTCCCAATCGACCGCTGATGATGATAGCTTAGCTATTTAAACGCATTGTATTAAAAAAAATTGAATTATTTTTTATACCCCTTAGTTATAGTACGCCACTGTGTTTTTCGTGATAAATTAAGCTGGCTTACTGTCCATCCTACAACTTTTACATTTAATGTATACATCTATCTGCTATAATAACAAAAATATCCATTGGGTAATTTATAATGAATATCCCTGTACATGTTCAAATGTGCATAACACTTTTCCCAATCACTTACACTTATCTCTGCAAACGAATTTTTCACTAAATTTTCAATTTTACTGTTCATTGGAACTTTACGCTTTGTCAAACACCCAATGAGCTCAACAGGATTAAGTTTGCAGTGGTATGGATGCAAACGTAACCCAGTATGACCATGCTTTTTTAATAACTCATCAACGTAATATGCTTTACTATAATTTAATTTCTTAACCAATGTTATTAATCCAGCTTTACGCATGTCACTTGCTGTTGGTACTCCATTTCCCTTTAGCCATTCACAAATACTTTGTTTTCGTGCAGATTGGTTAGGTGGCTTGTTAATTTGAACACTATGATAAGGTGCATTATCCATTACTACAATGCCATTCAGAGGTAAATTTGGAATCAATTGCTTTTGCATCCAATTTAAAAAATGTTTGCGGTTCATGTCGTCATGGTAATCTCCAGATTTACCTTTTGCTTTAAATATTAAAAGTCCACTATCAACAAATCCATACAAACCACCTGCGTACACTATAATATGGAGTGGACCTACCCTGCCTGTTCGGTAAACATATGAAGGATTGATGTGAGTTTCATACAAGTATGTCACTGCCTTCTTGTTAAGACACAAGTTATTGTTCTTTGGTAATTTACGTAAATGACGAGAACGTCATGCAACAATGGCATTTCTTTCCATTAATAACTTTCTCTTGTTATGACATTTTTTAAATTTAAAACCGATTATGCTTTTGTAATATTTCTCAACTCCCAGAATAACCAGTTTTCTGCTACATCTTGGTAACCAACATGTTTAACGCGGGACGCTCATTTTCCATAATGTAAATTTCATGGATAGTTCGTTTTAATACAGCTGAATCCATATTATCCAAAATAATCTTTGTTGAACCACCGCTTCTTTACTTCTTCGAGGGAGATTTTAAGATGCCACTCTCAGATGTCGTTGTTCCAGCTCTAATAATAACAGAGATTATTTAAAAATCATGTCATTCAAGAAAAATTACCTAACCTTTTTAATGAAAGAAACCGATTTGCAAGTCGCAGCAGCAGCTAACTCGGTTGCCTTATCTAATGGAAGTGACCATACTTGCTTTTTGCCAAGAACGTTCTTAATAATGTTTTGGGCTTCAGAATGGACCGTTTTGTTTGATTTTTTCGCCATGTGAATTTTGTTAGCAGGTATGTAAATCCAACTAAAAGCAAAACTGATTAATTAAATCTACAGCATATTGTAAATAGCTGTTGCCGTTACAGAATTATTAATCAATGCTATTGCGGTAAATGATTAAAAAGCATAATTCGTATTGAGGTTAGATTAACTAGGATTATTGAAAATTTGTAATACCTACGCACCAATTTCATTAATAATGTAAACGCAGTCTTGAATAAGACTGTGTTCAACGCAGTGCAGGAAATAAACAAAAATAACAGCGATTTTCAAAAACACAATCTTCAGATGTGGATAAACGGTGAATGACGCATTTATGTTAAGGTTTGTACATCTTAATCCTGATTGGTTAAACGTTTGATAGCATTACCAACTTAGAATTTAGTTCACATATTTTCCGGAATTTTTGTTTACTTTGTCGCACTGTACTAGAGTAAAGTCAACATCGGAAGACACCAAGCTGAGTGTAAAGCTCAACAAAAAAATATACGTTTGAAAAGATAAAAGTTCAGTTTATGTCAGTTCGCGTTTGTTGTCCAAGAATACAATTTTAAATGTAAAATTTTTGAAATAATCATAAAGTAAAATCATATTTTATTGTCATAGTTACAAAATCTAGTTTTTTTAAAATACATTTTTTTAGTTACGAAGGCTGTCAAAGTTACTTTCACATCGTCTTACACTTTATTGTCAATTAATACTGCTTTTTACCTGAATTGATACTTTTATAGTATATTAAGAAACAAGTTTTGTAAGACGCGTTTTTATCGCATGAGTCCAAATTTAGAAAACGACCCGCGCAGCGGGGAGTTTTCTAATGGACGAATGCGATCAAGCGTCTTATGAAACGAGTTTCTTATACTATTTTTTCTATTTTGCGTATTTGTGTTGAAAATTTTGTCAAAATGTAAATTTCATTTGTCACCTTATTTCATAATTTTGAATGCAGGTTGGCAACAGTAATAAGAATAGGTTATGTTACATTTACGTTTACATACATCAATAAAGAACTTCATTAGATTACATACCAACATCAAGAAAAAAAATGTTAGGTTACTAAACTTTAAAGTCAAACATTAAAACACCCGTTTGAGTGTCATAATGTACATATTAAACACGCAAAATAGAAAATAGTATATTAAGAAACAAGTTTCAAAGTTTCCATGATCAAGTGAAAACGACCGCGCAGCGGGTTTTCTAATGGACGAATGCGATAAAGCGTCTTATGAAACGAGTTTCTTATACTACTTTTTCTATTTTGCGTATTTGTGTTCCATTTGCCACCTTATTTCATAATTTTGAATGTAGGTTGGCAACAGTGGTATTTGTTTGTTTGAGTTCGATACAAATATAGGATATTAAAACTATTATTTGTTACTAATTCATTCCAAACTACCTTATAAATATGTTCTCAATAGAAGTTCTATATTATATACATTATAATCGGAATAAAATTACACTATACTGTGTAAACTTAATAATTTACACTCAAGTGAAGTTATCGAGGTTAAATGAAGGTTATATTTTACGCAAAAGATGTAATTGGCTTAATCTGAAAGCATATTGACGCTTTATATTGAAACACAATAAAAAAGAGAAATCGTCCATATTCGGTTTTGGTCATCTTAATCATTGCAATACATTAATCAGGAATAATTCAATACAAAGGATATATACACATTTCAAATAAGAATAGGTTATGTTACACTTACGTTTACATACACCAATAAAGAACTTCATTAGTTTACATACCAACATCAAGAAAAAAAATGTTAGGTTACTAAACTTTAAAGTCAAACATTAAAACACTCGTTTGAGTGTCATAATGTACATATTAAATACGCAAAATAGAAAAAGTATTTTAATTGTTCCACACAATCTTGCGGGCATCTTTAGATAACACATGGCGTTTTGTTGCTTAAGGTGCTTGAGCGTTATGAGATGTACTTGCGTCGCTCATTATATAACAAATTAGATTTGATTACATTAATATAACATGAAATTAATAATTAAAGTAACTTACTTATAAATTCAATACAGGTAGCGGATAGTTTAAAAAAAAACTGTTTTGTAGAATAAATAATGAACAAATTTGATACGCCGGAAAAACAAAGAGGTTATAAACAAAAGTTGGCAAAGGATCAGCTGGAAACTAACGTTTTAGAGCGCACAGTACTAATATCTGTGTCATTTTCCAATCATTACTCCATCTTCATCTAGTTTAAAAATGCGTCTCTGCGCTGGTGTCTTCCGATGTTGACTTTACTTTAGTATGTACTACAGTGACTCTACTACAAAGTCACTGTAGTTTGTACTACGTGTGTTATTAGTGACTGTAGTATGTACAGTGCATCCCATTTTGGTTGAGACAGCCAGATATCTCGGTTGTTGTTGAAGATAGAACCTTGCGGTTTCCGCGGTCCTGTGCCACTTTTTTGTGAAACTCAAGATGGCCTGAACGGATTTTGCCTAACTTCTTTCGTTTATAAATTACAGGGTGTTTTTGAAAATCCACACTTTTTGTATCCCCTCCATATCTAAGAAGTTTCTCAGCGATAACGTCAAATTGAAAACTTGTCCCATAGAGAATTTTACGTAGAATCCAGGGGCGCACTCAATTTTTTGTTTCGGGGTATCGTTATGGACTCAAACTTATGATTTTTTCAATGCAACACCCTGCATTTTATTATCTCATTAAATTGCTTTTTTTTTCCTTCGAAATGATATATAATATATAAACATGAAGTTTTCAAAAATGCTCCAAAATTACTAAAACATTGAATTTTAATAGAGTGCCGTGGATTTCAAAGTTTTACTACAGGGATTATTATTTGTGATTTTTTTATAGTAGGTCATGGATGCTACAAACACTGTTGTTGACTTTTGGAGCATTGTTTTATCCAATGACTGTGGAGAAATCAACACATCTGCTGTCATGATGATAAGTTTTGATGCGTTTTATTGTGTTTGTGTTTGACGTATAACAAGGAAAATATTGAAGTGGATGAAATAAATGTCTTAGCCAGCGTCCGTGTCTCTCCTCAGACTTCTTGTACGAAGTTAGAAAATGACACTGGCGTTCCCCAATCACGGGTACAAAGGATTTTAAAAAAACACAAATTGAAACCCTACAAAGTGAAAATTGTCCAGCATTTATACCCTGGTGATGCAGCGAGGCGTGTGAATTTCTGTAATTGGTTTTTGAACCAAACTCGAAGGGACAATAATTTTGCGAGTAAAGTCATATGGTCAGACGAAGCCCATATAAGCAGTGCCGGTTTATTTAACAGGCAAAATACAAGGCATGATGAAAACCAACATCTAATTTATGAGCAACAACAACAGGGTCGATTTGGTTGTAATGTAGACTGTTTCTTATTGGGGACATCAATAAAATACCGCATTTTTGAAGGGGCTGTCAACGCGAATAGGTACTTGGCAATTTTAGAAGAAGTAATACCAGAGTTCCTGGAGAATGTTCCCCTCGCCTATCTTAATGCCATTTACTTCCAACAAGACGGTGCCCCTGCCCACAATTCGAGGTTAATTGTGCCGTTTTTAGAAGAAACTTTCCAGGACCATTGGATTGGAACAAATGGACCCATTAGGTGGCCTGCAAGGCCACCTGATTTGCCAGTGTTGGAATTTTTTTTTGTGGGGTTTTTGAAAAATAAAATATACGGTAAGAGGCCCAATAATATTGAAGAATTTCGTGCAACAACAGAGGCAGTTTTGCAAAATCGTTCTTTCATAATTTTAAATGCATTAAGACGTATTAAGAAATTGTGTCAATTGTTTGTTAGGGAGAATGGGCATCAATTTGAACAATTCAATGAATAAGTTACCGAATAATTTCGAAATGAAATAGTATGAGTAAATATTTAATTAGTTGCTTATTCTACATTATGAACTTTTTATTACTATTTATTTGTTGCAATTAGTTACCTACGTTTTGTGTTTTGTTAGTGAATTAGTGTTAGTATTGTTCTTATTCCTTTCATGGAAAAATCAGAAGTAGTATTTCTTCAATTTGAACTTTTTTTGTATGAAAAATCCATAGCCTACTATTAAAAATCAATGTTTTAGTGATTTTGGAGCATTTTTGAAGAATTTATGTTTATATATTATATATCATTTCGAAGGAAAAAAAATAAGTAATTTAATGAGATAATAAAATACAGGGTGTTCCATTGAAAAAATCATAAGTTTGTGTCGTATCTCCATAACCATACCCCGAAAAAAAAATTGAGTGTGCCACTGAATTCTACATAAAATTCTCTATGGGATAAGTTTTCAATTTGGTATTATCGCTGAGAATCTTCGTAGATATGGAGGGGGTCCAAAAAATGTGAATTTTTAAAAACGCCCTGTAACTTATGAACGAAAGAAGTTAGGAAAAATCCGTTCAGGACATCTTGAGTTTCACAAAAAAGTGGCACAGGACCGCGAAAACCGCAAGGTTCTATCTTCAACAACAACCGAGATACTTGGCTGTCTCAACCAAAATGAGATGCACTGTACGGTCAAAAGTTAAGAACGTTATAATAAACGTTCTGCATGTGAATATTGAACTGCGCATTTCGTATATCGTTTATAATTACGTTTATAACTGGATTCTATTTTGTATATAAATCATGTTCACACGTTGCTCGTACGGTAGCACCGGGTTTGCTTATAATTGAATTTTTGGAAACATCAACATGTTGTATGGGGATGTAACTTTAGGCTGCTATAATTTAAAATTCAAAGTTTAAACCTTTTTTAAAATGGCGATATTTACTGTTTTATTATTTTTAAGCTACAATTATAGTTCCATTTAAAGTTTTATTTTTGTAATCAATACTTTGAAGATATATGACTAATTATACGGTTTTTATCTATTTTATGGTTTATTTATGGAAACAGATACAATTTATCAAAGACGAAATACTAAACAACCTTCTTCAGAATGATGTATTACAAGAACGCTTTTATAGTCTTTAATGATACAAAAAGTAATCCTATTAAAAGCTTTTTTGTTTCTACACGTTATGTACATATACACGCTTTTCTGCAGGCTAAGTAGATAGTGATTATTGATGGAAATACAGAGTTTTGTATTACATTTTCAGAATCTATAAAAGTACCAAGACATATAGTAGATCACGTAAGACTCCATTATTCATCATTCTACTCAAATATATACTGCATTAATAAATCAAGGCATACTTTAAATATATGCTTCTACAATTTACGTTAGCAAGCATGCTCCGACACGTACACTTGTTATTTTTAATCCAACATGTGTAACAAATGGATACATGATGCTCCATAAGTAAGTCCTCAACTATTTTCTTCCAATACGAAAAAGTTGATTGTGGTAATTTTAATGATAAATGAGTGACGTGCGTAATTTAATTTAGGTATTTTACTCTACGTTCATAATTTTATAGTAAAGTTTCTGTAAATATACATACTAATTTCATCTCTATGTTACGCCATTGGTTTTATACAAAAGTTGCTTGAATTCAAGCACGCTATAACCTGAAAATATTTTTGCATATATGGAGTGTTCCATAGCAGCGGTACATAACCTATCTTTCTTACTATAGGTAAATGGAATGGTATAGTTTTTACTCTGAAAAACAACGTCTTTCTATTAAACATGTCGTATAGCTAATTAACCGTTTTTGAAATATTTGTACTTTTAGAAAAAAAAAATTATCATTTTTCGTAGTAGTTCAAAATTTTATTTTGAAGTTATTACCAAATCTATGAATTTGTAACTCCGCATGTAATTAGTGCAGACATTGATCTTTTAAGAAATAGAGGGCAATCCACAAACTAACCCCCGTTATCGTGTAGCGCGGGACGTAGTGGGGGTAGCGGTGCCATGTTTGTGTCTCCGAACGCAGGAGCTCAGTACTAGTGATGGGTACAATCCAGTGATTTCAACAATCGAAACTTCACCTCCCGAGCGAAATTTACAATAGAATGACGTCACTTACACAAATCTCTCGTTTCTCAGGAGAACAAGAGTTTTCAAGTTTCGCATTGCCAAGTCGGCTCGGTACAATCGGAAATCGCCACAGATGTATTACATCTGGGGTAACCTAATCGCTTACCCCGCTGAACGAGCGGCTACCGCCAAAGGAGTCGGCGGCGGTAAAGCCATACATAAATAATTATTATTATGATATCCTAATAAAACTGTCTTGTGAAGGTGGCTTCAATTTTTTTTCTCTCTTATCTTTCCATTTTCATGCGTTAAGTTTAGTTTCACTGAAGTGAAATCAATCGTGCAACAAGTCGATTTCGAAAATTAAAATGAGTCGCCGTATTGGTACTACAAAATTTATAGTTTGGGAGTTTTATATAAAATCAACGGATCAATCCAGTGTGGAATGTAAGCTGGGCAAGAAACGTTTTCATTTCATTTTGTATACTGGACCTGACATCTAATTTAAGAATTTGTTGTATTTAGATTTGTGCTACGTATCCTTTCAAACGTTATAATTTGAATAAGAATTATTTTTAATGTTTGTTAACATTGAATGATTGAATAAAATTTAAATAAATCTAAATGCACGCTTTGATATTTTCAAACTAAACACGGTGCAAGCAAAAAAATGGCCCGTATGTCAGGTTACAAAACGTGCGGGAGGTAACCCAAATGTGGCGTTCCCGATTCCGAGTGTAATATTAATTCGATCTGATCGCTGGAGCCTGGAAGACGGAGGAAAGAGGAACGAATGAATGCGATGATGAGTGACGCGACGGAATTAGTGCTAGTTTCGATCAACAAACCATTCGAACGATTTTCGCATAACCACTCGAGATATCCGTACAATCGAATGATCGATTATTATTTTTCATGCGAGAAGTCCCACCATTACTCAGTACGCATCTAGCTGTGTCAGTGTGAAAGTGGTGGTACGCTTCTTTCGCCCGTTATATTGATTCAAAATGGCCACTGTAATTGAAAACTCCGCAAAGTGCGAAATCCGTGCTGTGATACGTTTTTACTGGCAAAAAACCTTTTAGCAGCAGACATTCACCGTGAAATCTGTACTGTTTACGGACCAAATATCATGAGCGATGGAATTCATGACACGGAAAGGAGTGGCCGTTCAACAAATTGACACAAAAATCCGTGAAAACCGGCGTTTCACAATATCTCAACTTCCCAGAAATTTTGCGGTCTCTTTTGTACTAGATAGTCTCAGAAAAATTAGGCTACCGGAAGTTCTGTGCTCGGTGGATTCCAAAAGTGCTCTCTGATAATCACAAGACATTAAAGAATGGGCTCTTCTTTAGACTTTCCTTCACGGTATGATGCTGAAGGAATTGAACTTCTTAACAGAATTGTTACCGGAGACGCTGAAACAAAACAGCAGTCAATGGTGTTGGCCCCACACCAACAAAACCAAAGAAAGCTCGGCAAACGTCTGTGAGAAAGGTAATGGCCACCGTGTCCTGGGATGTAAAGGGAATATTGTTCATCATCAATGCTCAAGCCTACTGTGAGACTTTAAAAATCTAAGACGAGCAATTCAAAACAAACATCGAGGTTTGCTCACGCCCGGCGTCGTGTACACGATAACGCTCAGTCCCATACTGCGCAGCAAACACAAAACTGCTACGTCAATTCAAGTGGGATGTTTTTAACCACCCATTCTACAACCCAGATCTGGTCCCCAGTGATTTTCACTTGTTTACGCATGTGAAGACGTGGCTAGGGCCACAGCGGTTTGACTCCGATGAAGAAATTCAAGATGCTGTTATAGGCTGGCTGCAGTCTCAGGCGTCAGAATTTTATGAAGAAGGAATTTCCAAGCTAGTTAAACGCCGATACATGTCTAAACTTGCATGGCGCCTTTGTAGAAAAGTAGTGCACAGCTGTAGTTTTAAGACGTATATATTGAAATTTCTGTATCTATATCTGTGTTTTATTCATAGCCAAACGAATGTTAGTTTTTGGATTGCCCTCGTATTATGAATTATTTAATTTTTATACAGGGTGTACCAGAAATATTAATTTGTAGTTTTTTTTGTAAATAACTATCCTATTTTAATATAACACCCTGTATATTATTTGCAGTATATTATTTAACAGTTGCCATATTTAAATAAATGGTAAAATGTATTGACTTTTGTATTACATATGTGAGTGAGAATGTAATTTAATAAAAAACTTTTAATAGATATAAAAATAATACTATGAATAAAGAAACCTTTCGAAAAGCACGCTTGTATTTACGCATAGAAATTGCACTAAAAAGGGGAACATAATTTTTTCGTTGCACCAAATTTTTTCAAAAATTTTACGAATAAAAATAAAAGCGTGAGGCGCTCATACTATAAAGATGTGACGGAGAGAAATAAATTATGGTGAGCACCCCACGCTTTTATTTTTAACGTTTGTTTACTTATTTCTACATTAAAATGAATTTCATCGCTTATGTACATTATATGTTTCAAATCACTACTGATGCCTTTGTCGGTGTACCAGAAACTGGAATTTTAATCAAATTTACGGTAAAGAATCAGGTTAATTTAGGGCACTATTTATTTAATGAAGGATTTCTATACATTCCTTGAACTTTGCAATATCTCAACATGTTGAGTAACTCATTCATTACATTTTCTTTAAATGCACATCAATCTTAGGTCTTAAATGGCTTTAGTACGTTTTCTGTACTATTTTCTATACCACCGATGATATCAACATTATAATCATCTTCCTATAGTTGTGTGATTACTTCGAAGAATAAATTCTATAATTATCACTGCAGTCACATGGTTAGTAAAATGAAAGCAACGTGTTTCATTCCCTCCCCAAACGGAAGGCGGGCTGCTCGAGCTATCCACGCTTCTTCAGCTGATGAATCCCAGCATACATAAGCGTAGTGGGGTTAGGGATGGGTGCGCTCAGGATAGTATCGGAAGAACTGAAGTTAGGGTTCTGAGGGGGAAGATACTACCCCAACATTCACCTAAATACGCAGCGATCGTGCTGCTATATGTTTATAAGGACCACCCCCTGAAAAACGTCATGCAAGGTAGACGGTAACGGAGATTAAACCCATTATCTTCCCAATGCTAAGATGATTGCGTTACCATACGTCCAACTAGCTCGGTTCACATGGTTAGCTCTGCCTATAGTTACGATTATTTACTGCAAATTTTAATAACTCTATCTACATTTGTCATCTTTTGAAGCGCCCTACATACCCATATTTATAAGTAGTAGGGAGGTCCCTTTCAGTTTTGACCTTGGGAATTCCCAATGCTGCCCACGTGGCTGACCATTTTTTGACCTTGACTCCCACGTGAAGGACGTCATTTGACCTTGGGAGTTTTCCCAGGTAAGACCATGGAGTAGGCATTGGGATCGACCTTGGGGATTTTGACCTTTAGACTGACTTCAAGCCTGGCCTTGGAGTTGTGAAATTTTTGTTATCTAATAAGGGGTCCTAATGCTAACTTGCAAGACAGCTATAAGAGGTTGTGTCAGGGTCTGCGCTCTCTTGTCGTGGTCCCTTGGAAATTGATTGGAAAAGTGTAGATATCTTTGAAGAACTTGATTGTACTGCTGCCATTTGTCATAATCGGTCATTTTAGTTTTTAAAACTATCCATATCGTAACCCAACTGCGTTAAAATATTGTTTTGTGTGACATTTGGCGCCTGCAAGCGTTGTATAAAATTTAGAGGTAGAATAATCATCTTCTTCAGGTTGTGGTCCATAGTTATTGAAATACATTACGCAGAATTCCACCAAGTAATGGTTCTAACAGGAGTGTTAGAGTTATGTTGGGAGAGGCGATACTTCTGATCACTTGACACGACCTTTTAAAACGTTATGTGCACACTCGCAGATACATTACACCTGCTTACTATCCAGACATTTCAATAAAGCGTCACGTTGACTCTTACTTAATCTGGTTAATGCGTGCAGAATATCGGTGTTTTTGATTAAAAAGTTAACCATCATGCATGATGTAATCTTTATGACTGTGAGGATTAAACCTTTTTTTTCGCTATATATACTTGGCAAATACTTTTGAGTCAAATATGTTTGTTCTATAGCATAGCACATCCGGTGTATTCTGTTTTAAATCGAACAATAAATATCCGTACGGGTTTGAAGGTGCATCCTGGTACGCAGCCTCGAAAAATATTGGATTGTCAGGTAAAATCTGTCTTACTAAATTCTGTATCTGAGCTCTATCATGTGGGCTCCTACACAAAATTATGTAGTGAGCGTTGAGAGAGATCTTGCTGTCCACGTCCTTGGTGAAATATGTTTTGCGTTAAGAGATACACACTTAGGTTTCTATGATAACAACCCTTTGTAAAAATATCAACCACTGAACCATTAGTTTCGCGCATTAGATCGTCAATTATTATTAAGACCGGTTTTTAACCGTCAAACTGGTCTAGATCAGGTAAACACTTCTGAAATTCCACCAAGATATCTTTGAATAATGATTGCCACTCGCTGTAGAACCAAATAATTTTATGAAAAGCTGTATCGAAGACGGTTTCGATATTTTTTAGAAAACCAACAATAAAATACGATTTCCCACAACCCGATGACTTAGCTACTATTGCTGAAAAAGGATGCTTAAACTGACGCTCCATCTCGAAACGCTAAACGATACTAAAGAGTACTCTGTTATCATCACGTGTTAAATACTAGATGAAAAAATCTGCGATCACGGGTATATTCTACTTTTTATCGTGCTTATCTAAAATAATCCTATTGTTTCCTTTTAAATATTAATAATAGTTCTAAATTTGATGTATTATATATATATATATATATATATATATATATATATATATATATATATAAGTATTAATTACTCATTTATTTTAAAGTAATATTTGCATGTATAATGCTGAAGATTGACTTCAAGGTGAAATCGCTAGACATAAATAAATACATGTTGACTTAAAAAAAAAAAAATTCCAAGGCCGATACTTCTATAATATATCAGTAATACAGTTTAACCATTTTCTTTCATATTTAATTAATTCATTTTTCGAATTACCTTGTGTTACAATAATAGACATAAATAACCGCTTCTATAAAATATCAATACTACAGGGTCATTTAAAATTTCGCCCATTACAACACATAAATCCTCCGTTTCATGTTGATGGTGACTTTTTTACAATTTCAAGGTCGTTATTCAGATATCGAAAAAAATTGAGCTAACACTAAAATTCTACCTTATGAATGGTTTATTGCTATAAATTTACCCTACGCTATCTGTAATAATTTTAATAATAACATTTTTGAGAATAATTATGCAGTCTCTTTTATAATAAACTCATTACGAAAAATAAATCACAGTGTAAAACAGAAACAATTACCCATGTCAGAATGATATGTAAACTTCATGTTAGACAGAAATAGACATAAGCATAACTTTAAAAAATACCAAGGTTATCTGCTTCTATAAGATATCAATAAAAGAGTTTAACCATTTTCATTCATATTTAATTTTTAGGTTCACCTTACGCTATCTATACCTGTCTTACCGGGCTAGGGTCCCTTATTAGAATACTATTTCCAGCCAAGGGGGCCGCGACAAGAGGGCGCAGATCCTAAAACAAGTTCTTATAGCTGTCTTACAAGTTATCATTAGGGTCTTTTATTAGAATACAAACAATTCACAGGGCCAACTCCAAGGTCGAGTCAAAATACGAAATTAGATCATTGAAAATCCCCATGACCAATCCCAAGGCCGAGCCCAATGCTTACTCCATGGCCTTGCCCGAGGAAAATCCCCCAAGGTCAAATGACGTCCTTCACGTGGGAGTCAAGGTCAAACTGAGGCCAGTCACGTGGGCGGCCTTGGGAATTCCCAAGGTCAAAAGTGAAAGAGGTGTCTTCCTACTACTTTTACAATTGATTTTGTTACAATTTTGTATAACATGTAGCTAGCTGTACTCAAATTTTGATTTAAAAAAAATGAAGAAAAAAAGATTATTTGAACTTTTGATTTTTTAAGTAGTACAATTTAATTATGTAACTTCATTTAATTTATCCTTAAATCTTAGTAAATTCTATGTAAAATATTAAAAGCGTTAGGAACAAAACAGTTTGCAAACGATGGTTATACCAATCCTGTAATTATTTTAAGTTTAGAGAGCTAATATTTTCGTTAATCACTGTAAAAAGTTTTTTTTTTTTTATTTTGAGAACAAAACGTAATTCATATAATAAAAATTAATCTATAAACGTAATGTAACGGAAGGTACAAATTGCTTACGGCATTCAGTTTTCCTTGAGAAAATGTATAATCGATAGATCTTTCTTAGCAACGAAATGTAAGTAAATCCGGAAGATGCCATGTAATACGCATAGGAAGTAATCTGACATTTTATTGGATTTCCATCGCTTATATGAGAAGGATTTCATAAAAAAGAATTCTATCGTTAGTAGTTTACGTATTCATAAATAATTCATGGATATGGATGAACTTGAAATATTATTTGAATCTACGTTAAGTATTGATTTATTGTCAAAAATTTTAACAATTTTTCTATTTATAAAATCAATATGTCGTTGACATGGGCAAACCGAAAGTATTTAAGTAAGATAATTTTTTAAATTTTATATTGAATACATTCTGGCTTTCTTGTAATTTCATAATTAGCCCAACATTATTTAATTCGGCAATGTGATTTATACATTTTTTGTAGCTCTTGCACTTATAAACACAAATTATTAAACGTTTATTCAAACGTCCTTATTTTCAAAGTAACAATGCGTAAAGCTTCCATTGTAAAGTTTAGAATGTAATATGTAAGCAGTTTAGCTGAAGTGTTTGGGTTGGCGGTTTTTAGACATTCGCGCTAAATTATCTAACGTGGTTAGAAAATAATACAATTTATAAAGAAAGGAAACTTACTGAAACTTGTTGATTTCTTATAGAATTTTGTATTTGATTTTGAAGAGTTTCGTGAACTAAATAATGATGCATTAGGGGGATGCCACTAATTCTTTTTTTTAGAATATGTCGTTTGTATCTAATGCAATATGTAAAAAATACAAAAAATTCTGGGTACAAAATGCAATTATGATCCGATACTGTGAATATTAATGTAAATATATTTAAGTCAATGGATACTTATTTATGCTAATATTTGAACATTACATTACATTATTCTGTTTAGTTGAGTTTAGTTGAAGAAAAATTCTATCCAAATCTAATATGTTCAAAAGGAAGTATGATTAACATTAAAAGTTCAAGACTTATTTCCGTTGAAATAGATGGTCCCTTTGCTTTACCGAATCCACAAACCGCAAACCACTAGCCTTTGTTTAAAAGTAAACTCGGAAAATGTTTGTCTGTTTAAATTTCCTTTTAGTTTCACATGAAAACAAATAAAAATAATATCTATATTTTCTTCTGTTTCATTGAAACGATTAGTGAACAGATATCAACTAACGCGTGTTACTTTTTAGAAAAATATACTTGACTTGGTACTTGATTTTGAGACTATCAATCATTAAATAACTGATAAATGAGTTTAAATTTGAGTACTAAGTACGATAAGAAATAAAATCACAGACACATAAAATTGCAAAGTTTGCTCTTGGTATAAATGCTACACCTATTAGTTAAACCGTACACCAAAGACACAGACAACACGCAAGCCACAGATGTAGTCGCCGTATATCTGAGTGGGAGGATAAGCGGCGATACAAATGTGGTATAATTGAAGGGGTGGCTGCAATAACCAGACAGCTCCACTTTTTTACGAAAATGAGATTTTTACTGAATTGCCCTTTAAAAAAATAGGCCGATCGTTCCCTGCAACAATCAGGCGTCTCCATATAACAGTAGGAAAAGGAAAAGGCCACGTATTTCATTCCCTCCCCAAGGGGGAGGGCGGGCTGCTCGAGCTTTCCGAGCTCCTTCAGCCACAATCATGGATTCCCAGCATACATACATACATTACGTATATATGTATGGTGGGATTAAGGATGGGTGTGGTCAGGATAGGATCGGAAGGAACGGAGTTAGGGTTCTGTAACATAAATGACAACATTATTGGAGCTGCCTTGCTTTCGGTTTGCAGCAAGAACCGGGCAGCCTGGTTTTTGCACCTAACTGTTGGCAAAATATGATGGAAAATATAGAAATATGAAAATATTTATGGAATATAAAAAACATCGATTTTTTTATATATTTTCGTAGTTTTTTTTTAATCTTATGTAATAATATTAATATAACTCTATTTATAAGCACCTTCCTAATACGGTCTGGTTCATTTTCTCTCCTAAGTACATATGGCGCCGACGCGCGCAAGCGCGCTAGTTGCTCGTCCGGTCGTGCACCATCGCTTTGTTTTATTGCAGATCTACGTGTTGTTATAAATAGATACACACTGTTGTAACTATTTGTATTGAATAATTTAGTATTATTTATATTTAAAATGGCAAGTGAAAGTGAACCGTTTCAATAATCGTCATCGGATTTCGTTCCCGTTTCCGAATCAAGTGAGAGTGATGAAGATCAACTGCTGTAAACAATCTTGATGCAACCAATGTTGCCAGTACGTCTGGGCTGGTTGCAAATACAAAATCTAAAAAGAGAAGCAGTAATCCGAACATGTGGATGCGAAATCAAAGAAAATTAAAGATTTAGGGGTGAAGAGTAAAAGGTGTTCTATTTTCGATGTAATTGTGGGATTTTAGGTATTTCTCAAATAGATAGAGTAAAATCATGGTCGGGGCCCTTGGACCGATTTTTGAAACAAATTTAATAATCTAAAGAAAATTTCAATATCTCGACTCGTTTGGGAAATATAGGGTGTTTTTCGTTTTATGCCGTTTTCTTTAAAATCCCGTAACTTTTTTGTTTCTGAATATTTAAAATTTTGGTAAAAACATCTATGGTGCCTTTTTTTATGTGCAATTTAGTGGCGTACTCGATTTTTTCTAACTTAATTTGTTTCCGAGTTACAGACCAAAGTTGCATTTTTTAAAATGGTAACCATAGTTGGCTATGACTCGATTAATTAGAGATTTCTTTTAGCTTTCTGAAAATATATAGTTTCATGTATTTATCTCGGTAAATAAGAAAATTATAAACGATTTTTTGAAAAATACCTCTTGATCAAGTCATCTATGAACCTTTGTTTACTGCACGCATTCGTTGCTAGTTATTTGACATTTCACGCAGTTGTTTCATATAAAGAAATGGTGGAAACGTAAATGTGATTAGATTTATTGTTTCAAAACTTTGCTTAAATAATTAATTATTCAATTTAATCACTTTTTTGTGATGGCTGTCAATAATACGAAGTATGAAAATTTTGAAAAGTTAGATATAATTGGCATATACTATCAGTGTAATTTTAATGCAGACCAAGCTGCAGAGACATATTTTAATAGGTAGGTTGTGCGTTTAATACTTTAATAATGCTAGTATTTATAAAAACTCAAAATAATAAAGCTACTTTATTGAAGATTCCCTGAACAAGGACATCCCAACAAGAATATATTCGCCAGATTAAAAGAACATCTATTAACTTATGGATCTTTTGAGAAGCCTAGGATCAAAAATTATGCAAAAACGAACCAACAAGACGACGAAATAACTGTTTTAGCAAGAGTTGAAGAAAATCCTAATACCTCCTGCCGACAAATAGAAACAGAAGTTGGCGTATCTAAATCAAGAGCACAAAAAATCTTAAAAAAATATAATTATACTCCGTACAAAAAAAGAGTAATTCAGCACCTTAATGATGGTGACTTGGAACGGCGAATTATTTTTTGTAATTGGTATTTAGAACAGATTAGACAAAATAGGAATTTTGGGCGCAATATCATTTGGTCTGATGACAGTCATATTACGAGTGCAGGAATTTTTAATAGCAACAACAATCGATATTGGTCAAAAAATAACAATTTTGTAACATTAGCACGCCAAAATCAAGGTAGGTTTGGTTTTAATGTATCATGCATTATTTTGGGGGGTAGATTTGTTTACCACATTTTTAACGGCAACCTTAACGGTGAGAGGTATATGGAAATATTAAACATTTGTCTTCCACAACTGCTAGATGAAATTCCATTAGCGCAGAGGGTAAATGTTTATTTTCAACAAGATGGTGCGCCTTGTCATAATACTGTTTTAGTCCGAGATTACTTAAACCGAAACATTAACAATCAATGGATTGGCAATAACGGGCCTATTCAGTGGCCAGCAAGATCTCCAGATCTTTCAATACTGGATTTCTTTTTGTGGGGATTTTTAAAAAATAAAATATATCATAATCGCCACGAAACATACGAACAATTGGTCGATTCAACCAGGATTTGAAGCATTTGAAGATTTAAGGCATACATCTATTCATTTCATTAAGGCAATTGAATGTATTTCGCGCCGATGTGAAGTTTGTTTACATCATAATGGACATCAGTTTGAACAATACCTAAAATAAGAAAAAACTGTTATAAAATAAAAATGTTGTTATTTTTTTCTAAATGAATAAGTTTTTAATATGGCATAAAATACTATGAGGACATTTTTATCTAGTTTTAAAATAAGTTCGGCGCATAGTAATATACTTCCTTTTGAATATATGAAACTATACTATACATAAGTGATTTGATCAAGAGGTGTTTTTCAAAAAATCGTTTATAATTTTCTTATTTACCGAGATAAATATATGAAACTATATATTTTCAGAAAGCGAAAAGAAATCTCTAATTAATGGAGTCATAGCCAACTATGGTTACCATTAAAAAAAATGCAACTTTGGTCTGTAACTCGGAAACAAATTAAGTTAGAAAAAAATCGAGTACGCCACTAAATTGCACATAAAAAAAGGCACAAAAGATGTTTTACCAAAATTTTAAATATTCACAAACAAAAAAGTTACGGGATTTTAAAGAAAACGGCATAAAACGAAAAACACCCTATATTTCCCAAACGAGTCGAGATATTGAAATGTTCTTTACATTATTAAATTTGTTTCAAAAATCGGTCCAAGGGTCGCGACCATGATTTTACTCTATCTATTTGAGAAATACCTAAAACCCCCCAATTACATCTAAAATAGGACACCCTGTACACTAATGTTAAAGGAAATCCAGTGGAAAGACGATGTAGAGGAGTTCCGTTTCAGTGCCGGTTCAAATGCTTTGAAGGCATAAGCGAAGAAACGCTTGAAGAAATTTTTAAATCTTTTTATGGAATTGGCGATAAAGAGCAACAATATTTCTATTTAGCTAAGAAAAAGTTATTCACATGTATTTTGTGAAATGTCCATGTTAAAAAAAATTAACTTCAAGAAAACTGACTAAAATAATGCTGCCAATAAGTTTCCCGTTTTTATGATATCCTAGGTCACTCTGGGCAGTGGCGTAGCTAGCATGGGTGGCACCCGGGGCGGATACCGTAGGGTCACCCCAAATTTTAAAGACAAAAAAAAAGTTCTACTTATATAGAACATTATTGTAATTTTGTTGTATTTGTAAGCTTTTTTTCACGATCGGTATCACCCCTAAATAAGTGAAACACGGGCCGACCCGCTCTGGCAAAGATTTCCGTAATTTTTTCTAGAGTCCTTGAAATATAGAGATTTTTTAGGCAAAAATCGATGTTGTCATATTTCAAAAAGGAAACTCATATGGCTTCAAATATAGTAGGACCAAAAGATATGCGAGGGCGCCATGAAAATAGACCCAATAAAATCCCAGATCATATTGTCAAGTCCATTCAGGAACATATTAATAGCTTTCCAAGAAGAAAAAGCCAGTATAGCAGAAATGATAACATAAACAGAAGATATCTTTCATCCGAACTGAATTTAAGGCTCATGCACAGATTGTATTTAAAAAAGTATGAGCCAAATCAACATAGTCTACTAGATACACCAGAGTTTAAGTCAAAAGTTTCCTACACATATTATCGACGTGTATTTGTGGAAAATTTTAATTTAAGCTTTGGCCACCCTAGAACAGATACTTGCAAAACTTGCGACATGCTTGACAACAAGATAAAATGTCCCAAAGATGATGAAACTCTAGACACACTGAATATGGAAAAAAAGTGCACCTGACCAGAGCGTTTCGAAGAGTTACTTTTATGTTTTTGATGAAATAACGGGTCGGAAATCTCCAAATGAAGTGATAAGTTGCTTACATGATTTTGTTAATAACTACATTGATCCTCAGGTAACAACCCTTTACCTTTATAGTGACAACTGTGCCGCGCAGAACAAGAACTCCGTTCATGTTCAGTTTTGGCAATCTCTTCTGCTATAAGGAAGATTCAAGAGAATAAGACATCGTTACCCAGAACCTGGGCATAGTTTTTTGTCCTGCGACAGGTCTTATGCTCTTGTCGAAAAAGAAAAAACGAAAGAAAGAAGGGGTTTATCTGCCAGAGGAATGGAGTCGCATGTTTAAAAACACCAGTAAGAAATTTATTGTTAAAACTGTTACGCAAGATATGATTTTAAACTATAAAGAAGTTCTTGTGCCATTTTTTAAGAAAAGCAATATTAAAAATAGTTCTTGTGCAAAATTCACCCTATCGGAATATAAAGTTATAGAGTTCAGTGATGAACATAAGGAAACTGTTACGTGCTCAGAGTCAGCGAATGGTTTAGTCACTGAAGATTTTGTTCTTCTAAAGAAATCTTGTATACCGATTTTTCCAGAAGTACAAAGTAACGTTTATGATGCCCCATTGCCTTAAAAAAGGATAAGCTATTAAATGTTGTGGAATTGGCCAGACAATATGTTGGCAATGCTGAAATGTGGTACTACGAACAACTTGTACCTGCAGAGACACGAGAATGCCAGACATCTGAAACAGAAGATGAAGATCAATAACCTTCCAAGAAGAATATTACATGTTTTTTTTTGTATTTTTATATTCTATTTCTTAGTTTTTTTTTTTTTATAATATAATGACATTTTATTTAGTTTCTTTTCTTTTGTATCCAAATCATGCATAAATAAACGCAAAACAATTTTTTTTTTGTATATTTTTGGCAACAAACAGGCAGCTCCAATTTTTTTTATGTTCATTTATTAAATATAGTATTGGCAATATTTACAAAAACTACGTGAAAGCTTCTATTTGATATGCTTTTACCGCATACGTTTGTAAAAATGGAGCTGCCTGGTGATTGCAGCCACCCCTTCAATTATGCACACCAAAAGTCGCACTGCATTTGTAGCTAGTAATCATGTCGTCATGATCCAACGAAGATGATTTATTTACGCTCTTGCAAATACGTATAAGAAAGCGCTGATACTGAGTTCATCCTTATAAAGAAGACTGTACAACTGTGGGCAATTTTAAAGTTGCGGCAGAATTACAAAATGACCCGGTGAAGTTCCATTCATATTACAGAATGCCTCAAGAAACGTTCTGTGTTATTGAACATACTTAACAAACAACAGAGAATCAATTTTTGCAGAGGAACGGTTATTAATAACATTGAGGTGAGTAGCGGATAATTATTAAATCAAATACAACAAAACTATCATTTCAAAAAAGAAGTAACTGGAGAACAACATATATATCACTTCGAAAAATAAGTACCTAATTAAAAAAAAACAAATATTAGAAAATGAATTGTAAAATCCAACTGCATTCCCGGTCGAATTCGTTGATGAAACGTCAATATGTGTTGCTTGGTGGACGTTGATTTGTATGTGGATTCCGAATTTGTTCAATTAAGTTTAGAACTCCTCTTTTGAGTCGTAATTGTTCTGAAGGAGTCATTACTCTCATAAGTGGAGTGACACTCAAAAGAAACAACTCGCAGGGATCATCTGTTCATGGGCCTTAAAGTATCTTGTCCATTCTCTGTCGTTTCTGGGTGAAATGGTCTATGGCGCATTTGTCTAGTTAGGTTATGGATTTGGCTTGTAGATAGGTTTTCTTCGAAACTGTTAACGGAAGTTTTGCCTGGACGTCAGGTAAGTCAGGTGAAAGAGTATGCACTGCGGGTGATCTGGGCACATTGATAGACGCGTCTTCATGAGCAAGATTAAAATATGCGATGGCGATTGCTCAGGTTTATCTTGGGAACTTCTACTACATTCTCAATATTTCTTGTGGATGGAACAATATTGCCCTCCTGGGCACGATTTTTTGTGAAGTGATTTAAAAACCGCAAATATTGTGCTAAATAGTACTCCTTTTTAGATCCTGCACCAGAACCACTTGGGAATTTTATGATTATACTTACATTTCGCTTTGCAGTCAGCTCCTGTAATAAAATATCGACGTAAATTTATTCGTTTTATTGAAATTCTTTGTAAAATAGAAATATTCCATACAGATTTTGTTTTAGGTATTTAGCAAGTGGAGCATGGTTTCGAGTAATATCTTTTTACTTTTTGAGAGGCGAAACAACTGTTGGAAGAATTAATAAAATACTTACCATTTTTTGGGTTTTTTTAATGGTGTATGTTAAATTATACTATCTAAACATTTCGATAATACTTAAAGTTATCTTCGTCAGTAGTAATATTATCTATTAAAATTGTTAGAGATGTTGAAACAATTTTGTCAAAGTTGAAAAATTAAAACATAAACATTAAAAAACCCAAAAAAGATAAGTATGTTATTATGTGTAACAATGGTGAAAGTTTACATTTTCATATATGTTGGAAGAACTGTTGATGAAACTTGTACGTGCATTTGGCAAGTGTTCCAAACACTGCACATGGAAACACCAACAACAAATGACTGGTTACCGGTTTCAAAAGACTTCCAAGACAATTGGAACATACCAAATTGCATTGTTGCAATAGATGACAAGCATATCCGTATAAAGAAACCTACTCATTCCGGATCTTTCTACTTTAATTATAAAAAATACTTTTCTATCAATCTGATTGCTTGCTCCGATGCAAAGGGATTATTTACTACTATAGATGTTGATGATTATGGTCGAAATAATGGCACTGGAGTTTTCCAAAATTCGGGGTTGGGTCTAGCAGTTGCACGGAATACCCTGAATCACCATTATGCGGAGAGGAGCAATTTGAACGACCCTTTCCCAATTATTTTGTAGCAGATGAAATATTTCACCTTACAACACATATAATGCGACCATACAATCAACGACAGTTGACCAATGAACGCATAATCTGTAACTATCGCTTTTCTTGTGGCCGTAAAATGGTGGAATGTGCTTTTGGCATGGTTGTCTCTAAACTTCGGGTACTCGTGACACCTATATCATATTCAGTAGATAAAGTTGTTAAAATTATGAAAGCTGCTTGCGCATTACATAACTTTATCAAAACGCTTCAATAACCACATTGTCCTTTACCAACACACCAGGCATCGGTCCCTCATATTTGTACCTCTACATTTTGTCATCGTGCACGTCGTATCAATCAAGGGAGACCAAGCAACACTGTTGTTAAATTGAGTGATTAGCTGTCACTATTTTACTCAACCGTATGGTTCGGTACCGTGGCAAAATAACTATATATTGTAGCTTATGAACCATCGAATAAAAAATATCGAGCTCATAGCCCTTGATTTTTGATGGGATATTCATAACTGCAAGTGTGAAAATATGATTCAACATTATATTCGATATAATGTTTGCATCAACATATTCGATGGTTGAAATCATTCATTATTATTCGATATGTTGAAATTATTCGACGGTCCCTATCACTATAGTTTAGTGTAAATACATGTGCAACTTACCAAATTCATTAACTTTTTTCCTACATTAGTCCATACCACTTCGGTCGTGCGTCTGTTACTATATTCTGCTAAAGTACGATTGTATAACATTGGATTTGCTTCTATTTCATTAATAAATAATATACAAAAGTCAATATCGTCTTTCATGTTTGTTGTTTTGGGACACAAAAAACGAACGTGTTCAATCTTAAATTATGCGGCAAAATGATTGTCGCAGCATTTGTTTCCCCGGTGTGCGTGATAACATCCTAATATGGGTGGGAGTTTTATGCGTCTTACCACATCTGTGGCGTACGTCTTATCTGTGTCTTTGGTATACGCCTTAACTTACACTGGCCAACACTATCAGGTTTTCCGGAAATCTAATAGGTGTTCTTGAATCTCAAGCATATCTATCGTGCAAATTACGAAAATCTGCCAGATGTTTTCCGTCAGATCTAGTTTTATATTTACACGAACTAACAAATTTTACTTAAATTAGACTTACTTTTTGAAAATCACTTATAAATACTACAAAACATTCTTTTACAGGTCTTTTCGCGAGTGTGTAACTCGAGGTTGATACCTTTGTAGACTCCAGTAGTAATCCGCCATCATGTAAGCGTCCATGCCATGATAACGGTCTTCCATTGTGCGTAGGGGGCAGATGGCCACGAAGAAACATTTTCGATGGTACTTTCGGTTTAAATATCATAACTATAAAAATGTTCAGGTACATTGTTGAATCATATCTTACCTATAAAATAAACCAAACACAATAAGTATACAAGCAAGATTTCAAAATTTAGACTAATAACAATTGGCCATCTCTCCTACATACTATGGGGGAGGAGATGGCCACATCACTATGGCCAGAATAAAAAATATAGTTTTTGTTCAAGGAAACAACATATAATAAAGTAATGCTTTGGAAATGGTGGAAGCTTTTTATTGAGTACATAGTTGTAAGAATATGTAGTATAAGTACTTATTTGCTTAAATCATAAGAAGAATTTCATCAATAAACTAATTGTAGATTCCAAATGTTATGTTAGAAAGAAACAAAAAAAAGCTAAGATCTTCTCAAATCGTCATTTCAAGCATGTTTGCACATCTATATGACACAGATCTAGATTTTGTGCAGGGCTCGTGTAGCCAAAACTCATATCGTACGCGATGAATCCAGTCTTCTCTTTTTTGTTGTAGATTTATAATCTTCCCCACAGCCAACACATTCATTCTCGCCAAAACCTCAGTTTTCTGATTCACTACCGTTAAATGTTGGTTCTTCATTTTTACTTGATGGTGATTTTTCCTTTTTGCACTTTTTTTACAGTTTTGCGACGTTAAAAGTATAGCCTCTTTCTTTGCACGTTTTCGCACCATTTCAGTCAGTTTTGGGACACGTGAAATTTCTAAAATAACTTTTGTAAATGTAAAAGTTTACCGAACTGGTAGTGAGTGATACGCCGTCCAGGATGGTCTTTCATCAAAAGTTGGCAGGCTTAAATACAGCCCTGTGAAGCGGTTGGAAGTAGTGAGTAGTGTGGCCCGAAAGATACAGCAAAACTATATCATGTTGATCCGCAAATTCAAGCATTTCTATAGAACTTGAATGAGATGCGTGATCGTCCAATATCAAGAGAACTTGGCCAGCAGGTTTTCTAGGAAGAAAATGATCTTTTAGCCATTCAAGAAAAACAACTTTATTTGAATATTTAAATTTAAATATGCTGCTTTTATTGACATGTAGAGAATAGACCAAAGAGGCATGTTATCGGTATACTCATCCTTTTTGTATCTTTTCCTTCATCGCGCAGGCGATGTAGGGACACGTTTTTTGAACCTTTCGCAGCTAATACAACCCCTTGACGAGTAATCCTGACTCGTCCATGTTAAAAATGTGCTCGAGCTTGTTACTTAGTTCGTGTTCTTCCAGACATTCTTCGAGCAATGCGAAGTATTTTTTTTACCTTATGACGATTCATATCGTGAATGCGAGTAAATGAAACGCCTTCCGATTTCCTGAATGACAAATCAGCATTTCTGGAGAAAAATAACTTTAGCGAATCGTGTCCGACCTTTTCCTCGCTTTGATTGAAAGAGTGTTTGATGCCTATTTGCTTTGCAAAGTGGTATACGATAGAGCGAACATCGTCACGTGTTAATGGAAAACCACGATTTTTCATGTCGTTTATATAACGAACAAGTCTACGTTCATTGCCAAGTCTGTTATCGAGGCTCATGTTACCTTTCACAACGTTGCCAGTTTTTACTCACCTTTCCAAAGTTTTTCTGGAAATGACATGTCATAGATGCATTTCTTATAGATGAACCATTTTTAACAGCTTCGTTAGCACGGATAAGATTTTCTTGATTCCAAAATCCTCGAGTTTCTAATGTACCAAGATCAAATTATACTGACGACATATTAAGATCGGCATTATGAAGCAGTTTGTAAAGGGTTTCGGTGGAAGAATTAAAAGCAGTTATTTTTGATGACCCGCCAATGTGGCAGCTAATAAAGGACCCAAACTTTGTGAATTCGATGACTGAACTAGAATCTAATGCTTGGAAATTATTTGTTTTGGTGATAAAACATTTCTTGAGAAACCATAATATGGACGACTATTCTCAGTTAGTTCAGCGTATGCCGTCTAATCTGGAAGACCTGGGTTGCAACATGAGTATTAAAATCCATTATTTACACATTTTGATCGATTCCACAAAAATTCTTCGAAGTGGTGCCTACAAAGAGCTCGACCTAGAGTTTCACACTCAAGAAAGTCCTCTAAAAGAATGTTTTCATCTGATACTAAAAGGAAATTTAAACCAAAAAACATTTTCCGAGTTTACTTTTAAACAAAAGGTAGTGGTTTGCGATTTGTGGATTCGGTAAAGCAAAGGGACCATGTATTTCAACGGAAATAAGTCTTGAAATTTTAATGTTAATCATACTTGCTTTTGAACATATTAGATTTGGATAGAATTTTTCTTCAACTAAACTCAACAAAACAGAATAATGTAATATACGTAATGCTCAAATATTAGCATAAATAAGTATCCATTGACTTAAATATATTTACATTAATATTCACAGATTCGGATAATAATTGTATTTTGTATCCAGAATTTTTTGTATTTTTTCATATTGCATTAGATACAAACGAAATATGTAATTAAAAATTATTATTAATTTTATTAAATACATTATATTTAGAATTTACATCAGTTCTACATACATAAAGGCAAAATTTACATCGATTGGGGCTTGAACCTTGATGACGCAGTTGGTTAGCGCGGTACTCTAGCAAAGTACAGGTCGTAGGTTCAAACCCTACTCGAGGTAAACTTTTCATTTATGTATTTAATAAAATTAATTACATCATTATTTAGTTCACGAAACTCTTCAAAATCAAATACAAAATTCTATAAGAAATCAACAAGTTTCTGTAAGTTTCCTTTCTCTATAAATTATATTATTTTCTAAACCACGTTAGATAATTTAGTGCGAATGTCTAAAACCGCCAACCCAAAACAGTTCAGCTAAACTGCTTACATATTACATTCTAAACTTTACAATGAAAGCTTTACGCATTGTTACTTTGAAAATAAGGAAGTTTGAATAAACTTTTAATGTTAACCATACTTGGTATCGACCATTGCAGTTTTAATGTACACATTTATGTATACGTTTTTATTCGACTAGGACGAACTAAAGTAATTTCTAATAATATATATATATATATATATATATATATATATATATATATATATATATATATATCATATAAGATAAGTTTATTGGGAATGCAGTCAATTATGAAGGCCAAAGTAAAAACCTTTGATCATTAATAAACTACTTATATCATTATCAGTCAAGATTACCTTACTATTATATATATATATATATATATATATATATATATATATATATATATATATATATGTGCCAAATAGCATGTACCTAGAGAAGGAGGTGATTCTACATGATTAAATAAGACTTTTTCCTATGAATTTATATGCCCAGACGTACCGTTTTCAATATACAATTGAAAGTATACAAATACAAATAACTACTAATTGAATGAAAAACAAATGCATAAAGTATTCTACGTGGGCTCCGTCCACTTCAATACATTTTGCTACCCTATTTCTCATTGAGTTTCTTACAGATTCAAAAATCCCTTTATTTCTTATATCTTCGCAAGCATTAAAAATAATGTGTTCTCTCATTGAATGCCTTTTTTCTCGGAAACAGTGGAGTTTAGAGCTATCAGCCAAGAGCACCTTTTTGGTGTAGAAGATATGGTCGGTTCTGAGGCGCTTCTTAGAATTGCATTTAATTCAGTGGGGTAGAAATTATGGGGGTTGAAACCCTCAAAATACTCAAAATCCACGCCACTGAATTTTTAAAAACCTTCATTTTACAGCGAAAACAAGTGACTTAATGAGCACAAATTGTGTATAAGAGCTGAACATCATATGTCATACGGTTCTCGAGATATTGTCCAAAAACTGAAAAAAAATTCAACTTTGACCCCCTGTATATTGAAAACGGTACGTCTGCGCATATAAGTTCATAGGAAAAAAAAGTCTTATTTTTTCATGTAGAATCACATCCTTCTCTAGGTACATGCTATTTCCGGGCACCTAAAATAAGAAAAAGTTCCTATGAACTTAGGTTCACAACGCCTTCGTTTAAAAGATATAGGGTGTTGAAGTTTAATTATTTTTTTGTTTTTTTTTAAATATCTTTTTACAATGATGTAAGAAGTGGACAAAATTTTGTATACAGGGGCTTTTTATCATGCAGAATTCAAATATGACCCTAGTTCTTTTATTACTGATAGAGGGCGCC
Organism: Vesta saturnalis; assembly: GCA_036346205.1. Taxonomy (NCBI): domain Eukaryota; kingdom Metazoa; phylum Arthropoda; class Insecta; order Coleoptera; family Lampyridae; genus Vesta; species Vesta saturnalis. The sequence goes on along the minus strand of JARFJB010001138.1, from coordinate 3,762,036 downwards.
ACATACAGGTTTCCATCTTGCTTGAATCGGTCCTAACTTTTTTGCCTTACACTGTATGTCATTTTCGACTGGAAAAATTTGTTTTCCCATCTTTTCTGCTTCAGAAAGGTATACCTTATTGAAGTCGCTAGGACCAACGGTTTACGAGAAAAATGCATCCGATGCATGCAAATTATCCAAAAGCGCCAACGTAACATATTTGCAAAAACAATTACATAACACTTCAACAATTAAATTTTAATAGCAACAATGAAGGGCAGCGATTAAAAAAAACATTATATTTTTAGATGTTCAAATTGTTGTCCTTGTACTTGAATACATTTTTCAATTCTTCTTCGTAAGGATTGACGGCATCTTTGAAATATTCCTGGGTTATTACGGAATCTATCTGCGGATTCCATAATTCTTATCCATAGTTGCTCTTCATTATGTATTTCTACAGAATAAGCATCATTTTTCATGAATCCCCAAAATGAAAAATCGAGGGAATTAAGGTCGGGACTACGAGCTAGCCAGGGTACAGGTCCCCCTCGACCAATCCACGTATTTCCAAATACGCTATCTATAAATTCCCTTGCCAATCGAGAAAAGTGAGCTGGCGCGCCATCATGCATGTAACACATTCTACCAATAATAGCCAATGGAGCATGCTCTAATAACGTATTTAGTTCGTTCTCCAAGAAACTTCGATACAGTTCACCTGTCAATCGATTAGGCAATTGAAATGGGCCAATTAAGTAATTGTCAATTATACCTGCCCGCACATTAATAGAAAACCCATATTGGTGACTTCTAATTACGGTTTGATGAGGATTTTCATCACTCCAATGGTGCGTATTATGTAGGTTCAGAACACCATCACGGCTAAAACCAGCTTCATCAGTAAACAAAATTGAAGAAAAAATACCGTGTCTTTGATTTTGCAACCATTCGCAATATTGTACACGAGGAAGATATGCATGTTCTAATAGTGAATGAACCTTTTGGAAATGATACGGGCGAAGAAGTTGTTCATTGAAAATTTGTCTAACTTATTCACGGTTAACATTTCGTACCGCTGAACTTGTTTTCCTGGTGCTTGTTCTCGGATTATTTTCTACCACTCGTGAAACAGTTTCTTCGTTTCGCGTAGTGCGACGAGTTCTGGAAATTCCACTATTACCTTTTGGTTTTTTAAAACAGCCATCTTCACCAAAACGCCTATGCACGTCAATAAATGTCCTAATATGAGGAATATGCCTTAATGGATATCTTTCTCGATAGATACTGTGAGCTTCGGAAGAATTTGATCTAGCTTCGCCGTAACACATAATTATGTCACTGTAGTGTGTAGTGAACCATTTTTGAAAGTCAATAAGAGAATCAATGAAAAACTTAATCAAGAACACAAAATACCTCTAACAAGACAATAATATTTTGACAAGTGTCATTTTGTTTTTTTTTCGTAAATTTCCATCGCCTGTTATTTTCATCACTGCAATAGTACATATTATTTTGTGTCCCTAAAATGGTTCACTATACTTTTGAAGAATACAGGGACATGATTATGTGTTACGGAGAAGCTCGGTCAAATTTCTCCAAAGCTCTCTATCGAGAATGATATCCTTTAGGACAGGTTCCTAATGTGCGAACATTTATTGACGTGCATAGGCGTTTGGATGAAGATGGGTGGAGATGTCTGTTTAAAAAAAAAGTTAATAGTGGAGTTTCCAGAACTCGTCGCTCTGTTGAAAACACCGAACACATTATTAGAAGATGTTTCATTGGACATTGTTGCAAGAGAGGACTTTATGCTTGATGGCAAGCTAGCTCACTTTTCTTGAGTGGTAAGGAAATTTTTTTAAAGGAGGTTTGAAAATAGGTGGATTTGTCGTAGAGGGCTTGTAATGTGAATGTGATCACTGCTCTTCAGTAATAAAAGAACTAAGGTCATATTTGAATTCTGCGTGATAAAAAGCCCCTGTACACAAAATTTCGTCCGCTTATTACATCAATGTAAGAAGATATTAAGAAAAAAACAAAAAAATAACTAAACTTCAACACCCCATATCTTTTAAACGAAGGCGTTGCGGACCTAAGTTCATAGGAACTTTTTTCTTATTTTAGGTGCCGGAAATAGCATGTACCTAGAAGGATGTGATTCTATATATATAAATATATAATATATATATATATTCCTATGAACTTATATGCGAGACGTACCGTTTTCAATATACAGGTCAAAGTTGAATTTTTCAGTTTTGGACAATATCTCGAGAACCGTATGACATATGAACATAGAACTTTTTCTTATTTTAGTGTCCTCTATCGCGTGGCACTTTTTCTATATATATTCTATATATATATATATATATATATATATATATATATATATATATATATATATATATATATATATGTTTTTGTTGGAGCTTTTAGTTTTAAACAAATAAACTAGAGGGCTTTCTCTGCAGCGATTACGCACTTACGATTTTTGGAAAATGAACTAAGTAGAACGGTACTATTTATTTGACAGACCGTTATACGGCTTAAAACCCCTGCGCTATAATCCCATCCGTACTCAATGTATACGAGAAAATGTCAAAAATTTGAATACCGTGCTCGATTACGGGGAACTGGCAACATGCAGTCGATTCAAGCACTTGTAATAGTTCGTACATCACGCACCGAGGAAAATACTATCAACATTTGGCATACATGCAATACGATCCCACCTTAAGCACCAGAAAAATTTCCCAGGACCCATGATATCCCGCTTGTTTTTCAGTCTAGGAATGAACCACCTAATTTTACAGTTACTTATTACACAGTACATCGATAAGTCGTTAGGTATCGCTCATTTCGTTGAAACAAACATATGTCGTTAAATTTGTGTAGTGTTGATTTGCAGGAAATTGTATATTCGAAATGGTAAGTACAATATATTTTCTTAAAACTCCCTTACATTGTTCTTGTAGTGCATATTTATAAGTGCTAGATTTATATAGTAAAGTTACTTAACCTGAAAACATATTTTGTTTACTATGTTATTGGTGCCGAATAAGAGACGCTTGGAGATTCCTATTATAAAAAGAGCCTCTTATTATAAATCCTAGTAAGCTGCTAACTTTTTTATGTATTATTTTATTTAAACTATTTTTCAGGCGCAATGATCTAAAAGTCGAAAAACTTGGAATAAAGAACACATGGTATAGGCACAAAAACGTGACGTGGGGTATGAAACAACATCAAAGCGTTTCTGTGTACCAAAAAACACCCTTGAACGTTATGTGAAACAAACTAACCTAACTCCGGAGGATGTGGTGAGTGGAAGCTCTCGTAGGAAACCTGCGTCGAATAAATAAATAGAGGCTGAAGAGTTCAGCATTGTTTCAATATGGATAATAGATTGTATAGCTTTCAAATTAGCATCAGCTAATAACATTCATTTTCAAACACAAAAGGTAAAGCAAGAAAAAAATAGCTCAAAGACTTTCTAAAACGTCATCCTGAATTGCTTGTCTGATCGCCTCAATTTATGTCCAATGCCCGAATACAATGTTTCAACAAAGACAGCGTTGCTACGTTTCCTGAGCTATATGAAAACGAGTTACAGAAAATTAATTTTGAACCACACTTGCTGTACAACGTCCACAAGACGGGAATTAATGCAGTGCAACATAAAAAAAGTAAAATTATTTCTGCCAGGGGAAAGAAACAGGTAGCAACACTGACCTCCGTAGGAAGGCGTGGTTTAACTACAGTGGTTACGTGTCTGAATCCGGTAGGCACTTACGTAACTCCCTTAATTATCTGGCCCAGAAAAAGAACACGAGTTAATGGATGGTGCACCAGTCGTCTTTATATATGCTTACAATCTATCAGGGTGAATACGCACATATTTTTACACGGCGGTTTGATCAAGAAATTAAGATTTGAGTGTGAAATCATCCTGATAAAATTGTAACGCCTTTTGTCATTGCACGATTTTCTTCTGAAGCTTATAACCAAGTAGCTTCAATGGAGGTCTCGGATAACTCTTTCTGAAAAACTGGCCTATATCCCCTCAATAAGCATATAGTTCGGGATTATGACTTTACCATTTTTGAAGGAGAATGGGATCCTATAAATACAGGAAACATTTAATTCCAACTGCGAACAGGAACTTCGAATGATTTAGATGAAGATTTGCGTCCAGAAATTTCAACTAGTGAAAGAATTTCGTCCACGAACTTTATTGTTTTCGTCTGAACTTGAACAGGTTCATTAAGGGTCCTCAGTAGAACGATCTCGTCTAATAATTACTACCAAATTTGTAAGCCCTGTGCAAATAAGATGTCTTCCAAAAATCTTGGCAAAGATGCACGGGTTGGAAGTGCAGCCTTAATCACCTCGTCAACAAAGTTGACCTAATAGCAAGAAAAAGGGAAACCGAGAAATTCAACAGTCAATTCAAGTGTACATCAAATAGGGGCTATCAGTTTTCAATTTGACGGAATATTTTCTAGACAACCGAATTTATTTACAGAAACTGAAATACAGTTCCCTCAGTAAAATGTTGCCAGTATCAATTCGAATTCAAAAGTTCTGACTAGTCCTGATGTGGTAAACTCAAAAGTTATATCTGAGATTCAAATTATTAAACGCTATGCGAAAGAATTTCCAGACAGTAAGATATGTTTATCGGTTACGAGGCCCAACTCGTCGGTAAGATTTTACTTACCGATGTCTTTTATTTACCAACCTAAAATTATGTATAGGTTCTATATTTCACAACAATAAGAACAAAAAATTTGGACATTTCTATTAAAACGCCACTTTTGACTTTTCGTTTATTTGGTAAAAATTAAATAATTTCATTTGTGGTAAATTTAATACAATCGTGCAAAAAAGAGTATCACGAACATTAAAGGTTGTACCGGTCTCCGGCCAAATTTGAGGCGTCGCTATCGCTCAGCCTCCAAACATGGCCGTCGGCCGCTAAACGACCCTTACTGCTCTTGATACTCAATATACTATATAACAAATATTTATTTAAACTAAAGGTAACCCAGTTTGTGAAAGAAATCGTTATTTAAACTATCACATAGAATCTGAATGTAAGTCAAAATCAGAAAGACATTGCTCCAAATCGATAATTTTAAGCAGTCACTTTGTAAGTAAGTGAAAATTTTTATACCAAATTCCTTTATTCATGAAGATTTTGCTGTTTGTGAAATATTTCACACCGTCACAAAGAAACAAAGAAGTTATCAAAAATGTTATGTTATGAATATAGAAAAATAATATTTTCTTCAGTTGTATAACTCAAAAAAGGTTGTGTTTGGCGTTTACAATTAACTGTAATCATTAATTCCCAACATTCTAAAAAATCAAATTTTTTTAATTGCGCCGAGTGGATCCAGAAGATACTGTTTGGGTTGATCTGCAAGTACAACTATTGTGTAGTCTGGTGTATGCTTTCCTTGTGCTTAATAATTTGTGGAGAATCAAATGCCAAAAATGTGTATATCGGAAACTGACTACTGTAGTGTGTACGAGCAACCAGAAGAAGGTAAAATGGTGCAGTGTGACAGTTGTCTAAAATGGAATCATTTTGATTGTGCGAGCGTAACAGACGAGATTGCGAATAGGTCATTCATGTGTGCTAAATGCACGTTAGGTACATGGTCCGAAACAGAGAATGTGAACTTTGAAGGACCAATTGGACAATCGGTCAAATCCTTAGAAGAGAGTGTTAACAGAGATAGCTACAATGGTATTCGACCCGTAAATTTAGTATAGCAACTAACAAGTCAGTTAAAAAGAAAACAAACATAAGACTTAAAATTATTTGAAGAAGAAAGAAGTGCGATAAAGCGTCAAGAAGAGGAAGACCGTAAGAGAAAAGGAAATTATTAGTCAGCTAGAAGATGATAGTAGCGTAGATAGCGGGAGTCGTTAATAATGCATCAAAAAATGCTTAAAATACCAAATGGGCTGAATTGCATCAAACGGATTATGATGTTAATATTGATTCTGCATCAAGGTTTCATAACATAAAGGTATGTTCAAAAGGAACTCAACAAATGAAACAATCAACAGCCGTGGCAGCTCATGACCAATTAATGGTGCCTTTACCCTGGCTCAAAGCAAAAACTCAACAAAAACCTCTTAATAGCAGTCAAAATGATTCTTTTCGTGGTAATAAGGAATCGTTCAAGAAAGACCGCTTAAAGCAAATTGTTGATTTGCCTAGTTTTAGTGGAAATGCAATGCAATGGCCTATGTTCATATCCAGCTATATGAGGGCTACGATTGCTCAGTACGAAAATTTGTGTCGTTTGCAAAAGAGTTTGAAAGGCGAAGCTCAGAATTTGGTCAATAGTTATCTCGCTTTCGAAGAATCTGTTCCTAAGGCAATAAATGCGTTAAGAAGTAGATTTGGAAGACCAGAGCAAATAATTAGTAGTGTGATAGAACATGTCAGCGCTCTGCCCAAAATTGGTTTAGAGAAGCTAGACACTTTGTTAGATTTATCTATAGGGGTGCAGCATCTTTGTGTTATGATGCAAGCTTGTGGAATGGTGTGGCGTGTTGTTAAGTGAGTTAGTCCAAAAGCTTCCTGGTACGTTGAAGCAGTATTAAAAATTAAAAGCGCTAGAAACACTTTCTACATTTGATGAATGGCTTATACTTATAAAGCAAGCGGATAAGGTATCTAGGGTGATGCCACGTATATGTAGACTCTCTCGTGTTACAGAAGAAAAATCTGAGTCCAGGGTGTTTAAAAAGAAAGACCATATGTATGCCCACACTGAAAACAATTTGTCTTTGCGTAATAATAAGTGCGTGATTTGTTCTAAAGGTTCACACGAAATTACTGATTGTTTAAAGTTTAAACAAAAAAATTCAAACGAACGTTGGGAATCCGTCAAACGTTATGACCTGTGTCGCAAATGCCTTTCTAAACATTACTGGAAAAATTGTAAAGTTAGGGGTTGACGGTTGTCTTTTCAAACACCACACATTGCTTCATGATCCACTAAATATCAGATATGTCTTCCAATTCTGTATCTGTTCATAGTTTATCGCCTGCCTATTATTTATTCCGTGTACTGCCGGTGAAATTATTTGGTCCAGGTACTAGTATAAAGACCTTTGCCTTTTTGGACGAAGGTTCAACTCCTACACTGACCGATGAAGAAATTGCGAATGCGCAATCTGTTGATTTGCACTCATTATCGATATTTGAAGAATTACCAATAAACAGTTACCGAGATGCTAAGCCACGCATTGTAATTGGTATTGAGCATTGGAAGTTGGGCTTGCCGCTGAAGGTTAGAGAAGGAAGATGTGGGTAGCCGATTGGGACAAAAAACACGTTAGGTTGGGTGATATTAGGAAGACATAATGGTCAACAATTAGAGAATCAGAACTAGCACTACCACATTTGCGAATGCGGATGCGAAGATGAAAATATCTACACTTAAGTGAAGGAATTTTTCTCAATGGAAAGTTTAATGGTAAAGCCACCTACAATTTCTCTGCAATCCTCTGATGATCAACGTGCATTAGTTATTCTCAAAAACACAACCATAAAAATCGAAAAGGGTTATGAAACAGGGCCTTTATGTAGTCATTGTGTCGTTCAGTTTCTATCAAGTTATGACATGGCGTTTAAAGCAATGTTGTGCTTAGAAAAGAAGTTGGTACGAGATGCAAGTCTTGCTGATGAGAGCACAAATACATGAATATATAAGCAAGGGTTACGCTCACAAGTTGTCCACCGAAGAAGAAAACTCCGTTAGCAAAAAAACGTGGTACTTGCACATTTTTCCGGTGATAAATCTCAAAAAGCCTGGTAAAGTAAGGATTGTGTGGGACGCGGTAGCCAACGGTTGATTGAGTATCTTTAAACTCGAAGTTGTTAAAGGGACAGGACATGCTATGTTCCTTGCCTGATATACTGTTTCGTTTTAGAAAAAAACGTTTTGCTTTAGCAGGAGACATTACGGAGATGTATCACTAAGTGACCATTATTGAAGATGATCAAACTAGTTAACGCTTTCTATGGCGAGATTTTCCTAAGGAAGTTCCAAGTGTTTACATCATGAAAGTAATTCTGTTTGGGTCTGCTTGTACTGAGCAGTATGTGAAAAACATGAATGCAACCTACTTCGAAGATAAATGTCCTGAACCGTGACTGCTGTACGTCAAAACCATTATATAATTGATTGGTTGGAAAGCTTCGATACTGAAGAAGAAGCGGTTTCAATCGCTAAAGAAGTTATTCAAATCCATAGCAACGCGAATAGTTTTATTAGAAACTGGGTGTTAAACTCAAACTTTATTCTGTCAAAGTTAAACTCTGAACAAAATGTCGATATATAGGTCAAAGATTTAACTATGAATAAAACGTTAAACAATTCCAAAGTATTAGGCATGCGGTGGGCTACCGATAATGATTCGTTTTATTATACGATTAATTTTAGCCGTACCGATGGAGATATTTTGAGTGGGCTCCGTAAACCTACTAAACGTGAAGTATTGAGAACACTAATGATGGTTTTTGATCCCTTGAATTTGTTATCGTCGTTTCTCGTCGTATTAAAAATGTTACTTCAAGAGATTTGGCGCTCTGCCATAGATCGGGATCACTCAATTACTGATTCTCACCATGCGTGTTGGATAAGACGGTTAAACGTATTGCCTAGAATACCTGAAATTGTTATTCCTGGGTATTATTTCCATGGCGACTACAACTAACTGCAGCTACATGTTTTCGTTGACGCCAGTGACTTGGCGTATGCAGCAACTGTATATTTTCGATTCAAGCGCTCAACTGAAATAAATTGTGTATTAGAAGCAGCAAAGTTCAAAGTTGCGCACGGTATTTATTCCAAGAGTAAAATTACAAGCGGCTGTTTTAGGATTCAGACTAGCGAATTCCGTAATGCCTGGACACTCTATTAAACAATAATGCGTAGTTTGTTGGTCTGATTCTCTGGATGTGTTAGCTTGGTTGCGATCAGACTCCCGAAAATTCAAACAATTTGTTGCACTTCGCGTTGGTGAAATTTTGGAATCTACAAAACTGTATTGTTGACGCTGGGTTCCTTCTAAACTGATATAGCTGATGAGGCTACAAAATGGAGTTCTGCAACTTTGATCCACTAGCAGATGGTTTGTTGGTCCAGAGTTTTTGCGGTTACCCGAGAACAAATGGCCAGTGGAAAAGCAAACATTACCAAAAAAATGTTTAAAACTGTAGTTGAAGCTAAAGATCACATGATTAACATGGAAATAGCTTGCAAAGTAATTGCAGAATTGGTTCAAAGGTGTGCAATGTGGCGAAGAGCAATCCGAATTGTAGCATAGGTTTTGAGATTTTTAAACAATATTAACAAAAGTAAACCAAACATTATCGGTGTATTGATTCCAGCAGAGATAAAAAATGCAAAGTGTATCCTTTATAAAGAATCACAGGTCGCCAAGTATTCTAATAAAATAGCGTTGCTGCAAAATAATCAACCCCTTCCTAAAAGTAGTTCTTTGTTTCAGTTAACACCATTTTTAGATGTCTATGAGGTTCTAGGCATGAAAGTTCGCATATCTAGGACAATTGGAGCTTCTTACGACGTTATCAATCCGATATTGCTGCCCAAGGATCATGAGGTAACTTGGTTGATAGTGCATCACTATCATGGAAAATATCTACATGGAAATCATGAGACTGTAGTGAACAAGAATCGGCAAATATATGTAATTCCTCGTGTACGACTTGTTTTGAATACTATGCGTTCGCACTGTCAATTTTGTAAGAACGCTCGCGCAATCCCAAAGGCCCGTCAGATGGCTGATCTTCCACTTGCCAGACTAGCAGCGTTTACTAGGCCTTTTTCATATGTATTATTTTGGGCCTTTAGACGTGGTAGAAGGGCGTCATACAGAAAAAAGATGGTGTTGTCTATTTACGTGCCTGACAGTAAGGGCGATACACATATCTTTAAATAAAGATTCATGCATGATGTGTTTACGAAATTTTATAGCATGGCGCGGTATGCCTGTAGAAATTCGTACTGATAATGGAACAAACTTTATTAGTATACGGAATGAACTCAAGGTGCTCCATAAACTGCAACTGAATCAGGTCAAAGCACAATTTGATGAAATAGCTTGGAATTTGAATCCACCTGAAAGCCCTCATGGTGGATGCTGGAAGAGGCAGGTACGCTTAATTAATAAATGTCTGGACGCTATTTGAGTGAAGTGGAAAGCATTATAAATTCATGACCATTGACTTATTTACCAATTCATGTAGACGAACCAGAAGCACTCATACCAAAACATTTTTTGTTGGGTTCTTCAGGTAGTGCAAACTCGTTTTCGAAAGTGGAGAACGACGAATTGCTAATGCGTCGTAATTACAAATTATCACAAAATATGGCCCTTCATTTTTGGAAGAGATGGCTGCGTGAAAATCTGCCATCGTTCATGCGTAAAACGAAATGGTATGGTAAAGTAAAACCTTTAGCAGTTGGTGACGTTGTTATCATCTTTGATGAAAAGACACGCAACTCTTGGAAAAAGGGAATTGTACTAGAACAAATTAAAAGTAAGAATTCTGATCAAGTGAGACAAGTGGTTATTAGAACCGCAAGTGGTACTTACATACGTTCAGTAGCTAAATAAAGTTGCCGTTTTGGATGTGGTAATTAATGATGCTAAACAGAACATTCCGAAGACTGGAGATAGTTCTACTTTTAATTATAAGTTAATAGTTTTTATTTATATCTTTGTAAATAGTAGGTTGAGCATTTGGGTTTTATCAATAAGAAAAAAGATGGCCAGAAAAATGGGTGACGAGTCATTTTTGATTGATTAGGAAATTGAAAGAAAATTGCCCTAAATTAGGAATTGTATGTAATTATCAATTCTCGATAAACAGCGTAATTGAATTAAAGTTACGGTAATCATTCAATACTTCCCATCTAATACTAAATATTTTACACATAGTTTCATAACAAAAACTAAGATATTTCCGCATATGAAGTTGGGCACCTAGAATCTAAACTATACATAATAAGTTCAAAGAGAAACATACGTTATTTACAACACAAGAAACGGCTGGTGAAAATAATAAAACCAATTCTAGCTGAAAAACAAAATCTAAATGATGAAAAAACTAAAAATTCTTATAAAACATCAGTTAACAGTGTGATCTTTTTATAAATAAAAAATGTGATAATATATAGGATGTCCCGTTCAAAACTATAAGTGTATACCATTTCGAGCAAAACTGGAAACGGAAAATTGATGAATCAAAAATCTGGATATTTTATTTAGGTCATTTCCAAGACCGTAATTGAAATGCCAAAATTTCACCGCTAATACAATTTACAGGGTGAGTCAGCATATTTTGACCCCCCTCTAACTCATTTCCTATCAGGTTTACAAAAAGGAGTTTCATTCAACAGTTGTTCGGTCTAAACAAGATTTTTCAAATTTTGTATTATACAGGGTGTCCACAGCTCCTGACTTGAGCATTTTAAATGGGACGCCTTGTACTTTATTTGATTTTTAGATTGTACTACATCTACCCTAGCTTTTACCGTTTTCGAGATATAGGCTGTTGAATTGAGTTGGTCATTATATATTGACCTTCTGTTAACCATTTTATTTACAGAATTATAATAAAAATACACTATATATTTTTACAAATTTAAATAGAACGTTTTCTATAGAGCATGGTCATATTGGAATTTCTGGGTCTATTTAAGAATAAGCGAGTTACCTTAAGAAAATTAACGAAGGTTAGACTTTTTTAGGCATTTCTGATTTTTTCCAATTACGTATGGATTTACAGATTTTAGTTGTAATATATTTCCCAAAATGCGTAGAGGTATTTTAACTAAAGCACACTAATTAGAAACTAATGAAGCTGAAACATTTGAAATATAGGAATGAACATAAAGTTGGGATACTGACAGCAATAATTTATAATTTTAACGAAAACTACAGTTTTGCAGCTAACAAATACATAATATTTAAATTACAAGTACCACTCGAAATTCAAAATTTAAAATGCAAAGATCGTATCTTCTTCTTAAATTATTTAAGTAATTCAAAACTGCGTTATTGTTAGCCTCATTTAACTCATTAATAGTTTCTCTAATTTTATTTTTAATTATTTTAACGGTATTATTTGAGTTAACTTTGTCTTTTAAAAATGCGCACACAAAATGTACCGATCAAAACGTCAAACTGGCCATTTAAATGCTCCCAATAAATGCGTCCAATACATTATGTGGGGGCGCACCGTTCTGTTGACAAATTATTCCTTCTAATTCCTCAGCAGAAAATTGTTGTTCTAAAGTGCTACCTCCGGAAGAATACATTCTAAATATGTTTTTCCTGTCAAGTTGTATTCCAAAAATATGGACCCTGCAATTTTATTTTGGAAAATCCCACATCAAACTTTTACTGACTTTCTGCCGGGTTTCTTAATTTGTACAACTTTTTTTTGTCATTCATTTTTGTTCTCCCACGAACGTTTATTTTTCCTATTGAAAGCACCTGCTGTCGAAAATGACGATTCGTCTGGCCACATTATCTGTTTAAATATATCAGGATCATCATTTGATCTCTGGAGCATTTGCTAATCGTCTGCGCTTGTAATCGTCTGTAAGCTTCTGCACCGGTAGTCTATAGTGATTCTTTTTCAATGTCCTTCGAATTTTTGAATAACTCTTTCCAAGCTCATGTGATGTCACTCATAAACTATTTTCTGAAACAATTTTTCATCATTTTAAAAATCCTCTTAAAATAAACGAGATAGCTTGTTCTATATCATATATTCGTTTCTTGAAGCGTTTTTATTTTTATTATTTTTTATATAAAGTGCAAAATTTCAAACTTTTCAGCTTCTGTGTAACCCATTCTATTCAAATAATAAATACTGACTGTGAAACAATAACAATGTTGTCATGACATTACCTGTCACAGTCACAGCCTACTGTATAACATGGGTCATGAGTAATTAAGCCTCTCACGGCCTAATTATTGAGAGGTGGTCAAAAGACCTCTATATATTTTGGATCGTATCAATGTCCGATAGCTACGTCAATTTGACATTTGGATCGGTAACAATGCACCCATTCCATGGCCACCAAGCAGCCCCGATTTAACACCCATACATTTGTATGGGAATCTTTAAAAGGAAAAGTTAATGATAACTATAACATACTGTTCAAATGATTCAAAATAAAATTAGAGAAACTATTAATGAGTTAAATGAGGATAATAATAACGCAGTGTTGAATTGTTTAAATAATTTAAGAAGAAGATACGAGCTTTGTATTTTAAGTAATGGAGGCCATTTCCAGAAATATTTGTAATTTAAATACTATGTATTTGTTAGTTGCAAAACGTAATTGGAAAAAAGCAGAAATTCCTAAAAAAGTCTAACCTTCGTTAATTTTCTTAATGTAACTTGCTTATTCTTACAAATAGACCCACCAAATCCAACATGGCTATGTTCTGTAGAAAACGTTATATTTAAATTTGTAAAAATATACAGTGTATTTTTATTATAATTCTGTAAATAAAAAAGTTAACAAAAGGGTAAAAGACAGGGTAGGTGTATCTTATACAGATTTGTCTTAGAATTCAACGTAGATCCTAAAAATCAAATAAAATACAGGGTGTCCCATTTAAAATTCTCAAGGGAGGTGCTGTGGATCGCTTCTGGCATACCCTGTATAAATAATAATACAAAATTTGAAAAATCTTATTTAGACCGAACAACTTTTGTATTACACTTTTTTTGCAAACCTGATAGTAAATGAGTTAGAGAGGGGTGAAGGGCAAAATATGGTCACTCATCCTGTACATTAATAGCGTAAAGCCCTTTTTATTACCCTACGCATTTCATATTTCATCAAACATAATTTCAAAAAAATGCCGAACCATAACGAGGGAAGTGATTTGATGTCAATGCAATGTAACCTTTTTATTAAATTTCGGAAAAAATATTGTAATTCATAAAGTTCTGAGCTTTTTGGCACTGTATATTATTAAATTGTTGTGATTTACTATTTTATACTATATCCTTCTCATTAAAAATAAATGAGCAATCTTCTACTTTATATCAAGCTGCAAACGTAAAAAGTTTCAAAAGTGTGATATGCTTTATACTTAGATACTCGCGATGCTTTCACGTAACCCGTGGTAGAGTAAATTAATTTGCAAACTCAAAACATTTTATAATATTGAAAACTGCAGTTTCTACAAAAGTTTTATAATTATATCTAACTAGATATGCGAGCGTGTACACTAAACTGGGGAAAGTAAATAGTAAATAGGTAATTAATATTGCTTGGATTTTATGTTCGAATCATATAATATTTATTGTCTGAGTGTATTAATAATAAACTCAAAACTAAAATTGTGAATTTGTAACAAGAAACAAACCTATTGGTTTAGAATGCACTGTAATTGTATATAATTAAGAAAATATATGTGCAAGACTAATTTGTAATTCCTGATATCGCGTGTGCTACTTACTGGCTTTATTCACTAATCCGTAATTAACAGGCAATTCTATCAACTAGAGTAATAATTAAAAACAGTTCTAATAATATAAGAATATACTCTAGGTTGTCACAATGAACTTTTTTTTTGCATAATGATGTTTTTTGACTTAATTAAGAGTATCAATAATTAAACATTTTAATTACGATTACAGTTTTTGGAAGCTTTACTATTAATAATTGTGTAATTGAGCGTGTACTTGTTGTTACAGGTTTTCAATCCTCTCTTTATTACTGCAATATTAATGTGTGGACTTCTGGAAGTTTAAAAACTAAAAGAAGTTTACTTTAATTCTATCTAATTAAAAATTTAAACATATAAGGCAAAAGATTTCCTTTAGTGAGACTTGAACCCACGACAATTTCTTTACCAACTGAGTATTTAATTAAAACTTAAACTTTGTGTACTTGGAAGGACATTAAATTTATACTAATAAGATCACAGCTAAGCGTTGGACATTTGATATGAGAACTCGCAATTTAATAAAGGCTACGTATAGCACACTAATTTTGACGAATAGAAGTTAATCTTAAGTGTATGTAATTAACTTTTTGGCGGATTAAACCAATAGAGTCGATTTAAATTAGGCAAACTTATTTTTGGATCCTGCAGGTCATAGTTCTATACGTTTTTCCACCTGCAACCTCCTCTTAAACAATATACTGAAGTGTGGCAATTCCTTATTTTAAATATTAATGCCAACTTTTGCACATTTCCCATTGGTATTCACTATACTAGGCGTTTTTGAACTTATAAAGGAAATCGAATTGAGATATTACTGGGAAATATACAAATTAAGTGCAACTAGTAGTTTTTACCTTTCGACCTACATATACATATGTACATATGTTTGACAAGATCGATCATGGTGTTTCTCTGTCTGTACGTGTGTCAGTATGTATCTGTGTGCGCGTGTGGGTGTGTGCGTGTGCGTGTGTGTGCGTGCGTGCGAGTTGTGTGTGTGTACGTGTGTGAGCGTGTGCGCGTGTGTGTGTGTGTGCGTGTGCGTGTGTGCGTGTGTACGTGTGTGCGTGTGTGCGTGTATACGCGTGTGTGCATGTGAGGGCATGTGTGCGTGCGTGCGAGTTGCGTGTATGTGTACGTGTGTGAGCGTGTGCGCGTGTATGCCTGTGTGCGTGTGTGCCAGTGTGTACGTGTGTGCGTGTGTGCGTGTGTGCGTGTTTGCGTGTGAGCGTGTGTGCGTGTGTCTGTGTGTGTGTGCGTGTGTACGTGTGTGCGTATGTGTCTGTGCGTGTCCATGTGCGCGCATGAGCGCGTGTGTGCATGCACGTGTGTGAGATTGTATGAGGTGCGGATGTATGGTGGTGTGGGTGTGTGAGTACACGGTAGCGTACGTGCGTGCGTGGCGTGCAGAACGACAATAGATACGTATTTAAGCTTGTTTTCATTTCCATTGGAGCTGATTAGATTTTGGGCTGGTTTAACCCTTAGTAAGGATAAATGTAAAAACAAATAGAAAGTCAATCCAAAGACCTGCTTGGGAACCCAGAGAAAGATTGAGGCTGTTATTCGAATTCTTGTCTCCGTTTCTGTAATTCGATATATAGTCGTTTTACATTGTATTACCGCAACTGTGTACCCAACTTCCCTGTTATTGCGATACTTCCGTTACTATAATGGAAGAATACCGTATATGTACACCTGTGTTAATATGCCCAATTTTTCTTACCATTTGTATACAAACGAGTGCGTCTATACCTGTTGTGGAGTGTATCTGAGTGTCAGCTGTGTAAAAACGTACCCAATGCCTAAAGATAAACGCAGTTGCTAAATTTTAATCAGTATATTTCTACTTCAGGTCGTACTTTCTCCAAATTGAGAAAGGATTTACGTTAACCACCACCTCACTCGCAACTAGATTATTAAACCCAATGCCCGCCTTCTTTATTTGCGGTAATTCGAAAACGATTAAACTAGGGAAGCAGTGTAAGTAGACATTGTTGTACCTCGATCTCTTTTAGAAAATTTCCTCTTATCTTTCAATGCATGCGTTTATGACCAGTTACATTTGCAAGCTGCTGGAACACGTTTTCTTGCGATATGTGTACAGAAACCGATTACTTGTGATAAAGGTTCTCAATTCCGGTGCAGGTTCGTTAACGACCACAGTTTTTAAATTCCTATATGGCTAATATTTATTCTAAAACAAACCGTGCGGAGCGAATGAACGGAATTCGACAAACCATGTTTAACTTCTATCCTTAGGGTTAAAAGTACAATTGAAATAGGTATTTATTTGACGTCAGGTGTCTAATTCGCGCTACAAAATATGAATCTTCGGTTGAGTTATTAAATGACCTGTTCTTACACTTTGTTCATTTTTCTTGCAGCGTTACGGGGACTAATCTGCCCCCGTTATTAGGTAATTTATATTCAGAAAAGTACAGATTCCATCTTTATAGTCGTTTTTGTGACTCATCACTTTTCAGTGCTGACTCACACTGCATGGAGCCCAATGTGCCATGGAAACGCTACAATAATATAACTTGCGACATAAATTTGAAATGTAAATTATAATATAATTTTATATAACATAAACTAACATAAAATTCAAGTACATGTTAGACATTACATAATTGAACCACTTGAGTACCTTTTCTCCCATTTTTGATTCAAAGCACCGACTACTCTATATGCCTTTGTTCAACACTTAAAAATTATGAGTCACTGAATAAACATGGAAACTGTCCTTCTCAGGGGCATATCAAATCACCAAAACGTTGCACGAATAATGAATAACTTGATAAATATCCCACGCTGAGTAACATTCAGAGGTCAACATAAATCTACGAGCTTGGGTCAAGAAACAACTCTTGCCAACGAATGCAGCGATTCTAATAATGAGGAACCACTAATACCTTACATCAACTCTCCGAAACTATTAAAACACAGCAACTAGATAAAAAAAGCACAAATGTAGTTAAGTCGATCACCTGACTGCTGTTGAAAAAAGATCCGGCTACTGTGGAATTTTTTGTTTAGGGAATTTGTTGAGTGTAATTTTTATTTTACTATAAACTTTATTGTATTGAAGTTCCAGTTGTGCTACAGTGTATTGTAGGTTGCGTGTGCTACGGTTACAAGATAGTCATTAAACTAACAAATTGTAGCTTTTAGATTTATTGTTTAAACAATTTACACTTTCTCCTTCACCGCCTTCCGGTAAAAAGTTTGACCTATTTCTGAAGTCGATTAAAAGCAATCTCTTACCCTAATTAGCCATCCTATTTTGCTCACATGATTTTGACTATAAAATTGACCTTTATGTGCGGAAACTAGAAAATTGAACCAAATAAAATTAAATTAACCCAGAATTTATTTTGGGGATCTATTTATGTTAATTATGTTTTCATCTTATGGGAATTGCTTTACATCGTCAATACTTTTGCTTCACTAAATTGATATATTTTCCCTATTGATTACCATTATTATTTAACGCACATGCACATATACAGTCGAGATATGTTTCTAGTCGTAATACGTTTTGGGTTTTCACCCATAAGGTCGAAAATGTCCTTGGTGTTAATTAATTTGAGAGGTCTATTCGAGAGCCTGTGCATTTAGTTTTCCTATTGTATAGAGATCTGTTGAGGCTGGAATGGGCTGTTTATAAATTCTTATTGCTTTTCTTGCATTTTAAGGTGATTCTATACAAGTCAGCGCATGCTCATATTTATTTATTATTTCGTATACAAAATCAAAGCTTTTGGTTCCGTAAGCAGTTGCAACTGTTAAGATTAATTGTACATAAGAACATACTATTGAATATTATATCACGCCATATTATTTTATAACCAAATAACAAATTTCACATTTTACATTAATACCAGCGGTTATATGTTGCGAAAAGCATTATACATGTTACTGTGAAAGCCCGAAATCCGGTGAATCTCAAGGTACACCGGTGGATGCCAACATTCACCAAGTTGCTTGGCGTATGTCCGAAATATTGGTAAAATGTGATTATTTCTAATTGTTTCTTACACCGGCGAATGTCAACATTCACCATGGTGTATGTTGAAAATAAACATTTTTTTATTAAATGAAAACAAAAATAAAACTATATAGCTTATATTTATTTATTAAAACAAGAAAAAAGTTTTCCAATAAACATAGAGAAATTGTTGAACTTGAAACAAACAGTAGGACATCCCAAAGCACGAAACACAACTAAAACATTATCAACCTGCAACACATACATTTTAATTCTAAACGGAAATATAAACAAAAAACAAAGAAAATTTATGGCAATCTTAAAAATTATTATTAATTTTATTAAATACATAAATAAAAAGTTTATCTCGAGTAAGATTTGAACCTACGACCTGTACTTTGCTAGGGTACCGCGCTAACCAACTGCGCTATCGAGATTCAAGCCCCAATCGATGTAAATTTTGTCTTTATGTATGTAGAACTTATTCGTTCATAAAAAACTTACAATAATTAATGACAATCTTATTTATTGCAATAACTTAAACTACCATAACACTTCGAATTGCACAAAAGCTCATTGCTTTTACAACAAGCGAAGCGGAAAAAGGAAAAGTCAACGTATTTCATTCCCTCCCCAAGGGGAGGGCGGGATCTCGAGCTTCCCGAGCTCCTTCAGCCATAATCATGGATTCCCAGCATACATACATACGTTACGTATATATGCATGGTGGGATTAAGGATAGGTGTGGTCAGGATAGGATCGGAAGGAACGGAGTTAGGGTTCTGAGGGGAAAATACTACCCCAGCATTCGCCTAAGCAGCCGCACATGTGTATGAGGAAAACCCCTGAAAAACCTCATACAAGGTAGACGGTAACGGAATCGAACCCATTACCTCCCGAATGCTAAGCAGATCGTGTCACCACTACACTACCAGCTCGGTCAAGCGAAGCGGAATAAACCGCCTGTTACAACCGGTCATTTTCGACATTCACCAGAGCTCATTTATGTTTGTCGACATACACCGGTGAAAGTACGAATTTATAATAAACTTAATAAATGTTCGAATAATTATTTCACAATGAAAATTCATATTGAACCTAAATGAATAGTTCAGTGTAATAAATTGCTCGAATTTGTGGCCTATGTAGGCTGACACACATTGACGATTGTTCGTGTTTTCCTTTTGTTAACAATATATTCAACTTTACTGAACATTTATATAACTAGCCTAGATCAGTTAACAGTTTAGATCATTTCGATATTTAATAACAATCCAATGGCACAATTATGTCAGATTTATACATAAGTAACGAATGCTACTTCTGCAAATAGCATACAAAAATTATTTCTTTTCTTCATTATGTAATCGTTAGTTTTAATAAAATTATGGGTTAATCGATACATGCGTTCCTTTTTTTGTCGAGTTCGTTGTATAGTAATTAAAATAAGGGCCCATAAATATGTCACTATATTAAACTTAGGGGAAATGCCGGTCTATGAACTAATAGAGACGGTCGTTAACAAAATCGATATACAAATCACTAATATTGACTTGAAGGAATGTTCAGTACGTAATTGAGTTTTCTTGTGAATAGTGCTGTTCTATTTTTGTACGTTGAAGGTGAGCATATCTAACTTGCATTATTATTGTACAAATAGAGTAATCAATTTTCTTTGCATTGTTTTTGACACCTACATGTAGTGTCATTATGAGTAATTAATTTAAATGTGAGTAAAACAATAATTGCTGTTCTTAAGGATATGATGTATGATTACATGACATGTGAAAGGTACCCTAAGTAGTGTTATGTTAATGTTTGCTAAGAAGCGTGCGAATGATAGATGTGACGGTTTGTATCTATAATTGCTTGATGCGCGCGATGTGATGATGAGTGGTAATTAATGTGCGTTCGTACGGGTAGTTTAAATACTGCCGGTCCCGTAACTATTAGGGATGATTAGAACCAGATCAACGTTAGAAGGCCTCCTGTATCTCGTGGGGGTTACGTTCAGGCACAGGGTCAGTATCCATGCCACGTAGCATGTGGCCTTGGTCTGTCGTTGGAAGACCTCTGTATTGCATGGGGGTATACGTATTTGGTCTGGATTCCTAATCTTTTAAGTGCTTGCTGGGCGTCTCGACCGACGTCAGAAGGCCTCCTTTATCTCATTGGGGTTACGTTCAGGCACAGGGTCAGTATCCATGCCATGTAGCATGTGGCCCTTGCCTGTCGTTGGAAGACCCTTGCATACCCTTATCCTTGAGGAGGGTGGTTTGATGCACAGGAGGATACGTAGACGGTCTTATAGGAGAGCCTTGGACACCCATCATCGTATGCACGAGGATTAGGTAGTCTGGGCCTTCCCCAACGTTGGAAGTCCCCCATTAATTCATTGGAGTTACCTATTCGGACTTAAAGCTTATTGCTTCTGTCTGACGTTAAAAGACTCCTGCAGACGCTCTTCCTATGAGGGTGGTTTATTCATTGGGGGATACGTGTTTGGGGGGTAGAAGGACCTGGCGTAGAAAGATCCTCAGATTCATTAGACAGTGTTCTCCCGAGAGGGAGAATACAGCTATTGCGTTCAATAGCTGATTGGCCTTAGAATTGTACAATAACTGTAAAAGTATGAGAGGAGGTTGGCACAATCAGAGATGCTCCTTGTGTTTTCTTTATAATTGCAGTAGCCAAGCCAAGGGCAGTAATGGCACAATCCTGATAGAAGCCCTATCAAACCGGACTGAGTTTGGTGAGTGATTATAAAGTTATGCGATTATAGACCGATTTATTGAATTGTGTATATATTAGGTAAGACCCTCCTTCCTCTTACATATAGAAACAAAAGGAGGCTCTTACACTTCTTTTAAAACTATTTTCCGTTTCTAACTACAACAAAGCATGCTTTGTGAAGCAAATGAATGTGATAATAGTGTATTAAAAACCAAGTTTCATAAGACCAGCCTTGGAGCACGAAATCAAGTTTAAAAAACGAGTAGCGTGGCCACGAGTTTTTTTAAAGAATGGGTGCTTCGAGGTTTTATGAAACACATTTTTTTTTTTGCAATTTTTACTTTAGTTGATGTAATCGCCTTTAGTTTTATCCAAATTCTGTCACAAAACACGAAAATGGAAGATAATCAAAATAATCTTGCATGTACGCCCCCTGAAATTGCCAAAAATACGTCGTGAATTTGCTCACTTCAAAGTTTTCCACTGGACGCATCCTGTTTTTGACACATTTTGTAGCAGTGACGTGCTTGACATAATTCCGGATCAAGCTTTGCCAACCTAAAAGTGTTCGTAAATTGTTCCGTGTATTAATGGCTATAATGACATCGGAGATGAGAATGTCGCGTTTCTAAATATGTCTATTAAAAAACCAAAATGGAAGCAAATTACAAAAAGACGTATTATACATTTGGATTGATAGTCACTAGTTTAGTGTATAATTAGGTTTTCTAATAAAGAAAGTTTGATATGATGGAATGTTTCATTTCACCCAATCAACATTGTTCTGTTGTGGAGCGTATGTGTTTAGAGAAGTATCCCGAAAGAAAGTACCCAAATAAAATACGTTTCAGCAAATTAGTGTCAAATCTCAAAGCGTATGGTTCCTTTAAAAACGCTGGAGTTTCTCGGCAAAAAAAACAGCAATGCGGAAAGTACACAGCGTTTTGTTAGCTGTCACTGAAAATCCTGGTATCAACCAGACGAATTGAACAAAACGTTGATATACCATAATTAACGGCACATTTTATTAAAAAAAAAAAAAATTTCATCCATATAAGTACAGAATTTGCCAGCGATTTAGACCGGGTAGTTTAGAAAGGCGTCGCTTATTCTGCGGATGGTATACAAGGAAATGCCAGGAGAATATGAATTTTACGTATCAAATAATATGGTTTGTCGAAAGCATGGTTACCAATAATAGCATGTTTAATAGAATAAATGGCCATTATTGGTCTGAAATTAATCCACGTTTAAAAAAAACATCAATGCTGGTATTTTCGGCACAACGATTATAAGACCGTTTATTTACGATTGTAGTTTAACAGCAGAGCGTTACCTTCATTTATTGGCAAATGATTTAGAGGATGCTCTCGATAATATGCCTCGCGCGAAAGCTCGCGATGTTGGATACAGCAGGATGGAGCACCGCTAGAGTTAGAGAGTATCTTTCAGTACAATTCTCAGGCAAAGTCATTAGTACCCATTCACAGACACTTTGGCTAGCGCGTTCTCTAGGTGTAATCCCGCTTGATTTTTTCTTGTATGAGTTCGTTGAAAACTATGTATACCAACAAAATTTTGAAACCGAACAACTGAGAACGTTAATATTAGAAGCACTTACTATATTACTACAGAAATGCTGACCAGGGTTTTAGAATCTAGTGTGAAAAGGTGCTATCTCTGTAGAAATTTGTTTCAACATATGCTTCAGATTTAATTGATTTGTTCACATTCACTTGTTTTTTTTTATTTTTTAACCTTTTTTTTAATTTGCTTTGAGTTAGTTCATAAATGTACCATTGAATTACTGTTAAATGCTTAAATGGTATAAACTGTTAATGAATATAGGTAATTATTAATTGTTAAAAAATAAAGAACTGTATACAGGTCCGTAATAGGAATTTTCTTGCTTACGGCCGAAAAAAAGACTAAAACGCAATTAAACCATATTGTGTTATGCGTCATTAGATTCTGAATAAAAAGGACTTTAATAACCTGATGTCAGAATACCAGGACCGTATTAAAAAAATAAGTTAATGAAGGTTCCGCAAAGACTAAACGTCAGATTAAAAAACTAATAGTGCCACCTTAAAGGGCATTCAAGCTTGCTGTAGAGAAGCTTCAACGGTTTTGGTGTAGACCAAATATTAATGTCAGAAAAAAATAATTTGTAATATCCAAAAAATCTATTTTTTCAAAATAACTTAACGCAATTGTTTTCCGGGATTTCTAAACGCCAAATAAGAATGACTCTCTGCCATATATTAGAAATCGCTTATAGTACAACTTCGGAACAAAATTTTTCAAACAAAAGTGGCCTCCAGAAAAACCTGGAAGTTATTTACAGAATTGGAGGACCACAGCTAGAGGGCGTAACTGAAAATTAAAAATTAGAAAATAAATATATTACAAATTTCGCCTAATTAAGAGCCATTGAAAATACGATCACTATATTCTTGTAAAAATTCTGCGTATAGTTGATTTGATTTTAGCCCATTTTTTCAAATAAGAAGTGGGGGAGAGTGGCAACCTTATTATGAAAAAACGCATATACCTCCGATTCTGCTTAATCGATCTCTTTTCTCAATATAAGAGTAATAATTTCGACACAACCTAGTAAGTAAAATGCACGCTAGAGGGCGGTAATTATTTATCTTTTTTAATCTAGTTTTCTTTGGAAAATATTAAATACGTGTATGCAGTTTTAATCGTAGATTATAAAAGTAGACCACATTAGCAACAGAATGGCGAAAACCGTATGTCGATATCTTTTTCCTATCGACCGAGATATCTTAAGAAATGTGTAAATTTTAAGCATTTTCCTTTGAATATAGATTACTAGGGTTTTACTGAACGAATTTTAACAATTTTGAACTCGTTAAACCTTACGTTGAGGAAGTTAAAGTGGAAATATATCAAAACAAGTAAATATATCAAAACAAGTAGTGGGCCATGAAAAAAAAATTATTAAACATAATAATTCGTTAATTTCCGTTTTACTGCGATTTATTCGTATTAAATTCGATATAAAATTTACTTCAAAAGTTAAATCTAAGATGATTCTTACAAACCAAGAAATATTTCTCATGATAGACACGTATTTTGACTCCATCAGAAATGCAACTGTTGCGGCTAGGTTGTATGCAATACAATATCCCCAAAGACGCCATCCCGATAGTAGTTTTTCGTAGATTCATACACCGTTTAAGAACGGCGGGAAATGTAGATCTTCCTGTTTATAGAAGACATGGAACAGGTCGCTCAGAGTCAAACACAATAAATGTTTTGGCATATGTGCAATTTAACCCCCATTTACGTACCAGAGCAATTGCTAGAGACTTGCAAATAAGCAGAACCACCGTTCACCGTATTTTGAGAGGTAAATTAAAATCAAATACCTTTTCATCTGCATAATATATGTTTTTTAAACAAAGTATACCTACATAATAATATTTGTTGGCATGATTATATTATAACATATTAATTTATTTATTTTATAACTCTGGAAATATATTTATTAGGACGTTATATTTCTTTTAGATTAAATCCATGATCGCGATTACGGTAGAAGGTTGGATTATTGCAACTGTTTGCTAGATATGATACGTGACGACCCTCAATTGCTGTAACGTATTTTGTGATCACATGAAGCTACATTTAGAAGTGATGGTATGGTAAACCGTCACAATATGCACTATTGGTCACAAAATAATCCATGCTGGATGGAAGAGGTACAACATCAGGGTCGATGGTCGGCAAATGTATAGTATGGTATCTTAGATGGTCAGATAAGTGGGCCGTCTATTTTCGATAACTCAATTAATGGGGAACGCTACCTAATTTTTTTAAGGTAGCTAAGGTACCCCTAGCAATTCGTAGGTCGACGTCGTTCCAGCACGATGGGCATCCGGCGCATTTCTCCAAAGAAGAATTTTTGGCTGATGCATACCCTGATAGATAGGGCTTGGAAGCCTATTTTATTGGCCAGCCAGGTTACCAGACTTGACTGACTTAGACTTCTATCTCTGGGGACGAATTAAAGACCTTGTTTCTGCAACTAGGCCCACTACTCGAGACAACATGATCGATATAATACGAAATGCCATTTAGAGTATTTTGAGAGCTGAAATTGAGACTGCTGTTCTATCTACTCTTCAAAGAGTAAACACTTGCGTCGAAAATGACAATTTGGACATTTAGGTCGTCAATAATTAGCTTGATTTTTTAGTTATATTTTATAGTGTTGTTTTTATATTTGTTTCAACATTACACACGCACACGCACACGCACAAGCACACGCACACGCACACGCACACGCACACGCACGCACACACACACACCCACACCCACCCACACCCACCCACACCCACACCCACACCCACACCCACACCCACATATACAGTGTGTCCGAGATTCAGCATGCATGTATTGCTATATTCGTTAGTATTGAAGATAGAATGTCGGTTAAATGGGGAAAGTTTTAGAGAATTTTATGGCTATCATCATGGTAAAGTCAGATTTGAAGTAACTTTTTTTGTTTTTGAAATAATTGAAGAAAACAAAAATTGTGCATTTCCTACATATACATATACATAAACATATACATATACATATACATATACATATACATGGACATGTACATGTACATGTACATGTACATATACATATACATATACATATGCATATACATATACATATACATATACATATACATATACATATACATATACATATACATATACATATACATATACATATACATATACATATACATATACATATACATATACATATACATATACATATACATATACATATACATATACATATACATATACATATACATATACATATACTTTGTCCATATTGCGATGCTCACCATTGGCATGACGGTCAAATCGGGAATGTTTTGTGAACTTAATACTCGCAACAAATCTCATTTCAAATTTATCCAGACTTTCTTCGATTTTTCAGACATATTGTACCTCATTGAAAAGCTCTTCTCGACGTGTATCTAATTAATCAAAAACTAGAAATAGCCGCCCTTAGAAAAACAAACAATAGCGTTGATAACTTGAGAACAAATGAAAATCGCACGTTTCTTGTTAACAACAACGAATTTGTCATAAAAAAGTGTCTGAGTAATGTGAAAGTTCAAAAGTGGTTGCATAAAGCCGTATTGAGTTATTAAAGAAAATTGAAATCGCCAAATTTTCATAATATTTCAAATTCGAAGGAAGTTGGGATGAATTTGAAATGAGATTGGTTGCGAGTATTGAATCCCACAAAACATTCCCGTTTGATCGTTGCTTCTAACAACGTAATGGGGAGCATCGAAATGTGGACACAGTGTATAATGTATAATGTCCTTCGCCACTTTCCACCGATATTAAAATGTAATTAAATCTTGTAAAATTTGTTAAATTTAATGAAGAAATAAAAATAACAATAATCCTATTTTACGTTTATATAGAGACGCATCATTAAGTTATAACAAGTACGATGAAAATGACGCAGAATTTCAGTATTAATAGTAGGGTTGTGTCATACCTACATATAAATTTCCAACAGGTTACCGCAGTCCAGTAATTACACGGTTATGCATCTACATTAAGTTTTTTTTTAATGAACACCTTTTATTTATAAAAGTGATCATTTTTCTAATTATTTTAACATAAATACATTAAAAATTGTTGTTGATGTGTACATTTATGGTACTATTATTAACATTAAAATCCTGAAGACAGTTTTGAGCTTGAATAATATTGCATTTAAGCTCCCCTGTTTGAACTTTATGAACTTTCTTACCGTAGGCTATTATTCAAAACATTCAGTGAAAGCATGTGTTCTTAGTTCTCACATAAATCATTATGGTATTACTATTATTTTATGTGCTTACTTAATTATGTTAACAAATTTATGAAGATTACGCTAGATCTGTAAGGTAGTTATCGATTTTGTTAATTTAAGCCCTCACGTATTAACTGATCTTTAATTCTAGAAATACATTACACCTTCATTGAATTTTTGAGTCTGATCATAAATAAACTAAATTAATATAATATATAATATACAAAATTTAACAGAGTGCTAATTGTAAGTTTTGCTTCCTTAAAGCAAAGCTTGTAAGAAAACAAAATTTGGAATTATGACATATAGATTGATTTTCGAGACGCCTACACTCTCACATCGATTCGTCGATCCGTCCTAAGGATTCGGAGTGGAGGGGCAGGGGATTCATCAACGCCAAAATGAACACTAAGAAGAGCAAGATCGGCCAGGAATAAAATCCTGCCCCATTCGGATGCCCTGGAGGGCAGGACTCAAGCGACCTCAGTCATCGAAAAGTACCAACATCCCGATACATTATTGCAACATACGTGGGGTCAGGTCGAATTTTAACGCTGTTCACCTACACCTTGAACAGGTGCAACCGGACATTCTGTTTCTATCAGAAACACAAGTCTCCCCTGGAAGCACTGATTCGCCTGACCTGCAATTTCCCAGATACATCCTCCACTGTAACTTTCGCCTTAGAGATGGAGTGTGTGTGTATCCCAAGGACAACGTAGGTTGTAAGATAATGTCCATTTTGGGAAACAACAAATTTAACGCGATTTGATTCAAACATTCTGTTGTTTGTATAGGCCTCCCAATGATAATAACTACCAAGATCTTTTGAATACCTTAGCCTGTAAATAGACTACCTCTTGCGATATCTCGATTATGGGAGATTTTAGTATCCACAACTCCAATTAGCTTCAATTTTCGTGTACCACTAACCCTGAAGGTCATAGAAGCATTTGATGTATCCTGTGATCTCACATACATGATTTCCGAACCCACCAGAATCCGTGACAACTCTAACCATACTCCTTGTACACCTTTCCCCACTTGGCCAATAAGACCACTGCCCAATCGAAATAATTTCTCTGTACCCAATCCTACTGTTACTCGAAGAACAGATAGAACTATGCGATATTTTAAAACAGCTAAGTGGAGCGAACTGCGAAATTTTTTTACAACCTTCTCCTGGCGTGAGTATTGCTTCAAACATTGGTCTTTCAATAACTGAAGTTATCTGGATGGATATAGAGTTATACATTCCCAAAAAACATAATCGCGTAGATCAATTCCCGTTTCCAACCATGGTTTAATAGGGCTTGCACAGATGCATTATCGCAAAAGCATACCAAATGGTAAATCAAATAAATCTGTGGAAAATCACGCCGACTATATTGCCGCAAGGAATAGTTGCAAAAGCATCATCACCAAGGCCAAAAATATGTTTGAAGAACGTAAATAATTAATCTCATGTCCTTTGGGTAGTCGTAAATTTTGGTTATTAACTAAAGCCATCAGTAAAAACTTTAGTACATCTTCCTTTCCTCCTATGACGTCTCGTAACAGAGCTGTAGCAGCTGATCCTGCTGACAAAGCCAACTTCTGTGTCGATTACTTTGCATCAAATTCATGTCTTGATGATTCTGGTAAAATTGTGCCGTCGCCCAAATCTACCCTATATACTATGAAACCAATCCACTTTCTATACAAACTCCTAGAATCAATCATCAATAAACTTAACTCAAACAAGGCGACTGGCCCTAACGGTATTTCGGCTATTGTCCAAACTCTTTTCGATTTCCATGTCATCTGAAGAGTTTCCCTCATCGCGAAAATGTCCAACCTATTCCTAAAAAAGGTGATAAAACCGATCCTTCAAACTATCCACCAATAGGTATCACTTCCATTCTATAGAAAATCATGGAAAATGCCATCAACCACCTACTACTTTCGTTCCTTGAGTCCAGTAAACTCCTAAACGATTCAGACAGATTCGTTCAACGGGTGATCTTCTTTCATATGTCACCTAACTTTAGAATAACATATTAGAAAGGTCCGGTGAAACAGTCGTAGTAGCTTTAGATATTTCAAAGGCTTTTGACCAGAATTGGCATCTCACCTCGTTCTGCTTATCCGATATGCTCATCCATTGGATCTCCAGCTTTCTTGACAAAAACCGTATACGCGTTGTCGTCGATGGCTTCTTTTCTAAAGAAACTACTATTAACACGGGCGTACCCCAATGATCAGTGATAGCTCCTACACTTGTCCTGTCATACATATATGACCTAATTTCCGCAACAGTTCACCCGATCCATTGCGTTTCAGACGACAGCACTCTACATTGTAATTCTTCTCAGTTTCCCACAGAAATAAGTCTAGTTAGGGCTTTAAAGTGAAAGTGGCAGCCTCAATCAACAGAGACTTAGAACGTATCCTTAAATGCAACGCCGACAAAACCCAGTATTGCCTTATAAATAGCCGGTCTCTTACTTCTGACCTACAGTCTCTTTCTTCTTTCCTTGTTCTATCGCTATGGCAAGTGTGCCTCCGAAATACACTCCTTAATACATTCGCAGGGTATTTTCGCTAGGAACACTAGGTTTGCCCATTCATACCATAATTACGCACTCAAATTTCCATCTTATCACGCTAAACGGGCGCAATCTACATTTTTCATCGCAGCGACCAAATTATGGAGTGCACTACCCCGTTCCTGTTTTCCCCAAACTTTGATTTAAGCAAATTTAAGATAGCTCTTCATAAACATTTTTCGGCAGCCTAACAATATCCCTAACCCCCTCCCAGTGTTCCTGAGTGCTTTAGCACGTTAGGCAAATGTTAGCCTGTTCAGGAATTCTGTTAAAAAAAAAGTTGTCCATGTCTCGTATTTAACGAATTAGTTTTTAAAGTGTAACAAGTGAACCAAGGCTAATGGAACTGGCCTCGGAAGTAGTGAAAGTATCATAAACCAAAACCTTTTTACAGCAGGCCGAAACTCCAGAAACTTCCAGTATTACCAATTTTCAGTTACTAAAATTAATTAAAGGAAACTTGAAAATTTCATTTAATACTAAAAACCAATTAAACTTAATTTTTACGTAAAAACAATGCGCATTTGCCGTTTTGCAAACAAACGTATAAATAATTATTACAAATATGAACGATCCCAATGATGACCTGCGCCAAAAAACATAAAATTTAGTTATTGTGAATCGAAGCAATCTGTTTCCCCGTTTTACCAACGAAGGTGTTTAAATAAAGTTTTTAAACAAAATTTCGTTCTGCCTATTGGGGAAATGCTTTTGTCAGTTTTTTTACCTAAATGATGACTCACCACGTAAAGTCATGACACTTAGTTCTTGATCGTCGAGGTAATTGTTCGGTCGTTTTCCCAATGAAAGTTGTACAAAAATAACTTTTTTTGGGTATTTTTTCTACAAATACCTTAAAACCGTCACATTCTGTTTTTGCCGTAAAACCATGACATTTACTTCTTGCCTTCAGGTAACGCCTTCAGTAACTTCTCTAACAATATTGAACAACCTGTAGTTTTTAGGTTTCTTTGGCCTCAATTAATGACAAACGTGTGTATGTTTGCCCCTGTGCGTTTGTGAAGGTGCGCCTGTACGTCTACTTTCATGATATTTATAAACAAATACTTTATCATGCAATTGGGCTATTGAACAAAATCGATTTATAAGTATACTTATTACAATATTAGAGCAGTGTGTTCTATTGAGCGAGCTTTTTACGAAAAAATTCACACCTGGGACCTTTGCTAACTTGGTCGCGCTGCAAGTATGAATTTTGAAGGAATATTTTAAATATTTTACATTTTACTCAGACCTGCGACCTTCTCCATGAATTTAGTCGACAACCCGCTTATTTTAATAAGCTTCCTCGACACCGAGTATGGATTGAGCGTGTAACATTTTATTTCTGATTTTTTGTTTTTGTGTTCTTTATATTAGGAGTATAGATTATCGATTTTGACGGAGTTCGTTTCAATTTGATTAGATTATCGAACCCTTGACGCATGAGTTTTTCATCGTATAATTTTCTGAATTTGAGTAAATTTTTCGAGCTCGAGTACTGATGTCGAAAACTCGACAACGTATTGTTTGTATAGTCTTTTTTTAAGTATCGCGTTTAGTGTTGGGCTATTTAGGAATTTTGCTGTAAGTCGTGTATGAAGTTTTCCTGATTCTTGACGTTTAGTAATGCCATGCAATTATTGATTTTAGTGGTACCGGTTCGTCATTGGATTTTGGGGTTTTAAGACCTTTTATAACGTGTTTATGTACTTTTCTTGACCTTATCATAATTTTTCAACGAATTTTTGAGATACGAATCTATGATGTTTATTAAATTTGCTATTTATCGTTTGGGATTTGTTGGTCATTTAGATAGTTTAGTTTTGATGAATGATACCGTTTATTTAATGTGACGTTTAGGATTGACTGGGTCGCAAATTTGGTTAAGAGCTTTCGATCCGTATCGTTACCCATAGTTTTACGGAGTACCGTGTGCATTGACACACCCTTTGTTTACTGAAGCTTTTGAGCTTACGGATTTTTTATTGTGCTTGGTTCATCATTTCGACTGTTTGTGTTTTTGTCTGTGACTGACATTTAATGTGACCGATTCAAAATTTTATTTTTGTTGGGGTGAAATTTGTGATCGAATATGCATGCATTGGAGACATGTACTCGCTGTCTAGGGCTGACCTTAGAATTTTCTACAACAGATGCTTTTGCTTGTCGTAAAAAGCGACTAATCAAGTAGGTGAAGCGAGTTTCGTGGAGGTTCTTGAATATGCGGCTGTGGAATGTCGGAAAGTGGGAATATCGTGAAGTGTGTGTCTCGTGTCTTCTTGAGAGTTCCAGTGTATCAATTAAATGCGTTTATACGGTCACAGGTTTTGTTTCGAGCATTCTGGAAACTCACTTTAGGTTAAGTTAGTTTTTTTAGTTAGGTTAAAATATATTTAGGAGTAGGTTCAATTATTTTTTTTAGGTAGGTCAGCTATATGTAAAACGTGAAGGATGCATGTTGTTGACTGTCAAGTTGGGGAGTTGTGGAAGATAGGTGGTGATGGGCTGGAATGAGGGATGAAACTCTATCGGGTATAAGTCGTTTCGCCTTATCGAAGATAATCTTCATAGTTTTATACCCTCCTTTATTTCGTGGAGCTGACAACATACCGGGCCAATGAGTTAACTTTGGTGATCATCGATTGTACAGGGTGATCCAGATTGATTGAAGTGGTCCGCTTGCTTCGAAAAAGCTATTCCCCACTTATCTCATTTAGTGATCCCAACTATTTAGAGTGGTGTACATACGGGTATTACTGATTGGGCGGAAAATTCAAAAGTTGATGATATATCAACAATAAATACAGCAACATTTTAAATGACATAAATAGTCTCCGAAAGCTTATAATATGTGCTGAAAATGTCCATTATTTTCTAAGCATAAATTCACTCTACGTTTAATATTCTTGAAGACGGCTGCTAACTGTTGTGGGGTTATTGCATTAACGGCGTTCACTGTGGCATTCTGTAACTCCTCAATCGGATGCAAATAATTTGCATACACAACACTTTTGAGATGGTGGTGCCACGGAAAAATTGTATAAATATGCCAACGTTGTACGGGCAGTATGGGCTATTGCGGAATCGTACTGGAAATGCCCATTTTGAAGCTCGTCGTCGTGTAGCTGTTCAATCAAAAGTCTTAGAATTAATTGCTGACAGTTTTCGGTATTTATATTTTCATTAAAAAAAATTGGTCCAATTATTCGCCTTCTCGAGATGGCCATCCAAACTCCAGTTTTAACTGTATGTAATGGAGTTTTAACAAATACATGGGGATTTTCAGTTGACCAGGTTCGGTAATTTTGGGAATTTATGTAACCGCTTAGATGAAACCATACCTCGTCACTGAAAGATGTTATATCCAAAACATCATTGTTATTGATACTTTCGTTAAACCAGGTAACCAGGTGCAGTACGTTCGACGCTTTTCAAAATCAGTTGGCAGCAATTCTTTTAATACAGACATTTTGTACGGGTGCGTTTTCAGTTTTTTTACAAGCCCTCTGGCATGTCCTTTACGAAACCCCTACAATTACAATTACTAACTAATCAATATTTAATAATAAAAACAAATTTTACTCAATTACCACTTTGTGCAGGCAATCGGCTTAAATATTTATTGGGACTAGCTTCCAATCGTTCCCCAATATCTTCTAAGCCTTCTTCGTCAAGTACAGTGTTCTGCCAGGAGATTTACCTTTGGATACGGAGCCGGTGTCGCGAAAACGTTGAAAAATTCGACAAACATGCTGTGTGAATGTTTTGTAGGTAACGTTAATGTTGGCGAACCGTTGTTGGAATTCCTCGAAGCAAGAAATTTGTGAATATTTCCAGACACCACCTTGTATCTTTTTGCCCAGACCGAAAATAAGCATCCAAGATAAACTTATTGTATTCATCCGAAAACATGACACTAACAATTATAACCTAATAATTATTCGCATTTGATTTTTATTCTAAACAGAGCTCTGTATATATTTACTTACCAGATAAATGAATCAAGTATGTGCAGTTTTTGTCTTGAAAAAGACAGATTTTACGTGAATTACAGCAACAATAAAAGACAAAAGACAAAAGGAAGCAAATTATGACAGTTTATACATACGTATTTACGCCCGCTCATGACCCCAGCGGATGAAAGTTTTGACAACTTACACTTTCCAGTGTTAGAGTACATATTGATAACAATGTGACCATAGCGGAGTTACAAACCCTACAATCAATCTGGATCACGCTGAATTTGTCACACTTTTGTTTAATGGGGAAGCAATATGGTTGATGCTTTTATACCTAGTATTAGATTTGTTTTCGTTAGGTTTAATCAGATTAGTTTGGGTGTTAGGCCTATGGCTTATCAAGTTACATTTCTTTATACATTCCACAACTACATTTTATACCTCTACTACATTTTCATTTCCTTCACTTTAGTAACAATTCTGCTCCACTTAACTCTGTCTTTTGCCCTACTTCGCATGCCTGTTTTCAGGCATACGTCTAACCATCGAACTCTCCGGGCTCTTATGAACGTAGATATGGCATCTCACCATATTCTTCTTGTGCCTCCTTATTGGTTTTTCGTCTCCACTCTCCATCCTCTGTTTTCATTTTTCCCAGAATTTTCCTTGAGATTCTTCCCTCCCATACTTCCAGTTTTATCTCCATTTGTTTTGTCATTGTCCACAATTCACTTGCATATGTTACCGTCGGTCATACAATCGTTTTATACATTCTTAGTTTTGCTGGTCTAGAGATTTCTTTGGACTTCAGCATACCACTGATTGCACCTAACGCCCTACTGCACTTTGTGATTCGTGTTTGTATTTCATTGCTTTCCTCCATGGTATTATATAGCGTCACCTCTAGGTAATCAATACTATTAACTTTCTCAAATTTATATACCTTTCTTTCCCCTTTCAAGCATTTCCATGTACTTCGTTTTGTTCTCATTTATCTCTAGTCCGTATGTTGGCGCCGTTCTTTCCAGTTTACTGAATACTGTTTCTAACTCCTTTTTTGATCTAGTAATAATAGCTAGATCATCTGCGTACGCAAATATCTGATGTCGTCTTTGGTACATTATTCCCCCTCTCTCGAAACCGCTTTCACTCAAAATTGCTTCTAGGACAAAGTTGAACAGTACTGTTGAGATCGGGTCCCCTTGTCTCGCACCTTTATTTCCAATGACACTTTCCGATACCCGACCGTCGATCAGTATTTTGCTATTTGTTTTACTAAGGTCATTTTTACCAATCTTATCAGTTTCTCTGGAATCCCTAGCTTTTTTAGGGCCTCATAAAGTTATTCCCTGATTATTATGTCATAGGCCTAGCGGAAATCAACAAATATCATATGTAGTGTCAAATTTTGCTCATAACTGCTAGATTGAATCATTTTCACCGTAAAGATTTCCTCGTCAATATCTTTTATGCCACGTCCAACAGTGATATTCCCCTATAATTTTTGTATTGGCACCTATCGCACTTCTTATGTGTAAGGCAGACTATAGCATTCTTCCATTCGAGTGTCATTTGCTCCTATCTCCATTCTTTTATGATAAACCCAACTATCTTCTGCTGGAGTCCCCCCCCCCATTTATAAACTTCCCCCGTTATTCCATTTTCTCCTGTACTTTTGTTATTTTTTAATTTATTTATCTCCTCCTGCGTTGGTTCCTTTATTAATATCCGCGTTCTCTCATCCCCTATCTCCTCTTCTTCCTCTCTTCTCTCCTCATCACCTCCTTACTCCCAATTTCCTCCTTGTAATATTCTTTAAATGTCTCAAGTTTTCCTAGTGAATTTCCTATTTGCCTGCATATTTAGTTTGCTTCTCAAATTTACGCTTATTTTCCTCTGTACTTTGTCTCAGTACTTTCATTCTCGCTTCATTCCGTGTTTGTAATTTTACTTTGCATTGTTGGTCAAACCAACTTTTTTTTTGTTTCTGATTTTATTTCCTAAACATTTTTTCAAGGTTTTTTGTGCTGCAGTCTCAATTTGACTCCACTCTTCTTGGATGTTGTTTAATTCCTTTATTTCTCTGACTCTGCTATCAAACTGCGCTTTCATTTCAATTAATATGTTTTTATTTACCATTTTATCAATATTATGTTTTGTGTATCTTTGTGTTTGAAATTTGTGCTCATTATTTTTAATTTATTTTCCAGGGCAAACTCTATTACAATTTTTCCATTTTCATTCGACAGAGCATGTTTACTATTGCCTCCTGTTACTTTTTTATATGATTCCTCCCTACCTACTTTGGCATTTAGGTCGCCTAGTATTATTTTAACGTCATACTTGGGAATTTTCTCTAATATTCTTTCTATCTCTTTATTCACTCTTAGCAGTTACGTCCTTATCCTCCGTGGGGGCGTGTATGTTCAGTAGAGTTACTTTCCTGCATATCCCTCTTAGTCTAACCCTACACACTCTATCATTCACTGCTTCAAAATCTATAACTGTATCCTTGTTTTCGTTGCTTACTACGAATCCTACTACCAAATATCTATTCTCTCCTCCTCTAGTGAAAAGGGTGTAGTCATCCACCTGTATAATTTTATGTCCTTTTTGCTTAGTCTCCTGTACTGCTAATACTTCCATACCATACTTCCACATTATCAGTGCCAAATTCTTTAGTGCCCCTTCGTTGTAAGTACCCCGCACATTCCACGATCCAATTTTCCTTACTCCTTCCTTACCTTTTTGTCTCTTTTTCTTGGGTTGCAATCCACGTCCTCTTCCATAGCCAGTTTCCTTTTTGTTAATCCGTCCAGTTACCTTATCTTTTTTACTTAGTTTTTTCTTCTCCATGTCGTACAAGTTATTTTCCTTATTTGGTCTTCGAATTTATTTTCTTCCGGGGACCTCTCTGCTACCGTTCTTTTGTACTTTCTACTTTGTCTCTCGGGATTCACATCTTGATTTTCTCGTTGCACCTCATCTGGTTTAACTATTTTGTTGAGGATTTTTAGTTTGTTGTAGCTTAGATACGCTGTTTGTCCTTTTTCTCTGGCCTCTTTCAACAACGATATTAGTTCTCTTCTTTCCTCTTGCACCTTTTTCGAGTAGTCTTCGTCTATCCATATATCTGTTCCTTTCAAGTTCTTTGCTTTGCTCTCTCTTCTTGTACTCTCCTTAATTAGCTTTACTAATATTGGCCTGTTTCTTCCCACACCGGGCTTCCCTAATATTCTTACTTCGTCTATCCCACTCTACTATCTAGGGTTATTCCTATCTTTTCTATTATTCTGCACACTGTTTCCTTCGTTTCTTGCTTTATCTCACTTACATCATCGGTGACACCTTTCATTACCAGATTCCCTCTTAATTTTCTTTCCAACGCATCTATTTTCTCGTTTTGTTCTGCTACCTGATTTGTCAGTTATACATTTTCTTCCTTCCCCTGTTTTATTTCTTTTCCTAATCTGTCCAGTTTCTCGTTCATTATACTCATACTGGAACATCCCCTCTATTCTTTTCATGGCCACTGATTATATTCTATTTTTACTTCTAACTGTATTAAATATAAATAATTCCTGTGTTAATGCAATTACAATTATTCATTAATTATAAAAAATTTGCATGCAATATTTATTTATTTAATCGTTCCTATTCTCGCTACAAAACTCAGCTGCTGTTTATTTACAATACAAATTGCTTATCTGACCGGGTCGACCCCTCAGAGTTTGATAAGGCCACGTACAAACTTCTTATTTATATTTTATTCCCGTTGCCGTTTAACTATTACTCAATGAATCGAATTATATGTTTTTTACCACTTTATGTCGTATTCTTGCTTAATTATTATCCTCTCCTAATACATCTGACTGCTCTTACACACTTGTTAAAAATTTATATCCACTTCTTAAACAATTTAACAAATTTATATCACTTTCTCTGTGTTTAAGTCGTTTAATATTAGTTAGCATGACGTTGCCGATGCAATCGATTCACACGTCGACACTGTTCACGATTATCACACATAATAAAAATACTTTTGGGTATTATCTGGTGTATTTCTTATTTATCTTTTATATAAATTTAAATGTTTGGATAACAATTACAGTTATCGTCCTCAGCAAATGGTAATAGCTTTACGGCTTATTTGAGATGTCAAAATAAATTTATAAAATATGAAAACGTAAATATAACCCTGATATTAATATAACAGTTGGATAAGCTTATCCAGCTACCTATGGAATCTAATTTTATTTCAGTAAACAATAGTTGGATCTTTAATAAATTAAATACGACATATCAGAACACTCTCTAACAGACGAAGGCTGACAATGAAAAATGTCATAATCAAAGAACAAATTTATTAAGTTATGATGTAATTGTAAAGTTGTGAAAATCTTTAATTTGATAGTGATAAAGGCATTCACAAATAGAAACTTGGTCATCTTTTTCCAGAAGACATAACAATTCTGTTTCAGAACTGTGTTACAACGACTTACTTTCAGTGGAATAAACATTCTATGAACAGCTACATGTTGTAGCAATGGGTAGCCCTGTTAATTTTTTTACATAGCAAAATTAGAAACATCATTTATTTACATTATTTGTCACTTAAAATAGGTAGCTAGAGTTTAGTTCTTAGTTCTAAGAAATCATACTTGTGGTTATATGAATCATCCGACACTTTTTTTTAAATACATTATTAAGTTTATTACAATTAGTCTCTCTATTGACCTACAGCTAAGCAATTTTCAAAGGACTGGTCCTAAATATTCTTTTTCAAAATGTATAGGTAGTTAATTTTTCTCTTTTTAGTATTATTAATAAATTTAAATATATTTTTGCACCTGTGTGATCCTATGATAGCTCACGATGCATTGATTAAGTCAACCCATCTACTAAATTATATAGTTACATCGAGAATTTCTTTGCTGCAGTGTTCTGATGCACTGCAATTACTTTACACCTATTATGTTTTATCGCGGCTGTACCTCAAAATCGAACGGTGGGCGTGAGTTCTTTTAAATAGGGCTGGTCGATTGCTATCTGGTGCTTCACGCTAACGAATAAACAAAAAAAGGTTTGATACATATATTGTCCTATAATTGTTTATAATGGTAAATACTTACACTACGTTACTAACAATAAACAATTCCCTTGGCATTCTCCTAGTACTATACGATCAGTGCCTTAAGCCGGCACAATTATATTCGTTTATATGTTATTGTTTTCTCATATACGTACGTATTAAGAAAAAGCTATGTAATCGGCTTAAATTTTCAAACACTTTTACATTTCTCGACGTTTTGCGGCCTCAACAATACGAAAAACATATTTTTAGGAATGAAAATCTCGTGTTTGATTGTGTGTCTGTGTGTGACTGTGCGATATATCTTTTGAAACATTAAAGCTATCGATAAAAAACAAGTTTTTAGAAAAAAATTTCGTGATTGTGTGTGTGTGTGTGTGCGTGTGCGTGTGCGTGCGCGTGCGCGTGCGCGTTGTGTGTTCGTGTGTTCGTGTGTCCGTGTGTTCGGGTGTCCGTGTATTCGTGTGTTCGTGTGTTCGTGCGTTCGTGCGTTCGTGCGTTTCGTGCGTTCGTGCGTTCGTGCGTTCGTGCGTTCGTGCGTTCGTGCGTTCGTGCGTTCGTGCGTTCGTGCGTCTCGTGCGTTCGTGCGTTCGTGCGTTCGTGCGTTCGTGCGTTCGTGCGTTCGTGCGTTCGTGCGCTCGTGCGTCGTCGTCGTGCGCCGTGCGTCATGCGTCGTGCGTTCGTGCGTTCGTGCGTTCGTGCGTTCGTGCGTTCAGCGTTCCGTGCGTTCGCGCGTTCGCGCGTTCGCGCGTTCGCGTTCGGCGTTCGCGGTTCGCGCGTTCGCGTTCGCGCGTTCGTGCGTTCGGCGTTCGCGCGTTCGCGTTCGCGCGTTCGCGCGTTCGTTCGCGCGTTCGGCGTTCGCGCGTTCGCGCGTTCGCGCGTTCGCGCGTTCGCGCGTTCGTTCGCGTTCGCGCGTTCGCGTTCGTGCGTTCGCGCGTTCGTGCGTTCGTGCGTTCGTGCGTTCGGGCGTTCGGCGTTCGGCGTTCGGCGTTCGGCGTTCGGCGTTCGGCGTTCGGGCGTTCGGGCGTTCGGGCGTTCGGGCGTTCGGGCGTTCGGGCGTTCGGGCGTTCGGGCGTTCGGGCGTTCGGGCGTTCGGGCGTTCGGGTGTTCGGCGTTCGTGCGTTCGTGCGTTCGTGCGTTCGTGGCGTTCGTGGCGTTCGTGCGTTCGTGCGTTCGTGCGTTCGTGCGTTCGTGCGTTCGTGGTTCGTGTCGTCGTTCGTGCGTTCGTGCGTTCGTGCTGCGTGCGTGCGTGTCGTGCGTGCGTGCGTGCGTGCGTGTCGGTGCGTGTCGTGCGTCGTGCGTGTCGTGCGTGCGTGCGTGCGTGCGTGTCGTGCGTGCGTGTCGTGTCGTGTTCGTGTTCGTGCGTCGTGCGTTGCGTCGTGCGTCGTGTCGGCGCGGCGTGCGTTCGTCGTGCGTCGGCGTGTGGCGTCGGCGTCGCGCGTGCGTCGTGCGTTCGTGCGTTCGCGTCGGTCGCGTCGCGTTGTGTGTTCGTTGTGTTCGTGTGTTCGTGTGTTCGTGCGTTCGTGCGTTCGTGCGTTCGTGCGTTGTGCGTTCGTGCGTTCGTGCGTTCGTGCGTTCGTGCGTTCGTGCGTCGTGCGTGTGCGTCCGTGCGTGTGCGTGTGCGTCCGTGCGTCGTGCGTCGTGCGTGTGCGTCGTGCGTCGTGCGTGTGTTCGTGTCGTGTGTCGTCGTGTCGTGTGTCGTGTGCGTTCGTGCGTCGTGCGTTCGTGCGTTCGTGCGTTCGTGCGTTCGTGCGTTCGTGCGTTCGTGCGTTCGTTCGTTCGTGCGTGTGCGTGTGCGTGTGCGTGTGCGTGTGCGTGTGCGTGTGCGTGTGCGTGAGCGTGTGCGTGTGCGTGTGCGTGGCGCTGTGCGTGTGTGTGTGTGCGTGTGCTGTGTGCGCGTGCGTGCGTGTGTGTGTGCGTGGGTGCTTGTGTGCGCGTTCGTGCGTTCGTGCGTTCGTGCGTTCGTTCGTTCGTGCGTTCGTGGGTTCGTGCGTTCGTGCGTTCGTGCGTTCGTGCGTTCGTGCGTTCGTGCGTTCGTGCGTTCGTACGTTCGGGCGTTCGGCGTTCGTTGGGCGTTCGGGCGTTCAGTTCAGTATTCGTGTGTTCGTGTGTTCGTGTTCAGTGTTCTGTTCTGTTCGTGTTCGGGTGTTCTGTTCGTGTGTTCGTGTGTTCGTGTTCGGGTGTTCTTGTGTTCTTGTGTTCGTGTGTTCGTCTGTTCGTCTGTTCGTCTGTTCGTGTGTTCGTGTGTTCGGGTGTTCGGTTGTTCGTGCGTTCGTACGTCGGGCGTTCGTGGCGTTCGCGTTCGTTCGGGTTCGGGTGTTCGTGTGTTCGTGTGTTCGTGGTGTTTGTTCGGGTGTTCGTTCGTGTGTTCGTGTGTTCTGTTGGGTGTTCGTGTTCTTGTGTTCTTGTGTTCGTGTGTTCGCGTTCGTCTGTTCGTCTGTTCGTGTGTTCGTGTGTTCGGGTGTTCGGGTGTTCGGGTGTTCGGTGTTCGGGTGTTCGTGTTCGTGTCGTGTCTTCGTGTCTTGTGTGTTCGTCGTGTTCGTGTTCGGTGTTCGTGGTGTTCGTGTTCAGGTGTTCTGTTCGGGTGCGGTGTTCGTGTTCGTGTGTTGGTGTGTGTGTGTGTGTG
This sequence comes from Vesta saturnalis, assembly GCA_036346205.1. Classification (NCBI taxonomy): domain Eukaryota; kingdom Metazoa; phylum Arthropoda; class Insecta; order Coleoptera; family Lampyridae; genus Vesta; species Vesta saturnalis. Next base: position 3,720,677 of record JARFJB010001138.1, on the reverse strand, counting down.
TGTGTGGTGTGTGTGTGTGTGTGTGTGTGTGTGTGGTGTGTGTGTGTGTGTGTGTGTGTGTGTGTGTGTGTGTGTGTGTGCGTGCGTGCGTGCGTGCGTGCGTGCGTGCGTGCGTGCGTGCGTGCGTGCGTGCGTGCGTGCGTGCGTGCGCGTGCTGTGCTCGTGCCGTGCGTGCTGCGTGTGCGTGTGCGCGTGCTCGTGCTCGTGCTCGTGCTCGTGCTCGTGCGTCGTGCGTGCGTGTGCGTGTGCGTGTGCGTGTGCGTGTGCGTGCGTGTCGTGTGCGTGTGCGTGTGCGTGTGCGTGTGCGTGTGCGTGTGCGTGTGCGCGTGCGTGTGAGTGTGCGTGTGCTTGCTTGTGCTTGTGCGTGTGCGTGTGCGTGTGCGTGTGCGTGTGCGTGTGCGTGTGCGTGTGCGTGCGTGCGTGCTGCGTGCTGCGGCGCGGGCGTGCTCGCGCGCGGCGCGGGCGTGTGCGTGCGCTTGCGCGTGTGTGTGTGTGGGATATTTTTTGAACCATAACTACTGGCGGGCCGTTTTTAGGGTACTAAATTGTGCATTTTTTAATTTATCAACCGATTTTTTTAAAGTCTGATATAGGGAGTTTTTAAGATCGCTAGGTATAAATTATTTGTCAAAATTAAAAAATTCAAAATTACGGATCAAACAGGGTGGGTTTATCGTGTTTATTTAATTTATCAACCGATTTTTTGAAAGTCGGGTATTGGTGGTTTTTAAGATCGCTAAGTATAAATCATTTGTTAAAATAAAAAAATTCAAAATGGCTGATCAAAAATGGGGGATTATCGTGTTTAAAAACTGACTTTGTTAATTTGTAAAACATATTTGAAACCAATATGACTCAAATTCAGGTATTGGGGGGTTTGAGGTTATTATATTTACATATATCAGAAAGCATTATGGCAGATAATTTAGCAACGGTGTTTATTTTAACATAAGTTACTTTGAGAATTTTGAGTTCGAAATTACAGCACGTCTAGGTTTTGCAAATTTAAAACCACTAATGCTTTAGTAATATTTCTCGATTTATTAAGTTATTTTTTTTAGTTTGAATAATATAAGCTTCTTATTTAATTTTAACGTAAAGTTTTATGGGGATCAAAACTAAATTAATGTTAAATTTTTAAGCTGAAATTTTTAGTTATCATTTTATTTTCTTAATAAAGTTACGATATTTAAGCAGAGATTTTTAGAGTAATTTTTGATCAGTATAGTTGTATGTTGCGAAGCTTTTTTTTAACATAACTTTCTGGAGTGTAAGTAATTTAGTTCAAGATTTTAATGAGAAAATGTTAAGATGGAAGGAGTTGTTATTGCAAATTAAAAGAGCGTTTAACAATTAAATTTTAACATTGAAGTTTGTAGTCAATTTACAGATTGAGCCCAAAATTAACTTGAGTGTTGCGATGGCTTGAGCACTGGATGCGAGGAGTTTTTGGAGATTGTGTAAGTCTGTCAAATTTTGAGTGAACATTTCGCATTGATGACTTATGCGGACGTTAATATCTAGTACTTGACGTGTTTAATAAAAAATTGAAAGTCAAGTGGCGACATTTAATTACTGATTATCACATTGTTGACTTGTAACGAGTGCCCTTTGTGAAGTTTCAGTGAAAACCACGATCCTACCACTAACCGAAGTACCGAATGTACTTTGTCTTTACGAAACTTTAACGAAAAGATCCTTAACGTTTGTTGGTATAATCACTTGTTACTTAAGTCAGTTATGTATTAACTTTATGTCCCAGTAGAATAGTTCAAAAGTAAAAACGATTATTAAGAAACAGTCACTGACAAGATCATCCAAGAAACAAAAGAGCATAATAGATTACGTATCCCAAATAATCAGAAATAATATAGACCTTTTCAATAAAACAAATGTAAAGATATCTATAGAAACTTGTATATAATATTACAGTATTATGTGCTTGCCTTCCATTCATCAGATGGTATAATGTTTAATATAAAATCTCTGGATAGTTGCCCGTATTGGGAGCCTCAGCGTAAGGATTGCATTTATTAATTTTTCCTACCACAACAAGAAATTGTATTCGTTCTTAGGATTGGTTGTATCCACCTTAACCCATACGGGCCAAATAAACTTGGCAATGATATATGACCAAACATTTATCTTTGTTGCCATAATGTTGTACGATTACGTTGTATTAATATACTTTCAATTATACTTACGTCTATTACTATTCACCATTTACTGTATAAATACTTGACATAAGTATAAATTTTATACGAAACTACAATACGAAGAATAGGCATCACGCTTAATAGTGAAATTAAGCCAAACCATTAATCAAATGTATTTTATTAACCAACTCAGTATTATAGAAGGTATATTTTTTTGTAAATAGTTCACTAATAAATAAGTAATATTCCATTATACCTTCGTGATCGGAAATTATACTCTTGCAATTAATACATCATGAAGTCCACACTAGTGCAACTGCAAAATAAATATGCATGGAAACGTATTTTATACATTTATTGATGTTTGAAGTCCGAGTTCGATATTGTCGAATGCTGTCCAGAGGAATCTCAATTTTCAAGTTGAAAGCATCTGCTTTCGCAGCTGATACAAATGTTAGATTAAATGTTATCCGTGTATCTTCGGTGAAGTGCTTTAGAAATCGACCCCTTAAAACTTGTTATTACTTTGTTTTGTGTTACTAGATGTTGCTCATATATATTTTTTAAACTAAATACTTGCAATATTGCTCATGTTAACAATTTCTATAAGTTATAAGAATATTTTCTTCGAATAGAATAAAATAGGTATAATTTTATGAACTTCTAAATTACCAAATCAATCAATAACATTTTTATGTATGAATTTGTCTTGTTTACTCTTAAAAACAGTAAAATCTACTTCACAGTTGACATGATACATATTTACAGCATCAGTAGATTTATTAAACTTGCCATACTATGTATGGGCTCAAACTTATAAATATGATTCCAAATAACCTAAAAGTTTCACCTGAAGCTGAAAGTTGTACTAAAATCATGAAAATGTCTCACAAGAGATGTACAGGGTGGCCAACTAAGAATGCGAAGTACTGTATCTGGGAAACTATCCATCGTAGAGGCTTGCGCAAAAAAAAGTTATTACTAAAACGGCCAGTACAAAAACCTGGAAAATATTTTCAAGTTTCTGAAATGACCGCTAGGGGGCGTAATGCAATTTTGAATCTAAAAAAGTGATGTTTCTGTGAATTCTGCTATATTAACCTAATAAAAAATAACTGATCTTTGAAGTCGAGGATAAACTGAACTTTTTTTGTTTGGCATTTTTTGACGTATGTCTAAAAATAAAGTGGTTTAAATAGCCCCCTGTATCTTCGAAACGGCTAAGCCGATTTTAACAAACTTGGGCGCGTTGAAATGAGCTATTCTTGGGCTACAAATGTTATAATATTTGAAGTTTTGTTAGTTTCACATGTCGTCGTTAGAGGGTTTTGTTCGACATTCCGACAGAAACGGTTAATTTTCGCAAAAAAATTAAATGCATTGGTATGACTTTTTTCATGAGCAAGTAGCTAAATGATGCTTAAACAAGCTAGCGAAAACCGCATCCCGATATCTTGTTCCTTACCTAAAATATCCGCCAAGGAAAACTTTATACGAAAATCCCTTAAATTTTTATTTCTTTTTAACTATATTTTTGTGGAATTGTTCCTATGATGTAAGTTGTGGCCCTAAAAAGGACTGATTTAAAAGAGGAAGATTTTTAATGCCCCTGTAAATGCTCGAAATGCTGGCCATCACGCTCTATGAATTGCTGAAGCCTCTCATGACTAGACAAAACTGCAGCTTCAATTTCGGCTTTGAATAGGTTACCTAGAAATTGCGATTTTAAATGTTTGTAAATTTATACCCCAGAATAAAATCGCCCTTTTTGAAATTACTACGGGCAAGTAAGCAATGCTAAAAGTTATACGAAAGGCCTATTTTTTGTTTGTTTAAATGCATATTCACTATGGATGTATACGAAAAATACAATTAATAGAAGCAGGCAATGGAAACAGATACCTGAACAAAACATACATAATCCTCAAATTGTCAATAGTTTCGCGTTACTTTGAGCAATTTTTGTGCTTTAAAAATGCGTTTTACGAATAATGAAGCTATTAATATGCATGCGGTTTATTTTGAATCTCTTCAGAATGCCGCAGTAGCTAAAAGAGTTTACGCGGGGCGATATCCAAATCGGCGTCCTTGCGATGTAAGAGTTTATCCCCGATTAGTGGCGAGCTTACGAGCCAATGGTAGCTTTCGCCCTACGTTTCAACGGCAAAGAATTGGAAGAATACAAGAAAATATTAACCGTGTACTGGGCTATATTGAAGGAAATCCTCATTATCCACTGAGTTGGGCATATCACGGACAACGGTTCAAAATATTTTGAGGGACCACAGGTAAGTTCTAATGGCCATCAAAATATGTAGGTATTTGTTTAAACTTTTTTTAATTACTTTAATAATGTACCCATATCATGTCGTTTTGCATCAGGCCTTGAAAGAGAAACATTTTGATCGAAGGTTAAACTATTGCCATTGGATGTTAGGCATGATACGCGAAAATAGAGAATTTTTATTTCAAATTCTTTGGACCGATGAAACTACCTTCAATAGTAACGGGAGAGTCAGTCTGCACAATATGCATTATTGGTCTGTAGAAAATCCCCATTGGTTGCGTGAACTTCAGCGCCAAGGACGTTGGAGTTTAAATGTATGGTATGGCATACTGGGAGGCAGAATTATTGGGCCATATTTTTTCGAGCAACCCCTAAATGGCAATGTATTTCTTGACTTTTTGGCCAATCAATTACCGTTGTTGTTGGAAGATGTGCCTCTGGAAACAAGGCAAAAATTGTTGTTGCAGCTGGATGGTTGCTCAGCACATTTTGCTATTCATATGCGAGAGCATATTAATGCAGTATTTCAACAACGGTGGGTTGGAAGAGGAAGTCTGTTTCCATGGCGTTCGCGATCGCCAGACTTATCTTGCCTCGATTTTTATTTATGGGGGCGCGCTTAAAGGACACCGTGTTTCGGACTCAACCTACTACTAGAGAAGATATGAAAAACCGGATTCGTAACGCAATACGTAACATACCGTAACATAAGCTGCAGTTTTGTCTAGTCATGAGAGGTTTCAGCAATGTATAGAGCGTGATGGTCAGCATTTCGAGCATTTACGGGGGCATTAAAAACCTTCCTCCTTTAAATTGGTCCTTTTTAGGGCCACAACTTACATAATAGAAACAATTCCAGAAAAATATAGTTTAAAAAAAATAAAAATTTAAGGGATTTTCGTGTAAAGTTTTCTTTGGCCGATATTTTAGGTTAGGAACAAGATATCCAGATGCGGTTTTCGCGTTTGTTTAGGCATCATTTAGCTACTTGTTCATGAAAAAAAGTCATACCAATGCATTTAATTTTTTTTTGTGAAAATTAACCGTTTCTGTCGGAATGTCGAACAAAGCCCTCTAGCAACGACATTTGAAACTAACAAAACTTCAAATATTATAACATTTGTAGCCCACGAATAGCGCCCAAATTTGTTAAAATCGGCTTAGCCGTTTCGAAGATCCAGGAGGTTATTTAAGGAAACTTTTGAATACCCCCCACCACTTTATTTTTAGACATACGTCAAAAAGTGCCAAAGAAAAAAAGTTCAGATTATCCTCGACTTTAAAGATCAGTTATTTTTTTATTAGGTTAATATAGCAGAATTCACATAAACATCACTTTTTTAGATTCAATATTGCAGTTACACCCCCTAGCGGCCATTTCAGAAACTTGAAAATATTTTCCAGGTATTTGTATTGGCCGTTTTAGTAATAACTTTTTTTTGCGTAAGCCTCTACGATGGATAGTTTCCCAGATACAGTACCTCGCATTCTTAGTTGGCCACCCTGTACAATAAAATAGTAACACCTACAACATTACATTAAACAGAGGTACTACCAACCCTTCCACAACATAAAAAGAAGCTAACCGCTATAGAAATGAAGTACCTACGAAAAATACACAATTAGATTAGATCGGAAGAGAAATGAGGACATATACTGGGTGTCTCACTAAGGGCGGCGAGGTTTGGGAAACTATAGATGCTATAGCGTCGCGTAAAAAATTTCATAACTAAAATGGCCAAGAGAAATTGTTAGAAAATATTTTTAAGTTTCTAAGACTGCAGCAACATAGCGAAACTGCTACAGCAAATAATAAAAACTAATTTGTCTCCAAAAATACCCGATATTAGGTACCACTTTAATAACACCAACAAACAACTTGACTAATTCTGGGTCAGTTTGGTTTATAGCTTTTTGTCGTATCTTCAACAGTAAGGGTGGGGGAAGATGATAAATAATTAAATATTCTTTGTAATGAAAGGTAGTCAAGTGGGGACTAGTTTGACAGAGAATTTAAATTCAAATGCTGCCTTTTTTGGTGGCCATTACTTTGTCTTGCACCAACTAGAGGGTGTTATTTAAAGAAGGTTTTTGAGATTTTCTCGGAAAAATTAAATGGAATGGTATGCTTTTTAAAGAGTGGTTTTCAAGCGAAGAAAATTACCTAAATTATAGCGAAAACCGTTGTTCGGTATCTTTATACGTTTTTGATTTATTTCGAAATAACCTCTTTTTCAATTGAATAAATAATATTAACTATAAATCAAATGTTATTATGGAGTAACAAAGTGTTTTTCATCGAAATACCCTTGAAACAAAGTTTATGATATGATAGCCGTGTACTTCCAGTGTTATGAGAACGCTTTTATGGCCGTACGGGTAAATGCCGCTAACTATCCCGATAGAAGACATTTTAGTAGAAGAGTTTTTATACGTGTAGCTAGAAATTTGCGGGAATATGGACAAGTACATCCTATTCCAGTACCTAGAAGAAATCGTGCAATTAGAAACGAAAAAACATTATCAATGTTCGTGCGTATATTCAGATCAATCCTCATGTAAGCACTAGAATAATTTCATTAGATCTGAGAATCAGTAAATCGACGATACATCGAATTTTGAAGGATAATGAATTACATCCGCATCACGTTGTTCTGCACCAAGCTCTCTCTGAAACTGATTTGGATCGAAGATAGATCCCTGTCACTGGTTAAGATCTATGATTTTTGGAAGACGTTCCTTTGCAAACAAAAGAGACATGTGACTTCGGCATGATGGTTTACCTGGGAATTCGTAATTTTTAAACGAAAATTACTCTAACTGCTGGATAGGACGAGGCAGTTTATTTCAATGGTCGGCTAGGTCCTCGGATCTTACTGTGCTTGATGTTTATTTGTGGGGAAGAATAAAAGATATTATTTTTGAAACACATCCTACTACCCCACAAAATATGGTTGAACGAATTCGAAATGCTATGGCCAGAATTTCCAGAGCTGAAATTGAAGTCGCCGTATTAGACACCCGGCGTAGACTGTAAAGATATTTTATCATAATTACCTTTTAAGACTTATGTTTTGTATCGTTATTGCTCTTTCGTACTGTTAGTGTTGCGATAGTGTTGCCGTTTGTTATGTTATTGTAAATAATAAAAAATAACATGAAATGTCTTTAATTCTGTTTGCATAATAAATATTAGCAGTTAACTTCATAATTATTAAATGGAGAAAACGATTTAGTTTCGCTTCCAAAGACTACTGAAGACACTTTGTTACTCCATAATAACATTTGATTTATAGCTAATATTATTATTTGTCAATTGAAAACCACGTTATTTCGAAATAACTCAAAAACGAATAAAGATATTAAACTGCGATTTTGGCTATAATTTAGGTAATTTTGTCCTCTTGATAACTAGTCTTTAAAAAGCATACCATTACATTTAATTTTTCCGAGAAAATCTCAAAAACTGAAATGAACTGTAAGACAAATTAGTGGCCCCTAAAAAATCCAGCATTTGAAAGAGCGTTAAATTCTCTTTCAAACGAGTCCCCACTTGACTATCTTTCATTACAAGGAGTGGGAGATTTAATTGATTACGATTGAATATTTAATTTTTATCATCTTCCCGACTCTTACTGTTGAAGATACGACAAAAAGCTATAAACCAAACTGACTCAAAATTATTCAAGATGTTTGTTGGTGTTATTAACCTAATACTGGGCGTTTTTGTAGAAAAATTAGTTTTATTATTTGATATAGCAGTTTTGCCATCTTGCGGCAGTTTTAGAAACTTAAAAATATTTTCTAGCGATTTCTCTTGGCCATTTTAGTGATGAAATTATTTTACGCGACGCTGTAGCATCTATGGGACACTATAGTGGGACACCCGGTACCTACAAAGAATTGAAACAAGAATCAATCATACAAAAACTAGAGAATAAACAACAACAATTGGTTTGCACACGTGAAAAGAATGAATAACAACAGAATTACGAAACAAGTTCATCAAACAAAAATAGAAGGAAAAGAAAGCAGAAACACCAAGGACGACAATGAAAAACATCATAGAGGATTTAGGAGCAAAATAAAGGCAAACATTCGAGGATATGGAGAAATTAGCGGAAAGTAGACAACAATGGAGGAAATGGATCGAGGCAGTTTACCCGACAGTAGAAGAAGAAGAAGAAAAAGCCAGTATACCATGAAACAATAATTATTACACAAACTATCAATATTGATAACAAAAGTGTAAAATCATTAGTGGTAAGTTACATTAATGCCGCTATAATATTCATTCACCGTATGCTTATAAATCACATTTTCATAATTTATAACATTTTTATATTTATCTTCTACATCTAGAACCGATACGTTTTAATTCTGGTCAAACTCTACCCCGTATCAAAATATGAGCACAGAAAGTAGAGTTACGAAGGTTATCGTGTTTTATGGCTCTATAATGTTCCTTTGCCCTTTTTTAATATTTCGTATAGTCATGCCTACGTAGATTATGTTACCATCACATTCCAATTTGTAGACTCCGGCTCCACCTTTAATAACATTCTTGGCCTTACAGTTATAAATGCTATTTTTTAAATTATTCTTAGATTCAATAGCAATTTGTATGACAAATTTGTTAAGTTTTCAAGTTCAAATCTGAAGTCTTATGTCTGTAAGGAATTTGTGTCTAACTTCAATCGGAAGATCTTTAATCGGCATTAGTAATTATTAAAGGATCCCTTTTCTTTTACCTTCTACATTAACTTCCATTATTTAAACTCAAATCCATAAATATTTATTGAATACCATGCATCCAAATATTTCTTTTGTTTTTTAATGTATTGTTATTTTCGATTTTTAAACTAATTATTGATAATTTTACTAACTAATTCTATCTTGTTAGCAATTTCCGTTATGCTAGTAAATTCTTTATCAAAACTGTTTTTGCCTGTGGGTATGTTAGTCAGTGTGTGAACATAATGAATTAAGTGCCGCCATCTAATGAGACATGCAGAATTGCTACAAAAATTAATTAAATTAGTCGAATTCTGTTTTTCAGTGGAAAATACGTCATTAGAGATTGTTATTTACGAAATCGTATATTTCTCGAGGCAGGATGATGTAACGACGCGATATTTAGGATTTAGTGTTGATAAAAAATTAAAAGCTAGGCGATTGTGGTTTTATAACGTGTTAAGTTAGGGTTTATTTTCCAAAGTATGGAGACGACGAAAACATATCGGATCTCAGATATTTGTTTGTAGCCTGGTGTTGTAAGTTTGTGCTAGTGACGTATTTCTCGACGATGTATACACGAAAATTTTCTTGGGTTTACCGCGCTTACGTTTTGAATATTTTTTAAGTAATGCGCTTCCTAAAGTTCAAGATGGCGAATTCTGGTGGCGTCGCGACAATGCGTGAGTCGATATCGAGCTGTGTGTTAATTTAAATTTCCCTTAGTTGCATGTTAATCTGAATAACGTATTTAGTAACGAAGCGTTGAAAGGTGTTATCCTGTTTCACGTAGCGTATTTTGATGAAGAGTTTGTAGAACACTCCCTATTTTTTTAGTTTTGTTTCCCGCTGCACTAATTTGATTTAAGGAAAAGATAACCGTAAACGGCTTTGATTTACAATCGCTGGATAGGTACAAATGGACCTGTAAGATGGCCACCCAGATCACCAGATTTCTCAGTTGTAGATTTATTTTTCTGGGGATATCTTGAGAATAGAAACAATATCAAACTCTGGTGGATCTACGCAATACCGTTGAAAGGGCTTTTATAGACCTACAGTTGAGGCCTGTTATTATTTTAAGTGCAGTAAGGCGGATCAGAACAATGTGTGAAACTTGTTTATGGCACAATGGCGATCAATTTGAATATTTTTTGTAAGCTAGTTTTGCAATATTTTATCGCTACGTTACCGTGTAACGTTTTGAAAAAAAGATTTGTTATTATTTCCGCCCCGGACATACATTAAAATATTTAAATTTGTAATAACGTAAATTTTGGCTTAATGTTGAAAAAACGTGTAACGTGCAGAAATCAATATTTAACTCATTTAGAGCGATTTCCTCATTTACTGTATTTAGTGTATTAAAAAGTATCTCTGTTCTGGCAAATGAAGGATTTGCATTTACTGTTTACTCGACAATTCCTTTAATAATATTGATTTTCTTTTTGTATTGAATGTATTACAAGAAAGTAGTAATGAAAGTTTAAATCGACATGGTAGTGCCACCTATCGGCCTTTTACAACACTTCTACCGGTTTCCACACACTTTAGATAGTATTAGCGGGTTAATTTGTTTAAATACCACTAGAGAGCGGTACCGTAATTGAATTTACAATTATTGAGGAAGTGATTTTATTTTTACAAAAATCAATCATTGGTTTGGTAATAATGATATTTTCATCTAGATCCGGTAAGAGAGTAAGGGCGTTTCTGTTTTTACTTCTAATCGGCAGACTCTAAAACAAGAAATTTTAATTAAAAATAATAATTCACTTACGCTATATTTACCTTGGGATGATTATTGATCATTGTAATTAGAGGATGTAAATCGATAAAAGTACTTTTCAGTCATTATAAATGAACTCCTCTAACTAAATAAACAGTTGATAGTTTAAAACTAATAATTACAATTTTTGGGGCTTGATTGACGTTATAAGTGCTCTTTCGTTTCCTTCGTTCTTTAGCTTGTTAATTCCTGCGATTTCTTCGTCTTTACGTTAAAAAGGATTTTGATTTTTCTGGGTAATTATTACAATTATGGTGAGTGGCTATATGTTGTCAACTGGTTACCGACGTGGAATCATTCTAACCTGTAAGTAGGACGAAACTGTTGATAGCTGGATATAGATGTTGCCTTCTCGTCAACCAGGTCAAGTATTTACCTTAGTAGAAAATTTGTTGTTTATAATTTGCTTTGTTTGGCATAACGGTTGTAGTATGTTCAGCACTCGAGTATCATTCACTATTGTGTAATTACTGTAAAACGATGTGAACGATAATTACTTCATGGGTTGGTTGTAATAAAATAATATGGACTTACTTTTCACGATAATCTTTTGAACCGCACCTAGGAAAGTATTAGCGTTGCCATCCATTTCATTGTGTATTGAATAACAGTTGCTGCTATCGTTGCGCAGAAGCTTAGTTCTGTTTCGTTATACCGGTTGTGTGCGTAATATAACTCAGTGTCGTACTTTATATTTTCGAGCGGGAAATAAAACTTGTTTTACTTATTCGTTAGATTTAAGCATGTTTTAAAATTGTGGTGGAAAGGGTTCAGTTTACACACGACATACATTTAATTGTCTAGTTGTTAAGCGTTGCTAATGTCTAGTGCACACTGAACAACTGTTTCCAAATACACACGTGTGTTTATTTCTATACATTATTTATAGATTATCGATAGAGGTACAGATATTTTTGGTTGTCTATGAATTTTCCTTTTCACGTCAATCCTTGAAAGATCTTTCAACAAACCCGAAAAGTTTATTAAACATTGAACCTTTGGACATAATTTATGATTTTGTAAGCATGCTAAATTAATGTATTCGTACTGGGGAAAATTTACTGTAGAAGTCTACAGTCGAAGATATACTGAGATTGCAGAATGGTGCCTTACGCAGCTCATTGTTGCCGGCGTTTTTTCATGCTGGCAAGTGCTAGGATCAATCACATTCAGGTCCGGCCGCAGCGATATTAGTACTTGAAATGCATTACATTTTGGTACGTAACAAATTATTTTAGACAAAGCAGGTAGGTACCAAATAGGAAAAGGTCGGTTATAAAAAAATAATCTGAAAAAATTTGTTATTTACTGTATTTACCTTAACATTTTTATGCATAATAATAAAATAATAAACAAAGAATAAAAAAATTATGCAGCAAATGATATTAAATATCACAAGTTCTGCACTCGCATGGAGCATTGGACCATGTTTGAAGTTCTTACACTCTATGTTGCACGTAAAAGATTGCATATAAAAATAAAATAGGAGTGAATAATGGCCTTTATTTTCTTTCAAATCACATTAAGAAATCTCATTAACTGTTACTCTTATCAGTTATTCCTAGAACAATATTACATTTTTACCTATACTTAAGATAATTATGACTAATTACTAATAAATGATAACAATAATATTCGCCATTTCAATAAACCATTAGTTCGATAAATTTTGTAAACCAACCTATATCTAAAACAATTTTTTTTTCTTAAAAACTATAAATGTAAGAGAATCGATACACACAATCCTTTGTATACAAAATGCTTATCGATATCGATTAACCTTCATTCAATGAACCTTAGGGGATTTTTCAATTTATTTAATTTATGTTTTAAAAAATGCCCTGAAGTTAATCTTGAATGAAAATATTATAGGACTATGTGTATAGCTTCTTTTTTAACATTTATAGTTTTTAAGAAAAAAAATAAAACCTCAAAATGTTTTATGCATGCAACTGTATCTTTTAAAACGGGCCGAGTGCGACTGTGGCATCGCTCTCGCAGAGTCAACAAGGTATCATTGCGCGTCGTTATCCTATTTGTAATACACTGTCTATGCTCCGCCATTCTGTAATCTCAGTGTGTCTTCCACTATAGTCTTATTATTGGCCTGTGATAACTAACTATTCGTGATTAATGATATATATATATATATATATATATATATATATATATATATATATGTTCAATTGTTGTTCACTTATTATTTTTCTCTTTTCTCCCCAGTTTCAAGCTTTACAGGGCCTCCTGTATTAACTTAATTTTACAATTTTTCAAAGCTTGTGGCGCTCAAACCTTGCTTACTATACTATTTATGTCTATTACAGCGATCTTTTCTCGCTAACCTAATCATATCTAATATTTATCGACGCTCCAAAACTACCGACGCAATCCAAAGTGCTTTGCTGAGCTCACTAACTTTCTCCTTTTTATGTTAACGGGATTGCAAACTATACAATTTTATATATTTTTGGAAATCTGAGGGCAAATGAAATCAAATTGTGGAAAAATATACAGTGTGTCCTATTTAAAAAAGGGAAGATTGGGTTATTTTGAAGAAATAGCAGTAATTATAGAAAAGTTACGTACTCCATCAGTATAAGGCCACATTTTTTTTTCTATGTTACTTGCTAATATAGATACGAGAGGGGTCCGAAAATGCCAAATTTTCAAAATCGTCCAGTATATCAGAAACGAAGGGTGCCATGGAAATTTTATTTAGTCCATCTTTCATTTCATAAAAAAGTAGCATAAGAACGCAAAAACTGCGACTTTCTGCAACTCTCAAGTTGAGATTCCCCAAAACCATAGAGATCGGGACACACGGTACATTGAATCAATTTGCTTTTATGTACTGTCACACCCTGTATATTAAAAAATTAGGTTCGGTTGGCAATATTGTATACAAGAAGTTAGTTTTTTAGTTTTTAGTTTTTTAGTTAGTTAGTGACAGAAATAATAATGCCAAGTTATGTTTTTATTTTATAGTGTGCTTTTAATTTCATATATAATAAACGAAGGCTATATATTATAGCTTTCGGTGTGACAAGCACAATATGTACTATAGAAGACCGTATATTTCAAGCATTCGGAAACGTGTGTATTTTATTTTAATTACATCAGAAACACCTTAAAGTAATTACAGGCGAGCACTTGTCACAAGTTCTTTAACATTTATTTTATTACTACGTAGTTTAATTTAATAGATTGCTTTTTCTTTCACAACCTTACAAAGACATATTTTGTCAAGCACTAAATAAATTACTGCCATTTTTTGTGAATGAGAGATTTAAGAACGTGTTAAGTCGCAAACTTTATACAGAATAATGGAAGAAGTCACAAAACAAATCTTGTATTTCGATGGACATTTATCTTTGCTAAGATTTTTTCATTTTATCTTTAAAACCTTGCGTTATATTTGATAATCACACAAAGTAGATGTGTAACTCTTAAATTGTTGAGGTCCAGATGCTGATGACACTTATTCCAGTAATTTCCAATTACACAAGATTTGGCGTAAAATTCCATTGATATAAAAATTGCATGAAAATTTTCATCCATTTTTTATATCAATGGACGAAAGTTTATCTTTAATTCTAGAAATATTTTCGGAGATATTTAGATCAACGACATAGTCAATTGTGGTTAAGGTCTTCATTAAAGCCACGAATTTATCATTTTTCATTACTGCTTTCTAAGTATTTGCATGTATATTTTAAAATATTACATTCATTTAATATTAAAATGGGAAAATTATTTCTAAGCGATTATAAATATTTAAAAACGTGACTCGATATTTTTACGTACTTATTTCCATTATCTTATGCCCTACATTTCAGAATAACAGTGAATTTATTAATAATGCAATAGTTCAAGAAATGGATATTTACCTATAGGTTCAACATTTGATGATGACATTAAAAGTTTAGTTCCTGACATTTTTACGATACCTTAACTTTACGCTCTCTACTAAATAATAAATTACTAAAGTTCAAAGAGGAAAAACAAAAACGTGTTTAATGTTAGTTATTTCAAAAAGTCACAGTTGACAGATATGGCTATTAAACTTAATTACCTAATTTGAGTTAATAGAACAGATAAATATCAGTACAATACAAATACAAAAACAAAAGATTTCAATTTGGGAGCTTTAATTTCCGTTCATTGTGTCAACTTCATCATTCACTTGTTTAACGGTAATAATAAAGACTTCCGCTTGTTATGAATTAATAATTGTCACATCCGTATTTGTCGAAGCACTTTCAATTACTTCCAGTTTAGAAAGAAAAATACAATCTTAGTTATGACGTATTTATTAGTAAATCTATTTAAACATAACAATGAGCATCTGATAATAATAGTAACAGACAACCATAAACCTTTATTACCGGAACCAGAACTACATTCAAATAAATGTAACCATAAAAGAAATTTAAAAAAAATCGTAAATACAGTGTGTGAATGTAAAGAAATATATTAGTTTAGTCTAATTGTGTTTCACCAGAATCAAATATACCCAGAAACGACCTATGGACGCTTCACGTAGTAATAATAAAACCTTTTGATATAATAATACTAGCACAAGTGCGTCAGCCCTGCAGCCAGGGGGCGGGCAGACGTATTTTGATATATATAATCACTAAAAAATGAAAAAAATTTTATTGTAAAATAAAATAATTAAACAAAATAAAACTATAATCAAACTCTAAGTATAAACTTAAAATTTGTTTTTAAAATAATTGGTTTCCTGTTTTTTCTATCATTAAATTTCTACAAGAACACATCAAATTTATGGCAATTGTTTGTTTACTCTCAAAAGCTAAATATGCAAGATTTGCCATTCTCTGGTGAGTCATTGAATACCTTTGTGGTCTATTCGAGTTAATATGGAAAATATGAAGACTCATTGACAGCTGTACTACAGTCAAAGAAAGAAACAGTTGCACACAATTTGGCGGCGGCGTTAAAGGCTTCACGTTGATTGTAAAATACCTTAAGTATATATATATATATATATATATATATATATATATATATATATAATATATATTATATGTATATATATACAGGGTGAGTCACGACGGACGCGATGGTGTCCATTAAAAATAATTTCAAATATACAGGGTGCTTGTAACGTCCTCCAGGTACACTATCTTGAAAAGAGTAATTTGAACTTATTTGCAAATTCAAGAACCAAACAATTGCTAAGTGATTTATCTTGACTTGACTGACAATAATGTCACTATTACTCAAATTAATTGCCTGCCTTACTTTGACTTTTCGGGGAATAATTAAAACATTACCATTTATTTACAAGTCTGATATTTAATTACTCGCAAACCTCAAACCTCAAACCCGATCAAACGAAGTGTTAGGTACGTTATGCTATCTAAAGGAGATAGTCTGGATGAGGTACGTGTTGCATCATGCGGGCAGGAAAACAAATGAAACTACTCAAATTTAAATCAACGAACTTGGTGCACCGGTGGTTCATCCCGTTAATCTACTATTGTAGGAAAGAACTACCAATAAAACCCACTTTATTCATAAATAAGCAATTGCATAAGTACATTAATAAATCAAATAAAACAAAGAAAACAAGGAAAGGGTTAAATATATAACAAAACACCATTAAATCAGGTTAAAGTGCGTACAAAATTATAACATTAAGAGAAAATGAATAAAAAGCAGTTTAGTTGCACAGAAACACAATAAAAAAACAGATATAGTCATACTCACAATTGGGTCATAAATAATCAAAATAAAAACATAATAAAAATCGTAACAACAAACATGTGGCCCCTTTTTAAAAACCAATCATGCTGGTCTTTAAGTAAATAAGCACATAAAATAATAAAGCAAATCATGGTACATATAAAATACAACAACAGTAAAATTGCACAGGTAGTAAGGTGAATGCGAGGATCAAAATAAAATTGCCCAATTGTTTAGTGACAACTAAGCCGAAAAAATACATGAGTCACATTGTAATAAAACACATACAAAAGAGAAATCAGCTCGTAGGCAAATAATTCAACTTCAACAAACTGAAATAAAACTCATTAAAACAAATCCTTACAAGGGTACGTTATAAATAGGTAACATCGTGACCGATATATGTTTGAGTGCGTTACAAACATACCGTGCGTCTCTCTTTCCGGTTACACATCCACCTATACAACAAATAAAAACAATAAAAATAAAATTCGAGGTGTTTAATGGTCCGGCTTGGGAGTGTGTACCAACAAATTGCCTTTTACAATTAATAACCTGCGGCATCGTATACCTATTCACCAGCCACCTTTACACCATTATAAATATAAACAACAATCAAGAATGCTAATTCGCACAAATACCAAAGGGAAAGGGCCCTGTACTGTCCTATTATTTTAGAAGATTTCAGCCTAATGAATCCGCGTACGAATAAGATACCTTTGCAAGGCCATGTTTGGTAATTAAGTTGTTATCTAGACTGGTAAAACTATTCGTTGCAAGCTTTCAGTTATATAAAAATACATACTTACACTAGATTAAATATTTGCTTAATTCATCACAGGCACAAATCGTTAATAGACGGGATTTAACCTCGAATGAAAAGACAACTTAGTGTTGGCGAATTCAAAAGAAAAATGTACACGCAAGAATTATTTTAAAGACAAACTGTTTACAATGAAGGGCTTTAATTAACCCAAAAATCGATCTGGCTCTATTGAAAACCTCGCTGTAACTGCCCTCCCACCCGATCCAAACATAACTGTATCTACTCCCGAAAACCACCCCCGTGTTTCAAAAGTTATAAAAAAACAAGAAACACTAAGTTTGGAATACTTTCATAGTAATTATTGTAAGACATCTTAATTTTAAAAATATGCATTCGTCTGTAACAACCTTATATTTACGGGTCTCAAATTTCTCAGTAACAAAGATATCTTTTCATCGTTGCCCGTCTCGCCACAATTAATCATTAGACCAATGACATTTTTACGTCAAGAGCGCGCATAAGAAAAATTCCAATGATTTGTTACGCCCCTTCAGTTTTTAAGCGTGCACCAGCCACTCACCCCCTAACATGTATTTATATACATATTAGTTACAAACAATCCTACATTTGTTAGATAAAAATATATAAATAAAAGTATTTTGAAAACATTAGTAAATTACGAAATATTATGAAGATATTAAAAATCCACTAATTATCTTTTCTATCGTGGTAACAATGGCGATTTGACAAACGTTTATTACAATTATAAAATTTTCGCAGTCCGCTACCTACATGCTTCAATAAAGATTGTCATACCAAAGTTATGATTTTTAAATGGAATGCCCTATATTTTATCACATCTTTGAATTAAGTATGAAATATTAAGATAGAATTTCGTTAGGGTTCCCTATACCTAAATACAGAGCGTTAAGTACATTAATAAATCAAGTAACACCAAAAACAATGAAAGGGTTAAATATATAACAAAACACCATTAAATTAGGTTAAAATGCGTACCAAATTATATCATGAAGAGAAAATGAATAAAAACAGTTTAATTACACAGAAACACAATAATTTAAAAAAAACACATGTAGTCACACGCACAATTGGGTCATAAATAATCAAAATAAAAAATCATAATACCAAACATGTGGCCTTTTTAAAAACCAGCCATGCCGGTCTTTAAGTAAATAAGCACATAAAGCAATAAAGCAAATTATGGTACATATAAAACACAATAACAGTAAAATTGCACAGGTCATAAGGTAAAGGCAAGGACAAAAGCAAACAGACCAGGAATTTACAAGTACCCAATTGTTTAGTGAAAACTAAAGCACAAAGTACATAAGTAACATTGTAATAAAGCACATACAAAGAGAAACAGCTCGCAGGAAAATAATTTCAAAATAACTTCAACAAACTAACAAAAAAAACTCATTAAAACAAAGCCTTACAAGGGTAAGTGATAAATAGATCACGAACATCGTGACCGATATATATATATATATATATATATATATATATATATATATATATATATATATATAAAAGTTTAAGTGGTTAGAAAAATACCGTGCTCCTCTCTCTGGTTACACATTCACCTATACAACAAATAAAAACAATAGAAATAAAAATTCGAGGTGTTTAATGGTTATCTGATCTAGGGAGTGTGTACCTACTTGGTAATTGCCTTTTACAATTAGTAACCAAAGCGGTATCAGGTACCGTTCATCGGCCCACCTCTACACAATTATAAATATAACCAACGACCAACATTGCTAATTTTTACAAATACCTGAATGAGATGCCCCTTTTATTTTAGCAGATTTCAGTCCGCCTACGAATGAGATACCTTCGCTAGGAAATAGACTTGTAGAATCATTTGCAAGCCAGCCTTAATTTATATAAAAATACCTACTTACACTAGAATAAATATTCCTTTAAGGGATCACAGACACAAATCGTTAACATACGCGGTTTAACCCCGAGAGAAAAGACAACTTAGCATTGGCGAATTCAAAAGAAACAGTACACGCAAGAATTATTTTAACAACTAACTGTTCTGAAGGTTTAATTAACAACAAAGATATATTTTGGCTACCAGTCTTTCCGACCCATTTCTTACTAACTATGACATTTTTCCAATTCAGAATCTTCAAAGATAACAAATTACAATGATTCGTTACGTCCCTTCGTTGAAAGTATTATTTAATATGCACATCTACCCAACAATAGTTTTTAACCCCAGACAACTATCAGTTACAAAATTCACTTACATAAAAGTATATATATTGAAATCTTTTCGAACATATATTAGCAATTTACGACTGTATTATTCAAACGAAATCAACTAATTATCTTTTCTATCGTGGAACAATGGATTTTAAAAGCGTCACCCATACTACATGTTTTTATGAAACCCTGTATATTATAGATTCTGTCATGTACTTATAAATGATATTCAAAAAGTACTAGAAAATATTAGCCTAAACCTTCACGTTTCAAATATTAAGATAATTTTGAAATTTAAAGTTTTTCTAGATTTATAGAGCGTAAATATTTTTACAAACAATGTTTGTCAATCATTTTGAATCGAGTAATTAGGCAAGATATTTCCTCTTTTGTGTGTACGTGTATACATGTTTCAAGTTAGTGCGCAGTAATTTTTAATTAAAATATTATTAATTAACAGTATGTCAATATAATTGGGTATTAATTATTTGCTCTGTGTGGTGAATATCAAATAATTATTTTAAGTTAAAATGGTTTATTCGAAACAGGAAAAATTATATGATTTTAACTATTGGTGAATGTTATGGAAATTGTTTATTGGCTTCAATAGTCTACGCAGTAAGGTACCCCAACCGCATTCATCCAAATACAAAGATACTAGAGAAATTGTTGCAAACGATTCGTGGGACAGGAAGTGTCTTTACCCAAAACAGGAAAAATCAAAAGCGGTTACCAATAACGAAAATAACGTGGTTGATACTTAATCCAAATACCAGTACTAGAATAATTGCGAGAGAAACAGGCATTAGTGAAGCAATTGTCTCCAGAATTTTAAGGAAACACAAACACCACCCATATTATATTCAACTTCATCAAAATTTACATGGAACAGATTTTGAAAGGCAACTTGCTTTTTGTTTAACAATCTTCGAAAAAATCGGCGAAAAGATAATTTTGATCAATACGTGTTTACCGATGAGGCACCGTTTGATAATAATGGCCATGTTAATCGTCATAACCACCATTATTATGATACCGAAAATAAGCATTTATTGCAAACGACAGAATCGATGAAGTATTAATGTGTATGGAGGCACAATTGGCGATGAAGATATTAGCTCATATTTCTCGACTGCACTTTAAGTGGTCGCAAATTCTTAAACTTTTTAAAAAACGACTTTTGACTACTTTTAGAAAATATTCCAATACACATCAGACAAACAATATGGTTACAATTAGATGGTGCCCCTGCACATTTTTCACGACGTGTAAGGGAATATTTAAACCGAAAATTTCGTAACAAATGGATCGGAAGAGGTGGCACAATTAACTAGCCTCCTAGATCTCCAGACCTCACTCCGATGGATTTCTTTTTATGGGGATATATAAAAAATCTAGTGCATGCTACTACTGCAGAAGACATGATAGATCAAATTGAAAATGCATTTGCAACCGTTTTGGAATGTAAGATGTTCGCTTGACAAGAGAATCGCACTTTACATTGAAAAAGATGGCAGTCATTTCGACCAATTGTTATAGTAGTTATCTTAAATTGTTAAGAATAATAATATAATTCAATGTATTCGGGATATTGCTAAATATTGTTGAATAACTTTGAAACGTGAAGGTTTAGGTATAGGATACTATAGTACTTTTTGTAAGATCATTGAATTGGTCACATGACTGATCTAAAATATACATCGTATTCCATTTGAGATAAGGAAGATATTATAGTTTGAATGTATTAAAAACACAACCGAAAAATCTGAACACCCAGTATAGTACTTTTCGAAATTAAGTTGCCAAATAATTCAACGAAACAGTCTATTATCGCGATCCTGAGCAGTATTGACAAAATTAGTTTCGTTTGGTAACAATAAATTTTTTCCCAAATCAATTGTAATTTAAAAAACGTCAAAATAAATCAAAATGCTCTTTATGTAGGTATCTGGAACCCTAACGAAGGTCTATCTTATTTTCATACTTAATTCAAAAATGTGATAAAATATAGGGTATTCCACTTAAACACACATAACTATGATATGCCACTCTTTTTTGAAGCACCCTGTATATCTTAAATTATTTTAAAATGTAGCCTTACTGGACCTATACAATGTCCCTGCAACAAAAATAAAAAAATGTATCCTGTTTTCTCATAAAACTCCGTGACGTCCGTCGTGACTCACCCTGTATATAGGGTGTCCCAGAAATAGTTGGAAATCTCAAGTTTTTAGAAAACAATTTCCTCCGAGGTTTCCCTACGTAGATATTCGCTCTCGAAGTTGAGTGTTAAAAAGTGAATTTTCGCTATAACTTCTTCACTGTCACGGTATTTGAAGCTCTTTGGAGCCTTCTATTTAAATATTCAGTGACGTTGTAGGGGGCAGAGGGGCACGGCACCCTGTGTCTTTATAACCTCAAAAAAAGTTTGATCAACTTTTTACCTTTTCCAAGTAAACTTCTTAGTTTTTGTCCTTTTTTACGTCAAAAAGGTATACTAGTTTAATTTCGCTAAAATTAACCGTTTTGGAGATGAACGCAACTAATGACAACGATGGTGATTTTAGTTCGGCTGTGCTTGAATAAAACATTATTTCCAAGCACAATAATCTGGAATGGATTTAAACCTACAAATGGAAAAACTAACACAAAAGAAGAACTTTTTATAAGAAATGTGGCTAAGCAACAAAACATGACTCAGAGAGTCACATTGTTTAAAATCTTTAAAATTCTAATCCTGAATTATTTTGTTCAGGGCGAGGAGCAGAACACCGTCAAGTTCGTGAATCTTAAAGGCAATCGTAAGCTGTTTTTACATATTTAAAGTTAATGTCTCATTCCTCAGCCTTTTACTACGTAAAATAGATCTACTTATTCGATTTCAGGTAACGAATAGTAGTTACAATTTTTATTTGCAAGTTAATAGTAATTAATTAATAGTAGTTAATAGATACATAAACACAAGTAGGCTGCTCATGTAGAAACAGTTGCGTTATCTGTCAAATCGTGACAATAAGAATAAACAATAGTATAGGTGTTAGAACAGGTCTTTTTTAAGAGCCTCATTTGATTTAGTAATTGGTAAGAAATGAACTACACGAATACTGAATCTCCGGATATGCATTTGATGTATGGAATGGATTCTTGTAATGCATTAAGAGCAGGAAGACTGTACCAGCAAAGGTTTCCCAATCGAAGGGTTCCTAATAGCAAAACTTTTGAACGTGTAGATCGACGACCGAGGGAAACTGGTATGATTAACTTGAAAATTTTTGACCGCAGAAAATTTGTACGCTATTCTAGGCCAATTTGCACCAAATAATGCAAATAGGAGAGCTCGGCGGGCAACACGTTCCCCAGAAGTGGAGAAAGACGTTTTGAATGTAGTCGCTGCTGATCCACATCAGACCACTATCTTTAGGAATTAACCTTTCAAAATCAACCATTGGAAGCATTTTTAGGGAACAACTGCTTCTTCCGTACCATATTCAAAAAGTGCATGCCCTTAGTCCAGCCAATTTTCCCGCCAGGTTGCGGGAGTATAAATTTACATAATTTACACTTTTGTGATGAAGAAAATCCACATACGGTTATTCAAACACGTCATCAAAAGCAGTTCCCAGATTAATGTATGAGCTGGAATTATTGGCCCGCATTTGTTAGGTCTACTCGTTTTGCCACCTCGACTAAATGGACAATATTACTTCGGGTTTATTTGAAATCAGTTGCCCGAGCTCTTAGGAGATGTGGGTATGGGAACCAGGCAAAATATGTGGTTCATGCACGACGGAGCGCCCACACATTTTAGTTTGTTGGTCAGGGAGCATTTAAATGATGTCTACCCAAACCGGTGGATAGGTCATGGTGGACAAGTTGCTTGGCTGGACGATTTTCAGTTGTTTTATCATAGCCATAGCGATGTATTTAATTAAATGTTTTTTTTTAATTTTGAAGTTTAACGGATTATTATTAAAATTAGATATACAAAACTTTATATCATTGAAATCAGAAAAAATAAGAAATATAATAAGCTAACTTTCGCTTATGGCTGCTATTTAAAAAAGGTAAGTTAGGGTTGTAACTCAAAAAGCAGTGATTAAAATTTTTTTTTGAGTAGTGCATCTAATTAATCTTAAAATTATCTATTAAAAACCTCTTTAAGATTTTACAGTATTTTTAATAACTAACGAGCCAACGTTGATTGAAAATTTTAACAATTTTCAGTTTTCTCAAATAAATCGGAAACTTAGGCAACAATGGTCAATTTTCTTGCCGGGTTCTGAATCCTCATGTAATTCTGCCCAACTTTGCTAATTTAACCAACTTTGTATCTCTTATAATAACAATGTTACCCATACAACGTAGTGAGGTTTTCGCTACCCTGTGTACAGGGCGTTTTAGTGATATTGGGGCAAATTTACTAAAAATTACTTTTCCTTTAAAAGATACAGTGTGTCAAAGTTTAAAGAAATATAACATTTTTTGGTTATACCTCGTGTAAATTTAAACTGATTTTGATGAAAGTTGTCATAAACAATATACAAACAAAGATCTTTAATTTGGTTATTTGGTGTATTGTAGATGTCTTCCAGTGGCGTAGATATTCAAGGTTTGTGCCCCTTTTCCCTCCCTATCTTTTAAGCCACTGCATTTTTTCAAATCTAAAGTCTTTTTTAATTTAGAAAAAGAAATGGCTTTTGAAAAATTTTGATTACAAGGTTATTTACAGAGATACTCCAGATATTTTACAGTCTTACATTTGAATTATTCAAAATAATGTACTTTAACAATATCAGGCTATCATTGATAAAAATGATAGGTAGTTTTTTTTATAGTCATATCTATTTACTGTTGTCAGGACATTTTGGCTTCTTGTGCATCAGTGTCGTGTTTTCTATTATTATGGAAAACTACACACCTGCGGAATTAACAGATATGCATTTTTTTATGGCGCTGCAAATGGGAATAGTAGAGAAGCCGCTCGTTTGTATCGACAAAGTTTTCCTGATCGGCGGCACCCAAACGGCACGGTTAAGAGAAGCACTCGTGCCGTGGGCCACGATATGGGTGATTTTTCATATATCGGTTTCCATAGCTTTTCATGAAGACCGACAACATTCGTTCAAAAAACAGAGAGTTCAATCGTTAGATCAAGCAGACTTTCCGCGTAGAACAGAATTTGATGTTTGCGGATGAGGCAAGTTTTTCAAAGGATGGTATGTTCAATACACGCAACAGCCATATCTGGAGACACAGGAACCTTCACACTACCGTAGTACGTAGTCACCAACAATGGTTCTCAGTTTATGCCTGGGAAGCGATCATCCAAAACTTTTTGATTGGACCTTTTTTACCTCCCAACGTTACCGATCAAGTTTATCTTGAAATACATAACAAATTTCCTTTTGAAAATGCTGCAGGATATTCCATTAAATATTCACGATATGCTGATATTTCAGCATGATAGAAGCACGGTCTCATTTTTCGGCCAAAGTCCGAAATTATTTAAATAATTTATTCCTTTGAGGATATGTGAAATCTAAAGTTTATGGCACTCCTGTTGATGCTCGCAATGGCTTGGTAAACATAATTTTTGTCGGCTTCCAAGAATTACGAGAAATGTCAGCTATCTTCGACAGGGTACGCAATTCAATGATAAGACGATGTCAAGCCTGTATCAATGCGGAAGGGCGGCAGTTTGGACATTTATTGTAAAAAATAATAAATTTAGTTTTGGATACAAAATTAAATTATTAAAAAATGTTATTTAAAAAATATTATTGTTTAAATAATTTTTTTTTGATCTGTAATAAAAAAAATTACAATGTCCATGCACAGTTAACAAAACGAAATACTTCTAAAATACCTCTGTAAGTAAGCTTCTAATCAAAAATTTTCAAGAGCCGTTTCTATTTCTAAATTCAATTTAAAATTAAAAAAGAGTTTTAGATTTCAAAAAAATTCAGTGGCGTAAAAGATACGGAGAGAACGGTGGCACCAACTTTATCCATGCCACTGGAAGACATCTACAAAATCTGAAATACCCAAATTAAAGATCTTTGTTTGTTTATTGTTCATGCCAAGTTTTATCAAAATCGGTTTAAATTTACACGAGTTATAACCAAAAACTGTTATATTTATTTAAACTTTGACACCCTGTTGTTAAACGAAAAGTCATTTTCAGTTGAAATTTATGTTTTCAGCTTATATTTAAGAGAGAAACCACCCTTTAAGTTTGGCTCAATATCACTGAAACACCCTGTATATATACCGAAGATTATGTTTTTATCTAAAAATAACTGAGATACGCCTACTTGAATTACTACATAAAAATGCTAGCTATCGACCGAATACGCACTATATATATATATATATATATATATATATATATATATATATATATATATATATATATATATATATATAGTTTGTATGCCATTACTTACGGTTAACTTGGTTGTGTCGGGAGTACCAAAACGTCTTACGTGATTTAAATTCTTAGGTAGAGATCGAGCCAAGAACGATGAAACCCCTTTTCACTGCCTTCGGTGAGGAGTGGTCTTACTTAGGTCCACCGTTTCTCGCTTCAGTGATAAATGTCGAGCAAGTGCACCACCAGCATACCCAAGAATCCAGCTTTTGGAAAATGATTAGGTACAGGTGATGAATCGAATACAACGTAACACAAAAAAAAACCTAAATAAATCAAAGTCTTAGTTATGATAGCAGGAGTTGTTATAAAAAGTAATACTTCTCTACATAAAATAATCTATTAAGTACATATCAGTACAGTAAAATTATATATATATATATATATATATATATATATATATATATATATATATATATATATATAGTTTGTATGAGCCAAATAAAGGAGTTGCTATGGAAATGCGAAGAATGTAAATTTTTCTATTGGTGTAGTTACTCTAGGTATAATCATGTATTATCGCAATTATCCGAGGTAACTTAACTTAATTGGACATTCTGATTGGTCGAAAATGATACAAAAAAATAATCAAGAATACTACATGGTTAAACTAAAGTAAAAATGAAAACATTTTAAAGGCATTGTAAGAAATAGTTAATTATTCAATGTAGATCTTTATACCTTGATTTTATTTGCTCGCAAAGTAATGCAATCTCTCGAAGCTATCATAGGTATGTGGAAGAGATATATGAGAAAACAGGTAACAAACATTACAACTACTGTTCTGGATAATATTATTTTTAGGTGTACTCACCGGAGGCTTTGGGCCCTTACTTTATTTTATGATCCATTATTAATCTTTTTACATTGATTCCATTTGTAGATTAATTATAACAATAATAATAATAATGACTTCTTCAACAACTAGATAGTGTCACCTGAAATAAGTATAGTCTTCCCCGGACACTTAACTGCCGCTAAACAATTTGGGTCCCAATGAATCGATACCACCCTTTTACCTATTCATATCATTTATACGGCATACAAGACACATATCCCCCCATTTGCAGCATAGTTCGAAGGTATGGTGCCGTTCTCACAAGTTACCAAACGATATCCTACTTGATATTAACTCTCACATACATACCAACACGTTGAGTCTGGCACACTAACTAGTACATACTCAAATGACGTCACAATTTATATCGGCACTCACACATTAACATGAATGTTTGCTACACCAATGTAGTATCAAAATGCTAGCTAATTCATATCGACACTTAACATGTATTTATATGTGTATACTTCTCAAGGCACCATTTTCATGTTTCTCAAAATATCCACCTTTGTTTCTGTTTACTTTAGACCGTCATAGATAATAAGAAATCGATCGTTAGGGGATTAAATCAATTAAGAGACATAGAATAATATAAACTGAGATATTGCCAAAACAACATACATTTAATCTAGTAAGAATAAAAACTACAAAAATATTTGCGACGTTACAGGCACACTTTGATAACATGAGCGAAGATAAAGATTATTACTATATAATTATACTGGGACTGATCAGCATTCCTTCTTGGCAATGAAGGCAACACTTGACAAGTACATTGAACTTCACTTGTTTTAGGTGATATTAGTAGAAGCTAGTAGAATCGACGGGTTACCAAATCTCTAAATGATCTTTGACTTTCAATCCGATTCAATAATCGTTTTAACGATGGGCGGCATGTGATGACCTCGCCATCCAGGGCGGTACTACGACTCACACCATGAGCTCCTTAATGTTGGTCCTTCTATTTTCTGAGCTCAATAAGAGCTGATAGTGACCCTTTATTTCTCCTTAATCTATTCTCACCCTCACTGTAATCTTTTTATCAGATTTTGAGTACAAAATTGACAAAGGATGGCTGTGGTTTGTAAGGTAAAAAGTTTCGGACGTAAACTCCCGCTCCGTTCGGATGCCTAGGTGGGTCGAACCCAAGCGACCTCGATCATCAAAACTATTAAGATAACAGTTAGTTCAGCCGTTTTGGAAAGCACTTGGATGCGTGGGCGTATAGTTGGCCTAAAAACACGATAAAAATGTAAAAAGGACACCACTTGGTTTATTCTTGTATAACCGACGATGGTCACAGTTAAAATAAAGAGACGAAACGCTGACCTGAAGGAGGGCAGGTTGATTAATGTGGTTGACACTAATACACGTAAGACAAAGAGATATTGGTCATCTAACAACGAATTTTTATTTCTTACAGCCCTCAGCCTAAATATGCATAAAAGTTCAAATTCCCCAAGGCTAACTGTTATAGAAACAACAAAAATACAGACTATCAGTACTCATAACCAATTTACAATAATGATAAATCCCCTATAGTAATGAAATAACTCAACTAGCGCTGTCAGATATCCAGCAGGAGACGATATTGAACCGGGTAGCTGAAATAAAACACAAAAAAAACTTGCCGTAAGCATAAGCGACAAGCAAAACAAATCGATTAAGTTAAGGTAGGGTGTGCATAATATTTATTGCTTTTTTACAATACAAACATTTCATACGTGTATACGTATAATTGATTACAAGTGTTTTGTACATTTAATATAAGAGGAAATACGAATAAGTTAAAAACATTCGTATGGCAACGGATTAACTATTGCCCCTATTTGCTAATATATCATGACATAGACATAAGTTTCTCAAACTGTTATATTAATAGCAGGCTTATGTTTATGTTTGAATTTTCAAATTTGACAAAATTGTTTACTACATCTTTAACAATTTTAACATACATTGCTCTGACGAAGATAACTGTAAGTGTTATCGAAACGTTTAGATTGTATAATTTAAAGTACACATTAAAAATCCCAAAAAGATAAGTATTTTATTATAAGAAAGTTATGTGCTGGTCACATCAGATTTATTTGTATCAAACGCCGGTCTTAATGATTGTGGAAAAGATTCACCTTTACTTAACTCTTCGTCCGCTCCATTTTTAATACAAGTTCCTAGAGGGAATTTCCTTCATCATGTTAGTCAAAAAATTTTTCATGTGTGCTGGGAACAATACATTAGAAAGATCCGGTAAAACAGTTATTATGGTCGCTTTAGATATTTCAAAAGCATTTGACCAAGTTTGGCATATGTGTTTGCTTCCCAAACTCACCTCGTTTGGATTAACTGTTTGCGTTAACTGTAATAAGGATCTAATAAATGCCGTATTAGGTATAAAACAATTCAGTGTTGATGTTCATATACACCATTTACACAATGTGAACAAAAAACAAAAACAAGCAATGAAGGTTAATCTTGAAAGAATTTTATCTGAAGTCCTGCGTCTTTTTCCTATAGGCAAATAACGTGTTATTGGCAGGGCTACTAACACAAAACATAAAATATCTGGTTGGTGGTCAACTTTACCTTTAAGCAAATATAGTTTTCATTTATCTTAATATGTTCTTTCCATTTGGCTACTGTAAATCTATTAGTTTGCCACCAGTGGAGATGAATACTCTACAATTCATGCTCATAACTGCAAAGTAGGTAGCCTTGTAATAATCCTGCTAGCATCCTTACAGATTTTCCATTCTTAGAAATAATTCCTATCAAACCTTATTTCCTAGTTACTTCCACAACTGCTTTATTACATTATTTAAAAATGTTATCAGAACCCCAGCCAAACATTTATTATTATTTTACTTGCTTTGCACACCATGCTTAGGCGAATGCCGGGATAGTATTTTCCCCTCAGGCCCCTAACTCTGTTCCTTCCGATCTCATCCTGACCACACCCATCCTTAATCCCTCCATGCATATATACGTAATGTATGTATGTATGCTGGGAATCCATGATTGTGGCTGAAGGAGCTCGCAAAGCTCGAGCAGCCCGCCCTCCCCCTTAGGGAGGGAATGAAATACGTGGCCTTTTCTTTTCCTTCTCCCTACCTTTACTTATTTGTACAGTTCTTACCTAACCGGACGTTTACACACTTATTTCTATTCAATAGAAATATTTACTCCACACGATACATCCACCTGACCAGCCACCAACAGTCACATTAACATTTATTCATTCCACACTCACCACCAAAGCCACCACCTGTACTACCACAAAACCATCCACCACCATTCACCAGACATCCATAAATCCGCTCTCCTACTTCTAACTACCCTGTCGCAGGCACATTTATATCAAACAGGCTTGGCTGTTTATAGCACCGACCTCGGGGTATACATTTATCAAAGGGACGTTGTACGTGATTTGCCGGAGGTATAATTATACTACTCCGCCACAAAAGAGAAAAGGAATTTAAAAAGGGTTGTAATTTGAACCATCACTATTGGTTGTTTTACACCAATTTAGGTTTTTAAATTGCAAACACAGACGTCACTATTTCAACGTAAGTTGAGGCCCTGAACAAATATGGGAAATAATCAACCCCGAACCATCTCAATATCCCGATAGAAGGTGAACGGAGGTTTTGCCCCGAACACCCACTCTAGTACTTAAATTCTATTAGATCAATTCCCTAGCTCTACCATAAACACCGCTGGGTATCCCTAATAACCTACTCTGTATATGCAATCCCAATTTTACAAACTACAACGTTTCACACCTCCTGGTCCATGTGACAAACACATTTTGTATCTAACTAAAATTATACAAAGTTATACTCACCTGATTTCCACACATAATTAATCCTGTTGCCCATAACCCCGAAACACAATACATATAGTCAATAACTACGAAATAATTAACATTTCGGATATCAATTACATTTAAAACCACCTGTTTCAATTAACCCGTATACTTTCAGCTATAAACAGAGAGGGAGCATCCAGTGGAGTCTAAAACTGGACAGTGCCGTCCCGATCCGGAAGGGTTACCAAAATTATATTTTGTTTTCTTTTATTATTTACCGGGAGTCTTTTTTTTTATTTATGTATTATTAATATTTAGTATTCTTTTTATTTTATATTATTTTAAATAAAGCCTGTTTAATTTGAATGTGTCCTAACAATCAATTATCCAAAAAATAGTGAAGCAATTTGAACTACGATCCTGGAGGTCTCAACGCTCAAAAGGGCTACCAGAAATTTGTTTTGTAGATGAACGTCATAGCCTTGTGACCAAAAGCCATATTGAGCTAAAGGATGTCAATGGAAATATAATAGGTATGACTTGGGAAAGTTTCATAAAGTTATTCATGACTCATCTATAGTTAATGAAGTACAGCTTGCCGTAGTATTTGATATTCGTGTTTTCGTCTCGTTGACATTAATTCTGCATCTCATGTTTCAACTTCATTTGAAGCAGTCCTACAAAACTGGTAATTGGAAACACGGAAGAAGTTGATGTCTTTAGGTAATTTTGAAGCATGAATTCCTACTTTACGTTATTTATTTAATGGTTCTTTCCCAACACTGTACTCATTTATTTGTTATTTTCTATACAGTTATAAATATCTATCTGTACAATTTTATTTAAATAAGGCTTTGTCTACTTTAACTGAAAACACTAATAATAAAAGACAAACTTATAATATTAAGGGGTGACAGTCATTCAATAGAACTGTTCAAAGCATGTCCATATACCGGGTGCTGCACCACTGCGTGCACGGAAGATAGCTCTGTTAATATGATGGAGAAAAATCTCTCGGGCAAAAGTTATTCGTGACGAAAAGCTTCACGACCTAAAATATTGACGTACATACAGAATGTCCCTAAATAGGCTACGCAGATTCTTTCTCTGTTATCTTAAATAGAAACACCTATACATAACCGTTTTTTTTAATATGGATAATTTCAACATTGTGAATGCAGCAGAAGAAGCGCTTTTCTCTTATACTGTTTGAAGTACAGCCATGGGTTTTAGATATGTCGCTAGGGATTCGCTACAATATTGATTGAGTGTGTGAGAAACATTGCACAGCCTTATCCAAAAGTGACTACATACCTGAATATCTCAAATAGAACACCCTATATTTTTAGCATTCATCAGATGCAGTCTTAAATGTACTATCAATCTGCTATGGGATTCCCTATAGCTGTCTCACATGCTTTTCGCGTTATTTAGAAAAACTGTTTTTTTGGGTATGAAAATAATATCATCTGACTGAAATTCACAGTATATTTCTTAGTATAGTATTTCTTAACGTAACTCGATTCAAGATTGAAAGACAAACATTTTGGTATATATTAACCTGTTGCTATCTCTTATCGTTTTTCAAGAAATAAACACAATATCTTACATCAGTACAACAGCATTTGATTGAGTATTCTGTGATTTTACAAACCTACCATTGTTCATTATCTGTCAACTTTTGACATCTGATCAAAACCAAGAATACAAGGTGTTATATGAAAATGTAAACTTTCACCATTATTACACATATTTAAAATACTTATCTTTTTGGTTTTTTTATGGTGTATTTTTTTATTTAAGTTATACAAATCTAAACGTTTCGACTATACTTACAGTGTCAGTAGTAATACTATCTTTCAAAATTGTTAAAGATGTTGAAACAATTTTGTGAAATTTCAAAAATTGATAAATGCAAACATAAGCCTGCTATTAATATAACAGTTTGTAAATGTAGAAAGCCAATATGGAATATAACTTTACTAAAGAATAACTAGATCATTAATAAATTAAATATTATTAAACTGCCTTGAAGATGACAAATCAAAACACCCTCTAACGGTCAAAGGCTATCAGAGAAAAATGTCACAACCAACGAACAAATTTAAACAAGTTATGATGTAAGTAAAAGCATTCACAAATAGAATCTTGACATCAAAATAATCCAGTCAAATTTAAGAAAGAAATAACTTTGTTAATAAATTGAAGTGTTATTTAACATTAAAACACAATGTAGTACGTTTTATATAATTTGTAATTTTAATTTTAACTTCAACTATATTTGTTAAATTATAGTGCTGTGGTAATGTAACATATAATTGGTAAAGCATTTAATTAAAAGTCTAGGAAGAAACAGCAAAAAATCTAAACATACCAAAAGCTGAAATTAAACGCAAGACGTACCATTATGCCTTTTTTTAAATTATAAGTTGTCAAAACCTGTTTATACGTAGATTATGTGTATAGAGCAGTATGGTTGAAACGCGTGGTGTGATTGAAGGGTAGGTAAGAAAAAAAAATGTACATTTTGAGATTCATACTGTAAGTATACGATCTATTATTGATATCTATCTATTATGTCGTGACAGTAGACAAATAACTGTCCGGTAGTAGGACGATACCGTTAGTAGGGAATGCTACATCATCCGGGGCACGATTTGGCCAGTAACCGGTCTGCTCGCTATGGTATTACTCAAGAAAACAATACAATTGCCTCGGATCGACCTGGCTACAAGGGCGGTCAAGGTCGAAACAGACAGGCCCCGTTGCTAACGACTGTGCAAAGAATGAATGGCGAGTCGGTACGTGGAATGTTAGAGGTATGCATTGTAAAGAATTTGAAATTGCGAATGTAATGTACGAAAGACACCTTGATATTCTGTGTATATCGTAGACAAAGCGCAAAGGAAAGGATGCTGTGGAGATGGTCAAGAGTTGAGACGGAAGTGCATGGCGCAAAAGGAGTTGGGATGATCATAAGTGAAAGAGCGAAAAGATGTGTTAAACAGTACGAGTTGGTATCTCTCCGGGTAATATAGGTTAGAATGAAAGTGGAGTTTCGAAGAATTTTTCTCATTGCATGCTATGCACCGGTGAATGTAGAAAGAGACCAGGAGCGTGAAAACTTCTGGAATGAAGTAGAGAACGTGTTGAACATATGTAAGCCAAACGAAATAGTGATTATAGTGGGGGATATGAACGGATGGGTGGGTGTATAGAGAGAACATAGTGAACGCGTTCTGGGAAAGTTCGGAGACCAAACAGTCAATGAGAACGGTGAACATCTGCTGAACATCTGTGTGGAGAGAAGCCTGTTTGTATCCAATACGTGGTTTAAACATAAAAATGTGCATATGTATACATGGCAAAGAGGTGAATCTGAAAGTATGATAGACTTGATAGTGTATGATGAACAACTTAGAAACCTGGTTTGTAGATCTGGAGAAAGCATATGACAGAGTAAATAGAGAGAAGCTGTGGGAAATATTAAATGAATATGGCGTAAATAAAGGTCTAATAAATGGAATAAGGGCAGTATACAACGGTAGTCGGACATGTGTTAGGGTGAGAGGAGTTGTGAGTGAATACTTTAATATTGAGCAAGGAGTGCGACAAGGCTGTGTGATGTCACCGTGGTTGTTCAATGTATACATGGATAAATGTCTTAGACAAGCATGTACCGATACAAATGGTGTAATGGTTAGTGACGTAAATGTACGATTTCTGGTGTATGCAGATGACACAGTCTTATTAAGTGACAGTGCGGATGAGCTGCAAACCGCTCTGAGGAAGTTTGATACAATCTGTGAGAGCATGGACCTAAAGGTAAATGTAAATAAAACTAAGATTGTGGTGTTCAATCGGGAAGGTGGAAAGGAGAGTAGAGTATTTACTCTGCAAGATGAAATTGTGGAGCAAGTGGACGAGCTGGTATATCTCGGTATAATGTTTACTGCAGATGGTACAATTGAGATCGAGATTGGACGAAGGGTCAATGCTGGAAGGAAAGTGATTGGAAGTATGTGGACGATAATGAGAAATGAAAGCATAAGCCTAGCTGCGAAACGAGCAATCTATAATGGCGTATTCGTCCCGTGTCAGTACTGTATGGAAGTGAGACATGAGTATGTAAAAAAAAGCACGAAAAAAAATAAATGCCGTGGGTATGAGATTCCTGAGACGCGCATGTGGTAAAACGAGAAGGGACAAGATAAAAAATGAATGCATAATGACGGAGTGTTGTGAGGAAAAGACGATGATGGATAGATATAAAAGTTGTACATTACGTTGGTTTGGTCACATTGAGAGAATGAACAACGCAAGATTAAACAAATATATGTGGGTGAGGTTAGGGGAAAGGTCGGGCCTGGTAGGCCGCTTAAAACTTGGCTGAATGTAGTAGAATCTATGATAAAGGAAAGAAAGATAAGGAGTTTTAAAACAAAAGGGCATGTCAGAGACTATGTATGAACCTTGAGGAAGCTAAGGAGATATGCGGAGATAGGAAAGCGTGGAGAAAGATTGTGAATGAAAAATAAATAAGAGGCAGGGATTGTTTTGCCTACCCTGCAAGGGAATGACGTGAAGGTTAAGTTAAGTTAAGTTAAATTAAGTTGAGTTGTATTCTTGTTTATTGAAATTATTAGGTTGTTTGTATACCGGATGCCCACGAGATCACTTTGGCAGCCATTTTTATTTATCTATCGATTTAAATGAAACTTGGCATGGTTGTTACTCTAACCAAACGTCATTTTAGGAATTTTGACAAGCATTTCGACTTCCGGTTTCACCGGAAATGACCTTAACTTTGATTTTTAAATGACACTGTATATTTTTAGTTTTCGGTTTCTGGAGGTCATTTACGGTCGATTTCGTAATATTTAAATCGATTTTTCCAAATGTAATTTTAAATTG
This sequence comes from Vesta saturnalis, assembly GCA_036346205.1. NCBI lineage: Eukaryota > Metazoa > Arthropoda > Insecta > Coleoptera > Lampyridae > Vesta > Vesta saturnalis. The sequence continues at coordinate 3,685,011 of JARFJB010001138.1, read as the reverse complement.
AATTTTATTTTCTCATCCAGAGTGCCATGACCATCTTAAAATCATTCAGTCAACGATTGAACAAAATTTATTGTAAAACAAAAGAGTGTAATAATTTTAAACAGTATTAAAATAATTAAAAAAATTAATAACATTAACAATAATACGTATAACATTAACAATAGGTATTAGATTATAAAGTTTGATCTTTTAACCATCAATTAAATTTTCAGTGCTGCTTCCATCTTGACATTTCCTAACACGAAAAACGTTGTATACGGTTTTCTAAGATGTTAAGTGTTGTTGGCGGTGTTCGTAAACAATCTCCTTAATATGAACAAAAAAGTCAAGATGTAAGGTCAGGCGAACGAGAGGCCACCGGATCGGTCCACGGGTAGAGATAACATGTTCTCCAAATCGTTCTTCTAGTAATTTCTACAACAATAGCGTTGTGAGCACCATCTTGTTGATAATAAAGGTGTTGATTATTTATTTCAACGTAATTCCTCCAAAAATTTTCAATTTCATGTTGTAAAAACCAAATATCGTTCTGCATTTAAATGCCCTTGGAAAAGAATCGGTACAATACGAGTACCAATTATTCAGATACATTTACTCCAAATATCTCTTGAAAATTACCTTCCATCATTCGGTGTTCATTTATCGTTGACCAATATCTTGTATTTTGCCGGTTGAACATTCCATTATTGGTAAATCTCGACTCGTCAGAATACAAAATAGAATTGGCTACTATTATCGGCATCGTTATGTTCCAAAAACCAGTTGCAATATTCCAGTCTTCTAACAAAATCTCCCTCGTACAAATGTTGGTGAAGCTGGTACTTAAATAATTTGTATCCATGTTTCTTCAAGATCTTTCTTGCTGATTCTGCGCCAATGTCTAATTCAAAAGCAATTTCCCTTGTGGATGCTGTGGGGTTTTGAATAACATATGCTATTACATTTTCTTCCGTTTGTTCATTAATAATAAAATGTTGTTGCAAATTATCTGGTTCTTGGCGCATTTTTCTTATAAGGTAGATAATGTATTGTCTTGTAGGATGACGAAGACTCTCAGGATATTCTTGCCGATAAACTCGTTCGGTTTCCGTTGCATTTTTGCCACATTGTCCATACATAATAAGTATATCAACCTGCTCACTCTTGGTAAACAGTTTTGTTAATTTTATAATGAAACTAAGTACAAACTTTAATTTAATTTTAAGTAAATTATCAGATTTATGTTAATAAACAACAACCTTTATTATTACCTGTCAAACTTTTAAATTTACCATAGTGTTTCCATGGCAACCTAGCCACCTATTGTTTTCATGGCAACTCTGATGTGCTGTGACATAGGAAGTGTATTTTATTAATGAGTAAGACGTAAATATAAAAATAAAAATGTTTTAAATCGAAAATGGGTAAAAATGACAAAACGTGTTATACGTCATTAAATTCGTTTTAAAATACTGCATTTAGTAGTTTTATGAAAGTGGTATGCTTCCATTTAATTTTTTGAGCTACGGCAAAATAAAGTTTAGAACGTTCTAGTAAAAAAGTTAACAAAGATAAAAGTGAGTTTGCATTTTTCTGGAAGTGAGTTAAGTATGTAGAATGATTTTAAGATGGTCATGGCACTCTGGATGAGAAAATAAAATTCAATTTTAAAATTACATTTGGAAAAAATCGATTTAAATATTACGCAATCGGCCGTAAAATGACCTCCAGAATCCGAAAACTAAAAATATACAGTGTCATTTAAAAATTAAAGTTAAGGTCATTTCGGTGAAACCGAAGTCAAATGCTGGTCAAAATTCTAAAATGACGTTTGGTTAGAGTAACAACCCTACCAAGTTTCATTTAAATCGATATATAAATAAAAAATGGCAGCCGGAAAGTGATCTCGTGGGCATTCGGTATAGCTTGACGTCGTAAACGAACATGAGTTTGTGTTGAAAATATTTCCATATTATCTAAGTGAACGTTTAAATTATTGCATTCAAAATGTCCAAATTTGAAAAAAAAAAAACCATTACCAGTAGAAATTGTTTCCAGACAAAGTTGAACTTAAATTTCAAGGATCTTGATATGAAATAATATCTAGGTGGTTCTATTTAAGATAACCGACCCTATGTAGCCCGTTTAGGGACACTGTATGTACGTCAATATTTTTGGGTCGTGAAGCTTTTCCCCGAGACATTTTCCTCTATCATATTAACGGTGGTATCATCCGTGCACGCAGGGTGTAGGACCTTGTATAATAGCTAAGTAGACCCCTATTTGCTAGATTAGATACATTCAGCTATACACAAGATTATTGATTCACCTAGTGTTCTTCTGCTGATACTTGTTAATAGATAAGGTTTTTTTAGTTTCGTACTGTATAAATTATCACTGAATATGATTTGTACAACGTTACATATTGCGTTTACGATTGAAAACCATAATTAGTTAAAATTATTTACACGTTTTCTAACACGGCGTTTGCTATTTATACTTATAAATTAATATATAATATTAAAAAAATACAATATATGGAATCAGGATTTGCACTTCTTCTTGCAGCTTTATGTCGACATAACAATTTTATTACACCATTTAAATAATATTTACGTTTTACGTCTTCCGCGATTTGGTTCAAATAAGCTTATAAAAACAGTTTAAGTGCATTTTACGATTATGCTTATCCATTGGAAATAATGTACTTTTATTTTTATTGCAGATTCAAAACGGCATTGAAGAGATTTGAATCAACTGCCTAAAACAGGTAAGATTTGTTTATTAACACAAGCAATACTAAAATGGGAAACTGAGCCTAATATTCGCATGTCAAAGCTCTTATTATTGATTAATCTTTAGATCCCCGAAAAAGCAACGTTGGTGTTCCTACAATTCTTAATTAAGATATTTAGTCATATGTGCTTTAGTATTCATTATATTTAATATGTACGTAGGTACATTTAGTCAAATTATTGTAACATACAAATCCTTATTTTGTAAAAAAAAGTTATCGTATTTTAATAGAGGGTAGCGTTATTTATTGCAATTATTTTGTAATAACGAATTATTTTTAAATAATTTATACACTCCATACGCCAAACTCTTTTAAACTTTGCATTAAATTTGCATACCTGAGTTTTTCCACGTATTTGAAATTTATACAATATACTTGTCGACACGCTTAAATGTGCACTGCCAGCAGAACAACTTTTTAACTTGAATTAGAACAGGATTAATGTAACTTTAGCAAGCAATCGTAAATAGCTTTTCTCGCTACTTCAGGAATTTTTGTCGGTTTACAAGCAGCACGAAATTACTAAATAAATTTAATTCAGTTTTTGTTATAACTTTAACATCATTTAATGGTTTATAAGAACATTCAAGAAACTACTTCAAAATTCACTTTCCATGAATACATTTTCATTCAACGGCACTGTAATATCCTGGCTTTACTAAACTTGTTTTTCATCACAAAACTCCTAACAAAAAAAGTAATCTTACGTATAATTTTGAAGGAAACTCTAAATAGGATGTCAAAATACGACAATAAAAACAGAGATTCCGAAACCACTGTCATCGTTTTGAAAGCATAGCAGTTTTGCTCTCATACGTTTTTCAGATTGTTCTCAGCAATGCTTTCTCAGCGTATCTAAAATTACCGACATCACTCATTGTATAAACGAAGGTAAAATTAACATAATATTCAAAATTTGTTACACTTAAAAATAAATGATGACTTCAATAAATTTAGTTTTAAATATACTGTTTTCACCCTTGATGAAGAGCGGTTAATGATTTCATATTACCGACAATAATTATACATTCATAAATCACAATTAAACTTAACGGATTTCGTTTTATTCTATTATACTCATAGGTTTTAAAAAAAATAATGTTAATTGGGAGTGATCTACTTTACAGAACATTGCGCCGTCACATTTAATTAAGTTTTATATAATTACCGCTTAATCTGTTTCTGTTATTATACCGTATCAGTCAACTATCCAGATTCGTTTTCCTTCAATATTTACTTTGTCTTTATTTGGGGAGTATTATTGTATTCATGAGCAAGCAACCTCGAATAATTAATTTAACAAAAGTCAGAAAGTATAACCACAAACTTTTTTAATGAAATTGTCGTCATTTTAACTCATTTAATTCAAAACGCACATCTTTGTGTATGCGAGGTATGACAGAAAACTATTGAAACTGATCTGGTAACACTGAGGACTTCCCATACAGTATATCTCCGGATTGAGTTCACAATAGGTATGATGGACCAAAAATTTTCGAATTAGAATTTTATATTTTCGGATTCCGCCCTGACTGGTCTGAAACTTTAGGAGAATAATATTTTTTATTATTTATGATTACATGACAAATCTTAAATGAGAAAACAGGGTGATTCGAAATTTTCAAATTAAAATTCAAATTTTTACAGTTTATCAAAAAAAGAAATTATACTACAATTACTCTATTTGTCTTCCTCCAAGATCTGCACATTTTTCTATCCTAAATTATTACCTCTAAAATCGTAATGTACTTTCGCTATGGTCATTGGGTTAATTTCATCTACAGCATCCCTAATGTTTTGTTTTAATAAGACGATGTTATCATGAAGATCATATGAATAAACTTTTTGTTTCAAATAACCCCATAAGTAAAAATCCATAGGGGTCAAACCGGCGATCTTGCTGTCCAATGAGGATTGGACGTTGAATGAGTTAGACATCCGTCTTGTTGAAAAAGTTTTCGAGCACATCCAAATAGGAACGTTAGTTTAAATTAGTGTCAAAAAAATATGGGCCAATAATTTTATCGTACCTTATTGCACACCATACATTTACTTTCTTGTACCGTTGACTGTTAGTTACTATACAAAAATGTGGATTCTCATTAGACCAATACTTACACGATCCCATTTGTTGTAAAAGTTAACTCATCTGAAAAAATTAATTTTTTATAAATATATATGTCGTTCAAAATCTTTTCTCCAGCCCACAAACAACACAGCAATCGTTGGCAATCGTCTCCAGCATCTAATTTATGAATGAACGTGGGTTTAAATTGTATAATTTTATTTTCTTTGAGAACTTTTTGTATGTGCGATTTGCTTATTGATAACTCAAGGCCCATTGGAAAACGCTCGTGAAACTTATTAATAACATGAGCATAAGATGCTTCCCCAAGTCCATAACATTGTTCGAGATAAGTAATCAATTTAGAACAAATACTTCAAAGTTTTGAAGTTTATACAATACAAAAGAAACGCGGATTTAATGAAAGTCAGCTGATCTTTGCATTGAGCCATAGTTTTATTTTCTGAACAACTTTTCTTAGTGACACTTTGGCGTACTATGAATGGAAAAGGTACTTTATCTGAAACGAAATTGACATGTAACGGATTTTTGCTCAACTGTAAAGGCCTACTTGATTTTAACAAATCGAAAGTAAATTAAAAATAAGTTTCAGACCAAGCAGAGCGGAATCCCAAAATATGAAATTCCAATTCGAAAATTTTTGGTCCATCATACCTGTTGTGAACTCAATCCGGGGACACACTGTATATAATTATTTAATTCTCTACGCGTTTCAATACATGTATTACAATCAAAATAAAATGATATACAGTGCGTTTCAGGGATATTGGGCCAATTTTTCTTTGGAAAAATTCATTTTAAACATACAAACTAATGGAACAATATTTTAATGATAATATAAACATCAAAACAATAGATGCAATTGTTCCTCTTTATTACGAGCGGCCAGCCTACCTGATTTGTTTTGTTGAATTCTATTCTTAATTTGTATTTTAGAATATTTTTACGTAAAAGCGTCAATATCTCAAGAAGGGTCCCTCTTATGGCTATGAAACCTATTATCAATTAGTATCTACTTTTCATGGGGAATCGAAATGTGAAAAAATATACAGGGTGTTGCATTTGAAAAAAAATGAGAAAAATTACACTTCGCGTAAGTTAATCATTTTGTATAGTTTTACATGTTTTCGAAAAATTTCCCAGTTTGTTTGTTAGTAGACTATAGTCGATGGTATAAACAGATTTACAAAATCGTGGTGACAATGCTCGCATCGTGGTTCCAAAATTAACTCTATTTTGGTACTAAAGTGACGATATCTGCAGAACGGATAGTGATACAGATACAAATTTCTACTTTTATTCTAAATGCAAAAATATACAGGGTATTCCATTTAAAAAACATAGGTTTGGGTTAACATATTTTTGTTAATCACCCTGTACATACCTTAATATTTTTAGAATACAGGTCCAATGATCGTATATTACCACACCAAAATTGGTTTTGATATCTCCAATAGTTAAGGAGCAACCCTTCTTCCACGCAGTAGGCACCCGCCCTGTGTATACCGGGTGTCTAGAATCTACTCACGCTCTATCGCTCTCTTTGTTATTATAAGAGATACAGAGTCGGTTAAATTAGCAAAGTTGGGCATAACTACATGATAATTCAAATACCGATAAGAAAATTCAACATTGTTGCCAACTTTCTAAGATATCTGAAAATAACTAAAAAAAAAAATTTTCAATCGGCTATATCTTTTTTAATATTCAAAATACGAAAAAGTTATAAGAGAGACTTTTGCATTGCTATTTTTACGCAAAATGGGAAAATGGGAATAAAAATTTTTTTTAATAATTACTTTTCGAGCTACAACCCAAACATACATTTTTTTAAATAGCAACTATATGTGTTTATGGACTCATTCGATGGCTTATTTTTTTCTGATTTTAAAAATTTATAGCTTTGTGTGTTTAATATTATTAGTTAACTCACGATTTTCAAAAAAGAAAGCTAATTATAATATTTATTAAACAAATTAAAGTGTGCCGTGAACATTTAAATAACAAAATAATCTCATATTCTACTACTAACTTTGTGGAAACAACAAGAAATAATGTACTACATTATCAAAATAAAAAATTTATAAATAAATTTAACTTCCAACGAAGAGTAACAGCAAAAAATATAAACAGATAACACAATCATAGAAGTGCTTCAAAATGCCCCCCATTATTTTGAACACACATTTGACATTGTTTTAAAATTTCAAAAAAGCATATCATTTCATTCTTCAGAAGAATTCACTATTTAAGTACGAACTACAACTGGCACAAATAACAAATAATTCGATATCTACTGTTTGACAGTCAATCCATGAAGAGTTTTGTTTTTAATTGTCACAGCACACCGCGGCAAACATTTCATTTGTTTAGTAAATACTATAATTACAATTTTTTGAAAATTGTGAGTTAACTAATAATACTAAACATACAAAGCTATACATTTTTGAAATCAGAAAAAATAAGCCATCGAATGAGTCCATAACCACCTATAGTTTCTGTTTAAAAAAATTTATGTTTGGGTTGTATTTCTAAAAATAATTACTAAAAAAAATTTTCCCATTTTCCCATTTTGCGTAAAAATAGCTATCAAAAGTCTCTCTTATAACTTTTTCGTATTTTGAATATTAAAAAAGATATAGCCGATTGAAAATTTGGACGATTTTTAGTTATTTTCTGATATCTTAGAAAGTTGGCAACAATGTTGAATTTTCTTATCGGTATTTGAATTATCATGTAATTCTCAATTTGCTAATTTAACGACTCTCATCTTTATAATAACAAAGATAGCGAACGTATAGATTCTAGATACCTTATATATACATGTTTCTAAATTCATGAGAAAAGATTCAGAAGGTGATTGCCTGTAGAAATTATGATAGGTCTTTCTTATAGCAAAATTTCCTCAGCCCATTTTGAGATATCGCCCTGAAAGGTGGTGAGTAAAATTGAGTTTTTTTTTCTCAAATTTAAGGAGAGATGGAAAATTGAATTTACCTGTGTTCTGTCAAAATACGGTGATCGGTGGTTCTGCTTATTCGCAAGTCTCTAGCTATTGCTTTGATACTTAAATGGGGGTTAAATTGCACATATTCCAAAACATTTATTGTGCCGCGTCTTCTATAAACAGGAAGATTTACATTTCCCGTCGTTCTTTGGGAATATTGTATTGCATAGACCCTAGCTGCAACAGTTGCATTTCTCATGCATGCAAAATACGTGCCTATCATGTCAAATGCTTCTTGGTTTGTAAGAATCATCTTAGATTTAACTTTTAAAGTAAATTTTATATCGAATTGCAGTGAAACATAAATGAACGAATTACTATGTTTAATAATTTGACACATTTTTCCATTGCTCACTACTTGTTTTGATATATTTCCACTTCGTTAACAGCGTTTCCGCATGACAGTAACAGTAATATTGAAATTACAATTGATATTATTATTTATAGGAAAACGAAAGTAAATTTTAAGGAGTTCAAAATTATTAAAATTCATTCAATAAAACCCGCATAATCTATATTCAAAGGAAAATGCTTAAAATTTACACGTTTCTTAAGATATCTCGGGATAGGGAAAAGATATCGATATGCGGTTTTCCCCATTCTGTTGCTAATTGGGTCTACTTTTGTAATCCATGGTTAACACTGCATACTCCTATTTAATATTTTCCAAAGAAAACTAGATTAAAAATAAATAAATAAATACCGCCATCTAGCGTGCATGTTACTTACTAGGTTGTGTCGAAATTATTACTTTTACATTAGTGTAAGGTTGTGTTGACGCACCCTGTATGTAAGATGTTATAATGACGTGTATTACGTGTTTTGGGTACGGGTGTATTGAGTTTGAACGAAAAAAAATTTTTTATATGCATAAGAAATATTAGATCAAGTCTTGCAGGTGTTTGAATACTAAGAAATCTTACATTATTTCTTTTACGAGGGCTGATTGTTAAATAATTAATTAATTAAAAAATTTTGAAGTAATGACTTGCGGTTCGTTACATGGCTATGAAACCTATTATCAGTTAGTATCTACTTTAGATGGGGAATCGAAATGTGAAAAAATATACAGGGTGTTGCATTTGAAAAAAAATGAGAAAAATTACACTTCGCGTAAGTTAATCATTCTGTATAGTTTTACATGTTTTCGAAAAATTTCCCAGTTTGTTTGTTAGTAGACATAGTCGATGGTATAAACAGATTTACAAAATCGCGGTGACAAAATTAACTCTATTTTGGTACTAAAGTGACGATATCTGCAGAACGGTTAGTGATACAGATACAAATTTCTATACTTTTATTCTAAACGCAAAAATATACAGGGTGTTCCATTAAAAAAACTCAGGTTTGGGTTAACATATTTTTGTTAATCACCCTGTACATACCTAAATATTTTTAGAATATAGGTCCAATGATCGTGTATTACCACACCAAAATTGGTTTTGATATCTCCAATAGTTAAGGAGCAACCCTTCTTCCACGCAGTAGGCACCCGCCCTGTGTATACCGGGTGTCTAGAATCTACCCACACTCTATGGCTCTCTTTGTTATGATAAGAGATACAGAGTCGGTTAAATTAGCAAAGTTGGGCATAACTACATGATAATTCAAATACCGATAAGAAAATTCAACATTGTTGCCAACTTTCTAAGATATCTGAAAATAACTAAAAATCGTCCAAATTTTCAATCGGCTATATCTTTTTTAATATTCAAAATACGAAAAAGTTATAAGAAAGACTTTTGATTGCTGTTTTTACGCAAAATGGGAAAATGCGAATAAAAATTTTTTTTAGTAATTACTTTTCGAGCTACAACCCAAACATACATTTTTTTAAATAGCAACTATATGTATTTATGGACTCATTCGATGGCTTATTTTTTTCTAATTTTAAAAATGTATAGCTTTGTATGTTTAATATTATTAGTTAACTCACGATTTTCAAAAAAGAAAGCTAATTATAATATTTATTAAACAAATTAAAGTGTGCCGTGAACATTTAAATAACAAAATAATCTCATATTCTACTACTAACTTTGTAGAAACAACAAGAAATAATGTACTACATTATCAAAATAAAATACAATACCATGATTTTTATTCTTTATTAAATAATAAGCTACGTATTAAGAGAGTAAAACAGTAAAGGTGTAAAATGCAAGAATAAAATACGATTCATAATAAATGTTGAAAAAAACACCAGTGGTTAGTCCTTTGCGAGTGCACGGAAATTACAAAATTTCAATTTTCCATCTCTCCTTAAATTTGAGAAAAAAAATAAAAACTCAATTTTACTCACCACCTTTTAGGGGTGATATCTCGGAAGGGGTGGGCTGAGGAAATCTTATATAAATTTAATACGGGCAATCACCTCCTAAATTTTCGAATGAATTTAGAAACATATATATATATATATATATATATATATATATATATATATATATATATATATATATATATATATATGATAATATATCATATATATATATATATATATATATATATATATATATATATATATATATATATATATATATATATATATATATATATATATATATATATATACAGTGCTCGAAAGTAACATAAATTCATTATTTTCAAAATCGTTAATTTGTGGTCAAAATCCTGCGACACGTCCATTTTTTATTTTGATTCCGGAATTTATGCTGTGTCGCACATGTAGATGGCGCTGCACACTTGTCGTCAAAGTTCATATTTGTGAATGGCAATATATAACATACAGTTCTTCGCGGAAATCGATGCAACTCTTTCTCCTGAATTCAAAAATGCCCTATTTATGGGGGTTGTTTGAAACAGTATGCACGATATTAATGATTAAATGTGACATAATTGGAAAAGTGGTGCGGTGTTAGTCAAGAACGAAACTGGTTGTGAAAACAACAAGCAACTAGGTAACTCGATATGGAGTTTATTCTTTACTTTCAAGCGACTGAAAACCACATATTTAAGGTTCGTTATAGGTAGACTTGAAGTACGTATTTTTGTCACCGGAAGACAAAACCCTTTCAAGTCTTATTTTATGTTTGTTTTCGTTCAGTTTATATTTATTTTAATAAATGTTGTGCACTGTTTAGTACCCAAATTCTTAACGCAAACATTGACAACACTAACACCGCATTACTTTTCGAATTATGCCACATTTAATAATTAATATCGCGCATACTGTTTCAAATAATCCCAATAAATAGGGCATTTTTGAACTCAGGAGAAAGAGTTGCATCGATTTCCGCGAATAACATACAGGGTTGCCATTTAAAAATATGAACTTTGACGTCATATTCGGAAAATGCGCACCGCCATCTACAAGTGCGACACAGCATAAAGTCCGGAATCAAAATAAAAAATCGATGTGTCGCAGGATTTTGACCACAAATTAATGATTTCGTTACTTTCTGAGCGCACTGTATATATGCAATGTTGAAACAATATAAAAACAAACAGCACTATAAAATATAACAAAAGAATCAAGTTAATTAGTGACGACCTAAATATTCAAATTGTCGGCCATCATTTTCGACGCTAGCGTTTACTCGCTGAAGAGTAGGTTGAACAGCAGTCTCAGTTTCTGTTCTCGAAATACTGTGAAGAGTAGAGGGCCTACTTGCAAAAACAAGGTCTGTAATTCGTCCCCACAGATAAAAGTCTAAGGCAGTCATGTCTGGTGACCTGGCTGGGGAAAAAAATTAGCTTCCACGTACTATCCATCTATCAGGGTATGCATAATCTAAAAATTCTAGCGTGGATTTTTTTGTGGCCAATAGTGCATATTATGACGGTTTACCATACCATCACTACTAAATGTAGTTTCATCTGACCACAAAATACGTCATATCCGGCAACCAGTTGCAATAATCTAACCTTCTATCGTAATCGCAATCATTCAATCTTTGATGCAGTACTACATTAGATGGATGTAACTTTAAAGAATAACGTCTTAATAAATATCTTTCCAGAGTTATAAAATAAATAAAATAATATGTTACAATATAATCATGCCAATAAATATTATTGTGTTGGTGTATTCTGTTTAAGAAACATATATTACGCAGATAAAAAGTTATCTACTTTTAATTTTACATCTAATGAATTTACCTGTGTTCTGTCAAAATACGGTGATCGGTGGTTCTGCTTATTCGCTTTGATACTTAAATGGGGGTTAAATTGCGCATATGCCAAAACATTTATTGTGCCGCGTCTTCTATAAACAGGAAGATTTACATTCCCCGTCGTTATTTGGGAATATTGTGTTGCATAGACCCTAGCTGCAACAGTTGCATTTCTCATGTATTCAAAATACGTACCTATCATGTTAAATGCTTCTTGGTTTGTAAGAATCATCTTAGATTTAACTTTTAAAGTAAATTTTATATCGAATTTAATACGAATAAATTGCATTGAAACATAAATGAACGAATTACTATGTTTAATAATTTGACACATTTTTCCATTGCTCACTACTTTGTTTTGATATATTTCCACTTCCTTAACAGCGTTTCCGCATGACAGTAACAGTAATATTGAAATTAAAATTGATATTATTATTTATAGGAAAACGAAAGTAAATTTTAAGGAGTTCAAAATTATTAAAATTCATTCAATAAAACCCGCATAATCTATATTCAAAGGAAAATGCTTAAAATTTACACGTTTCTTAAGATATCTCGGGATAGGGAAAAGATATCGATATGCGGTTTTCCCCATTCTGTTGCTAATTGGGTCTACTTTTGTAATCCATGGTTAACACTGAATACTCATATTTAATATTTTCCAAAGAAAACTAGATTAAAAATAAATAAATAAATACCGCCATCTAGCGTGCATGTTACTTACTAGGTTGTGTCGAAATTATTACTTTTACATTAGTGTAAGGTTGTGTTGACGCACCCTGTATGTAAGATGTTATAATGACGTCTATTACGTGTTTTGGGTACGGGTGTATTGAGTTTGAACGAAAAAAAAAATTTTTTTATATGCATAATGTATGTGGGTGGGTGATACGCCACTGGCAATTTAGGAGAAATATCATTCAGTATGCAGATACGTGTATTTGAATGTTATAGAGACATTGGTGTTGGAATAAATAGATTCTGATGAATGTAAATGTGAAGAGAAATGTGTCGATGGGACGATAATGTTTTGCTACTGTTGACTACTGAATAAGGAATGGAATGTTGGAGGATAAAGGAGTAATCTTGATCGGAAGATGTGAATGTATAAGTATAGAATGTTTTAGGAAATATGTAGAGAAAGATTTGGTATGTTTAATTGTTGATTATAGAAAGTTCTCGTAATGTTGTGCAATCAGTTTTGAGAATACATGTACGTATATGGGATTTGAGACCTTAGACTGTACTTATTTTTGCAAATGTTGCGGAAGGAGGATGAGCGCATGTGAGAGATAAACGTTGAAAGTTGTGTAATGGTCCAGAGTGGCCACTGAATGAATGTGATCACTAGAAATGACTTCTCCATAAAGTAATTGTAAAATTTGCAGGTAAAAACAAACATGGCGATGTATAGTAGTTATAAGCGTGTTTGTGCAGAGGGTAGCATCAGTCGGCACTAAGAAAGTTTGAGTGAATACCATTGGTGAATATAGCGAGGAAGGAAGACATGTTTAAAGATGGATGGCTTGAGGTATAAATAGGAAAGTCAGAGATTGACGGGGGCTTTTGGCTTTTTGGTGGATGTCAGTGAGAGCTCGGTGGAAGACGCGCGCGCGAGGTGAAGTGTGACCGCAGAATGAATGGGTTGAGTTAGAGTTATATTTGTGAATAATATTGAAGGCAGCCATTGTTTAAACAACTGCATAACCCGAAAGGGGATGAATCGTATAAGACATTCATAAATAAAACAATTAATAAAATTGAGATTGAAGATAAAATCAGTTTATTTTTCTTCAAGAAAAAAGTGCGTATGCAGATTTATAAAAAGATAACAATTGTTACGTTATAGTGTTGAGTGCGGCGCGTGTGCTTGTAATGATCCTTAGTTTAAACTATTTATGGGACCACCTTTAAGTGAACGAAATATTCGTAGTAAATTGAGCCAATGTTAAAGTAATTTTATATGACATTAAAAGTTTATTTGTGTAAGGAAGGGCTTAATTGTCCTAAAGGTTGCGAGAAACTTTAAAGAGGCAACCAAACGTGTACAGATTATTACGGGTCATTGGAGTAATGACCTCGTATAGTTGGACTAATCGCGAGTACCGAAAGGAATAAGTGTTTGTGAAATTGTGGAGTACTTGTTACGTGCCTTCAGGCAATCTAAGGATACACACATGGACTACAAATAATTGGTTTACGGGAAGAGAGAGAAGAAATAAAAGCGTAGGATGAATGGACAGTCTTTAAGTAAGAATTACATTTAAGAACCTTGAAAACTCAGTTGAGCACGATTATCTTTTTGGGTAGTTTTATTTGCGTATTGTTGTGTAATTTTTATTTAATTAATTAGTGTTGAAGGAAAAAGGTAATCGATCTCGAGTTATGTTGTATTGGCTGTTTTAGTAGTAAGAATTTTTGCAGAAACGCAAATTTGTATTGACAGTGGTTTCTCAACCACGCTGTTGTAGTGTATGTAAACATTTGTTTATTATTTTGTGCAGGACAATATATATTTATCGTTAACTTTTATTCTGTTGTTTATTTAGCCAGTTATGAGATACATTTGTGACGTTTACTTAATTGGTGACCTAGTTTTTGACAATTTAAATGTAGACTTTGCATATTTTGGTTTTAAGATTAATGAATAACCTGAAAGGTTATATTTGCCAGGTTAATTTCAAAAAGAACATTTTCATGTTAGTTTCGTTTAACGCAGTACACTAATGACGGATCAGCTGTTGATTTGAAAATTTCATTAAGTATAACTAAGAGATGGAGTTTTGAGAACTTACATATTTACGAATGTCCCATACGATTCAGAGCTATCATAAAGGAACAATTATTAAGCCGATGACATTGATTTTCTTTTGGTTAGGAATCTTAAAAATTAATTATCGATCATTGAATGAAGAACTATTTTATGCATTAATAAGTAGAGATTTAACTTTATATGTATACGAGGGATACGTAGAAAATATTCAGGTAACGTGTTATAACTTTGGTATTCTGGATGTACAGGGTACAATCAGGAAGTTTGTGATGACCCGTGTATTTCAGTTTTTTTTTTGATAACTGTTGGTTACTTGAATGCAGTTAAATTTGAGTGATAAATTTTGTTTTGGAAACTTTGGTATACGATGTGTATTCAAAAAGTTTCTAATAACCTGGGTAGTACTAAATATATTTGAGTTTGAGTTGAATTGTTTGGGAAGAGTGTTTGTTGTAGGACCCTCGTGTAAGAGTTTACTGAGTAAGCACAATCCTACTTTCCACAATCAAGTAGGGTTAATTAACACCCAGCTTAAGACAATTATTTTAGCAAAGTTTCGATTGTGGTGGCGCCTGGAGACATATTTTCCCGGACTGAGCTGTTTGAATATCGGTGTAAGGTGTTTGAGCGTATTAATCATTCATTTTACTTCCTATTTCGACCACGCCCATCTCCCTGTTAGCTGGCTTGGCAACCCGCTTACATTAGTAAGCATACACGACGCCTAGTGCGGTTTGGACGTGTAACAAACAGAACTGTTTTCAATAACACTAAGTTTGCAAAGATCGATTAAACCAGAACCGGAGTTGCAGGCGTTTTTTCATAATAAGGTTCCCACTCTCCCCCACCTCTTATTTGAAAAGATGGACCAAAACTTGTAAAATTAAATATACGCAAAATTTTTAGAAGAATATGATGATCGTATTTTCAATACCTCTTAATTAGGCGAAATTTGTAAAGTATTCATTTTTTAATTTTCAATTACGCCCTCTAGCGGTGTTCCTATAATTCTATAAATAATTTTCATGATTTTCTCGAGGTCACATTTGTTACAGATTTTATTTTCCGAAGCTGTATTATAAGCGGTTTCTGATATATGGCTGAGAACCATTCTTATTGGGACACCCGGTATATGCAGGTTTGAAGGGAAAAACTTGCATAAGTAGTGACATAAACATAACATAGGCAATAGGAATATGATTAAGATTATTATACCATTAAATTGGACAGTTTTTGAAACATTTTCTAAATTTTATTTATCACCATTCCGACACTCGTAGTGAATATACAGGAAAGCGTGACTTTAATATGCACACAACGCTTATGCTTATACACTAAAAATCAATTCAAACAAAATTGGTTACAACATTTATAATGCAGTTTAAATAAATATAGAGAAATATGTGATTACGGGCATCCGTCAAAGTAGAGAAATATATTAATACGATTTACACGTTTTCGTGTTTTCTAATCAAGTTTAATCTCCACAAACAAGTTTTACCCAAAAAATAGGAACTTAGGAAAATTAATTCTACAATTAAAATTCATAAAAGACTTGTGCCTTTGTGAAGCAAATAGGATCATGAACAAATGATAACAAACCCTCGCCTCGTTTATAAACGTGTCGGTGAGATGAGCTTTTGCATTAGTTATTTGGCACACAACGAGTAGTGGATAACATTATCATACATCGTTACGAAGCAACTACTTCCCGCTCAGCTGATAAATAAATGCCGAAAAACAAAGCATATTCCGATATAAATTCCCTAGAAGTAAAATTAGAAATTGATGTGTAGTTTCAACTATATGGTTGTTTGATTTGTAACTGTTATAAATAATAAATTTATGTTTAAGC
This sequence comes from Vesta saturnalis, assembly GCA_036346205.1. Classification (NCBI taxonomy): domain Eukaryota; kingdom Metazoa; phylum Arthropoda; class Insecta; order Coleoptera; family Lampyridae; genus Vesta; species Vesta saturnalis. The sequence continues at coordinate 3,668,384 of JARFJB010001138.1, read as the reverse complement.
TTCCAAGGATTGCATTATCGTCTGAATATTGCACGTTTAAATTGTCATCGAATATTTTAACGATACTGTTGGCTAACTCCAATAGATGTGCATTTTGACTTAGATTTATTGATCTTCTCTATAATTGCACTGAAAAATAAAGTGCACTTTTCTCAGAATTGCATTTATCTTGGAAAACGCGACATTCTAACTGAAAGCAATTTTCACGTCACATTATTGCACCGTGAACGTGAATACTTCAGTTGTAGTTTCTTTATTAGCTGCATGACGGAAAAACGCCTAGCATTGCAAGTTGGTTGATAAGACGAGTTTTTCTTCTAAATGGCCCTTTTGTGCAGACACGTACCGAATCCAAAACCACTTTATAGTCTCTTTATCTTCCCTCTACGTTACATAGTTTTAATCAGTACTTCATCTTTGATGCGTGTTTATAAACACTCGAGATTAAAATTCTGCACTGTTTTTTTAAAAGTAAATTGTACGAAATCAACGACACCTATTTACACTTGATCAATTTTTTTAGGTTTTTTCTAAAACATCCTTATCTTCGTTAACGAAAGTTGTAAGAGTTTTATAAAAGCGTATAAATCAACTGAATATTCACGAACTTTGAAGTAATCTGACAGCTTTTGTGAGTTTTAATATTTGAGCTTTTAGTACTTTAAATATTGGTTTTTGTTGTTATCGTCAATTTAATTTGAACTCCAGGTATTAAGGTGTTTGTAATATATACATATAATATTAACAATTTGATTGTAACGAAGGCCTCACTCAAGAATTTACCTTAACATTATTTTCGAATATTTATATATTATATATATATATATATATATATATATATATATATATATATATATATATATATATATATATATATATATATATATATATATATATATATATATACCGTGTCCAAGATAAGTATGCCCACTATGGGGATCTCGGAAACGGTAAGAGATGGAAGGTCGGTTAAATGGAACAAAGGTTACGCATTTGAGAGGATGTATTTATAGTCTTTGTAGAACTCGAATACCTCTTCTAGTTTTTGAGTTTGAGTTTTGAATTTCTGATTTTCGTTTTTATTTTTTTCTGACCTTATTTGAAGAGCTATCAAGAAAAGAAGAGCACATTTTCATGGCCACTTTTCTAGCTCTACTTAATGTTGTTATTCAATGTTTGATACAACGTTTCGTTTGTTAGCAACCATCATCAACTTTATTTTTTTAAATACACGAAAAAATTATTTTTCCATATTTAAATTATCTCCTTGATTCTGAATTCAACGATATATCACACTATTTTTGATACGTTTCGGATGAGAAAATTCATATTCAATGTAAAACATCGAAAACGTACAGTTAAAACTAATACTAGAAACCTTAGAAAACCGTAAAATTATTATAAAATTATGTTTTGTAATTTTAAATGATAGACAAATAAAAAACAAATTTATTTTAAAGGTTAATAAACTCACAAAAGATGTTCAAAAAGATTCCCGTTATTCTCTAAACTTAAATAGTATCTTCTAACTGTACACATCTAAAACATTCTTCAGCATTTGAGGAGTAATACTAGCAAACGCTTCGAGAACTAATCTTTGTAAAATTTCTTCGTTTTCAATATCGTTTCCATAAATGTAATTTTTAATGTATCCCCAAAGAAAAAAATCCAAAGGTGTTATACTGGAGAACGGGCTGGCCACAGTACATTTGCATGAGTGCCAATACATCTTTCTGGAAATCTAACTGACAGGTATTCTCTGACAACTCTGGAATTATGTGCTGGTGCACCGTTCTGCATAAACCAACAATCTTCAACTTCTTGGAAATGAAAATCATTCAAAGCTATCTCTAATTCATTTTGGAGTAAAATTTGGTAACGTTCAGAATTTAAGGACTCATGGTAAATGAAAGGACCTATAATTCGAGTACCGAATATAGCAGCCCACATATTAAAGCCGAAATGATGTTAGTGTTTGGCCGTTTTGTACAGACGTGGATTTACTCTTGCCCAATAATGAGCATTTCTACGATTAAAAATTCCATTATTATTAACTATACTTTCATCGGACCATATTATTTCATTCGGAAAATATTCATTGTCTTGAGATTGACGTGTATACCATTCGCAAAATATTCTACGTCTTTCTAGGTCACCTGGTCGAAGTCCTTGGCAAATTCTAAATTTATATGGATGCTCTTTCTCCTTCTTTAGAACATAATGAGCTATGGAATGGGCTATGCCAGTTGCCTATTCAATTTTCCTGGTAGAAACCTCTGGATTTTTCGTTACAGCTAATAAAACAGTATTTCCTCCATTGCAAGGTTTTTTGAACGCACCATATTCGTTTAGATTAACTGCTAATGTGCGAAAAGTTCTTTTGTGAGGTTGACGCCTTTCTGGATATTTGTTTAAATACATTAGTTCGGCTTCAGAACAATTACGTTGACACAAACTGTAACACGTCAGTATATCGAATTTTGTATTATTTGAAAAATGTACTTCTACCATATTGTTTTTAGGTAAACACAAAATTTAATTAACTCAAAGACCACCAAACAAACGTAATACGGACAACAGTCAATTATGACAGGTAGGTAAACAAAATGCAAAGCAAACTTATTTTTATCAAATGCATCAGTACGACGGAATATGTATTTTAACTGTTTAATTAATCGTATTTTCACTAAATACATACTTGTGAATTATTTTATTCGCAGCAGGCATTAGAAAATGTGAAAACATTATTTTATATTAATTTTACAGTTTTCTAATGTTTCTAGTATTAGTTTGAACTGTACGTTTTTTATGTTTTACATTGAATATTAATTTTCTCATCCGAAACGTATCAAAAATATAAACTGTGATATATCGTTGAATTCAGAATCAAGGAGAGAATTTAAATATGTCAAAAATAATTTTTTCGTGTATTTAAAAAAATAAAGTTGATGATGGTTGCTAACAAACGAAACGTTGTATCAAGAATTGAATAACAGCACTAAGTATAGCTAGGAAACCCTTATAGAAGTTGAAAGGTAATTAAGTAAGCTAAACGATACGCGTATAAAATAGAGATTGTTCCATTTAAAATAAGCCCAATATTTCAGTGTGAATGTTCTACTAATTTAACTGAAAAAAATGAACACCCTGTAAATCAGTGTTTACTATTCAGTCAATAAATAGACTAAGGGAACAGTATTTTATTTAAACCTAAGAGTAAATTTGTTGGAGTTAATTTTATTAGGAGATATTTCATTTTTTCTAAAACCTTACATTTTCAGAAAAATTGATATACCTTGAAACACTCTGTATGTAGGTATGTAGTAGGAACCCTTGTGAAACTGCTAACAATTTGATTATAACAAAGGACTCACTCAAGAATTTACCTTAACATTATTTTCGAAAGTATATTCTTATATATATATATATATATATATATATATATATATATATATATATATATATATATTATGTATATATATGCACACCGTGTCCAAGATAAGGATGCCCACTATGGGGATCTCGGAAACCGTAAGAGATGGAAGGTCGGTTAAATGGAACAAAACTTACGCATTTGAGAGGATGTATTTATGGTCTTTGTAGAACACGAATATCTCTTTTAGTTTTTGAGATATTTGGAAAAAATTTGATTTTCTGATTTTCGTTTTTATTTTTTTCTGACCTTATGTGCAGAGCTATCAAGAAAAGAAGAGCACATTTTCATTGTTATTTTATACGCTTGTCGTTTAGCTTACTTAACTACCTTTCAACTTCTATAAGGGTTTCCTATACCTAAACCTTCAAAATTTCAATTTATTTAATAATATTTGGAATTTGTCTGTTCCTGTACCATTTGTAGATTGAGATATCCTCCTAAAATGCCTACTTAATGTCTTTTTGCTAATGTGGTACTATTTTTCTTTGCCAATAAGTAGAAAGCTCGGTACCCATCTTATTGTACATGATAGATTTCAGGTATTTGTAATTTACATATTAACAAATAATGTTGATGTGACTAATCTTGTAAGTTTTGTAGTGTGCTGTGGAATTTCCGGTAACGCATTTGTTAATGTCAAAATTCTGATATTGGGCATTGTGTATTGTTATTTTTTCCGAGTCAGTTGAAAGTTATTGAAATATTTTCAATTTAATAATGGTTTATTCACAACAAGAAAGAGTTGATATGATTTTAACCATTGGTGAATGCTATGAAAATTATTTACTTGCTTCAAGAGTGTACTCAGAAAAATACTCTGAGCGGGTGTATTCCGATAAAAAGGTTTTTGAAGGGTTACTCCATACATTTCGTGGTACAGGAAGTGTCACTTACCTAAAACAACTAAAAGTGAAGCCTGTTACAAATGATGATAATGAGTTTATGGTATTAGGTTCCGTTGTTGACAACCAAAATACTAGTACAAGAGTTATTGCTAGAGAAACAGAAATTAATCAGCCTAGTGTGTGGAGGGTCTTAAAGAAACATACCACCCTTTTCATATACAAATACATCAAAGGTTATATATATGACACAGACTCCAAAACGTATTGATTATTCCTAGTGACAATGAACATTTTTTTGAAAATGTATTATTTACCGACGAGAGAACATTCCATAATAATGGATTAGTGAATCGGCACAATTTCCATTATTACGACACCGAAAATAAACATTGATTTAATACTGTTGATCGTCAAAATCGATGGAGTGTAATGTGTATGGTGGAATTGTTGGCAATCATGTTCTTGGCCCGTATGTTTTCGATGGCAATTTGAATGGTCAAAAATTCCTTAAATTTTTAAAGAGAGACGTTTGGGAACTTTTAAATATTAGACAAAATATGTGGTTGCAATTGGATGGAGCACCTGCGCATTTCTCACGTGCGGTTAGAGAATATTTAAATAGGAAGTTTCCTGACAAGTGGATTGGGAGAGGTGGACCAATTGCCTGGCCACCTAGATCTCCTGAACTAACATCCATGGATTTCTTCTTTTGGGGTTATATCAAAAATTTAGTTTACAGCACACCTCCCACCACCGCAGATGAAAAGAATCAAAAATACTTTTCAGACAGTCACCCCTGATACGTTGTAAAACGTAAGATGTTCGTTGGAAAAAAGAATAACAATGTATATTCAAGAAGATGGACATCATATCGAACATTTATTGTAATTTTTTTTAATTTTGTGAGCAAATTATCACACCGCATAAATAAAATTTTAGTTTCCATTGTACACATGCTTTGTATTCTTACTCTGTGAAACTGTTGCATTATGTAGATTAAACTAAAAATCGCAATAGATTTTTTAAAGTTTTACTTTATTTTTTAAAATTGGAGCTGATCGGTTTCGCTTGGACAAGCCAAGCATCGTCAGAGCTTTGAAAGGTGACAATTTGTTCTTACGGTTATCGAGAGTAAAGATAAGAGTATAAAAAATCTATTGCGATTTTTAAATTAAAGTTACTATGATTTGAATTTGAAAATGTGTTAGATAAGCCAAAAATCATTAAGAGTAGGCATTTTTGGAGGAAATTTCAATCTACAAATGCAGAAACAGAAACAGAAAACGACAAATTCCAAAAATGATTAAATAAGTTGAAAATGTGAAGGTTTAGGTATAGATGTTGAACGGTAATTAAGTAAGCTAAACGATAAGCCTATAAAATACAGGATGTTCCATTTAAAATAAGCCGAATATTTCAGTATGAATGTTCTACAAATTTAACTGCAAAAATGAACACCCTGTAAAGAGGTGTTTACTATTCAGTCAATAAATAGACTAAGGGAACAGTATTTTACTGAAACCTAAGAGTAAATTTGTTGGAGTTAATTTTATTAGGAGATATTTAATTTTTCCTAAAACCCTACATTTTCAGAAAAATTGATATAACTAGAAACACTCTGCACCCAGTATATTTAAAAATATTTTTAAAATGTTGCTCATATTGACTTACATAATATCACTGTTTTAGAAATTAACGATTATATGCCACTTCGCCGTAGAACTCCGTGGCGTCGGTCGTGATTCACCCTGCATATACTTCTTTATTGTTAAAGCTACAACACCGGTTAAATTAGCAAACTTGTATAATTTTTTCCGCGGACTACAATAGTGGAATTAAAAATCAATTGAACATCGCGTTTTTGAGTTTTTAGGCAATATAACATTTTTTTTTTAAATAGTACACCATGCGTGTTATTATTTTTTAAGAATCTCCATGAAATTTGGGATAAAATTGGTTATTATAAACTTTTTGCTAGGATTAAAAATAGCCGAGTTATAAGAACCTAAATCTAAACTAATTCTAAACTAATTTAGGAGGCTATTGGAAACACATCACGATATTTATAATGGAGTTATCAGGATATAAAAAAAAACTAAATTCAAAACCATTAATTTGATTATCAAACATTTTGTTGTAGGTTCTAGCTCTACAACTTTATTTAAGATGTTCAAAATTCCACCTCATTCCTGAAGACATTTGTCAGCTCGTTTATGAACACATTTTACACTTTTCAAAACGGCCCTATCATTTATTTGACAAAATTCTTCTCCAACTGCATTTTTGAGAGCATCAACATTATTGTATCGTCTTAAATAAATGCGATTTTTCAGATAACCTCACAAGAAAAAAATCGAGTGGGGTCAAATCAGGTGATCCTGGAGGCCATGAAATCGGTCCATTAGTTCGAATCCACCTGTCATTAAAAAGACTATTCAGAAGATGACTAGTTTCTTGATAGTTGTGAGCAGTTGCTCCATCCTGTTGAAAGATGACATTTTGTCTGCTTACAAGATCTATTTCATCAAAAAATTGTCTAAAATCTCTTGCATAAATACACAACCTTTCACCTTCATAAATAAAAGTTGATTTTTATTCCAAATTTCATGGAGATTCTTAAAAAATAATAACATACATGGTGTTCTAATTAAAAAAATGTTATTTTGCCTAAAACCTCAAAAACGCGATGTTAAATCAGTGGAAAAAATATACAAGTTTGCTAATTTAACCGATGTTGTAGCTTTAACAATATAGAAGTTACCAATGGTGCGCACTTGAATTGGATCATCTTGTATATATATATATATATATATATATATATATATATATATATATATATATATATATATATATATATATATATATATATATATATATATATATATATATATATATATATATATATATATATATATATACAGGGTGATTGGTCGAAACCATTCATTAGAAGTATTAGGAGTTTCTGAAAGTTTGTATCTGGACGAAGTGATTCATATTCTATTTAAGGAAAATATTTTCATGATGACTACACTTCCGGTTATACCGGAAGTAGCCATCAACTTTGTTATTTTAAATTGAATCGTACCATTTTTATGGCATATTCGAATTGTACTCGCCATTTTAGTAGAAATTTTATCAATGTTCCCTATACTTAAATTTAATATTTTTGAGATTTAAATTTTTTTCGAAAATTATTGGTTGAACACTATGACATTTGACAATGCCTACTGGCGCCATTTTTAGTACGAAGCAAGTAATATTGACGTTATGCATAGGTATCCTTAAGCTTTACGCTGATGCTTCCGGTACTGCCAATTATCTACAGGGTGTTCAAATGTGACTTCCATCTTTGAAAATAAAACCATCAAAACTTAACTTTTCAAATACAATGCCCAATATTTTCTTCCTTTAACGGATGCAGAATAAAATTCTGCATTGATTTGTATTAGCATTCCCTATACCTATCTTCGATAGTTTTTCTCATATTGAGGTATTTGTTCATTTCTTCTGAAATGATAGCCATGGAAACCACAGCTAAGTTTGTTGTTAGTAACTGTCAATACCTTTTGTTGTGTTTCTGTGTTCGGTTTATCAAAATGGAAAATGGGAAGTATTCAAACAGGGATATTTTGAACTTATTTTGTATTCATGGAGAATGTGATAAGATTATTAGCAGAACTTGCCGTTTGTTTAATGACCGATATCCTCATTTAACACCAATGAACAAGCACAAATTTAAGCGAATAGAGTCAAACTTTTCACGGTATGGAACAGAGAAAGCTGCCAGAACACGATCAAAGCCTATTACTGGCGAAGAAGCTAATGAAGGTAATGTCCTAGCATATTTTAATAACTATCCCCACGGCTCGATACGATCTGCTGCAGAAGATTTGGGCCTCTTACTATTCCATACAATACATCTTAAAGAAGCATAAAATGCATGATTATTCGTTTACCTTGGTTCAAGCACATCCAGGCGATAATTTCAAGCGAGTGGAATTTTGTGAGCAAATGTTAATCAGAATTCAGGAAGACCCGCTGTTTTACGAAAAATAATTTGGACGGACGAAGCAAAATTTACCAGAGAAGGAATTCTTAATCGATGAAATTGGCACTATTGGGCGTCGGAAAACCCACATTTCAAGCGAGAATCAAATTTTCAAAACAAATTTAGTTTTAACGTGTTTTGTCTTGTAATGAATGGTCCTGTCTCTTTTCAAATTTATGATGAAAATTTGACAAGTATAAAATATTTGGAGATTCTGAGAACGGATGTATCTGAATTTTTAGAAAATCTGCCTCTTAATATTTTACAATACTGCTGGTATCAAATGGACGGAGCTCCTGTACATTCAACGCGTGACGTTGATCAAGAGCACACCACTATGTTTGGTGATCAGTGGATCGGACGAAACGGACCATGGCGGTGGCCTCCCCGATCTCCCGATTTAACTCCACTCGACTTCTACGTGTGGGGCGAAGTCAAGAATCAAGTATACGCCACTCCAGTCCACACAAGAGAAGACCTAGGCTTAAGAGTAACGACGGCATTTCGCCAGTTAAATCGTCATCACGTCAAAAAAGTTTGCACGAAAGAAGTTCAGTCAAGACTTTTAGGTTGTCTTCAACAAATTGGAGGCCACATAGAACATTTATAAAATTTTGAATTGTTTTTCTTACTTTCAATAATACTAATAGTTATTATTTGCATATTACTTTTATTCTTATCTTATTTGTTGACGAAATTTAACAGTTCTGTTTGCTTTGATAAACTACGTTAATGTAATTGGTTTCTGCATCTGCAGTAGGCTTCGGCCGTGGAGAAATCGAATTAATTTTTCTAAATTTCGGACGAGATTTTAGAAATACCTGAATAACTGAAAAACTGTTGAAGATAGGTATAGGGAATGCTAATACAAATCAATGCATAATTTTATTCTGCATCCGTTAAAGGAAGAAAATATTGGGCATTGTATTTGAAAAAGTTAAGTTTTGATAGTTTTTATTTTCAAAAGATGGAAGTCACATTTTGAACACCCTGTAGATAATTCGGCAGTACAACCAATAATTTTCGAAAAAAAATTCAAATCTCAAAAAATATTAAATTTAAGTATAGGGAACATTGATAAAATTTCTACTAAAATGGCGAGTACAATTAGCCATAAAGTTGGACACATATGGCAAAAATTTTTATTATTGAAATTTCTGAAAAACTCTATTGGCGGTTCGTTTCTGCATGCCTGACAACCAAAAAATCCATTGTGGCATTTGTCACGTGACCATAGATTTGTCGGGAATTTTGAAAAATGTTAACTGTGATGCCGATCAATGAGTCAAATTGACATGATATCGAAAAATGGTATTAAGAAAATGTATTTAGAATGCAACAAAGACCCCATATACCAATTTTCAACCAAATCAGAAAGAAAAATCGAAAATACCATTTATTCCCCTCTGCTTTTATTACCAAACATCATAAAATCTTGTTCTACCTGGAAATAGTTTTAGTAACACAAATTACATAATTTTAGGTGTCTTAAACTATGAGGTGCACTTTAAAGAGCAATAATTTTCATCCTTATAATCCGAAATATTTGATTTTTCAAAGCTAACTTACTAATTAAAAAAATCGCTAATTTCAAATGTACTAATCAATATTAAATTTAATAAGGATAAAGAATGTGTTGTTAAGTTTGAATTACAAATATTAGTTCGTTTACATTTTATTTACCGGTTAAAAATATCAGATTAGCTCATGTGCTTCAATATACAGGGCATAAACACAACCAGTGACAAGGCTAAATCGTATTTTTAAAATTTTCCTCTCACAAATTGTCTATTTTACAAATACTTGATTAATTTTGACCTAAAATTATGTAATTTATATTATTAAAACTATTTCCAGGTAAAACAAGATTTTATGAAGTTTCGTAATAAAAGCAGAGGGGAATAAATGGTTTTTTTTTTTTCTGATTTGGTCGAAAATTGGGGTCTTTGTTGCATTCTAAATACATTTTCTTAACGCAATTTTTCGATATCTTGCCAATTTGGCCCATTTTTCGGCATCACAGTTAACATTTTTCAAAATTCCCGCCAAATCTATGGGCACGTGACAAATGTCACTATGGATATTTTGGTTGTCAGACATTCGGAAGCGAACCGCCAATAGAGTTTTTCAGAAATTTCAATAATAAAAATTTTTCCTATATGTATCCAACTTTATGGCGGTCCCTGTATATATATATATATATATATATATATATATATATACATATAATGGGTTTTTTCGAAGGGGAGACCTTTAAACTGGCAACAATGTTTTCTGTAATAGCCGGTTTGACGTTTCTCGATTGTTTTGACGTTATTTTGGTTTGACAATTCAACATGAATAGACTCACGCAGTGTTTGCAAATTGTTCAAATATATTTTGAAAAACGTGGTTCAATTCGAGTATTACGTGCATTCTATAGTGCATCGTCCATCAGAGCGATTAATTCGAAAAATTATGGATCGTTTTCGGGTGGTCCGAATTTTATGCTCATAACTTCGAGGGCGTATTCTACTTTAAAAAATAATATAAATTTTCGATATAAACATATATCCAAAAATCCTCCGTTTCCAAGATACAGAGTGTCAAAGTTTTGCAAAATTTTTCGATTTTTTTTAATAGCTTCCACAGTTTTTCAGATATTGATTTGAAATTTGGTAAAGTTATTATCTTATCAAGAATCATTAATTTGAGTATTTTAAATTTTTTTAAATTCTACAGGGTGGTCCATTTTTGGGAGTGTCGGTACCTTAATCCCCCACAAACTTTTTTGTGGTACACCCCTGGTATATTTTGATTGCAGATTTAGATTTCTTATTCAATTTAGAAAAAATTGTGTTTCTTGAGTTTTTTTCGTAAAGTGCACGATTTTCGAGATTTTTTAACTTTAATGAACGAAATTACAAACACCAATTATTTAATTAACTACAATAAATATATTTTATAAATTTTGCTCAAAATGAAATCCATTTGAATTAATGCACATTTGGCAACGACGATATGTTGAGTTTACAGCATCGGATAATTGATGTGGTCTATTGCGCAGAGTCTCACATGCTTCCTCGATCCTCGCATGTAGCTGCTCTTCTTTATGAACCGGAGTAGCATACACTACGTCTTTAAGATAGTATATTTTGATTGCAGATTTAGATTTCTTATTCAATTTAGAAAAAAATTTGTATTTTGAGTTTTTTTAGTAAAGTGCACGATTTTCGAGATAAATGAGAAAAACTGTTCAAAAACATAGGAATTTTAGTTTACCGCTTTTTCGCATTTTTCTCAAAAACAATGCGTTTCTCGAACAAATGTAAGTTATGAAGAATTGTTTAAATGTAATTGACATACCAAGTTTTTTTTTTAAGTAAATATCGCACTCCGAAGAAGTTTGGGGGGAAAAGAGATTCTGAAACCCATAAACACCCTGCTAGTAAATCTGCGAAGATAATTAGAGTAGGCTATGATGCATTGCAATCATTTGATATCTGACATTTTTGACAACTTAAAACGTAAATAAAGTTTAATTGCGTTTGCGTGTAAACAATTCAGTTGAATTTATTTAAGTGTTTACGTGTTTTTTAAAATGCCTAATGTGTTTACAAACGCCGAATATGCGAACATACATTTTATTTACGGTTTCACTAATGGAAATTCTTCTGAAGCGGTTAGGGAATATCGTCGGAGATTTCCCAATGGAAGACAACCTGACATAAAAGTGTTCAGGGAGGTACATCGTCGATTTAGAGAAGGTGGATTTAAAAAAAACGTAAGAGATCATGATATACGGAATGACAGACATAGACCTGAAATATTTCGTTTGTGTAACAATAATGATCGCTTAAGTTCTCGTGCTGCTGCAAGACAACTGAATGCTCAAAACCTACGGGTATCCAAAAGTAAAGTTTTACGAACATTGCATACGGATAACAGAAAATCATTTCACTTACAACCCGTGCAACATCTAAGGCCTGGAGATGGTCCAAAACGAATTGAATTTTGCAACTGGATTATAAGATCGGTTGAAAGAGAAAACTCATTTTTACTGAAAATATTGTGGACGGATGAGTCTACATTTACTCGCCGAGGGGTAGTAAACTACCATAACCTCCATGTTTGCAATCAAAACCCACATCAAATCAGGCCGCGGTCCTTCCAGACCGAATTTAGCTTAAATGTATGGTTGGGAGTTATTGATAATATCTTGTCCATTTTTCCTTCCACCCCGGGTAAATTCACAAGTATTTTTGAATTTCCTTGAAAATGTTTTGTCCCATTTGTTTGGAAGATGTTGCGCTAGATTTAAGGCACGAAGCTTGGCTACAAATGGATGGTGCACCAGCACATTTTGGAAGAAACGTACGCGAATGGTGCGATAAAAATTTTCCGCAAAAGTGGATAGGACGGTTAGGAAGAGATGTGGACCATGTACCAGCAATAGGGCCAGCCCCCTGGACGCCTAGGTCTCCCGATTTGACCGTTCTCGACTTTTTTGTGTGGGGGTATCTTATAGACGTAGTGTATGCTACTCCAGTTGATACAGAAGGGCAGCTACATGCGAGGATCGAGGAAGATTGTGACACCCTGCGCAATAGACCACATCAATTATCCGATGCTCTAAACTAAACATATCGTCGTTGCCAAATGTGCATTAATTCAAATGGATTTTATTTTGAACAAAATTTATAAAATTTTAAATAATATGTATGTACATGTTTATTGTAGTTAATTAAATAATTGGTGTTTGTAATTTCGTTTATTAAAATTAAAAAACTCGAAAATCGTGCACTTTACGAAAAAAAAAACAAGAAACACAATTTTTTCTAAATTGAATAAGAAATCTAAATCTGCAATCAAAATACACCAGGGGCGTACCACAAAAAAGTCTGTGGGGATTAAGGTACCGACACCCCCAAAAATGGACCACCCTGTAGAATTTAAAAAAATTTAAAATACTCAAATTAATGCTGATAAGGTAATAACTTTACCAAATTTCAAATCAATATCTGAAAAACTGTGGAAGCTATTAAAAAAAATCGAAAAATTTTACAAAACTTTGACACCCTGTATCTTGGAAACGAAGGATTTTTGGATATATGTTTATATCGAAAACTTATATTATTTTTTAAAGTAGAATACGCCCTGGAAGTTATGAGCATAAAATTCGGACCACCCTGTATATAGACATGGGTTTTTTTCGAAGGGGAGAACTTTAAACTGGCAACAATGTTTTCTGTAATAGCCGGTTTGACGTTTCTCGGTTGTTTTGACGTTATTTTGGTTTGACAATTCAACATGAATAGATTCACGCCAGAGCAGTGTTTGCAAATTGTTCAAATATATTTTGAAAAACGTGGTTCAATTCGAGTATTACGTGCATTCTATAGTGCATCGTCCATCAGAGCGATTAATTCGAAAAATTATGGATCGTTTTCGTAATACGTTTACTCTAAACGATAACACTCATCCCGTAAGACGTCGTACAGTGCCCACACAACAAGCGATTGATGGTGAGCAGCGTAGTGTTGATGACGATGCAAATGTGTCAATTCATCGTCGTGCTCAACAATTAAACCTGTGTCCATCCACTTTATGGAAAATTTTGCGTAAAGATCTTCATTTATGTGCTTACAAGATCCAACTTGTACAAGAATTGAAGCCACACGATCATCGATCGAGCTGTACGTTTACAGAATGGGCCGAAGGAAACGTTGCTATTGATCCAAAATTTTATTTGAAAATTTTGTTCAGCGATGAAGCACACTTTTGGTTGAATGGCTATGTCAACACACAAAATTGTCCTATTTGGAACGATGAAACACCGTTACATCTAGAATAAGTCACCGTTTGGTGCGCTTTATGGACCGGTGGAATCATTGGTCCATATGTCTGCAAAAATAATGATGGTCAGAACGTTACACTCAATGGTGTGCGTTACAGAGACATGGTTATTAACTTTTTGTGCCTCACGAGAAAGGAATTAATGTTGCAGAAATGTGGTTTCAGCAGGACGGCGCCACATGCCGGACAGCCCGCGCTATAATTAATTTACTAACAGATATTTTTGGAGAACGATTAATTTCAGGAAATGGACCTATTAACTGGCCACCTCGTTCCTGCGATTGGACGCCTTTAGATTGTTTTCTCTGGGGATATGTAAGGCGCATATCTACAAAACTTTAAAGTATTTGTTCTAAATTGTTTACTTATCTCAGTAATTTGCAAATAACTTGTTCTTTAGTTTTTACTTGTTCTGTAGTTTTTTGTATTAAAAATGTTGACTCTCGAACACCTAATACAATGTTATGGACTTGGGGAAATCATTATGCTCATGTTACTAATAGCTTTCACGGGCGATTTCCAATGGTGGCAATTTTTATCAATAGAGTAAAAAAACTTGTGAAAAGTTTACAGAAACTGGAAGTGTGCAAAATTTGAATAACAAAAAGTTAGTTCATGATCATGAAGATGCTGCTACACTGTTGGTGATAGAATCCGTGAACAATGATAATCGATAATCATTGAGAAAGCAGTCTACTGAAGTATCAATAAGTAAATCGCACATCTATGCAAGAATAGACCATAGATATAGTAAAATAATAAGAAAAATATACGACAACGCTACTACACAAATAAAACTTCATAGTATTACGGAAAAAATAAAAATAGAGAGAGGCGTCAGACAGGGCGATGTAATATCCCCAAAATTATTCTTAATCGCTTTAGAGAACATCTTTAAAAACCTAAAGTGGGAGAAAAAGGTATTTTAATAGAAGGTCAGAGATTGAACCATCTATGCTTTGCGGATGATATAGTACTAATAGCCCAAAACAGAGAAGAATTGCAAACGATGCTAAACGAACTCCAAAAGGAATCTGGAAGGATAGGATTAGACATGAACATGAACAAGACCAAAGTCTGCACAAACGACAAAAACAATCAAGAAGATGTGATAGTAGCCGACAAAATTATAGAAAAAGTAGAAAATTACGTATATCTTGGACAAGTGCTTGTACTGACAGGAGAAAACCAAACAGAAGAAATAGAAAGAAGAATCAAGCTCTCCTGGGCAGCATACGGAAAAATTAGAGACATTATGACAGCGAGTATCCCATTACACTTAAAAACAAAAATTTACAATGAGTGCATATTACCGGTGACGACATATGCCTGCGGAACTTGGACCTTCACACAGAAAAACATGAATAAGCTACGTGTACACCAGAGAGCAGTAGAACGCCGAATGCTAAATATAACTCTGAGAGATCGCAAAACTAACGAGTGGATCAGATATAAGACCCAGGTGGTAGATATTATTCAACGAATTACCGAACTTAAGTGGAACTGGACAGGACATGCGGTAAGGAAACGTGAGGGATGGTGCACCAAAATCATAAAATGGCGGCCTTGGGGCGAGCACCGGAATAGAGGTAGACCATTTCAGCGATGGGCAGATGACATCAAAAAACATGCAGGATTGTCATGGTATCGAAAAGCAGAAGATCAAAATAAATGGCGTAATATGAGAGAGGCCGATACTCAAAAATGGGTAGATGCAGGCTTATGATGATGATGAAATCGCACATACAAAGAATTCTCAAATAAAATAAAATTATACCATTTAAACCCACGTTCATTCATAAATTAGAAGTTGGAGAGGATGGCCAACGATTGCTGTTTTGTTTATGGGCGGTACAAGACAGTAAATGTATGGTGTGCAATAAGGTATGATAAAATTATAGGCCCATTTTTTTTTGACACTAATTTAAAGCAACATTCCTATTTGGATGTGCTCGAAAACTTTTTTACCTGCCATGGAAGACATGAATTTAGAAGATTTTCATTTTCCACAAGACGGATGTCCAGCTCATTCAACTCGGTTGATTACACATTTTTTGAATCAGTGCTTTCCTGAAAGGTGGACTGGACGACATGGTCCAATACATTGGCCAGTAAGATCGCCGGATTTGGCCCCTATGGCTTTTTACTTATGGGGTTATTTGAGACAAAATATCGACTTATTAAAAAAAAAAATTAGGGATGCTGTAGATGAAATTAACCAAATGACCATAGCGAAAGTATACGACGATTTTAGAGTTAGGATAGGAAAATGTGCATATTTTGGAGGAAGCCAAATAAAGTAATTGTTATTGTTATTTTGTTAAACTGTAAAAATTTGAACTTTAATTTGAAAATTTATCATGTAATCGTAAATAATAAAAAATATTTTTCTACTTTTATTTTCAAAGTAGGCCGATTATTTTGAAAATTTCAATTCTGAACAACTTTTCTTAGTAACACATTGACGTACTATGAACGGAAAAGGTACTTTACCTGAAACGAAATTGACAAATAACGGTTTTTTGCTCAACTGTAAAGGCCTACTTGATTTTAACAAATCGAAAGTAAACTAAAAATAAGTTTCAGACCAAGCAGGGCGGAATCCCAAAATATAAAATTCCAATTCGAACATTTTTGGTCATCATACCTATGGTGAACTCAATCCGGGGACACACTGTATATATATATATATAATATATATATATATATATATATATATATATATATATATATATATATATATATATATATATATATATATAGTATACTCTTATTCTGTAATGGAAAAACTTGTTTCTTCTTTTTAGGTTTTAAATCATGTATTCTAGAATAAGTCATACAATACTCATCATTCTTAATTAAAATACGTATCTTTAGGTTTTGTAATCGTACCTTTTAGGTCTTTATTATGCAAATTTAGAGGTTTCAATCATTACAGCTACGTTCCTCACTAAATAATAAGAGTTAAAAAAGTTAATTAAGCTGTAAAATAAATATATGAAATATGAAAACACAAATAACGGCTTGCTATAATAGTTCGTGAAGGTATATGAAAAAGACAACTATGGAATCTATTTTTATTTTAGTAAAGATTAGCTAGATCTTTAATAGATTAAATAAAATTAAATTAAATTAAACCACCCGGAAAATGGAGGCTCTAATGGACTAAGCTATCAATGAAAAATAAAATGTTTCACTTATTATGTATGTTTAGTTATCACAGTATAGCGAGGATTTAACATATATAGTTAAAATTAAGATCAAATTAATCGTACATATTCTGCTTTCAAAGTATAATACGATTACATTCTTTAAATAGTAATAGAAAATTATTTCTTTATAGGATTTGTTATGATTTAACTACATATTTAATTTGTATGTCAAATTTTTAACTGTGAATACACTTTTCCCACTTTCAGCTGCAATTTTTTACAACTTTGGAATTGAATTATAATTTGATTAACTTATGTACAATTTGTATTTCGATTGTGACATTTTTCGTTATTAATCTTAATCCAAAAGAGTGTTCTAATTTTTCACTTTAAAATTAGTTTAATAATATTTGATCTTAAAGATCTTTCTTAAAGTCCATAGTTGGTTTTTTATTATACATTCCCAAACAATTATAGCAGCCATATATTTGCGTTTTCTTATATTTTTTGACAGCTTAATTAATTTCTTAAAAATAACATTATTGACTGAGGACGATAACTGTAATTGTTATCGAAACGTTTAAATTTGTATAGGACAATACTCGATTACAAAACTAGTAGACAAGAATTTTAATTAAGTACAGTTATGGCTGTCAGTAATAATGACAGACTTAAAAACTTAAAACGCAATGCTATGTTAATTAATCGTATTTGACAGGAGATTAAATTTTATTTTACTAAAGATTGGTTAGAACTTTAATAAATTACACATTATTAAACCACCTTGTAAATGGCAATTAAGAACTCCCTTTCATGGGCGAAGATTTTGTCTTGTAATGAAAAAATGGAGAACGATTTAATTTTACCGTTGGGTATGTCTAGGTTTTCATAGTACTTAAAGTAACTACTATCAACTTAGGGGAGATCCGGTACCAATTTCTCTACAAGGGGAAAGACTGCCATTTTGAGACTACATTACCTACCTAAGAACGTCATGTACTAAAACTTATGACGACTTAGACAAAACACTTAACAAAATACAAAATCAAACAAACCTCCTGGCGCGTTTAGAGGTTTCCACTTTGAAATCGTACAACACACTTTCAAAACCTACATTCGCCCCATTGCCATTTACTTCCGTGCTAAATTGTACGCTACCATACAAACAAAACAACTCAAATCAAATGTGAACACCGAACATACGAAAAATATGTCTATTACACTACGATACTGCTAACGCACAATAAAACACGCTAACATTACACCTACCATAGAACGACTCAAAACAAATTACACAACTCGTAGGATATTCACGAAAACGGAAGCTACCAAAAACCTTCTCCGTATTCCATACACCTTTCTTACTCACGCTGAATATGTAAAGTTCTACAGAAAAGACCCAAACGCAAATATAAGAATCCACCAACCATCCTTACAAATACAAAACTTCGAAATCTTTCCTGAGGAATTCGAGAACCTTTTAGAAAACATCCCTTATAAATTACTATGAAACAACGGCCACCAACTATAACAACCAAAGATAACCCTGCTGTAACAAAATACAACACAAAAACAGAGCGCCTAAATAAATAAAATAATGTAAGTAAGTTACTAATAAATACGCGCACGAATTACAACAAACAATGCGCTCTAGGGGTTCTTAATTGTGGCATTATCGAATTTTAGTGCGTGTGTGTATGTGCGCGTGTTTTTCAAATCAAGATAAACGTTTAATAATTGGTTGCTTCATGTATGTACCCATTTTCAATTTCATCAATTACACGGTCAGAAATTTTGTTCGTTACTTAATCTGTATATTAAATCTTGCAAATGCAGTATGTAGTTTGTCCACACAACATAAGAAAGAAAAGTACAGTCACGGAATAGTTAGGACTTAATTCATAGCCTTGGTTACTTAAAGGAAATATCAAACTCAAAAATTAAAAAAAAAAAAACTTTTCGTTAGAAAAAATCGTGCGACTATATTATCGTACAACTCGGTGCCGTAGCAGCGTATATTTATGTATCAAGCTACAATGAGATATGTCATTATTTTTCCAGAAGTAGTTTTTATAGAACTAAGTGGTAGGTATTTGGCATATATCTCTAACTGTTTGGCGTACATCTTGAACACTAAAAACTCTTTACCTAACTGTTGTTTGATAGATTATGATCGTTTGGCTCATAATATGAAGGTATTATTTCGAGACATGTTACAGTTCGCCTTTTATTTAGGTTTTGTATAATACTAACGTGAAGTAGTGATATTCTGATAGATAAAAAATATCAGTTATTTTGTTAAGAATGACAAGAGGCCAAAGAGGTTATCTTATGCAAATTAAATCTGGCTTTAAATACTCGAATGTCCAAATTTTGATCTACAGAAAAGTTCTATACTTTTAGAGGTGGGCGTGTTTCCACGATCGTATTTCATATCCTAAGTATTACGTCGATATTATGAGAAAATAGAGTTCTAAGCAGAGTAAACATAACTGCCAAATTTCGTTGAAATCGGTAGAGTGGGTTATTAAACAAAAATACTTTGCTTACATCTGGAAAAGAAATTTATTTACCTAATTTTTCGCACTTCAATCTGTGGTTAAGCGTTGTTGGTGTATTTTCAAGGCACTCTGTATGTAACAACTTGAGATTGGCTTACTACCTAAATGCCAAATCTTGTTCTGTTAACGATAACTTAATAACATTTCCACAATGTGTTACAGTTTGTTGGTACGAACAACAACATAATATGTAGGTCTCCCTTGTAACTAGCAATTTTAGTCCGTTACATTTTACACACACTTCATTTTTATTAACAGCAAGCAACTTTTTTGTTCGTTATTGTTAAATTGTTTTTAGAATCAATAATATTCAATAATCAAAATCTTGTCATATATGGAAAATACATCTTCGTATGTTAAACTCGGTATTCCATGTTAAAACTACACGAATTAAAATTTACGATTTTGTCAAGGAGTACAGGGGCGTCAATTTAAACGGAATGATTACAAAAATTAGTTAAAAGGAATGATTTGTAGACTGTTTTGCGTTAAACGGTTGTTAATTGTCTTTGATTTTGAAACAATTAAATCATAGACCAAACTATTGGATGAAATACTTTCTAAATATCACGTCTAATTGTCAAATTTATCGCGTCACAATAAGCCACTAAAATGAAATGTCCGTTTCGCTTCGCTCATTCAAGGCTTAAACTTTTAGTTTCGACTGTTATTCTACCTTATTAACACTCATGTGGGTTAAATAACTATTTAGGACGTTCATGATAAATTATGAGTGACGATAGTATTTTCTTTTATTTTAATATTTCCGTAAGATAAGTGGGGTTGTATCTATATTATGAGTACTTTTTCGGATAACAGCTTTTTAAAAAAATTAACATGCATTCTTACTTGAAATTTAGGTATGAGAGAATTAAAAAATGAATTTACATTCAAAAAGAATTTAATACTGTATTAAAAATGAAGCATGCGTTGTACTTTATAAAACATTAAATACTACTGGCGTTAAAAATAAATGTGAAAGTGACAATAAAACTGCCCGTGTAGTAAAATGTTTAATACAGCATTAACTTTCTAAACGGAGTCTAATAAGCTTATATTACGTAATACTTTAAGTATGTTTTGCTAATAGCTGTTTTTAATGCCACATATAACTTTTGTTTAATTGCATGGTGAAAACCGCAACTCGATATATGCCTTGGTTACAAAGATATGGATAAAAATAAATGTAAAAATACATTTTACAAGTAAAAGAATTAGAGAGCACGTTTAACTGTCATTAATTATTAACATTTATTAATTATTAAACAATTGAAAGAGTACGAACAAAACTTAGTATGTTGAATATCCCCTAGAGGGCGTATGTTTACATTAGAGCGAATAATAACATTTATTTTTTAAATTATGTCGTTAAAAAATTTCCTTTCTATATTATCGGTGGGCCTGAAATGGGTCGATGTTATAAAAGAATGTTGTGCAACAGTCCTAGTACTGAAGAACTAATGACGCCCCAAATTGTCGCCCTTCCTGCTCAATACAGAGCTTCAATCTCTCACGCGTAAGCACAACAGCACACTCTACTTCTACCATTATAATACGGCGAATGGCGTTCCTTATTCGCTGTACCATATTCTCCCTGGTAGTTGGTCTGATTATATAAAGAATATCTTTCAACCTCCCCCAAAAATAAAAATCCAAACAAGTTAGATTAAGTGACCTAGAAATTGAAACTTCTTTTACTTTTGCGATGTTTTTCTCTTAATATAAATACCTGGCTGGCCACAGAAATAAACTGCCCTTTTCTGTCGATGGTGTGAACAGTGAAGACACTAGTATCTTAAAGAATTTTCTTTTCTTAGTTTTGCAAAATAAAGGTCAACTTCTTTATCAAAAAAAATTTACTGAAAACTTTATTAGAAAATAGTGAGCATAATAAATGAAGCACATCTAACCTTTCTATCTGTCAATCTCCAAAAGCTTTGTATTTCGCAACGACATCCAATTGCAAGGGATTTTTTATGTTAACGGTTTTTTCGTACCTATATGAAGTTTAAGATATCGCTTTGGTCCTTTGTACTTGGACACCCAGTATCAGTATAAACACATCGTGACTATTATGTAGGTATATACAGTTAGCAAATAGTTTATTTTAGTATAGACATTTCAAATAAGTTATCAGAAAATTAACTAGGAAGTATAATAATACTCAATTAAATCTATTAAAGAAATGAAACACTCTGTATAACGGACGTCTAGGGGACTTAACTTGCAATAATAATTTAAATGGACATATATATGTGTTAACTTCTATTCACCAAAATATCAAAACAATACCACTGTATAATTCTTTTCAGATACATATATTTGGTCTCACCCTGTATATCAGGTGTATGTACAAAAATAATGAAAGTAAAGAAAAGGTTGTAACCAGTAGCACAAAAAAATAACATTCCACTAAGTTTTGCGTTAATATTGGCAAAAATGTCCATTTTATGATATATTGTAAGTATCAAATAGTGATATTGCAGACCCTGCATATCAAAAACTGTTGAGCTTTGAGCTTTCGGGCAATGAAGACATTTGATCAATTGGTCAAGTTCTAGAACATCAAAATTTGGTTAAATTCTGACCGAAAGGTATTTTACATTTAAAACGTGCCCCCTCCTTTACTTATATCTAAGAAATTCTATATTTTACACCGAAACTAATTACATATTCTGAATCTACATAAAAAACTATATCAGAATACATTTATTTCAAACCATTTAACTTAATTTTAACAGAATTTACATTTTCATATTTTAAATTTAGGTAGTTAAACCAACTTTTCTAATTTTATCATTCAGATTACATGTATATTGTTAAATTCTTTATGAAAATGAGGGAAAGCTACTACTATGTGCTTTTATAATTTATTCTAAACTTAACTTATCCTATAAAAACTATAAATTTGCAAAATTCTTAAATATAGTACTTAACCTAACTTAATATGATTTTACTTGTAACTTGCGTTTAAAACGTCTAAATCACTTGAAATGTTAATTTATTATGTTGTTATAACTGTCTCTAACACAAATGCTGTTTATTTTTACTCTATACCCCATAATTTTCTCATATCACAATTCCATATTGTTAACACATTTATGTATATTTTGTACACAAAATGTAATTTTATATTAAATATCACATTGTACACATGTTGTTCATGTTCTTATCAATGTTTCAAAATCACTACAACTTCTGCACTTTTTATACACTTTGTCTGTGAAATACTAATATACAGTGTTCGTACCATAACCCTTTTTTTATAGTTTATATAGTTCATGCATTGTACCTATATCTGTACATGTTCTACATATTAGAATTATCCTACTTCATGTATTAATATCTGTAAAGTGTTTAAAATGCTCTAATAAATTGATTAAACTGTAAAATTACTGAAATATTTTCACCGAAACTAATCGTACCCACAAATATCAATCGTTTTGACTTTTCTCACATGCTACTGGTATAGCTCATTGCTTTTATGAATAAAACAACCTTGTTCAAACCCCAAAAAGCCTGTTTTGTTATATCAAAACCATATTTTTCCTCTCGTCTACTAATTTTCTTATTAAAATGAACTATATACATTCTCAAAACTATTTAAATTTGCACACTATAAAGAATATAACCTCGATAACTCTAGCCCCTGTATTATGCTTATTTCTAACCATCTCAAAAAAAAATATGTATATATATATATATATATATATATATATATATATATATATATATATATATATATATAATTTTAGTGAACGAACAGAAGTTCAACATAATAATAATTAACTCAACAGCATGATGTCCCTGCGTGATGCTGCGTTGCTCAAATTTAAAAAAACAAAAAATAACACACACTGGCTACAAGAGGCTTCGAAATCACACAAGTTATGCTATAAATAAATTTATTCCAAATCACGTATTGTAGAAATTCCATCTCATTTGAACAATCCCAATAAAATAAATGAAGCTTGTGTTTTTACATCTAAAAATAGAGTCAACAATGATCTAAAAAAATTTATATGGAACACCTTATGTCCGACTTCCAAAATAAGTTAAAATTTCAACATGCTACTGATATCGATGTAATGACTATACTTTACAATATTAAGTCTAAGGCTGTGGGTGAGGATGGAATAAGTGTGTATATGCTCTTGCTATGCTGTCCTTTTTTAATTCCGTACATCACTCGTATTATAAATGTATGCATACAGTCTAACTCTGTACCCGAAGTATGGAAAGTCGAAAATGTAATTTCTGTCAATAAAAATTGCAGTCCAACGAACTACACAGACCTGCGTCCAATTAGTATTCTCCCAGTACTGTAGAAGGTCCTAGAAAAGGTGTTATCTAATCAAATGATGGATCATATTAATAAATATTCTATTTTCCCTAATACCCAATCAGGTTTTAGAAAAAGATACAGTTGTGCAACTGCTCTGTTAAACATAGCTGATGACATCTTTGCTGCTACGGACTCGGGAAAATTATCAATTTTAGTTTCGCTTGATTTTTCTAAGGCCTTTGACACTATTAGTCATGATTTATTAATGAGCATACTGCATTATGTTGGTATCAGTTTAGACGCTTGTACCTTAGTTGGAAATTATCTTAAGGATAGAACACAACTAGTAGTACTCAACAATAAAAAGTCTGATGCACTTCCTGTAACCTGTGAGGTTCCTCAGGGATCGATTGTGGGCCCCTTGCTTTTCGTCTTGTATACTTCGAATTTTCACAAATGTCTAAAGTATGTAAAGTTTCATCAATATGCAGATGACACTCAACTATTCTACGATTTTGAGGAATGTAGTACAACACAAGCGGTAGAGTGCTTAAATAGTGATATCTACAGTCTTATTAAAACGTCTGAGGAGCACGGGTTGCATATCAATGCGTCAAAATCATCTGTGATGCTATTCGGTAAAAATAAGGCAAGGGACCGACATAAATGTGCCGTACAAATTCGTGTTAAGGAGTCTATATTACTTGTTCAGGAGCAAGTTAAAAATCTTGGAGTGATTATGGACTCTAACCTTAGATTTAAGGCACAAGTCTCAGAGATGATAAAGAAAGCATTTTTAAATTTAAAACTGATCTTTCAAAATCGACACAGCATTGGTCAAGATTTAAAAATTATCATATGTGAGTCACTTGTCCTCTCGCAGTTTAACTACTGTGACGTTTTCTATGGACCTTGCTTAGATGCTACGGACAAACAAAGAATTCAAAAAATTCAGAATTCCTGCCTACGTTTGATTTATGGTGTAAGGAAGTATGAACACATTTCACACAAATTAATTGATACACAGTGGTTAAATATGAAAAACAGAAGAATTGTGCACTCTGCTACTCTGTACCATAAAATCATTACTGGCAAAATACCATCGTACCTCTATGAAAAGATAAAGTTCAGTGCTAACACCCGATTCTGTTCCTTAATTACCCCTCCTCTGCATAAAACCTCACATTTTGAACGCTCTTTTAGTTATAATATCGTGAATGTTTATAATTCACTACCTGACTATTGCAAAAAACTAACCACGAACCAGTTTAAAAGGCATGTCCATCAATTCATACTTGACCGTCAAATGTATATACATAAACTTCTCTCTAAATTGTAATCTTCCGTTCAAAATTCATGCTAAATAAAATGGGTTAAGTGAAAGAGCAGAAGTAGTGACGTATGTAACTACTAACTGAACTTCGCCCAGTTGGTTACATGCACATGCATACTTATATAGGTAATTTTATACAATTTCATGTAACTGTAACTGCGTGCATCAAACTAATAAAATGCATTATTATTATTATTATTATTATTATTATTAACTGTATTTATATTAAAATTAACTTTTAAAATACGTACAGTAAAAAATTAACTAGAGTGGGACTTTAGCTTAACCGGGTTTAATTGTCGATAATAAAAAGGGAAATATAAACAAATATGAATATCTAAATAAAATATAAAATATATTTCTTAACTAAAAAATACTTCTAAAAATAAAAATATTATAAGTGCGTAAAGGTCAGATTATAGTACAACCGAACACTCCAGCTATAATACAAAATAATAAAATATAAAGAATTGTTCTAGAGTTTTTATTAAGTGGGTAACCGTTTTGTAAAATGGCGGATTTTGTTATTTGGTTTTGTTGAAATGTAATAAACTAAAAAATCTTCAACGATGGAGTTTTTATTTACAGCAACGAACTTTACTACTTTAATACTAAATTCAATGCATTTTTGATAATGCGTTCAGACGGGTTCCAAGCTAAGGACAATGTTTTTTCAAAAGAAAATATGGCAAAGTTTATTGTATTTATTTTCATTTTTAAAAGTATATTTTTTAAACGGTACCTAATTTAGAGTTTATGTATGGATGTCGTTGTATGACAGTTATTAAATGCTGTATTTTTACTATCGTAGTGTGTTAATTTCTTTGTAACTGGTGAAATATAATCATATCATCATCTAGGAAATATTTTTCACTCCTTAAATGATCTGGAAAAATAAGATGTTTCGACAAATAAGTTTTGAAAACAGTCATTATGTGTGTCAAAATTAGATAAATGACATTTAGTTACGTTGTTTTCATGGAGCAATATTGAACCGATTGCCACCAACCAAAGCTGCAGTTGAATTAATTAAACCGGATTAATTGTAGCTAGTTTTATTTGTCAAAACCAAACACATTAATACATATAGATAATCTGAATTAATTAAATAAGTAAAAATTTTCATCTAAATCAATTCTGCTTCAAGTACTTTTCTAATAAATTAAAAAGAAACTCAGTCCCCGTGGATATCAATTTAACCTAAACGCAGTAATTAGATTTTTTTTCTTCTTTCAGTAGTACACTAACCGAAATGCCTTGCGTAGAATGAGATTTACTACATAGACACTAATTTATTATACCTAAAACTGCTGTATAACAATGGTGTAGACCACTAGACAAAAAAATTAGAAGAGTACATTAATAATAGAAAGAAATACACATAATACAATAGGTATTTTCAAGCTAAGTTTGTAAGTGTATAAGGACACTTACTAAAAATGATAATGTCCGGCGAAGAATATAACAGCCGTAAAAAAGAACGATACGTTTTGTGGCACGATAAGTGCCAGATGGTGCTTAAAAGCAAATAAGATTCTGTAGATTATTAATGACTCTGGCCTCATTAAGCGAATA
Source organism: Vesta saturnalis (assembly GCA_036346205.1). Taxonomy (NCBI): domain Eukaryota; kingdom Metazoa; phylum Arthropoda; class Insecta; order Coleoptera; family Lampyridae; genus Vesta; species Vesta saturnalis. The sequence goes on along the minus strand of JARFJB010001138.1, from coordinate 3,641,314 downwards.
AAAAGTAAAATAATACGTCGTTGCCAAGCATTGCATATAAACAGAATAATACTACTTTTGCATTTCCAATTGCTCCATTATAAAATGATAAACGTTTCTCAACTATAGATATTAGGTTTAAAAACGTAGAAATTAAAATTGATAATATTACACACATATAGATTATTAATCCTTTTCCTATTTCATTTGAGGAATTTTACGATTGTTTAGAAATGGGTCTATAGAGAGCAAAAGTACAAGTAATACTACATAAACTGAAAATAATTTCATTTATTGAACATCTTTAGAGTCTTTATAATTCTACGAGTGATGGTATTAACCCAGCCTCAACAAAATATTCGGCCAATGAATCCCGTATTTCCTGAAGTTTTACTTCAGTTTAGGGATTGTTCCAACATTATCTATTCCATGGCCGGTAAAGGCAATTCTAGTTTATGAGGATTGCTACGATACCTTTACTTAGAAATTCGCTTTACAACAATGTCATTCTACAAAGTGTTCAACTGAAAGTAAGTAAGGCGTCTTTTTTTTAGCGCGACCTAGAAAAAATGTGGGAAGCGCTTATCTCGTCCATTTTCCACCTGTCGTCTGCCCGTGCATGTTAAAACTCCGCCCCTAGACCACCTTTCGACTTCAGATTTTTAGTATTTGATAGCTGATGTACCTATACTGGTTGTGTAACGGTAAAAAATCTCACCCCCTAGTTAAGTAAACTTGCTCCTTGAACTATTTATGTGAATATCTATGGCTATCACCAGCACTGTAGATTAGACAGAATCTTAAAGTCGGGCCGCGTTTAACTTGTGTATGACTCATGTCGGTACATTATTATAATAAAATTATTGATAATGCGCTCTTTTACTTTATTATTACACAGTAGAGTAAGATAAATTCAGAAACGTACGTCTGCTGTAGTCAGCATATGGACTGTAAGAAACGTATGTCTACACCTACGTACAAATTTTTGGCAGATTTCTTGGCGTGTTACCTAAAAAAACATAATATTCCCTTTAAAAACGACATGTTTAAAAGAGAGCTGTTAGAATTGGTTAAAAACAACTCTCAATCAAAGGTATATGCAATAGATGAAATAGCGTTTAAAAATGGACATAAGATACTGCGATTGCCACCTTATCATTGTCAATTTAATCCTATTGAGTTAGTGTGGGTAAATTGCAAGGAATACCTACTATAATAAAAATATTGGACAGAATAATTTAGAGTTTAATGATGCAAATGTGCAAGAAATGTGGTTAACCGCTTTAAACCGAATCGATGCAGATTATTGGAAAAGATGCATCACACATGCAGAAAATTGTATGCTCGAATGGTGGAATACAGAACAAAAATTTGATTTCAATGTTGAACCTTTAATTATAAATGTTGGTGAAAGCAATTCGGACAACAGTGAAGATTTCAGTGATGACAACTCTGAATAATTTCCAAATTTAAGTAAATGTAAATATTTTTAATTGTTGCAATGCATGTTTCAAATATTGTTAATTATAAAATGTACTTCACCATTATTTCTCAAATGTTTGTACAATATGGATGTAGTATATTAATAAAACTTTATGAACCAATTAATAAAGTTAGATATTGACTTTTTTTTCTAAATTACAGTTTAAAACTAATAAAATTGGGTATATTAATTCGTTATGACAATTTACAATTAGCATATGAAAGATTTGTTTATTATGTTGATAATATTTTCAAAGTGTTAGTCTAATTGCTATATTTTTGCATTCAGTTCGTTATTGGCCATATTATTGTAATGCTTTGGTTTCGTTTTAGTTCAAAAAAATGGAATTATACTACAAATCGGTATCATGAGAGCGCCATCTTTTGATAAATAGGTTGATACAAACTAATGAAGAAATCTATATGAACAGATGGTATAGTCGCGACGTACATTTAGGAAATTTTAAACCACATGAATGTTACAAATGAGTCATACACAAGTTAAACGCGGCCCGACTATTGCTGCTCGTCACAACTCCAAAAACATCAAAATCGGGAGAAATGTCAAAAAGGCGCCACCTGTTAAATACATTTATGGCGGGAAAACGTCAGGAATTGGATCTTAGTAATGGTCTAACAGGAAACCATCATGTTCACACAAAACAAAATATTTCCCTCCCCGAAAATTCTACTCCAAAAATATTTACGCAAAGTTCACCCAAACTTCAATAAAATCTTAAGCTTCGTATAAGAGTCGCAAAATGCGATAATTAAACCAAAACTCATTAAATATTTCGATAAAATCAATACGGTAATTACTTATTAAATTTCCAACGATAACTACGTCCCAACAAAACTAAACGCGATCGAAAATCTATAAAGCCCGACGAAATCGGGGTTGAAATTCCGAAATTCGAAAATACACAGCTCATTCAGATAAACAAACTGCTTACCTCCAGGTAATCGACATCTGATCAGATGATTCCTATAAAAAATTTCAAAAAAAAAAACTGTGCGACCACTGGCATAACTATCGTGTGCAAAACTAAACAGCTGGTCGGTCAACGACCGATTTTAAAGTGACTTATTGCCGAAATCAAAATAGCAAACGCTCAAATCGAGAAATTATCATTAGTCATTACGTTAAAGGTTAATAAAACTTCAAAAGATTACCTTAAGAACTTGTATTTACAATCAAAATGAACGATAAATGGAGGTTGTCGCTTTAAAATTATTTAACCCAAAATTTTTCATAAAATAATTCTAAAAAACATAAATGTCCAACCTCGTCACTTTTTACTTTACGACGGTAAATCGCAACGAAGTCACAATAGATTCATATCCATTAATAAAACAGTTATATACCTTAACAATGGTCCTATATTATGACATATATACATCTCAAAATTTTGGTACAGTTAGTACAAGACAAACACATTAAATTTTGCAGTTCACTTATAAAAAAACAATGTGCAATAATACTACGTTTTATTAAGCACAACGGAAATATCGGAAATATCAATTTTAACAAAGAAAATACACCCTCGTACCACACAAAATTAAAAAACACCGCTATCATCATCGGCTGTCGACCGCTGATGATGATAGCATAGCTATCGAAACGCGTTCGGTGTTTTTTAATTTTGTGTGGTACGTGGGTGTATTTTGTTTGTTACAGATCCTGCCACAATTCCGGTGTTCCAGAATTTTCAATATCAATTTTGACAAATCTTCGTGAACTAACCTTTCAACACACAAAATTTTGAAAAGCGACCGTAGCTGTAAAAAAGTTAAGCATGTCAAAAATAAATAACGTATTCAAAGGTTCCTAATTTCCTGGATAAGAGCAAAAGGGAGATTAAAATTTTATGTCAACCAGTAAGGGTATGAACTACCTGTGTAGAATAAATTGCATAAGCAATTTGTATTGTAAATAGTCCGTGTAACAAATTCATATAAGGAAAGAACTCGTGGGTGCTTAAATCAAGTATTGCTCAGTAGTGCTAACAATATCGAGTGGCAGAAGACTGCTCTAACCTATGCGGTTACTCTAGCGAGTGTCATCGGCGCGGTCTAGAGCTTATGCAACTGATTACCCCTGTATTCTGGACTGTCAACTGTTTTTCTGCTACTTCGACAATTTGGAACTGTTACTTAAGTGTTCACAAAACAACAAAACAAAAGGAGTACAGTGACCTAGATGGGATATAACGGGGATAGTAAGACTGTCCTTTATATGCTTGGTTATTTATAGTTACCAAAGTAATAAGAAATAGGTGTCATAACTTAAACACATTTTTTTACGCATATTGGAATCTGAATAGCTTGAGAAATAATAAAGACAAGCTACCCTCCAAAATTTTAATTGAGAGTTGTTTTGTAGGTCTTTGATCTTAAGGATAAACGTTCGATACGGTTTATTATTTCTTGTCAAGTACTTATGGAATTATAAAAATTCATAATTGAAGTGAAAGGCTGAAATTGCGTCTTCATACAAAGAACTAATGCATGTAATACGTATCAATAGTATCTTACCGATTAGACAATTTTCTTGCATTCTAAAATCATTTAAAATTTTTAATATCTCGCTCGAGGACCTTTTACCCAAAATTTTTCAGATTCTGTACATCTTACAACAAACCCTGCTTGTCTTCGGTGAGTTCAGCCGGCAAACAGCATATCTTAATTATCCTACGCAACACCTAGTTTAAATCGATCTTGTAACAAATGTTAATGGTTTATTGCAGATAAATATCGTGTAGTATAAATAAAATTATAATATTCTAATTTCTATTTCGTATGTGTAGTATGACAGCGGATCCATGTTGGTGCATTCCACAATTCTCTTAATTTATACTGAAGAAAAGACATTAAACGGTAAACGTCGCTAGTAACTTCCTAGTTTTGAAGTACTAATTAACAGCAGGTTTTGCATTTGATGAACATAGTCGTTATACTTTTAAAAGTTTTAACCTCCTCGATATCAAATGAGTTAAAAATTTTGTTGATGCTATTAGCAAGTAATTATAATCATAGAAGAAAAAAATGAAAGAATGTGTTCTGTTGATGTTTATAAAGCAAAGCATCAGAAGAATTTGCTGCTCTTTGGCCACGAATTTCTGATATGGGATTTAAAAACGTTTTTGGTTTCGCCAATTTAGTAATTCCAGGGATTTCGTGTCTGAATTTTTCCTTATCGGTTTTGAAGAGTTAATTTTGAGAAAAAAACTATATACACTAGGTTCTTCTTGTGACTTTGTAACAAACGAGTTTCTGTTTATTCTGGAACGACAATTCCACAAAAATGAAAAAATAGGAAATTTGTAGGTTGTCTCAGGCAACAGCGGTGAAGTTAGATAAGGTGGGTTCCAGCACGCGTTCGGTGATTTACACAAAGAATCGCGGAGTTTATTGTGAGTTTGTTTAGATGGCTGATCGGTCTTTGTAGACCATAATCAGTCCTTGTAGTGAAACTTGACATCATTTACTATTAAACGCGAAAATAATAATTATATTTACTACAGGAAAAGTGTACATATGTAATTTCAAAAGTTAACATATCAGTATAGGTAAACAGTGGACATAAGTAAATCAAGGTAAGAATATTACCGATTACTGTTAAACATGTAATAAATAGCTCTAAAACCTAACCTAACGATAAAATTGATAAAGTAATTAAATATACACTCTTGTCATTAGAAGACCCTGTTTTATAAGGAAAAATCTAAGAAATTTGTACCAGTAGTACTTTGGTGGGGACTGCTTTTAATACTCATAAAATAAATTAGGAACTCCTTAGTCTATCCAAGTCATGTGCTGCCTCTAATTTCAGCAATAACATTTTTATCTATAGAATACCTTCTATTAATTTCAAACAAGAATTTTAACTTACTTTACTCACAGAGCAAGAAAATTACCTAAAAAAAGATGACTTGCAAACTCAAACCCATCTAAATCCTACCTTATGTTACAAGGAAATCTTAAAATGAGTAATTAATCCCTAATATCCCTAATTTCTTTAATCTGCTACCAGTGAACCAGATTCCGTTATTCAATAAACTAACATCCTTAAGACTAGTTTCCTCTAAAATTTGACACGCTCTAACACTATCCTAGTCATCTTCTTCTACATCACAATACTCACTAATTGTTTTCAAATCGGATATAATCCTTTCGGGTTTTCCATTTCATGTTATTGTGGTATAGTTCCAGGCAGAACTTGTTTGGCAACGTTTTGGCGAATTCCTAATGACTAAGGTTTTTAAGAGCGACGCATTTTATTTTTAACATTTCTCGAATAGGAGTGGAGTTGGATTCGCAATTGTTTCACATTTTGAAACGTCAGTCTATGCCATTTAATCATGGAGAGATACACGTGTCAACAACGTTTGCAAATTACTCACCTTTTTTATCAAAGTGCAGGTTCTATCGCGACTACGTTGGTTGTGATTACGTCAATTTTGGGTCGTCGAAACCGTCTAACAAGACGGGCTATTGAATGTTTGGCGCAAAAATTCGAAACAACTTATGAATTGCGTAATGCCCCGCGCCTGTGCGACGACGTAATGCTCGAAGTAAAGAAAATATCGTGGCCGTTCGAGAGAGTGTGCGTGAGCAGTCAATGATGTCGATTCCACGTCGGTGGCAGGCGTTGAACATCAGTGTGGCCAGTTTGGGCTCTGGACCAGATGCAAGCTGACGACGACTTTCACAAGAAAATCATCGTTTCGAATGAAGCTCGATGGTTTGTCAACAAGCAAAATTGTGGCATTTGGACGAGTGAGCAGCCTGAAGTGATGCACGAGACACAATTTTATCCGAAAAAATTAACTGTTTGGTGCGGTTTTCATGCCGGCGGCGTGATCGGCCCATTTTTCTTTTTTGATGAAAACGGCGCGCCAACAACCGTCAACGGCGATCGCTACAGAGCTATGATATCGGAGTATTTTTGAGACCAGCTCAATGCTATGAACTTGGACGATGTGTGGTTACAACGGGGCGGCGCAACGTGCCATACAGCGTACGACACAATCGAATTATTGAAGACCAAGTTCGGAGAGCGAGTTATCTCACGCACTTTATCGTAGTACGGCTTGTAGCTTTTAATTTCTATTAGTCGGTAACTCGTGTTGATTTGGTATTAGTTATTACGACGGATTCTATTTGGTCGGCACATCTAAAAGATGATATGAGCACGTGAAGATTGAGGGTAATAGAGCACACAAATTATGTTGCTGGTAGTTGATCAAGAAAGTCTCCCAATCTGTTGATAATGGGGACTTCTTCCTAAATTCTTCTAGAGGAGATCCAAACTGATAGCGTTGCTTTAAGAGCCAAACAACGAGAAGGTATAAATGAAGAAATGCAAATAAATATTCACAGTAGACTAGAAGTATCAAAGCTCCATTTGAGAATTGTACAGATGATTTCTCTATGGGTTAATAATGTAGTTCAAAAGTATACCTCTCGTAAGTCGGGTTGCAACTTAAGTAGAATTAGTGCCACCCAGTTTGCAACCTCTAGTGTAGCGTAAATTCTGCACGCCTATGTTGAACCAGCCAAAAATTTAAAAAATGTATCAAATGGTTGAATCAAAAATAACTAATATCTTCCAATAATTAAGTAAGTATGTATTTTTATTATATTATAAAAACGAATACCTAACATAAGTTATAAATATCAGACCATATCGTATATTGTTATGGATATAGTGAAAAAAATGACTCGGTAGGTAGTGCTTCTTTTATAAAACCATAGAAACAACTATTGTGGTTGCATGACTTAAAAAGAAAAAAAAAACATAAACTATGCAGGATGTCTCCAAAAGGTTGAGATGTGGATTTATAGATTCTTGGGATAAACAGAACAAAGACTTAACTCAAATTACCTGTTTCCGAAGTTGTGTATTAAGCAAAAATGTGTCAATACAAATTTAGCAAATTTTTTTAATACCTGTCGCAGACAGAACTTTTTTAAATACGCACAGCAAAACATTGCTTCGAGTGAGATTTGAACCCACGGCATCTAGTTTGCAAGAGTAGTCCTAAACTAACCAGTTATTGAAGAGCCAAACCATACCCGATTCAAACTTAAACTGTATGTACTTCCTTAGTTACGATAGATTATAACTTTGATCGTAACAAAGGAAGTACATACAGTTTAACTGTGCAGAGTGTTTAAAAATTCATGATTTTTGAAAAATCAATGTATTATGTGTCGATGCAAATTTGGCGAATTTTTAATACGTATCGTGAACTTTTTACGTAAAATACGTACAGCAAAAGATTACTTCGAGTGAGATTTAAACCCACAACATCTATTTTGCTAGAGTAGTTCTCACCCAACCGACCTATTGAAGAGCTAAACCATAGTTGATTCAAACTCAAACTGTATGTACTTTCTGTGTTATGATGGATTATAACCATAATCGCAACCAAGAAAATACCTACAATTTAAATTTGAATCGAGCGCGGTCTGTCTCTTCAATAGCTCAGTTAAGAGAACTTTACTCTACCAAATCGATTTCGTGGGTTCAAATCGGATTCATCTTTTAGAGTATGTATTTTAAAATTAATCAACTAATCAACTACGAAAAAGGAAACTTTCACGATTATCACATAATTAAAATATTTATGTTTTGGCTATTAAATTTGGTATTTTTTATTTATATTATATATAAATCTAAACGTTTCGATAACAATTACAGTTATGGTCCTTAGTAAATGATAATAGTTTTGTAAAATTAATCGAGTTTGCTAATTTATCAAATAATAAAACGTAAATATAACCCTGTTATTAATGTAGCAGCTTGATCATCGTATTTAAAAGCGAACTATGATATCTAATTTGATTTTAGTAAAAAATAGCTGCATCTTGAATAAATTATATATCATTATAATGCTTCGAAGGAGACAAATCTAATGGACGAAATCGAATAAAGAATGTTTTGTAATTTGAAGTTGGTAAAAGCGTTTAAACTTAAGAATTTGACATACCAATTAAAGATCTAGTCAAAACAAAGAAATAGTTTTCGGAGATTAATAACTGTAATTGTTATTATCCACTGAAAACAAACTGTTTAATGTGATTTTAATTTCAAGTACGTATTATAAATCATTGTATTGCTGTGGTAACTTAACATATTTAATTTGTGAATCATTTACGTCAAAGGAAAAAACAGAACGTAGACATACCAAAAGCTAAAATTAAAACGTACCATTATGAATTTTTTTTAATTGTAAGTTATCAAAACCTATTTAATCGGAGATTTTTTATAGTCTATTGAAGTTATTTGGATTTGTATATATTTCACTAGCTTCACGTTGTAAACAAACATAATAATTAGTCTTGATAATATTTCCATATTATTAAATTGAATATCACAATTTAAATTATTTAAATCATGTTCAGTGGGTGCAGGTTTTTCTGGTTGACCCAATCTACAAAATGACATATTTTGGTTACTTCTAGTATTAAAGCTACGTTTTGTGGTCCATTGTATACTTTTCCACAAGAACAAGCACCCCGGAACATGAAAAATGGATTGCAAACATTTTTAGGTGACCTCAAATGTTTTTTAGTTTTTCTTCTAGGTTTAAAGACAGTCCTAATGCCATGATCAATTAGGATTGTTTCAATTCTCTCTCTAACATTAGTTATAAATGAAGAAAAGCAGTACCAACATTAAGCACTCTTCTTTATGATGATGTCTAACAGGTGTAATAACTTTATTAATACCTTTAAGTGAGTAGTGAATGCCGATTAGCATGTAGTAGATATTTAGAAAAATAAAAAATCAGTTTGTCAAGACAAATTCATTATTGTGTTCGTTTACAACGTAAAGGTATTGAGATATATAAACATCCAAATAACTTCAATAAGCCAGAAGAAAATCCCCGATTAAATAAGTTACTAATGTTTATTTACCGAATCATAGTCACAATGTTTATTCTCTTGCTTACAGTTTGATTGTTTTCGACACTAAACATATGCATATTTTTAATTTTTACTTTCTTGCTAAACAAGAAAGTATTGCGGTCGAAAAAATAAATTGCGTTCTTTTGATGTTTTACGACTCCCTGAACCCGAAAAACAAAATTTTAGAAAATTTTTCAAAATGTCTGTCTGTGTGTGTATCTGTGTCTGTGTCTGTGGTCACTCGCCAGCCGAAACTATACGGACGATTTTAATGAAATTTGGAATGAAGGCCTACGAAACAATTATGTCGACAAAACCAGCTCTTAAACGCAATTGGTATACAGGGGGTGAAAATAAGGGTATTACTTTGGGGGCAAATTTTCAAATTTTAACATAGAAGATTGAAATTCAGGTCATCAATAACTCGCATGAAATGCACTTTTTTTGCAATTTTTTAAAACTTCCAAAATTGAATGTGGCCGCAGTTACAGTCACGTATACATTTTTTTTGTAAAAATATATATTTCCGATACCGTTCAAAAGAATTGATATGCGTAGTTAAATAAAGGTTCTTTAAAGATATTTCTTTACGTAATAAATTATGGTATAAATTTAAGTGGTCAAACTTTAGCAATTATTCGAAATTGATTTATTCAAAATTCTCTCCAAGAATTTTTGTTTTGTTTTTTTATATTCTCTGGGCAACCAGCCACTCTTATGAATGCAACTAACCTGCTTCTTCTAAAACTACTAGTATAGGAGATATGAATTTTCAAATATTTAATATTGATACTTTCTAACTATTTTGGTTATTAACTTGGGATTTTGGAAATAAACTTTGTTCATTTGCGCTAATGAAATGATATTATCCTGATGAAAACACTTTCCGGTTTTTCCAGAAATTACAAGCATTCCTCGTTTTGTTGGTATAACATACACATATTCTTACTTTATTTGAAAGGGAACCAAAGTTGCTTTAAAATGATATGAAACAGTCCATAGTTATCTAGAAAGATAAGCGAGATATCTCTTTTTCACTTTCAACCTACATATACATATCTAGGTATAGAAGGTAATGCAATCGACATTTTTTTCACTATCGCTAAATCGACTTATTAGCCCATTTTACAACTTTTGGCCAAGTTTCGTCAAGATCAGCCATAATGTCTGGAGAGGGGGGGTTTATTATGGTCAGTTTTTGGTTTTTATTAAATATTTCTGAATATTTGAAAGGTATAAAAATTTTAGTGTTTTGCAAGAAAGTCCTATAATGCACTAGCGTTCACCTAGTTCAGGGGTTCCCAAAGTTTTTCTTAGGCGGGCCAATTTAATATTACCGAAATTTTTGGCGGGCCAAAAAAAAACGGAATAAAATCAAAACAATAACTACCATTTTTTTTGTTTTAAATATATTTAACTATTTCTTATTTTTTTTAATTTTGTTTATTAGTATATTAAACACAAAAGTAAAATCACTCTTATTGTAAATACAGAACTATAACTATAGCAACAAGTATTACAAGCTAATAATCTATTATTTATTAACAAAAACAAATGTAACTGGAACTAAACTTATAATTCTAAACATAAATTTTTAATCATTGCAACAATGATTACTAACTAATACTTTTAATTAACACTAACAAAAATAACGTGAATATAAAAACTTTATTTTAATGATGTCATTAAACTTTGCTTGTATGTCCGTCGAATGTATTCTTAATACTGCTTGTAAATGATTATCACTCAATTTTGATCTTAATCTCGACTTATTTATGCTCATAATTGAAAAAGTTTTTTCGCAAATATATGTGCTCCCAAATAATGAAAACATTTATTGAACATGTTTTCGTATTTTCGGGTAATTTAGACATGATAATCCTTTATAAAAATCAATTAAGGAATTGTTCCGATAAGAATTCTTAGCATCGATATTTTCCTGTAATTCTATCAATTCAAATTGCATGTCTTTAGAAACGTCACGCGGATTGCAAGAAAATGGATCTGAAAATAAAATGTAGTTGTCCGCGTGACTCTTAAAATCATTGAAACGTTCGTCAAAATCTTCTAACAAACTCTGTATGATTTTGTAATACTTTTCCGATTGAAGAATAACTGATTCCTCGGTATTTTCCTTTAATAATATTCCAAATGTTTCAAAATGACAAAAGTTACCAATTTGAAGCTGTTCTTGTAATAAATGAAATTTTCTTTCCGTGCAACTTACATATCCAAGAAGATCATAAATAAGCTTACCATTACCTTGCAATTTTAAATTTAATTCGTTCATAACACTAATTACGTCTACTAGAAATGTCAAGTCGCATAACCAGTTAATATCTTGTAATGAAGCAACATCACGATTTTTTCAGTTAAAAACTCTGTAATTTCTTTTCTTAAACTGAAAAACCTTTTTAATGTTGGTCCTCTTAAAAGCCATCTGACCTCTGAAAAATATATAACGTCTCCAAATGGAGATTCAGACTCTGCTAAAACAGTTTTAAATTGGCGGTGATCGAGAGCATGCTTTTTGATAAAATTAACTGTCTTAATAACATCATTCATGACATTATTCATTCAATTTTATTGGTATTGTTAGAGTCCTGCAATTTGTTTTTTAAAAAATGTATAAAGCCTTGTTTGTGGCCCATCATAGTTGGAGCACCGTCTGTAGTTACTCCTACCAAATTGTGCCAATTAATATTATTCGAATCAAAAGCATGTTCTACCGCGGAAAATATATCACATCCCCTTGTACGGTCTTTTAAACTTTCCATTGACAATAACTCTTCAAACATCATAAAATTTTTAGTAACTCCACGAATAAATATTAACAGTTGTGCCGAATCGCAGATATCGGTACTTTCGTCCAAAGCAATGGAAAAAGCAGTAAACGATTTTGAAATTTCCTGTAACTGATGTAAAATATTCTCATCAATATCTTCAATTCTACGAGTAATGGTCATTTTCGAGCAAATAATATCATTGAATAACGACCTTTTATCTGGGCACACAATGTCAACATCTTTCAACATACAATTTTAAAAAATTCTCCTTCTAAAAATGGTTTACTATGTTTGGCAATTTCTTGCTCTATAACATAGCTAGCCAAAACGGAGGATTCATTTTGTTTGAAAAGATTTTTCAACACTAATTTCTGACCACTAAAGGACTTTTGTAGAGATTTATATTTTATTTGTCTTTCATTACCAGTAATATCATTATAATTACTGTGATGCGTTTCGTAGTGTCGTTTTATATTGTATTCTTTGAAAACAGACACATTTTGTTGGCATATAAGAGACGTAATTTGATTTTTTTGTTCAATTACAAAATGTAAAATACCCCATTTTTCTTGAAATTTTCGATGCTCCTGTGTTATTTTGCGCTTTTTTGAATTTTTATTTTTATCTTCCATTTTCTACAATACAAAATATCTTTATGCATGTTTAAATGACTTAAAACTTAAACAAAATTGAAATTATTACCTGTAACTAAAGGTTTTATTATTTCAACAGGTAGCACCGATATAGATAGCAGAGCACATGTAAACACTACTGCGTTGTCGTCTCAAATAGAAATAGAACTTGCGCGAAAGACGCATTTCGTTCATAATTACAGTTCTAGTGTGCGGCACAGCGCAAATCATTGAAAAAAACGATAAATTCGTTACTGACTTCTTGAAATTGTGTGTTGCATTAGATGCGCCAGAAATGATTAACAGTTCTGTATCTATTTGAGACTACTATATTATATTTCTGTACAAATGTGTAATAACTAGACTGGACATACTACAATAATTTTTTTTATATAAATTAAACAATATTTTATTAATACAAACGCTTATGGTTAAAGTTCTGTAAGAATTTAGTAAAAATATTAAAATATTTTATTGTATTATTTTACTATTTACTTGAAAATGTAAACTTTCACCATTAACACTCATAATAAAATACTTATCTTTTTTGGGATTTTTAATGGTGTACTTTAAATTATACAATCTAAACGTTTCGATAACACTTACAGTTATCTTCGTCAGTAGTAATGTTTGTTAAAAATTGTAGTAAAGAATAACTAGTTATTCTTTACCACAATTTTATAGTTGGCTTATACGTTTCTCAAACTGTTATATTAATAGCAGGCTTATGTTTATGTTTGAATTTTTCAAATTTGACAAAATTGTTTACTACATCTTTAGCAATTTTTAACAAACATTACTACTGACGAAGATAACTGTAAGTGTTATCGAAACGTTTAGATTGTATAATTTAAAGTACACCATTAAAAAATCCCAAAAAAGATAAGTATTTTATTACTATTTACTTATTTATTTTTTAATAAAAATATAATATACCGTATCGATATCGCGGGCCGCATTCACAGGCTTTGCGGGCCGCACTTTGGGAACCCCTGACCTAGTTTGACGTAATTTTACAAGTAAGTAATTTCTTTTCTATCAGGAGGGTTGTTTTATGTGCTTTACTCTTTATTTTGAATTTTAATTAAAATTCGAACAAACTTGCAACTGAAAAGTTCAAAGTTTTCTTTATACATTTATTAATATGCAAATTGAGTTAGTATTTGTTTTTTCAGTGGTCGATAGGTATCGTTCATACCACGTTTTTACATTGATTTATTGCGTTTCACCGAAGTTCTCAAAAATTATACTACCTTCAATAAAATAATGTTACACTAGTCAGAATTCAGTAAACTCGTGCCTTCAAGAAGACGAATCAGGCATCTTAATGTATCTAAAATAATAAAAAGAATGTTGTGCGTCGGTTTGCGATAAAATGAATTACGGCAAAAACTAAAAATACACCATAAACTTCCAAATTGTAAAACTGAAATGCACAATCTGAAAGCTCTTTCGTTTGTTCTCTTTATTTTTCTCTCTATCCACAGAATATCCTTTTATTTTATATGAAAAAGCTCCCGTTTTGTCCTTCTGTAGCTACGTTAGCAGTAAACTGAATATGTGATTAGTTTCTACCAGGGTTTAGAAAATGATGTGATAATCCTAAATCAACTATAATAGCTTAAGCGTAAAGATCACGTCAACGGCACATAAATATTAATAATCTACCCCAACTATGGTCACAAATCAGGTACCAACAAAGGAAATCTCTGTGGCGGGGATTTTATGAATACTGAGAAGGGTGACTTAATCGGACATTAGTGCAACACTAACAACTAACTAAAGGCGTGATTAGAATTGGGAGGACCTAATAATCGTGTCGGCATATCCTTTTAAGCAACGCTTCAATAGGTGTTTTAATGCTTCGGTTAATTCTGCTTTAAGTCTTTTTTTAAGCGTGCTTGTTTGCGGCACTGGTAAATGAAAATAAAGTAAATCCACTGCTTGAAACGTTATTGTATACACCTAATGTAGGTCACTGCTTACAATAGACCTTGCTAATTTACCGTCGTCATTAATCAATGTTGGTTGTGCCATTTACTAAGTTATAAATGAATAAGGGTTTACTCTACATTGTTTATTTATCTCTCCATAAATGTTATGCTCTTTTTTCATGCATATGAAAGCATTTTTTTCATTTGTTTAAATTCAAATTATGATTCTTAAAAATAGTTGCTCCTTTCATGTATTAGTAGACATATTTCTCAAATTGTTAACAGTAATTAAATGTATTAAGAAGAACACCGAACACATCTAATTGAACATAATTATACAAACTGTATTTTCGACAATTAAACTAAATTGTAAATTCGCAAGATTTTTTTTAAAACGGCATTTTAAATATACGGTTCTGTAGTGTAAATTTTAATATAAAAAAATTTGGAACACTCCAGATTTAGTTATTACGAGAAGCCATTGAGTAATAGGGATCCATGGTGTTAGAATAATATCACCATGGCAGGATATCCTATGAAACTGGCATGCAACGCTCTTTGGCCACTACATTTTGTTACGAATCAAAATCTAAACTACTCGCACCTGATCTCTGTTTATTTTTCATCTATTCTTTCTGGTTTTTAAATTAACCCTAGGATACTTAACCAATAAAATATCGGCATTTATATAATCCGGGCTTCTGAGACCCGTTATATAAAATCACGTATACAGAAACAAAAAAGTTCATATGTGCATGGGTCCGGAAATGCTTCGTTTCCGAGATACAGGGTGTCAAAGTTGAAAAAAAAAATCGCGTTTTCTTCAATATCTTTCGACTGTTTCGAAATAGTTTCATGAAATTTCGTATACGGGGTTTTTTTGGGATGACAAATACAAATTTGTGGTCCATTCAGATGTGGTTTCTAGAGGGCGCCAGCGGCAACCATTTCGACCACTTTAAATCTTTGCAACTTTTTTGTGCTACACTGTATGCCATTTTGGACTAAAAAAATCGATTTTCCTGTCTTTTCTGCTAGAAAAAGGTATATCTTAGTGAAGTCGCTAGGAGCAACCCTTTCCGAGAAAAAGACATTAAAAAAAGAAAAAAATTAATATTAAAAGTATACATGTTGTATGTCTAGACATTCTATCGTATTTAATTATGGATTTTTTATTACAATTTTATTATCAATGAACGCAAAGAGACAGATAAGTACATAAGTAAACAAGTAAGTTACTTAGTAACAACTAAAAATTCCTATTGATAAACCTGTCAAAAAATACCCTCCGAAAATGTGTATGCATCATGAGTTTTAAAAGCGTTTTCTCGGAAAGGGTTGCTCTAGCGACATCACTAAGATATACCTTTTTTTAGAAGAAAAGATAGGAGAATCGATTTTTCTAGTCCAAAATGGCATACAGCGTAGCAAAAAAAATTGCTACGATTTAAAGGGGTCGACATCGTTGCCGCTGGCGTCCTCTAGAAACGACAACCAAATGGACCACAAATTTGAATTTGTCATCCCAAAAAAACCCCGTATACGAAATTTCATGAAACTATTTCGAAACAGTCGAAAGATATTGAAGAAAACGCAATTTTTTTTTTCAACTTTGACACCCTGTATCTCGGAAACGAAGCATTTCCGGACCCAAGTACATATGAACTTTTTTGCTTAGAATGATGAGTTCTAGCACGCCTTTAATTTTGGTGGATTAGATAAGATTCACCCTGTATGTATACATTACAAACGTGAGATTAAATATGAAAGTGAACATTATTGTTTACAATTTTTTAGGGATTAGAAAGGCATTTAGTACACACTATAATACTATGCTCATTACAGATATTATTTTTACAACTAATACATTTAATTGTGCTTTTACGATCAATAATTGCGGGGCACACTGAGCATCTCTTTCTCTTAATTGTTGCATTTGTTTGAGCGGCTGGCGGACCAGAAATATCAATAAATCTGCTTAGACACTCCCGGATACTATGCCGTAGGTTAGGGTTAGTAGATCTTCTCTGCACATGTGGTATCACTAGTTCCTTCGCTAAATTTTTCAAAAACAATCTGCGTTTGTGAGTCACTCCTATGTTGTAGTTTGGATGTTCCTTCGTAAAGACTATATATTCGTTGAGTGCTGCAACATCAATGATGTTGAAGAAAAATGTCACGGGCGATCGTTTGCCTCTTGCACGTGTATTACGTACGTAACTTACCATGGATAGTTATTTTGAAAGCAAAACAATGAAGATCAGACTACGCGATCTTTTGAGGATTTAGTTTCTTTTGGAATATCACGCTTATTCTGAGATAGAGCTTGTACTACTTCAAGCCCCAGGTTTTTATGTGGAAGTTCTCCGGACTGGCGACCAACATAAACTAAACCATCTAGAGCATAACCAGACTTAGATTCACACATCCAAAATATTTTAAGTCCATATTTTGCCGGTTTACTTGGCATATATTGAACGAATCTGCATCTACCTCTAAACACAACGAGTTGTTCATCAATAATTACATTAGTATCCGATATTACGCAGGTTTGGCATTGCTGAATTTATATATCGCCTTGCTAACTTATCGGTTTCCAAACGAGTATTCCGGGTTCTCTTGTCATATCTGACGAATCTTCGTATTTCTTCAAAGCGAAATATGTACATTGTGGCTCGGTATATAGGATTGGCAAAGGCACTACAAAATAGTTCTCTCGCAGGAACATCCCAGCTTCTGTCAACTCCGGCATGAATAAGTAAACTACAGAATGGAAGAAATACTTCAACAATTACATCTTTCCACGGTTTTGCTTTTGCTCCGTAAACACGTCTCCCCTCTGCACTAGTCCAGTTCACAATTTCTTGTACAATAACTGGAGTTACAAATAACTGAAACGCTTAATTTGGTATTGCAGCTATACGTCTTCTTATTGGTCCTGGCGCACGCCGAATAATGTGTGGTTGAATTTTATCTTTTGTTGGAGGTTCCAAACTCCACTCCAGACCAGTTGGAGCAATGTAACAATTCGTTGAAAAATTACCAATATCGACAACATCATCCTCTGGATTATTATCAACATGATCAGAACTGGATCCTGAACACTCGTCAGAAACCAATTCGAAATTTGTGTCTTCTGCGAAATCATTTTCTATTTCTGACACATCACTTTCTTCAGAAGGCAGAGCATCACTTTTAGCTGCCCACTGCGACATTGTTTCTTTATAAATACAGTCATCATATCTCTCGCTTTTCACGTTAATTTTTGATGCCATTATCATATGTATTTCAGAAGTTCACACAAGGCAACTTTTATTACAACTGAATGAAGAAAAAATTTTTTTGTTAGTATGCTTATGGTTAGTATTTACTTATTTATAGCCTATATACAGGGTGTGGCGCGAAAAGTTTTGATTAAAAGTAATGGCGGATACAGTTATGTTAAAAATCTGAAATTACGAAGCTGTAGGTTTTGGATTACGCTGAGTTCAAATACAATATTGTGCTGAATGTGGCACTTCCGGTTATACCGGAAGTAGACGTCAACTTTGTTATTTTAAATGGAACCTAATATTTTTTATTTTGTTTTCGAATTTTACGTTAAATTCTAGATAAAATTTGTGCACAATGTTCTATTCCAAAAATGAAGTATTTTCGAGATATTTCGATTTTTTTTTTAATTTTGAAAAAATCCTAGTCCATATTGAATAACGATATCTCCATTAATAACGAAGCTAGTGATGTGAAATTGTAACCAATAAACAACAAGCGCTTGCCCGTTAACTCCATATATCCATCTTATTGATATTTCATACAGGGTGTTTTAAACTTAGCCACCAACATGCACAATTTAAATAATTTATAAGTTGCTTACTTTAAATAGAACACCCTGTATTTTATTACATTTTCCGCTGTATTTTTTTAAGCCAATTCGTTTGGTATCAGTATTCCCCATACCTAAATCTAACCACTTTTGAGATATTTCATTATCTTAGTTAAAACATAACAACACTTAATTATTTCAACATTAGTAAAGGGTAGGCCATGATTTTCATTATTTAAGGTGATATTTTGTTATTTTTTCATAAGTTATTAATTCTGAAAGTAAATAATAGCCTGAAAGGATTATTAATTGTGTATATCATTAAAAACGTTGACTAGGTATTTTGTATTAATTTAATTAGATAACTTTCAAACAAAAATAACTAAATGTAATATTAAACAAATAAAGTTTTATAATAAGTGTTCAAAATTAGCACCATCTACTTCTAAACATTTATGAATCCTTTTTATTAAGTTATGTCTTGTAATTCTGGAAATATGGTTGGGTGTTAAAGAATTAAAAGCAAGTAAGACTCTCTGCATCATATCTTCCTTTGACGTAACAGGTTTGGAAAATACCTGATTTTTAATGTAACCCCAAATACCAAAATCTAGAGGAGCCAAATCAGGAGAGCGAGCTGGCCAACGAAACGGACCCTGATTGGCAACCCATCTATCATCAAACATGCTGTAAAGATGTTGAGCAACAGGCCCAAAGCTATGAGGAGGTGCTCCATCTTGCTGATACCAAGCTGAATCCGTCTCTCCATTTCTTAAAGTATGTAACGCTGGTCGTATGGCTTCTTCTAAAATGTGGTAATATCTTGTACTATTTAAATTTTCATCATAAAATTTTAATGCTAAAATTTTATCGTCTTTTATTGTACAAAAAACATTAAAACTCTTGCCAGAAGAGTTTTCCATTTCTATAATCTAACTTTGGTTTTGGTCTAGGAGTCTTCGGCGTGTTTGTTTGCTTCTCGCCTGATTAAGGCGTTAAAGCAACTGTATTCACTCCTGAGAGCGGGATCCCTAGATCGCAAGAATTGACGATAGATTCGTCCGGAAATGTCGATGTTTTTAAGTGGGTCAGAGATATCGACCGCTTCCGTAATTACGGAAGGTAGGTCTCTAATGGCTCTCTCGAGATCTTGGGTCGTTAGAAGATTGGGCGTTGGAAGGTTCTTGGAGATGTGTTCGCATTTTTCTATGCAACAAACGGTTTACAAAATAGCAAAAACAGTCACTTTAAAAAAACCGGTTTTTCCTAAATATCTCCGGAAATGCTTAATATATTCAAAAAGTGAAAATACCATTAGATATGAAATAAAATTTCTCACCAAAAGTGTTTTTGCAATTTTTTCAAAAATTTTGTCAGTTTCGAAATATTTCCAAAAACCTCGATTTTGGAACCCGTCCATAGGATTTTTAGATATAAAATCAAATTTATGATCGAAAAGCATTCTTGTAATTTTTTTGTAAAGTTAATCGTTTTCGAATTATTTACAAAAACAGATTTTTTGATGTGGAAGTATTGATACAATTTGCAAAGGTTTTCTTACTTAATCTAAGTTCTCAGTATTGTGTCGTTTTATTGTTCTGACTCGACATTCGCACGATTCCTGCACTAATCATAACTGCAAACACTCTCTCTACCGTTCAAAACGTAAGCTATCCATTAACAATTACTTACTTAAAATTAGGATTATTCGATATCTACTATAATAAAATCTACTGTCTTTACTTATTTCTCCTACACGGATTAAACGTAAACAAGTATACCTACAATATACGACAAACATACGCAATTTAGAACTTCAGCATCTTTGTGAAAAAGAAAAAAAAACGCAATAGGAATACTTTGCAACAATTTCTAATGTGCAGCGTCAAATACACCATAAAAGCAGGATTAAATCGGAGCTTGCCAAACTTCATATACCTAAATTTTCAATAAAATCATGCAACAAATCTAAGAATATCACAATTTCTACTACACACGGGATATAGCTTAGTGTGTAACAAACTTGATACAAAACCGCATTTTAATATCTTAAGCCGTTTAGAAGTGATTAAAGGGATGGATGACATAATGGTGCATTTTTCTTTGAAAATTCCGTAAAAAATGTTTACACGACTTTCCACCAATCTGTTCTATTCGTACTTGGTGTCCCGAATTAGAACTTTTTAAATACGTTCACTTTATTTTACAGTAATGAATTAACATAATGAAAGTTTACACTATTCTACGCCATCTCTACATTTATTAATGCACTTTTAAATATCAAACCTCATATATTTCAGATCAATGTGTAAATCGACATTCATCATTCTCATACTATAAAGTGCGTTATCATTTGTAGAAATTCACACTTGAACGGCATCATTTGTCACTTACGTTCACTATATTTAATCAACCTGGTGCAATAATAATATATATTTTATTAAAAAGCAATATTTGTGTGCCTCTGCTTCATGTGGTTGCATAATAAAATTACAAGTTCATAAATATTAGCCATATCTAAACTGTATCTATCTTTTACCATTATTTGGGACAATACAACAGTATGTGGTATAAACGTGAATCTGATAATCGTTTAAAGGTAATAGCAGACATTAATTTATGGCCGTTGCGTTGTTGCCTGTATCGTAATAATGATTGATGATTATTACGAAAAAAAAACTGCTGAATAACACTCCATTTACTTTTTCTCGAATATTCTGAAATGCAGCGCTAAAATTCATAAATTAATTTTTTGCTTCGCTATTAAATACTTAAGATGCAATCGATAGCAAACTGAATAGGTACATTTGTAATTTGTCAATTACGTAATAGTAAATAGCAGTTTATATAATGATATAATATCAGGTAAACATCCTATGCAGAGATTGATAGTTATTAAAATAAAAGGAATGTTTCTATAATACCTATTTGGAGTTACACAAAGTGTTCAAATTTAATATTGAACTTATTGGTTTAAAAATAATTTGCAATATTATTATTTGCCGAAAATAACTCTGTCGTTTATTTGCTTCAAGTTTTATTTTCAAGTATCGGATATTACCTTCGCTTTACGTTTTTTGTCGTCGACTAGCGTTAGAATGCCTTCGTTAATAATTTGTCACTTTATGGGATGCGTGCTGTAATGCTGTGTCATAAAGTCGTCTTGACGACGAAATACAAACAAAGAAATTGAAGAAATTATTTATTTATATTAATACTACAGTTAGAATATGATCTGTAATTAATGTAATATTAAAGAAATTATTGTTTACTGATGTTTATATTAATGGTGCAATTGGAATTTCCGGTAATTGAAATTCCCCCAGATGTTTCAAGAAGGCATTCGCTTGAACTGCTTGAAGATGTTGATATAGATATTTCTTGGTTACTCATTTGTTGTACGCTACTAGATCCTAAGGTTTTGGCAATTTTCTTTTTGTTTTCGATGGAGTCTGCCACGTACCCTTCAGCAACAGCATCCTTTTTCCAATCCCCATGCCGTTTTAAAATTCTAATGTTAGCTCCACTGTCTGCCAAGATTGTGGCAGAAGTTCTACGAAATGAACGTCCTGTATATTGATCGGCATTGAACATATTTAAATACTTGGCAATCTGTCCAGGAATCTGACCAAATGCGTTAATGCCAATAGGATTACAGCTACATTTACACCCATTGTAGAATTTAAAAAAATCTTCACATGCTTCGGTCTTAAACTCGTGTACTTCTTAATGAGGTCAATATAGTTTACTCTACTGTCATCGTTTAATATTGTAAAACCCTGGGTCTATGTGTTTTGGTATCTCTAATATAAACCACAATGACAGAACCTTCTTCTTTAATATTCCCAACACAATTGTACTATTCTATGCGTTTGCAACCGCCAAACACACCAAATATTGCATCTACCTAAAATGTAATCATATTTATTAAGAATAATCTAAAAGTAAAAATTTACGTTCATACATATTTGTCGCTGGCTGCTTCAAGAAAAAAATTAAGTGCTCTTTTGAAAACACTAATGACTTCTCTGGTATGTTCCCAACAGAACAGTTTTTCAAGAATGCCGAAAGTTTTGAAAACTTGCTGATGTCCACATTCTTTTTGAAACGTAAACATACATTTTAATTTGGAGTACATGCACCATAATGAAGATGATTTGCAGTTTTTCGACTAATAAAATAAATACAAAGAATGATTACCTTTAATAAATGAGCTTACGTGATCAAGGAAATACACAAGAAAACCTTGTCTGTAACAGTTTCTGTATTATTCTTGCGCATCAGCTCAATAAATCTGTCTTTTCTTATAAATGATTTCGGACTTTTTAGGTAGAAGACTCAGCTTCTGCTGCTTTTTAAGGATTTCTTCATCTACGTCTGAATCAATTTTTGCAAAATTCGTTTATTTACAAAAAATAAATGACACTTATAACTATGGCAACTTCGTGAACTCTTGTGAAATGATATTTTTTTTTTGTAATTATTATTTCATTTGTTATAAGTTTTTTTTATGAATAAGTTCAAAAGTAAATAAATTTAAATTGTGTCTCAAAGTGGCTAGTTCGACGACAAAATAGCATATGAAATTCGTGTATAATGCGGGATTATGCCATTCGTTTCCATTAGTGCTTTCGCTCCTCTCAAGGAATAATGCAAACTCCTGCCATAATCCATTGCATTATAAACTAATTTCATAATATACTATTACCGCACTTTCTGTTATTAATTACGTATCATATACAGCTCAAATCGTATTTTACATCAAACATGTATTAATCATTAATTCAAGGAATTAATGAAATTTATAAACACCAAGAGTAGTGTACAGTTTTTTTAAAGTATGTTGTAATAAAAAATAATAAGTTGGGTGTAGCAGGGTTGTTGTTAATAATTTCACCCCTAATATTACTTATACTTCTAATAATAAATAGAAGATGTTGTACCGTTAGCTCAGTCGACGATTAAACGGGACATGTTCTCAAAATTTGATTTGCATTAATTAGAAAATGTGTGTGGTTAGATATGTTCGCTTTACAAAAAGGTGTAACTTAAACCTGTAAATAAATGTTAAAATACCTGGGACGCCAACTTATTTTATGGAAAACAAGTAAACCGTAAATGTAATAAATGTGAAATTGGAAAAACAAGGTTTATTATAAAAATCTTTAACTCAAGTTATAAAACAGCAAATCTAAAGACTAATGTTAGTAAAATTTGAATTAACTTAAAAATACCTTATAAACTAATGATTAGAAATGAAATACCTGTAGTACTTTTAAATTTTGAGTGTCACTGGTATACTGTTACTGATAACACAATGGTGACGCCTACACGCTTTCCAATTTTGTTGTGCAATTAATCTTGAAATGGAAGTATAACAGTGTTTTGATATTCGTTGATACCAAATAAGTAAATTCCAAACTTGGTTGATTTAAACGGGTTCATGTACCATTTATTTATAATTTTCTGCATAGCAATAAACTTCTGCTGCGTCATCCTCGTTAAATTGAACCGTAATAGTACAATGAAATTACGTAACCGGAAAGTTTAACGTTATAAAAAAGAAAATAAAAATAAAAGTGCCTGAAAAAGATGAATATATCAAACAATGAAAATAGGTTTAATTAGCTCTTACCGTAAAAATATACGCCATTTTTGATAAAAATATTCAAGAGCAAATATGGACGCTTTTTGCTTTCATTATCGCACGACAACGACCTCTAAAATGATGTCTGCGCACGAACTCCATGTGCAAAACGAAATGCGCGTACTAATTCCACCTTAAAATATCTAATCGCATGCTTTTCAACCACTAAGGTATGCAATTCACATGACACAAAAATGAACGAAGCTGCCTAAATTATTGCAAATTTCAACACAACTTAAAAGGTTTGTTACACCCCCCCCCCCCTTAAATTTGGACTCGGAGATCACCAAAGCGGAGATTCCAAACATTAAGCTAATAAATTATTTGATCAAAATCTGATGAAATATAAAAAAATGTTGAGCTAATTAAAATTGAAGCAAAAATGTAAATAGTAATACCTAAAATCTAAATAAAATGCAAGTAAAAATAAAAAGGGTAATATCAAAATGCTAAATAAAAGATTAAATAGAGCAAATCCTATTCTAAGTGTACGGAGAAATACGGAAAATGCGGTGATGTTGGTCAGGAAAGACCCCTCGCAGCACCATAAAAGCTAATGACGTGCTACCACCCACACACGCTACTAGTCGAGACTAAAGGACTCGAAACCTTAAATAACGTTGTGCAAAACTTTAAACTGGTGGGGTTTGTGAAGCAAACCACCATTAGAGGAACAAAATGAAAAAATTGGCAACAAAACTTGAAGTTGACGCAAAGAGAACAGAAACTAACCATGACCTGAAGGCTCAGAGGACGGGGAACCAGGGAACAGTTTCCCTGTGCAACGATAAAAATTACGGCAAAATGCCACTCCACTCAAGAGTCAAACTTCTTCCACACAAACTATAAAATCGTGAGAATTGAGGCCGAGAGAGATAGAGCGGTTCCATTACCCTTCCCCGGTGGTCTCAAACCAAGCCCCCTAGGTGTACAACACCTACAGTCACGTTCAGTTGAATAAGTCAAAATCACTTAACTAAAGTCTTCGCCAGGTCACGGTGTATAAATGGATTGGATTGTGCACTCTTCCGAACACTGTCATACCCCCCAAATACCCAAGTGTCATAATCAGGAAGTCATAGTTACGATGTGAACTAGTAACGAGGTTGATACGTTGTGATCCGAAGAACACAAAGCACCGTCAAGTCCAGAACAACAGACAAATCAGGAATCAGGAATTTCCAAACAATTTTCGGTAACCAAAATAAATTAATTCGATTCAAAACAGATAAGTATTTAAGCATTTCTAGTATTCCTACCAACTGTTAAGAGTTTGCAAATTTCACGTTAAATAACGATCAGAGGTAAACTCAAAGAGGTTATTTCAATTTTTACTATGGTAACAATAGCAAATTGTAAATTCAATAAATGAAAATAATTTACCTGAGAATGAATGGCCCTAAAAATGGACAAAATAAGTTGCACAATGTGACAATCGTGTTAAACAATTGTAGCAAAAATAAAATAAGTGGTTTGCAAGGCCACATAATATATAAATAAAATAAGGTGCGAAATAAGCATAAAATAAAATCAAATTGCTTTTGAAAAATAATCAAAGTAATAAAAATGTAAGTAAGAAAACTGGAATGTAATAATCCCAAAAATATTTTTGAATAAAAATAATTTCGATTTAATGTGGTTTTATATCTTTAACATGAAAAACACCTAAAAGTTTATCATTTAGAATGGCCAATCGGTGCGTGGTTGGACCTAACACTTCAATGACTTTTGCTTCAGTAAATTTAGGAGCTAACTTTTGACTATAATTCGCATCAGATAAGGTAAAGTACTTTTTACAAACTAAATTGCCGACGTTTAATTTCAATGGACGCCATCGCAAATTGTAAGATTTTGAATTTCGTTCGTAAGCTGCATGTAAATTTTGTTTAACACTCTTAAAAATTGGTGATAGTTCATTTAAATCTTGAACCAGTTGTTCACGGTTGTTAATTGATAAATCATCCTCTTTAAAATCTTTTAATCGACCATAAAAATCTCCAATAATCGGAACAGTTCGACCAAACGCCAAAAAGGAAGGTGAAAATTTAGTAGATTCATGAACAGCGTTAGGAATAGCATGGGCAATTTTGTGAATTTCAGCATCCCATTCCTTGTGATTACCTTTAATGTAAGATCTTATTGTAGTACCTACTACTTTATTAACTCTCTCAACAAAATTTACTTGGGGATGGTCTCGCATTAAACCAAATAGATTGAACTTTGTAAGAATCTAATAAATTTTTAAATAATGCACTCTTAAATTGAGGGCCGTTGTCCACCATATAAATTTGTTGTACACCGTAAACTAGAAACACATAATTTTCAATATATTGGCAAATGCCTTTAGCAGTTGCACTGCGCATTGGGTGAATCAGAGTAAATTTGGTAAACCAATCGCAAACAACTAATAAAACAGTACTAATATTTTAGATCTGGGAAAGGACCTACTAAATCGATTGAAATGCATTGAAAAGGAAAATAAACATTTTTCTCTTTACCCATAAAACCATAATGATTAAATTGTGAAGATTTACTTTGATTACAAATATTGCAATTTCTAATGTATTTGGATATGTCTGACTTTATTTTTGGCCAATAGTAAAATTCTTTAATTTTCGAAAAAGTTTTAAAAATACCAAAATGTGATGATGTAGGATCATCATGAAATTTTTGCAAAATATCTTTCCATAAAGATTTAGGCAAAACTAATTTCCATTCCACTAAATTGGATTCAACATTTAAATCATTTGAAATAAATTTGTAAATTTTATCATTTTCAATTCTCCAATCGGGAAATAATTCAGAATTTTTTGAAACATTAATTAACATTTTCTTATACTACTAGTCTAAATCTACAGCTGAAAATTTCAAAGAGTTAACTTCTAAAGGTGCTCTTGAAAGTGCATCAGGAACAGCATTTAATTTACCTTTCCTATGAATGACCTCAAAATCAAATTGTTGTAGTTTAACACTCCGTCGGCCTAAGCGACCTGAAGGATTTTTAAATTATTGAACCAAATCAGTGAATGGTGGTCAGTGATGACTTTAAAATGGGTGCCTTCAATATAAGGTCTAAATTTTTGAATTCCAAAAATAACAGCAAGGAATTCACGCTTAGTAATAGAATAATTTTGCTCGGCTTTATTTAAAGTTCGAGAACCGTAAGCAATAACCTTTTCATTGTCTCCCTCCCTTTGGGTTAAAACACAGACGATACCACAATTGGGGGCATCGCATTGTAAGTAAGATGTTTTTGAAAAATCTGGGCTCGCTAAAATCAGAGCATCTACTAATAAAGATTTAATTTTTGAAAATGAATCATTAGTTTTTTCACAACTTTCAGGGTCTAAAGGAATTTGCCAAAAAGCTTTCTTTAAATCTATTGAAGTTAAATATCTAGCATCTCTTAATTTATCCAAAATATCGTTTAAATTGGTATGGGGTAAGCATCTATTTTAGTAACTGAATTTAATTTTTTTTGCATCAAAGTACACTCTAAACTCGCCTGATTTATTTCGAACTAAAACCATTGGAGAATTCCAAGGGGCAGAACTGGGTTTAATAATTCCTTGGTCTAACATTTCGTCAATTGCTTTATTAGCGTGTTCCAACAGCAGAAGATAAAGGATAATATCGTTGTTTAATTGGTATGGCCTCACTCGTATTAATAGTATAAAAAACTTTATTGATTTTACCCAATTTTGAATTTGCTAAGGTTTTAAGAAGATCAATAACTTGGTTCAATTCAGAAATTTGATCGGTATTAAGATCATCTATACTTTTAATCATTGAAAAGCTTGTCTCCGCAGAATTTACAACAAAAGAATTTTTCAGTAAAATCAGCTTTAATTTCAAGTAATTGACAAAAGTCCATTCCTAAAGTAAGTGCAGTGGTAATAGTTTCTGAAACAATAACTGAAATTGTTTTGTAATATTAATATTCAATACTTCCTAAAATGGATTGTAAAGAACCATCGGCAATAATCAATGATGAAAAAGGTGAATTCCTATTTAATTCTAAATCATATTTATCAATTAAAAACAAAGCGGGCTTACCTAAGATTGTAACAGTAGCTACACTGTCTAATAAAGCGACAAATCATATTTATCAATTAAAAACAAAGCGCGCTTACCTAACATTGTAACAGTAGCTCCACTGTCTAATAAAGCGACAAAATTTTTACATTAGTAGAAGGTCTAATATCATTTCTTTTTTCAACAAATTTTGAACAAAGCTTTGGGGTTCCATAACATTTATTTAGTGTAATTAACCATTCTTTACAAACAGATTTGTTAGTCCCTGTAAAATTGTTAGGAACGTGTCGACTAACAGAACACTTCACAATTACAAGTTTTTTGAAAATTTGCACTTAGGGCAATTGGTAAAAGTCACGTCGGAATGACACATTTGTAGCAAAAGGTAGCATTAACATCACTGTCACAGGTGTGATAGGTATGTCCTAATTGTTTACATTTGAAACAAGTTGTTGTTGGTTTAGCTGTATTGCTTTTAGAATTTTTAAAAGTCGAATTTGAAATTTTTGGTTTAGCACCAGCAACATTAATTTTAGGTTTATTGTTTTGATTCGAAGTAAAAGATTTTGATTTGTGTTCAAGTTACTTTTGAATTTGAATTTTTTTTAAATTTAGAGTTTGTAATTTAACCTGTTGTAATTTTTTACATAAATCAACAAGATGAAAAATATCGGTAACATTCACAAGAGCCAACTGCGTTGCATACCAAGGCTGTCAATTTTCATGATAATCTTAAGTTGTTCAACCTCAGAAGGAGGAATTCTAATTGAGAAAATAAATGAATCATTTCAGATATAAAGAGGGTTGGAATTTCCTCAAAAGTCTGTTTCTTGTTCTTAATTTCATTTAACAAAACTTCATCATGTCCTTCGGGTAAAAAGGTGCTTTTCAATTTAATAATAAGTTCATCCCACGAATCAATTTGAGATCTAATGGCACGAAACCACGTCAAACCCCTTCCTGAAAATAGATCAATTCCAGATAATAACATACCTGACTATGAGATATTACGAGCAAGCATTAATTCTTCACACCTTTGAATACATGAGAAAACTTCTTTTTCACTACCATTAAATTTTAGATTTAATTTGTAAACAGGAACAGAACTTCTAGAAAAATTTAAATTCTTAATTAAATTTGAAAAATCTTCGGTTGGGATGTTTACTGAAGTACTAATTGGTTCATGATTTGCCATTAAAATGTTGAAATGACCAAGATACTGTGAGTCAATAAATTCAATATTGTCATTACATCGTGAAAGTAATTGATCATGTAAAAGCGTGTGTTCGTCATTAAACACTGTATAATTTAAACGTTTCAAGATGTGTAAAAGACGAGTATGAAGTTTGAGATATTCACTTTTTGTTGAATTAATTTTGTATAAATTTATTAATGATTGAATGTGACTAAGTTTGTCTTTTAAACAAATCAATTCTTCAGTTTAATTTCAATTTTGTATAAGAATCCCTTAACTTTGGATCAATTCTCTCTAAATTCAATTTAAGTCGTAACAGGTTGCGTTTCTCATCAACTGACATCTTTTA
This sequence comes from Vesta saturnalis, assembly GCA_036346205.1. NCBI lineage: Eukaryota > Metazoa > Arthropoda > Insecta > Coleoptera > Lampyridae > Vesta > Vesta saturnalis. The sequence continues at coordinate 3,611,535 of JARFJB010001138.1, read as the reverse complement.
AGCCCCGCGAACATGACGGTATCTCAATTCATCGCTTCATACCTCCACTACATAAATCGACATGATTAATAAAATGATATACAAATATATACAAAACACAATAAGGTTACAATAATATTACTTACACTTCTAATAATAAATAGAAGGTTTTGTGCCTTCAGCTCAGTGGACGATTAAACGGGACATGTCCTTAAAATTTGATTTGCTTTAATTAGGAAATGTGTGTGTGGTTAGATATGTTCGCTTTACAAAAAAGGTGTAACTTCAACCTGTAAATAATACCTCGGACGCAACTTGTTTTATAGAAAACAAATAAACCGTAAATGTAATAAATGTAAAATTGGAAACAATAGCAAGGTTTATTATAAAAATCTTTAACTCAAGTTATAAAGTAGCAAATCTAAATACTAATGTTAGTAAATCTGAATTAACTTAAAAATACCTTATAAACTAATGATTAGAAATGAAATACCTGTAGTACTTTTAAATTTTGGTTGTCACTGGTATACTGTTGCTGATAACACAATGCTGATGCATACACGCTTACCAATTTTGGTTTTGCAATTAATCTTGAAATGGAAATATAATAGTGTTTTGATATTCGTTGATCCCAAATAAGTAAATTCCTTTACAAAACAGCCAAACTTGGTTGATTTAAACAGGTTAATGTACCATTGATTTATAATTTTCTGTATAGCAACAAACTTCTACTGCGTCATCCTTGTTAAATTGAACCGTAATAGTACAATGAAATTACGTAAAAGGAAAATTTAACGTTGTAATAAAGAAAAATAAAAATAAAAGTGCCTAAAAAAGGTAAATATATCAAACAATGAAAATAGGTTTAATTAGCTCTTACCGTAAAAATATACGACACTTTTGATAAAAATATTCAAGAGCAAATATAGACGCTTTTTGTTTTCATTAACGTACGACAACGATCTCCAAAAAGATGTCTGTGCACGAACTCCACGTGCAAAACAAAATTCGCGTACTAGCTCCACTTTAAAATATCTAAACGCATGCTTTTCAACCACTAAGGTATGCAATTCGCATGACACAAAAAGAACGAAGTTGGCTAAATTGTTGCAAATTTCAACACAACTTAAAAGGTTTGTTACAATGTTATAGTCTTATGTTATATTAAGGCACTATTAACCTAACTTTTATTTTTATGACAGTTTATGTTATTATTATTACAAAAAAAGTATTTTATTTCACTATTTTAAATTAAACTTTTTGTTACACGATAAAACCGCACTAGGCGTCGTGAAGGATTACCAAGGTAACCGGGTTTTAACTGCACTAAAACGGCTGAATTCGATACAAGACGTAAAATGGTTGAAATTTAGTTTCAAACACCTTACACTTACCATAAAACAACAAATAACAACATTAAATCTGGGAAAATAGTCTCTAGCCGCCACCACAATCTGAAATTTCTCTGAAATTGTCATAGTTGTAACCTACTCGATAAAGTCGTCCAAAATTCAAGTTCACAACATTTTCACTTTAAAAAGCACATTACATTTCGTCTCAGTAATCTTAATAAACAACAAACACATACACGTCAATTCAATTATAAAAATGATTAAAATCAATTAATATTAAAAATAAAATTATCCAAAGCTTAAGAAAATTTTGAAGAATATACCGTAAACTTATTAATCAGACTCTGTATATTCAGAAAATACCTTCAAATTTAGCCTCTTATGTGCATAGTCTAATATTTAAAACTGTCATAAAAACTCTGAAAAAGATAAATATGGCCCAATTTGAAAAAATAATTTAGTCTATTAATTGTTAACCACAAAACCATTAACTCGTATCTTACAAATTGAAAAACATAACGATTAGTGTGTCTTCTATGCACTTAGATCCTCTCATCATTAAAATGTATTTCAACGTTTGCAAGTATGAATCGCTGTGATTCAAATCCGAACCTTCTACTTTTATAAATCGTGACCAAAATTGTAAATCAAGACCAATATTGTATACTGAATTATTCTAATGAATACAATTAAATTTTGTAATCGATCTGACGCAAAATAAACAATTTTCAGACCAATCATATATCCAAAATGTCAATAGATTTATTCTTTTTAAACTTTGCAATCCTTTATGCAACTTTACACACATAGAAAAAACAATCCAATCTACGAATATAATATTGGTTTGTACCGTTCCGTATACAAAAATTTCTGGTAGCCCTTTTTGAGCTTGAGACTTGCAGGTTCGGGGTTTAAACCGCCTCACTATTTTGTGAATGATCAATTATTATAACACAGTCAAATTATACAAGTTTTATTACGTGTCATTAATATAAAAATAAAAATAATACTATGTACTGATAAAATAAACTAAAACAAATATCCAGGTAAAGAATAATAAGAAAATTTAAATCAAATATAATTCTGGTAAACTCTTCCATATCGGGGCGGCACTGGCGAGTTTAGGCGTCGTTTGCTGCGCCCTCTCTATGTATAACTGAAGAATAATCAGTAACAGGTGCAATTTGATTATAAATGAAACAGAAAAATGTTAATTATACCGGTAGTTGTCTTTTCTGTGTATTGTGGTTTTTTGGTAGTGTCCAATGAGATAGTCAGGTGAGTAAATTTCGTATTATTTGAGTTTGATAGAAAATAGGGTTATAACCTGGACCATGTGGTGTACAATCTTTAGCTTGTAACAATGTGGTGATACAAACGGGATTGATAGTTAGGGTGTCTGTCTGTGTTTTTGGTAGAGATAAGGGACTATTATAGGATAATTCGTACACTAGAGTGTGTGCCCAGGGTCGAAACCACCATTCACTTGCTAGAGGGATAATTAATTGGATGTGTTTGGGGGTAATTAATTCACAGGGAAGTAACTATTTGCTCGGTGAGGAACCTCCGGTTCTGGTGACAATTTAGAAGCCCAATTCGGTGCAGAACAGCCAAACTGATGGTCTAAATTATAGCTGGTTTAAAATACGTTTCTCTTTTGTGGGAAAAAGTAATTACTTTTAGACGGTTGTAAAGAACGCACTAGGTGATAATATGGGGTAATAATACCGACAAATCACGCACAACGTGCCGTAAACAAGTTTATACTCTGTACTCGGTGCTAAAAGCAGCGAAACACGTTTGGTCTAAACGTGCCTGTGACAAGGGTAGTTATGGGTAAGGGAATGGATTACAGGTGTATGGTGGACGTGGGTGGCAGCTGGTGGATTTATCTGAGTTGTGAACGTGGTTGTATAGTAAATCAGGTTTGGGTGTAGGTATACGAATGCAAGAAGTGAACGTTAGTGTCTGGGTTGTTAATGTATTTGAGTGTAAGTGTCGGAATAATGAATTAAGGGAGTGAATGTTGAGGACTCGTTTGGTATGTGTATAACGGTAAGTGTAATAAGTTTGTAGCTGGTCTGGTAAGTAATTGTAAAATAAGTTAGAAATAAGTGTAAATAAGTAAGTAACTGTAACTGGTAGAATAAATGAGAATAAGTCAGGGGCTGTGTGAAGCTGCCCCCCCCACCAAGTTGCATATTTCGTAATTAATTAATGGCATTCGATTGGCCACTTATTGACCACAAATGACCACCAACAACTTTCATTGTCCACTTTCTGTTAAAAAGTTATTGCAAAAATAAGATTGCGGGGGCCACCTTCACACTTGCCCCCGAAATCGAAAATATCCAATTTTTATTACTCTTTATGATTGACCATCGTTTTACCGTGATTGACCATGAATTCGATTTGTTTGACTACACTTAAAAAAAACACCTAAAATATACTTTTATATTCATTGTAAGGCATGGTCAATCCTCGAATATGCTTTTTGAGGATTGACCACCCTTCATTTCGTATGAATTGTTATCCAGAAGAACAATTAGTGCATTTTGTTTAATAATGTACTATTTCGAATTTTGAGACATGGTCAATCCTCGAATATGCATTTTGAGAAATGATCAATCCTCGAATATGCATTTAGAGGATTGACCACCTTTTATTTCCTATGAACAATCATCCAGAAGAACACGTAGTGCATTTTGATTAATAATGTATTATTTCGAATTTTTAGACATGGTCAATCATCGAATATCCATATTGAGAAATGATCAATCCTCGAATATGCATTTTGAGGATTGTAATCATCCGGACGAACAAGTAGTGTATTTTGAATAATAATGTACTATTTCGAATATTGAGATATGGTCAATCCTCGAATATGCTTTTTGAGGATTGACCATGTTTTATTTATTCTGAATAATCATCCAGAAGAACAAGTAAGTGCACTTTGATTAATAATGTATTATTTCCTATTTTAAGACATGGTAAATACCCGAATATGCTTTTTGAGACACGGTCAATCCTCGAATAAGCATTTTGGGACATGACCAATCCTCGTATATGCTTTTTGAAGATTGACCATCCTATATTATATATAGTCATCCAGAAGAATACAAATTGCATTTTGTTTAATAATAATGTACTATTTAGAATATTGAGACATGGTCAATCCTCCAATATGGTTTTTCAGAGATAGTCAATCCTCGAATATGATTTTTGAGACATGGTCAATCCTCGAATATGCTTTTTGAGAATTGGCCATCTTTTTTTCCCTAATAACGTATTATTTCGAATTTTAAGACACGGTCAATCCTAGAATGTAAGGTAAATAAGTAAATGAAAATACTAACAAGATAAATCACTAAATACAATATAAAAAAGCTTCTTCCCTTTCCAAATTATTACATCATATTTCTCAACAACATGATAAAACTGCTACGTGCACGACTCAAGTGCAAATTGTCATACACAGATTTATTCCTTAGACGTTAACGATAATTACTTAACACTAAAAGATTGGGATACTATACTGCGGCAGAAAACCGGCGTCAATTACTAAACGCAATAAGTAAAATTAACACCAATAGCCCGTGCTGAAACAAGCAAACCAAAAATGATCTCATCCTACAATTCAAATGCGAACTTTTCTTATCTACCATTACATTTTATTTTAACGAAACCTTTTATAAAAATTTACAGGAAAACGAATTTAGATTCAACTTAAAAATTTCCTATTTCCAATTAATTAATCCACAAAATATATAATTGCCACTTTCAGAAATCAAATCATAATTGCAATACAAAAAGTTTAATTCGAAAGCTATTACAACTTAGAGAAATCAAACAATCTATTGTTACTTCCAATTGTACCTTGATGAACACAAAAAAAAACAACAAGTTTCGTTATCGTAAATTGATTCACTAGCAAAAAAAGAATAAAAAGAAGAAAAAAATACGTACATATATACAGAGCGTTCAAATGCACATGACACATTTTCACGGTAGGGAGTCTAGATGGTAACGTTTGTTTCTTTTTAATATGTGGGAGACAAAGTCGACTTTGTGAAGAGTAGATCAAGTTTGTGAGGAGAGGTTTCCACCGTATTATACCGACTAGTTTGGGGCAGTAGATTTTGTGGATATCGTCTGGCCTTTAAATGATTTAGGTTTAATCCCACGGTGTAATTAGGTTTTGTCTGTTGAAAATCAGCACGCCGGTTTTTAGCTAATAATATTGGAAAGCGAACTTGTAACAGTACAAGGTCAGTTTTAAAACATTAATCAAACTGCTGACCGTTCTAGTCTACACCATGAGTATATAGTAAAAGCACGTTTAAAGTCAAAAATTAAGCTATGCTTTTAGTTAAGTGCCGATCAAAAGCTTTATTTTCATCTGTAATAATAATAATAATAGACTCTCTGCAAATTGTAAATTTTGACCGCATTTAGTGAAATTTTCACATTGACGTTAATTTTGAAACCCCTGGCTGCTTCAATTAGCGTTGAATAGAACAATTTCCTATTTATTGCGAGTGTTTTGGAATAAAGGAAACGTACTCCTGTTAAAAAGTTATTTGCAGAAACTAAATTCGTACCAATTGGCGGTGCACCAACAATCGTGAAACAGGAATTGTAACATATCGGTCTAAGGTAATGATGTACAACTATTTTTTTTTTTTTTACTTAAATCAGGAATCACGTGGCTATACGCAATTATTTTGCTGAGTTGTTACAGGTGAACCCGAAATTAACACCAACGTAACAGATAATGAAAAGGTGCCGACTGCTCAGTGGGAAACAAGGGTCGCGGGGTTGTTACATAATGTTAATAATTAGGGTAGCTCACCGTATTACCATAAGTCGCAAATTGGGATTAACCGTCGTTAATAATGGGCGCCAGATCGTTGTTAAAGTCAATATTTGAGTGAATAAAACTAGATGGTAGCACACAGAATAACACCAGCGTTAATTCAAACGCTTAATGCCATGGACTTATAACAGGAAATGTTAGGTAATAATCGCTTAAACGGAATTAATCTTGCAAGATGGACTTCCGCTAAACCTAGTGTTATATTAAATTTTCAATACTGAATTGCTTAATAAATCTCGCAAGTCTGAGGATCAGTTCTGATCGCGTAAAAGTTAACAATTTCATAACGTGAAATTTTGGATACAATGTACAGACAAATCAACACAAGAAAACAACAATAAATCGTTCAATACACGGATGAAAGCATTACTTTATATAACATTATTGCTTGCGAACCGAGCTAGTAGTATAGTTGTGACACGACCTGCTTACCATTGGGGAGCTAATGGGTTCGATTCCCGTTACTTTACCTTGTATAAGGTTTTTTCAGGGGTTTTCGTCATACACACGTAGCGGCATGGTCACTGCATATACGCACAGTATGTGCGGCTACTTAGGCGAATGTTGGGGTAGTATTTTGCCCCTCAGAGCCCTAACTCCGTTCCTTTCGATCCTAACCTGACCACATCCATCCTTAATCCCACCATGCATATATACGTAATGTATGTATGTTTCCTGGAAATCCATGATTGTGGCTGAAGGAACTTCGAAAGCTCAAACAGCACGTCCTTCCGCTTGAGGAGGGAATTAAATACGTGACTTTCCTTTGCTTTTCTATGGTTTGAGAAATTCAAATTCGTAAATACCCCTAAAGAACAAATTGCGTTCATCCGCTTATATCTATATACCTTTACGAATAAAATGTTAATTTCATAAATCCACCACAAAGAAATGAATTACCCCTCGACATTTCTTTAAAACTTCTCGCACCCTCCGCAGCGAAAGTCGTCTTGGCGGAATCCTTAGCGGTCCGATGAGAGATGGCCTCTCGTTGTACCTCTTATTCGGGAGTTAATTACGGCAATTCCAAAATGGCAAGTTCACCGACTTTAAGCTTTTAACTATCTGGCTACCAGCTTTATAAGATATATTTGCACGGAACTGAGGTGATAACCGATAGTTCGAATTGCTGGTCACATCAATTATTTCACCTGATATTATATACACGAAATATTATTATTATATTTTAGTAAAGTTTTATATACAATGAGTTTTGTCTACTGAAACGGCTGCTTGCGTGCGCGGTAGGCTGGTGCTGCTTCACTAACTAAATTACGCTAAACGTAATCCGCTGTAAAGCGTTAAATGTTTCACTAACAGGGAACACTTGGTAAAACATAGCCTCTTTCGAAAAGTTGAAAACTAACACCGCGCGAGCTTACGCCTATTAACCTTCTGCTATCCAACTTAAAACTCACTAATTATCCGCCAAAATTCCTTCTTACCCTCTGCACTTACGTCATCTCTTACACGACTTGCGTCATATTTTTAACCTCAATCTTTCGCTTAGGTACTGCATAGTTAGCATTCTCACGACCACAACAGATTTATTCCATGAACTGATATCGCGCACTTATTTTCAAAACAAAATATACTGTAGCTCACATGAACTTTCCACATTCTACAACAGCAAATCTTAACTAAAACGAACCGGTGAACTTGAAAAAGAATGACTCGCGGCACCCATTTCCAAACTGTGCCTCAAGCTGACGTTATCAGAAACGCAATACAAAAGCAACTTAATATTCGGATCTTATATTTCTCCAAACCCGTTTTTAATTCACTCAAGAATAATTTTTTTTTTAATTTGGCCTATCGTGCTAAAGCACTCAGGAACACTTAGGAGGATGGATAGAGGGATAATGAATTGCCAATAGATGCCTATGAACAGCTACCTTAAATTTTCTCATATCATAAGTGAGAGGAAAGCAGTAACTAGGGAGATCATTCCAGAGTTTAGAAGCCGTGTAGAAAAATGTGGATTGCGCCCATTTGGTACAAGGGAGATTTGTACTGCATACTGATGATGTGAATGAGCGAACCGAGTGTTTCTCGAAAATATAGCCCGAGATGGTATCAAAGAATATCATTCAGCAGCACAATAACCGTTGTAATAACGATAATACAAAGAAAGAACTGAAACCATCCTTCTATGCTCAAGTGACTGTATGTGAGAAGTTAAGGACGGGTCATTTATTAGCCTAATCGCTTTCTTTTGAATACGATCAACGATATCGAGAGCGTATTGGGGAGCACTAACCCAGAGGTGAGAATTATATTCCAGATGAGGCCGAATTTGGACCTTATACAGCAGAAGGAGTTGTCGAGAGGTAAAGTACTGCTTAGATCTGTACAAAAAGCCTATTTTACGAGCAGCTGTTTTGGTAGCTGACAGAAGATGGTCAACCCATGAGAGGTTTGAAGATACAGTCATACCCAACTGAGTAATAGAGTGTGAAAACTTAAGAACTGAGCCATTCATACTTACATCAGGAAATGATCGATCTTTTTTGGCGGACATAAGGCAACACTGAGTTTTGTTAGCAACTAGATTATTGCTTCCCCATTCGAGAATACGTTGAATGTCTTTGTTGATTGAATTTGCCATTTCAGCTTTAATTTCTTGATTTGACATACAAGGTGGATTATCACTATGAGTAGACAGATGAACTACAGTGAAGAGTGCTATCATTAGCAAAGCAATGGATGGGGTTAGTTGTTGAAGAAATAAGGTCATTTATGTACAGCATAAAAAGTCTAGGCGCTATAACGGATCCCTGTGGTACGCCCGCGTTAATGCTAACTTCTTTTGAAAAAAATCCATCAACTACGACACGTATTCGCCTTTTATCAAGGAAACTAGAAACCCAGTTGATGAGCGTATCATTTAACCCAAACCAGGTGAGTTTGGCAAGTAAACACTTATGCCAAACATGGTCAAATGCCTTTGAGATATCTAAAGCGACTACAATTGTTTCACCGGACTGCTCTACTGTATTGTTCCAAACTTGGGTCACATATGAAAGAAGATCACCTGTTGAACGACTTTGCCTAAACCCATATTGGTGGTCACTAAGGAATAATTACTCTTTTAATTTTAAAACTCTATTCTAACTAGATCCAACATGGAATTTGATTCGAACTACAATACTAATAAGCTCAACCTAAATCGACAGCAAAAGACACGTCAATGTAATTTTTAATTTATACCTTTTTAAAAATTGATGAAGTGAAAGAGAGAAAAAATATATGGCACTCCAAGGTACCATACATGACAGAGTTGCTTTGTGACGGCAATTTTTAACCAAATTAGACACCGTTGGAAACAGTGCATTGTTCTGTTATGCAGCCCGGGCAAATATTGTAAAAAACCGACCCCAATTTGTGAAGAAACAAAGATGTTTAAACTCGCAAGGGACAAAATTTTACTAATAAGCTGATTCCCTTTATGAATTAAATGAACATATTTCACAAATGTAAGCTATACATTTTTTTACTGTGATGTTTTCATAAAATTTCACGTGAACTCTGTCGAAGGGTTTAATTTTGTCGTTGTAGACTACGAATTTCCTTTTGTAAAATTGATTACTGTATTATATCATTAAATGGATGCTCATTTTATTATGTTTCTTTGTTGAAGTTTTTCAATGGTGTACTTACTAATTTTACACAAATCAATAAACAAATAATCCTGCCAAACAACGTATTGTCAGCTAGAAATGGTAAATAAAAAAATACGCTTAATGCCATACGGTAAATTAACATAAACTAACATCTAAAATGCGGGTAACAATTTCGTTGTTTCAGCTGTTTCTTTAAGATATCGTTGTTATTATCAAAGATAGAAGATCGCAGTTTTTACATTGACGTACACCTCGCTGAATACTATTATACTGATATATTTCGCCAACGGAACTTATATATTGCGTTATGGCCGCCACGACCTCCAGATCTGTCAATACTGGATTTCTTCCATGGGAAAAACATAATTTATCAAAAGCGTCATAATACCGAACCGAATGTTGCAATCCAATAATTTGGGAAACGGTTTTCTAAGTAGTTCCTCACTGCCAAAGCATTATGGGCTGGGGCACCGTCTTGTTGAAAAAAAATATTGGAAGATGTTCTTCAGGAAGCAAGAACTGCAGCTAATCGTTGCCAAGCTAACTATGATTCCCATTTAGAAAAAATACAATTTTATATTATTACTCAAATATATCAGTATAATAGTATTAAGCGAGGTATAAAACCTTGAAAAAAGTGTAGAAATATTGACGTTTGGCATGAAATCTAGGTCAACAAAGTAATACGTGAATGTAAAAATTGTAAACTTCTATCTATGATGATAACAACGATATCTTTAAAAAACAATTAAAACAACGCAATCGGGACACACCGTACACCATACAGTACCTTAAACTATAAATTATTACAAGAATATCTTATAAATTATCCCCTAATTAACTTGCAGAAGCATCATTCTCTTGTTTAATTAAAAAAAAAGGTATTATTTCGCTTTGAAGTGTTAATATTAAAGTATACACACTTTACTATACAAGAAACGCTGTTCAAAAGTATAAATTAAGCATGAATTCATAATTAGCAATTAATAACATGAACGAATTAATATTTAAGTTTATTGCAAATATTATTTATTAAGTAGAGGAAAGCTTCACGTTTTAAGTACTGTATTTTCACATGGGCAAGTAGGTGACCGCAACAACAAAATCTAGCTAAAAGATGTGCATCATAAAATAATGCACGCCACATATTCTTGGTGATGTCGAGCGACACAATATTTGCAACAAAATACACGTTAAGTAATTAAATTTCACTAGCAAAATGTATTTTAGATGAACAAGGTGCTCCACAAGCTTTAAATAGCTCTACACAAGTATTAATACGGATATCATTTCTGAAGTCTATGCGCAAAGCTACATTTCGTAGAATTGTGCGTATGAATATCAAACAAAAAATTGGGCTTTTGAACAAAAAAAATTTCCAGCTTTATAGTTACATGAATGTATATTGGAATCTGTCGGAAGATTGAACGATTTTTGTAATAGTATGGATCTTACTACTACCACAAGTTTTGAATATTTATGTAAGGGTCTGTGATTTATACTTATAAAAGGCAGTTAGAAGTCGTAGCGGTCTTTCAGGCTGATTCGATCAATCGTAATTCTTCTATCATTTATTTATAGCGTTCTTTACAAATGTCTGAAGAATTCGTTGGAATTATAAGCATACTTATGTAATGAACACTAGTTTAATAAAAAAAGAATTAGTTGTGACGCAGTAATAACATTTGCTTCAATAAAACGTAAAGATTTTTGTTTTGAAATTACTACACTCATATTCTAGATGTTATGCGTGATAATGGATTATAGTTCAAGTATTGTTAGCAATGGATAGTGCTTGAAACCTATTGTTCCTTGAATGTAAGATGCATTAGAACTCTTGAGTGTTCTTATGCTAGAAACGGTACGTATTGAAGTAAGTCGTTTATTTTAGTAGCGTTCTTGCCCTAAGTTCGTTTAAAGTGTACGATAATGATCTCTTCTATGTGTTTTAATTTTTTTTTATTTTTATGCAATAACTATTGCAAGTTTAGCGTTCTTAATGTTTTTAACATGTAGTTTTAGTGATGGGGTTAATAAAAAATAAAAATAAATTTTCTTCAAATAACACAACTTTATATTATAAATTTCTTAACAAGATTTATTGTTCATGATTAAATTTAACAATGTCAAATTCTTTAGCGTTACTATTCTTCTATAGTGCTGTTAACAAATTTTGTAACAGCAACACCAGTTTAGGTTATAATAGAATACGTATTATTTTAGATAATATATTTTAACTCGAGTATGTTAAGTAAAAAGATTAATAAGCAAACGAATATTTACAATGCAATGTTATCACACATGGACACGCCACACAAAAGTGTATCAACCTCACGCGTTGAGCAACAATCAAAGTCTACAGTGATACATCGGAAAGAGGGGAAACAATCGACCTTAGCCACAAGCTACTGAAGCCTTCTTACTCAATGTCGCAGAGTTACGTCATTGTCGGTTAACTTGATTAAACGGCGTTTACATTCGACCTTCCTGACTGGATATGGATCGGTTAGCTTGATACCTGTAACAAACTCCTACTGCTCGATAAGCAGGTCAGGGTATGTCCCAAGTAGTAGAGCACACATTTTTTTTTAGTTTGACATACATCAGGAACACATCAATTGCTCAGGTTGATACGACGTTCTCATAATAAGAATAAATAAAGAAAGTACTATACGATAGCATACTAAAACCCAGGAACACATACTGTTTAGGGTATGCGCAATCCAACGGCTTTTCATACATTCTAGAGTATTAACACCAACGCTCAATAAATTGTTCAGGCTTTAAATACTCCAATAGTGTATTAAATGCCCAGGAAAATATTTTCCAACGGCACAAACTTTTAAAGGTCAGGAAAATGCTTATTTCCAACAACTTAAATCCAGCATATTAAGAACATTGACCTGATTTAAACATCATCAAGTATGGTCCATTTCTTCATATGCTCGGTAGTATAAATTCCACTGTGAGGTAACCTTGATCGATTTCTGAACCAGCTTTTTAGATTTCCCAGTACTTACAATAGAGGAGATCTTGACCAGCACTAGATCACCTTCATGAAACGATACTGTTTTACTCCTGTGTGAATCAAAATTGGTCTTTTACCGTTGTTGATTAGCTTCTATCTGTCCACTAATAGATTATATATAAAATAACATTAATTATGATCCCGCCTCATTCAAAACCGAGCTCTATTCGTTAATAAAATGACAACGAATAGTAAAATGAAATAATGAGGAGTTACGGACATGACGTATTAAGATTGCCACCTTATCATTATGAATTCAATGCTATTGAACTAATACGGGCACATGCTAAAGGATACTGTGCCAAGCACATAGAAAGAGATGGCTTCAAAGACGAAAATGTAATTAGTATGTGGAACGAAGCTTTACAACAATGTAATCAACATATTTGGGCTAATTGTGTACGCCATACAGAGGAGATTATAAAACAGTGGTATAAACGTGAGGAAGTGCTGGATTTTACAGTAGACGAAATGATTATTAACGTTACAAGTGATTGTGATAGTTCGGATACAGATTAATCGTATATTATCTTTTCTTTAATCAATGCGTTACTACAACATAATTATGTATTTCATAAATATATACTAATTAATTGCATTAAAATTTATTTAATCATCTGGAAGGCCACAGCATTGCTAGCTATTATAATTACAGTTGCACATATTCGAAGATCTTCAAAGCTCGTAATTACATAACCTACAAATGTTATAATAATTACTAATCACATGGCATATACCTTTGTAAAAAACAGCGTTTTACATTAATCTCATTTTCAATTTTCATCCACCTGTGGGTTAAGGTGCTATTCTTGAAACCTTATTTTATATTATCATCTGCAATTGCAATTAATACCTTTGTATGTATAACACTTACCATGGTCTTTAATTTTTACGTTACGATAAACTTTTCTAATCGATTTTAACTAAATTACAATTCAATAACTTCCAAATATTTAAATTTTTAAGTTTTTCTAGGAAGTATGTTTTGATATTGAGATTTGGAAACATTACTGCATTACCGCCATCTAAGAGAAGATTTGAAGATTTGCAGAGAAGTTTGATTTTGAATCATTTATTATTATGGATATAAGTTGACTCATATTTTTCATATTAAACCATTCGTTACTAGATTATGACGTAGGTCAACTGTTTGGTGACAAAAATAGTAACTACGAAGTTGTCAAACAAGGAAACGCGTGATTGGTCCGCATTTATCGATATTTAGCTGCTTGTCACTTAAATTATGCCCTAACCTAACCAAACGTCACATGCAGAGATTAATGTCACATTTCACTTCCCGCATTGTACGCATATCCGATCTCTTCCTTAAAATTAGCCGATGATTATTCGGGAACTTAATGTTAAGTAATTCTTAAACAGGAATCGGTAACGGTGCAAACGAAATGCATTGCTTAAGACATACGGTGCAAACGGGCATTAAAGTTATATAAAATAAATAAAAATATACGATTTCAAACCTATTAACTATATTAACTCGTGTTGTGTTGAATTTCTTAAAGTTACATGAATATCAAGATATGGTTTTAGTAATTATGCATTCAATAGTTTAGCGAATGGCACATAGTAATATAGTTGTATTATGCTGCACGAAAACACAACGCAATTAGGTGCAACAAGGTTAATTAGTTCATTGTCACAGTGTTACGTTTAATTGGCAATTCTTGCAAATTTTCTGTAGTTAGGTATTAGTTGTCGGTACATGTGTGTATTGTGGGTTGCCTATTCATCAAAAATTGACAAATGTAGTAAATAAACAAATTCTTTGGTAATTTTAATTTTTATTACTGTTACTGACAATTCTATAATGCACTTCCGGTGAAAATTCTCCCTCAACGTCTTCCGCTAACAATTTTTGACATTGAGATTGAGATTAGAAGGTTGAATTGTGTGGATGCCATTTTCTTTATTCGATTTTTTAATTAAAAATCGCCCTATCAAAAAGGGGATCTGAAAGATTAGTGGCCTTTAGAAATTAAAATAATTAAGCCGTTATTGTGGTTCTGGTATTACCTTAATTATTTTCTCGATTCGAGGATTAAAAGAAACCACACAATTCGCAAGTTCTTTATCGGGTGCACATTCCACCGTAGGGGTAAATATTCATCGGAAGCCTAACCACACTGTAAATTTATCTACTTTATTTTAGCATTATTACTACCTTACTATTACCCTATTATTTACCACTCGTGGACAAGCTTCAATTGTGTCGATACCTTCTCCAAAGGCTCGCACTACACCGTAGAGGTATGTTACCAGCTTAATTCTGGATATCGATCACTAAATTAATTTATTGTAGCCGGTAGTGTAACTATCATGAAACTGTTGATGTATTATTATAGTATCACGATATACTGATGGTACACTATTCTCTGAAAGCCCACCGATTATAAGCAGTTCAACTACTGGAGTAACAGTACTTGCCTAAGGTCAGATCTGTGTTGTGTTTTGTCCGTTGTCCACCCACCTACAGTTCTGGATATTGTGATTTCATGTGTTGATGATTCACCGTCCAACTTTGTGCTACATGCTTTGTTAACCTACAAAAAAATTTGTTGTGTGTATCAAACATTATAACAGTCAATTATTGTGTACCTACTTACCTTCCCAAGTTAGTTATTCTTATGTGTCACTTTGCTCCCTTTTTTTTTGTAAATACATACCTACTTTTATTTTACATTGAACACTCTACCTTTGCTCGACTCATGCATTATATTAATTGATGTGACGTATAGCTTTTCTTTTTCTTGTATAAAGCGCAGTTTACACCTATCCATGTTCAACATGCTTTATTGTCACTAAGCAGTTATTTAGGTGATAATAGTCATAATTAGGAATCATTATTTTGGGATGTTTTGAACCCCTTTAGTTTTGTTTCATTATTGTAATTCATCCCCCTTTCGCGTAGAAGTAAATTCATAATTTTTTTTGATAATACTCATGATTTATTTGTCCTGCTATCTGTATGTGAGGCTAGAACAATTTACTTTTTTTGCGTTTTTTGAAATATTAAGTATGTGTATTTTGAGTGCTCTGCGAGGCCTATCCGAGTACTGGGTTTTTGTATTATAATTAGATAATAAAATTTTGTGGATCATTATGTTAGCCACTGCGTCGATTGTTCGCGCCGTTAATATAATTTCTTGTGTTATTTGGATTTTAGTTACGGTAATTTCTTTTTGTATATAGATATATTTTTGTACTAATCTTTAAGATATCTGATCTCCCTCAGATCTTTGCTAATAGAAAACAAACCAGATTAAAATTAAATTTCCGTTTGTTATAAATTGAATTTAATATTTATCGTCCTCATCCATTTAAGTTTTGGTTATACAATTAAACCTTTCTTATTACTTTATCCTTCCTTTTGTGTACGCTTACGGGTCCTAAATTACTTATGAAGCTGAAGTAGTGTGAAATCGTTTCGAAGGTTCGTGTATTCAAAAAAAAAACATATAATTAAGCTTCTGGCGCCCCTTTATTGTCTTTCTTTAAATATCAGTCACCCACGATCCTTACCGACTGTTTAGCTGGCCACGAACCCTTTTTTCCACCCCGCCCAATAAGCTACCTGCCTATTATCCTTCTACCTTCATTGTTCTTTTCTTTCTATCTGGGGTAACAAAGGAAATTTGACGCCCTCGTGTGGGGCACCGCGTCTATATTTGTGATTGTGTTCCTGGTTCATTGTTTTTTTTCTCTACGCGACATTCAATTTTTTGTTTTTGTTGTTGATTTTCTGTTTTGTTCAAACGATGAACGTCGATAAGTTATTACTTGACGAAGTTGAATACGAACTATCTGTTCGTGGTATCACGTGCGATGGGTCGGCACTTGATAAGAGGAAACTATTACGAGCTAGGTTTCGTGTTGAAAAACTTAATAATTTTAGTTTTCCCGAAATAAATCTGAATGCTGATGAGGAAATTTTAGTTTGCTCGGATAAACTGGTTCTTCTTAGCGCGGAAGTACAAGTATACCGGGCCACTCAACCCGATAGTGCATCCGAACGGCTTCAAACCCGACTCTTACATGTTTACGGTCGTTTAGATAGAATTAGTCCTACAACGGAACGGTCTGGCACTTTGGATAAGTTAAAGAACCAATGCTTAAATGTCATGGACGACCTGCAAAGCAAATTTCAGTCCGATAATAAAGAAAGTCATGCCGGTATAATTGAGGAACCTAATTTGATTACACTTGATGATGAACCTATTGTTTCTCGCGCTGCGGAAGGTAAATCCCGGTTTGTGACCGAAAGGTTTCAGGATCTTTTGACACTCTCTCCAACAGTACGTTTTGCTGACAATAATAGTCCTATTCTCCATTCAACAGTTGCACACAGTTCGACACCCCACTTCGGCAGTCCAAGGTGCAGTAGCACAAAAGTGGTACCGCCAACGTCCAACCCCTTAGGGAATTATGTTGCCATCACGAAATGGAACCTTAAGTTTAGTGGAGATTCCAATCTCTCGAGTTTTCTAGAACGCGTCGAAGAATTACGCCTTTCAAGAGGCGTCAGTAAAGATCAATTATTTGTTTCGGCCGTTGAACTCTTTTCGGGCAATGCATTGATCTGGTATCGGTCAGTGCGTGACACCCTTACGTGTTGGGATGAACTCATCAGTGCCTTGCGACATACGTTTCTTCCATGCGATTATGAGGAAAGTCTGTGGGACGAAGTGCGAAATCGAACCCAGGGTCTGGACGAACCTGTCGCGATATATATTGCCATGATGGAAAATCTGTTCAGGAGATTTCCCTCCTCCCCGCTAGAAACCACTCGACTTAGTCTGATTAAGCGCAATTTATTACCGTATTTACAATCGCAATTGACGTTACACTTTATCCCTACTATCGCTGAACTGGTTCACGTTTGTAAGCAGTTAGAGGATACTCACATACGCACAACCAAATTTAAGCCTCCACCTTCGAACACTAAAAATATACTAGAGCCCGATTTGGCGTATCAGAAATCGGTGCGCCTACTACCTAGAGCCGCGTCGCTGACCTCAACTGACCTCACTGTTGAAACCCAAGTCTCGGAACAACCCGCTATAGAAGTAGCATCAATCGTTTGCTGGAACTGTGACGGTCTTAATCATCGATCGGTTAACTGTCCTCAACCCAAGCGGGTACACTGCTATCGCTGCGGAAAACCTAACTTCACGACAAAGTCTTGCCCTACGTGTCGTTTAAACTCCAACCAGCGCAGTTAAGAGGTCGATTAACTCGCTGTCCCTTAACGGAACAGTCTGAAACTCTTCCGGAGAACGACCACCAACAAATTCTTCTAAATTTTATTCTGGCCAGCGTCGGTCATGACGAAAGGCCTTATCTTAAGGTGTCCGTTTTGGCAGTCAAGTGCTGGGTCTGTTAGATTCCGGAGCTTCTCATACCGTAATAGGAAAAGAAGGTTGGGAACTCCTAAAAGATCGCTGTAAGATTAACACAGCTCGCGCGAAATCTTGCATAGTTGCAAATGGTAACGAATGTGCCAGCCTAGGTACTGTTTTTGTACCGTTTGTCTTACGAAAGAAAACCTGCGTAATGGAAGTCCTAGTGGTACCGTCCATCCCCAATTCTCTTATATTAGGTACCGACTTCTGGCGAAAATGGGTATTGTCCCAGATTTACGTCACGGTGAATGGGAGTTTTCCTCAAACCCCCCTCGTTGCGTTGTTAACGCCATTCAGGACGTGGAACATCTGTCTGATGATCAACAGAAATCGCTCCAAAACTTTATAAAAGAAACCTTTGAGACTATGGGATCGAAAATAGGAATTACTCATCTTGTCGAGCATGAGATTAAAACCACCTCATCTCCGATTAAGCAGAGGTATTACCCCATATCTCCTGCGTTGCAAAGGCACGTCGATCGCGAACTGGAGAAAATGTTAGCTGACGGGATCGTGGAACCTTCGACATCGGCATGGTCATCTCCCATAGTCATGATAAAGAAACGCGATGGCGAGTATCGTTTTTGCGTCGACTATCGTCGGCTAAATAAGGTTAGTCAGCCGGACGCGTACCCTATCCCGTACGTTAGCGCTACATTGGATAAACTCAGGGATGCTCGGTTTCTTACTACGTTAGACATAAAATCGGCCTATTGGCAGATACCCGTAGCGCAATCCTCACGACAATTTACGGCTTTCACCGTCCCAAATCGGGGCCTGTTTCAATTCTGCCGTATGCCTTTCGGCTTACACAACGCCCCAGCCACGTGGCAACGCCTTATTGATCGCGTAATTGGAGCGGATCTAGAACCTTACGTGTTTACTTATCTAGACGACGTGATTATTTGCACACAAACTTTCGACCATCACCTCCAAGTGCTTCGCGAGGTTATCAACCGGTTGACGAAGGCAGGCTTAACTCTTAGTCAGGACAAGTGCCATTTCTGTAAAAGCGAATTACGCTACCTTGGCTACATGGTTAACTCTAAGGGCCTACTGGTAGACCCCGAAAAGGTTGAGGCTATCATTCAAATACCTACCCCTACTTGCGTGCCTGAAATACGCCGCATAATCGGTATGGCGTCGTGGTACCGGAGATTTGTGCCCAACTTCTCCTCCGTTATCGCCCGCTCACTTCCTTGCTGCGTAAGAATGCGTCCTTTAAGTGGACACCAGAATGCGATGATGCTCTCTCTAACATCAAGGAACACCTTATCTGTGCACCCGTACTGGCATGTCCAGACTTCTCACTTCCGTTTGTTATCCAAACGGATGCGTCCGGTTACGGTATTGGCGCCGTACTCACCCAAAACCACCCAGACGGGGAAAAAGTGATCTGTTACATAAGTAAGTCCCTCACCAAGAATGAGCGTAAGTACAGCACTACCGAACGCGAATGCTTGGCAGTACTGTTCGCTATTGAAAAGCTACGTCCGTATATTGAGGCCAGCAAATTCACTATCGTGACAGATCATTATAGTTTGAAGTGGCTTAACAGTATCGCTGATCCGGTCGGTCGTATCGCACGTTGGGCGGTAAGGCTCCAGCAATACGACTTTGATATCGTGCATCGGAAGGGCAAGGAACATGTCGTTCCTGACGCCTTGTCAAGGTCTGTGCCCGTCATCGATCCCATCACTCATTCGAATATCAAGGATCTGTGGTATAAGCGCATGGTTCACAAAGTCAGCACCCAGGCTCGCAAATACCCATTATGGCGCGTGTCTGAAGGAAACTTTATAAAACGTGCAAGTTCGATTTCCTGAACTTTCGGAGGAAACTGACGAATGGAAAATAGTCCCTCCTAAAGACAAACGCGGCGAGTTACTGCGATTACATCACGACATTCCCATCTCAGGTCACTTGGTGTTTCCAAAACTTTGTCTCAGCTAAACCAAAAATACTACTGGCCCAAAATGCGCAAAGACGTGGCCACGTACGTAAATCGGTGTCACACGTGTAATCAGACTAAGCCATTACAGCGCTGTCCAGCGGGCTTAATGGGGGTCAGGCCAAAATTAACAAGCCATGGAAGTCATCTGCATGGACATTGTCGGACCCTTGCCTCGTTCACGTAAAGGCTATTGCTTTATTCTTGTTATTGCGGACTGCTTCAGCAAGTTCCTTTAACCTTCCCTATGCGTGCATCCACCACCACAAAAATCATAGAACTGGTGGAGCAAAACGTGTTTCTAATATTCGGAGTGCCTAAACGTATTATCTGCGACAATGGCCTCAATTTCGCAGCAAAGACTTCGTTAGGTTCTCTACAGAATATAATTGTCAAATTTCTTATACGGCTAATTATCACCCTCAGGCCAACCCTACGGAGCGTATTAATCGTGTCCTAAAAACTATGCTCAGTTCGTACGTCCAGGATAACCATCGTAACTGGGATAAACACTTACCTCATGTCACGTGCGCTATTCGTACCGCAACGCACGAATCTACTGGTATGACCCCATACTTCGTTAATTTTGGTCGCGAAATGCGTCTGGTGAACGAAACCGGAAACACCATTAACGAGGACCCTTAATTTTCGATCGGTCCCAAAATCTTCATACTCGTTCCGTAACGCTTCACCGACTCTACGAGAATATTAAAACTAGACTTAGGAGATCTTACGAAAAAGCCCAAAAATATTATGATCTCAGGCGGCGAATTGATCAGTTCAACGTAGGCGACAGGGTGTGGAAAAGAAATTATGTCCTTTCCGATGCGGCAAAACAGTTTTCCGCTAAGCTGGCGGCAAAGTTCGTAGGGCCTTTTGTTATCAATAGAAAGTTCTCTCGTTGGGTCTACGAACTGAAAGACCCTGACGGGAATATCCTAAGGGGAAGTTGGCATGCCAAGGACCTAAAACCATTTACTAATAAGGAAACGGACGTCTCGGAGTAATAGTGTTTGGTTACCTTTTTTTTTTGTTTGTAACTTGTGTTTCCTGTAGCTCTATATCCGTCTACGTTCGAAGTTTTCGTGTGTTAATAAGCCATTGGAGAAAATTTTGGGAAAATTTTCTTTTTGTGGGAGGGGATTCTGTTACGTTTAATTGGCAATTCTTGCAAATTTTCTGTAGTTAGGTATTAGTTGTCGGTACATGTGTGTATTGTGGGTTGCCTATTCATCAAAAATTGACAAATGTAGTAAATAAACAAATTCTTTGGTAATTTTTAATTTTTATTACTGTTACTGACAATTCTATAATGCACTTCCGGTGAAAAATTCTCCCCTCAACGTCTTCCGCTAACAATTTTTGACATTGAGATTGAGATTAGAAGGTTGAATTGTGTGGATGCCATTTTCTTTACTCGATTTTTTAATTAAAATCGCCCTATCAAAAGGGATCTGAAAGATTAGTGGCCTTTAGAAATTAAAATAATTAAGCCGTTATTGTGGTTCTGGTATTACCTTAATTATTTTCTCGATTCGAGGATTAAAAGAAACCACACAATTCGCAAGTTCTTTATCGGGTGCACATTCCACCGTAGGGGTAAATATTCATCGGAAGCCTAACCACACTGTAAATTTATCTACTTTATTTTAGCATTATTACTACCTTACTATTACCCTATTATTTACCACTCGTGGACAAGCTTCAATTGTGTCGATACCTGCTCCAAAGGCTCGCACTACACCATAGAGGTATGTTACCAGCTTAATTCTGGATATCGATCACTAAATTAATTTATTGTAGCCGGTAGTGTAACTATCATGAAACTGTTGATGTATTATTATAGTATCACGATATACTGATGGTACACTATTCTCTGAAAGCCCACCGATTATAAGCAGTTCAACTACTGGAGTAACAGTACTTGCCTAAGGTCAGATCTGTGTTGTGTTTTGTCCGTTGTCCACCCACCTACAGTTCTGGGTATTGTGATTTCATGTGTTGATGATTCACCGTCCAACTTTGTGCTACATGCTTTGTTAACCTACAAAAATTTGTTGTGTGTATCAAATATTATAACAGTCAATTATTGTGTACCTACTTACCTTCCCAAGTTAGTTATTTTTATGTGTCACTTTGCTCCCTTTTTTTTTTGTAAATACATACCTACTTTTATTTTACATTGAACACTCTACCTTTGCTCGACTCATGCATTATATTAATTGATGTGACGTATAGCTTTTCTTTTCTTGTATAAAGCGCAGTTTACACCTATCCATGTTCAACATGCTTTATTGTCACTAAGCAGTTATTTAGGTGATAATAGTCATAATTAACAATCATTATTTTGGGATGTTTTGAACCCCTTTAGTTTTGTTTCATTATTGTAATTCATCCCACTTTCGCGTAGAAGTAAATTCATAATTTTTTGATAATACTCATGATTTATTTGTCCTGCTATCTGTATGTGAGGCTAGAACAATTTACTTTTTTTGCGTTTTTGAAATATTAAGTATGTGTATTTTGAGTTTGCGAGGCCTATCCGAGTACTGGGTTTTTGTATTATAATTAGATAATAAAATTTTGTGGATCATTATGTTAGCCACTGCGTCGATTGTTCGCGCCGTTAATATAATTTCTTGTGTTATTTGGATTTTAGTTACGGTAATTTCTTTTGTATATAGATATATTTTTGTACTAATCTTTAAGATATCTGATCTCCCTCAGATCTTTGCTAATAGAAAACAAACCAGATTAAAAATTAAATTTCCGTTTGTTATAAATTGAATTTAATATTTATCGTCCTCATCCATTTAAGTTTTGGTTATACAATTAAACCTTTCTTATTACTTTATCCTTCCTTTTGTGTACGCTTACGGGTCCTAAATTACTTATGAAGCTGAAGTAGTGTGAAATCGTTTCGAAGGTTCGTGTATTCAAAAAAAACATATAATTAAGCTTCTGGCGCCCTTTATTGTCTTTCTTTAAATATCAGTCACCCACGATCCTTACCGACTGTTTAGCTGGCCACGAACCCTTTTTTCCACCCCGCCCAATAAGCTACCTGCCTATTATCCTTCTACCTTCATTGTTCTTTTCTTTCTATCTGGGGTAACAACAGTTTTAATGCAAAACAATTTCCTAAAATGAAAACCTCTGAAGCTCAACAAACAGTGCGCACTACGCGTTAATAATTGTCAGATTAAAGTAAACATCTCTAACATGATAATAAAGTACATAGATAGAATAAGGTACATACAATTTTTAAATTTACAGACACAATATGTATTTAAGCCACCATTTTCGTATAAAAGCATTTCGCTTGGTTTCAAACTTTAATGTACGGTTGAAAAAACTCTTTAGCCAAAAAAAATTAAAATTTGTATATAACTAGTTGTTTCTACGCTTTTAACAATGAATTTAGGTATAATTGAAATGTATTCTATTATTAGTCAAGCTAAAACTAATGAAACTGCCAGTCAAACGTTCATGAAAATCGTTTATCTAGTAGTCTAGTAAGAACTTAATGAGCACGTCAATTATCGAGTGTATTGGTTCGCTACGCCTTCCTTTCCTTATATTACCTTTTCTCCTTACAAAGATCACACAATTTAGTTAAGAACTTCAAGAGTTTTTTTTTGTCTGCACTTTGCGAACTTAATAACAATTTTTACACTACGAAAGGTACAATGTTCGAGCCCGATGAATAAATATGGTTTGTAGACTGTTTTCTAATGCATTAAGTATTTTGACGCATCTATATATATATATATATATATATATATATATATATATATATATATATATATATATATATATATACACAGGGTGGTGTCTACTGCGTGGACGGAGGATTTCTCCTTAAATATTAGGGGTATCAAAACCAATTTTGATGTGGTAATACACGGTCATTGGACCTACATTCTAAAAATATTTAGGTATATACAGGATGATTGACCAAAATATGCCAACCCAAACCTGTGTTTTTAAATGGAACACCCTGTATATTTTTGCATTTTTGGATTCACTTTACATTTAGAATAAAAATGTAGAAATTTGTATCTGTATCACTAACCGTTCTGCAGATAACGTCACTTTAGTACCAAAATAGAGTTAACTTTGGAACCACGATTCGAGCGTTGTCACCACGACTTTGTCATACTGTTTATACCACCGATTATTAATAATAGTCTACTAACAAACAAACTGGGAAATTTTTCGGAAAACATGTAAAACTATACAGAATGATTAACTTACGCGAAATATAATTTTTCTCAATTTTTTCAAATGCAACACCCTGTATATTTTTTCACATTTCGATTCCCCGTGAAAAGTAAATACTAGCTGATAATAGGTTTCATAGCCATAAGACGGACCGTTCTTGAGATATTGACGCTTTATTTGAAAATATTGAGATACAGAAGAACAAATAAAACGAAATCCAGAGCAAATAAGAAAATACGAATGGCAAATAAATTCTTTAACTGATAGGAAAACTTAATTAATAGCTAAACAATAAAATAATTCTCTACACCTAAAAATAAGTTGAACAAGTAAGCATAAACCAATAAAACCATAAATTGAAATTAAATATTCAAAATGCTGACCACGCCTAGCTAAACACTTTGCTCGGTAAACGACATTAGAGGTGAAATGGATTGAAACGCAGTTACAATTCTATTTTTCATATCTTCGCTTGTGGTGGTAGGATGTTGGTAAACTGTTTCTTTAACGTGCCCCAAAGCAAGAAATCAAGGGGGTAAGATCCGGTGATCTGGCTGGCCAGTTTTGCACACCACCCCATCCAATCCACCTCATCGGATAATTTCGATCGACATATTGCCTACGTTGATTGCATAGTGTGGAGGGGCCACCCAGTTGAAACCACATCGTACGAATATTATCTACCTCGATATTTTCCAAAAACTCGGGTGATCATTTTCCAAAAACTGTAAATATCTTTCTCCAGTAAGACTCCCATCAAATAAAAAAGGACCAGCAACATTAAAATTGTATACCACCCCGGACATTAACTGATCATCGATGTTGGTGTTCAACAACTCTTAAGATGTGTGGATTAGTATTTGAATAGTGATGATAGTTATGTGTATTAATATTTCCATTATTGTGAAAAGTTGCCTCATCCGTAAATAGAATGTTATCAGCAAAATTGGGTTCTTCATTTACTTTAGTAGTTACCCATTGGCAGAAAGATTCACGATTTTGAAAATCTATTTCACTTAAAGCTTGATGTTGCTCGATATGATAAGGATGCAATTTGTTTTTTTTTAATAAAGCAGCGAACTGTATTTCTAGTTAGATCTAGGTGTGTACTTAGCCCTCGGGTACTAATTTGCGGATTTTCTATAAGAAACTCAACTTGAAACTCAATTTCTTCATTTGGGCTTGTTTTTGCGAGCTTAGGGTAACACACTTCCAGAAATTATAAATCTCTCAGCTACATTCATAAACGATTCTTTCCGTGGCTGTCTTCTCTCTGGGCATCGTTATCAGTACAAACGGGTAGCCAGCAAAGCATTTCTTTGAGGTTCGCCTTAAGTAAAGATCATATCGACAATTTCTTCTTTGGAAAAATTAATTTTACACAAAAATTGACAAAACGACAATCCAAAAACGCGAAAACTAATGGAACAATATTTTAATGATTATACAAACCTTAAAACAATACATGCAATTGTTCCTCTTTATTACGAGCAGCTAGCCTACCTGATTTGTTTTGTTGAATTCTATTGCCAAAGTAAACTTGTATTTTAGAATATTTTTATGTAAAAGCGTCAATATCTCAAGAAGGGTCCGTCTTATGACTATGAAAGCTATTATCAATTAGTATCTACTTTTCACGGGGAATCGAAATGTAAAAAAATATACAGGGTGTTGCATTTGAAAAAATTGAGAAAAATTACATTTCGGTTAAGTTAGTCATTCTGTATAGTTTTACATGTTATCGAAAAATTTCCCAGTTTGTTTGTTAGTAGACTATTATTAATAGTCGGTGGTATAAACAGATTTACAAAATCGTGGTTCCAAAGTTAACTCTATTTTGGTACTAAAGTGATGTTATCTGCAGAACGGTTAGTGATACAGCTACAAATTTCTATATTTTTATTCTAAATGTAAAGTGAATCCAAAAATGCAAAAATATACAGGGTGTTCCATAAAAAACACAGGTTTGGGTGGTCATATTTTTGTCAATCACCCTGTATATAGCGAAATATTTTTAGAATGTAGGTCCAATGATCGTGTATTACCACACCAAGATTGATTTTAATATTTCTAATAGTTAAGGAACATTCCTCCGTCCACGTAGTAGACCCACCTTGTATATACAGGGTGGCGCACTAGTGTGACAAAGTCCCATATCTCCTTTATTTAAAGAGATACAAAAAAAAATGAAATATAAAAGTTGTAAGATATGTTCTGGTGCATATTCCAAAAATATTTTTAATTATACAGGGTGGATCATAAAGCTTAGAAGTAATTTTAATTTTTTTTTTAAATAGAAAACCCTATATATTATTACATATTTAGATTCTACATACAATTTTAGACCCATTTTATGTATAATGTCCTATACCTAAGTCTAACCGTTTTTGACAAATTTCAAATTTGTTGTCAAAAATGACGTTTAGAGGCCAAAACATAGGTGGAAATCTTTTCTAAACGAAGCCTTTATCTATTGATATTTTTGTAATACACTCATACAGGGTGATCAAAAATGGACAATAAAAAGTAGATTCAAAAAAACCTATAGTCATTTTTTTTAATGGAAACCCCCTATTTTTTAAATTCTATCTTATTTAGCATTAAAAATAAGGGTGACTTTGTATAAAAGTGTATATTCCAAAAAATTGTAGTTTTTGAAATAATGACAATTTAACAATTTTTTATTGTAAAAAGGTTTTACGGCTTTCAAGTTTTGTTGTTAGTTGGCCGTGACGGCGGGGCGCGGCGAAACAAAAAAAATCGAGCACTTCAGATCGAAATATTACAATTTATTGAACCCCATATAAATAATTATTTTATTAAACGGACTTAAAGTAAAGACAATATTTTTTTGATTCAACAAATTATGTCCTAATCCTAATCATAAACTTAACACCTCTAATGTAACTAAACCTGTATGCTAAAGTTTATTTTAGTAAGATCTGAGGATCTAGCAGGCCAAGCAACAGGCCCTCCCCTCCCAATCCAACATTCTGGATATCTAGCATTTAAAAAAGTTATTATCGGACCTGTATGATGTACTGGGGCCCCATCATGAAAAACCATATTTCTTGTTGCGTATCCTGTGGCACTTCACGCAACAAATTGGGTAGATGGTTTTGCAGAAAGTCTAAGTATACTTCCCCTGTTACTCGTTGATCAAAAAAATACGGTCCAATTACATAATTACCGACAAGACCTCCCCAAACATTTAAAGACCATCTAGTTTGAGAGGTATATCTTACAAAATGTGGATTTTCGGTAGAATAGTAATGAAAATTGTGTCTGTTTACACTTCCGTTTCTGTGAAATGTGGCCTCATCTGTAAATAAAATCAAATGAACAAAATTTCTTTGTTGGTTTATTTTGTTTTGGGCCCATTGACAAAATTCCAGTCGTCTTAGATAATCTTCAGGAACTCTTGAAGTAGTTGAATGTGATATGGGTGCATTTTTTGAGACTTCAATATCCGCTGTACCGTACGTCGTTCAACACCAATCTGCTGAGAAATGGGTCGTTGTCCAATATATGGATTTTCGGTAACTATTAATAGTACATTTAATTGATTTTCCTCAGTCTGCGCACGTTTTTCCCTAGTATTTTTTTCATATGTATAACACATTGCTAGTTCTTTCAAAACGCTCCAAAAGCTTTTCAAATGCCCTTCTTTTAGGTTGCCATTTCTCTGGAAACCGTAGTTGATACAGTATTCTTGCTAAGAGCGTATTCTTATCGCAAGCTCCCAAAACAAAAATCATATCAACCATCTCGGCTTGCGAAAAATTGATTATTTACAATTTTAATTCAAGTTTTAAATCAATTTGCTATAAAATACACTAATGCATCATACAAATTATCAACTGACAATAAATAATGACGTTTCTGACGATCTCTATTATTTTTATATGCCACGCCTCGCCGTCCCGGCCAACTAACAACAAAACTTGAAAGCCGTATAGCCTTTTTACAATAAAAAAATGTTAAATTGTCATTATTTCAAAAACTACAATTTTTTGGAATATACACTCTTATACGAAGTCACCCTTATTTTTAATGCTAAATAAGATAGAATTAAAAATAGGGGTTTCCATTTAAAAAAATGACTAGGTTTTTTAATCTACTTTTATTGTCCATTTTGATCACCCTGTATGAATGTATTACCAAAATATCAATACAGCCCATTAGAGTAGGTCCCTATTTCCAAGGAAACCAACCATAACTAATTGATAAATGCTTTGTTTAGAAAAAATTTCCACCTATGTTTTGGCCTGCAAACGTCATTTTTAACAAAAAATTTGAAATTTGTCGAAAACGGTTAGACTTAGGTGTGTCTAAAATTGTATGTAGAATCTAAATATGTAACAATATATAGGGCTTTCTATTTTTAAAAAAATTTAAAATTACTTCTAAGCTTTTATGATCTACCCTGTATAATTAAAAATATTTTTGGTATATGCACCAGAACATATCTTACAACTTTTGTATTTAATTTTTTGTATCTCTTTAAATAAAGGAGATATGGGACTTTGTCACACTAATGCGCCACCCTGAATATAATATATATATATATATATATATATATATATATATATATATATATATATATATTATATGTTTTGATTAAAGTCCTGATTGTGGCACTTCCGGTTATACCGGAAGTAGGCGTCAACTTTGTTATTTTAAATGGAATCTAATATTTTTTATTTTATTTTCGAATTCTACATGATGTATTTTCAAGATATTTCGATTTTTTTGAAAAAATCCTAGTTCACATTGAATAACGATATCTCCATTAATAACGAAGCTAGTGACGTGAAATTGTAACCAATAAACAACAAGCGCTTGCCCGTTAACTCCATATATCCATCTAATTGATATTCCATACAGGGTGTTTTAAACTTAGCCGCCAACATGCACAATTTAAATCATTTCTAAGTTGCTTACTTTAAACAGAACACCCTGTATTTTATTACATTTTCCGCTGTATTTTTTTAAGCCAAATCGTTTGGTATCAGTATTTCCTATACCTAAATCCAACCACTTAATTATTTCAATATTAGTAAAGGCTAGGCCATGATTTCCATTATTTAAGGTGATATTTTGTTATTTTTTCATAAGTTATTAATTATGAAAAGTAACCAATAGCCTGAAAGGATTATTAATTGTGGATATCATTAAAAACGTTGACTAGGTATTTTGTATTAATTTAATTAGATAACTTACAAACAAAAATAACTAAATGTAATATTAAACAAATAAAGTTTTATAATAAGTGTTCAAAATTAGCACCATCTACTTCTAAACATTTATGAATCCTTTTCATTAAGTTATGTCTTGTAATTCTGGAAATATGGTCGGGTGTTAGAGAATTAAAAGCAAGTAAGACTCTCTGTATCATATCTTCCTTTGTCGTAAGAGGTTTGGAAAATACCTGATTTTTATTGTAACCCCAAATACCAAAATCTGGGGTGGGCCAAATCAGGAGAGCGAGCTGGCCAACGAAACGGACGGTGATTGGCAATCCATTTATCATCAAACATGTCGTAAAGATGCTGAGCAACAGGCCCAAAGTTATGAGGAGATGCTCCATCTGATACCAAGCTGAAGCCGCCTCTCCATTTCTAAAAGTACGTAACGCCGGTCGTATGGCTTCTTCTAAAATGTGGCAATATCTTGTACCATTTCAATTTTCTTCATAAAATTTTAATGCTAAAATTTTATCGTCTTTTATTGCACAAAAACATTAAAACTCCAATTATCTTGGAAATAACGTTCTCTACTAACATGTGGATTTTATTAGACCAAAATGGGAATTATGTCGATTAAATAATCCATTTTTGCTAAACTTTGCTTCATCACACCATATAACTTTTTTTATGAAGTTTTCATCCTATTGGGTCTTCATTAAAAACCATTCACAGAATTCTATCCTTCGAGGAAGATCCCCTAATTGTAAGTGTTGCACCAAATGATATGAAAATGGTTTCCATTTGTGTTTTTTTAAAATGCGATGAATTGTTCTTGTCGACAAAGTAAGATCTCTCTCACAATCTCTAATGGAGGCATTTGGAGAGGCCGTAAAATAACCCAAAACATTAATTTCATTTATGTCACTGTCCACTAGTGGTTTATTTTGACCAAACTGACGACAGTTTTTAAGCAATCTTCTTACAATATCACCAGTTGCATTTGGTCGATTTGGATATTTTTCTGCAAAAACACGGCAAGTCCGTTCAACAATTCTATTACACTCGCCGTAAATAATAATAAGATTTAAAAAATCATCATTAGTAAATCCTACATTTGCCATTATTTACTATGAAATACAAACTGGTAAAGAAAACTGTCAAAACAACATAAACAATTAACGTTCTAACTATCAAATCTTTGACAGCCATGGTCTACCCTTTACTAATGTTGAAATAATTAAGTGTTGTTATGTTTTAACTAAGATAATGAAATATCTCAAAAGTGGTTGGATTTAGGTATAGGGAATACCGATACCAAACGAATTGACTTAAAAAAATACAGCGGAAAATGTTACGACAAAGGAAAATATGATGCAGAAAGTTTTACTTGCTTTTAACCCTCTAACACCCGACAATATTTCCAGAATTACAAGACATAACTTAATGAAAAGGATTCATAAATGTTTAGAAGTAGATGGTGCTAATTTTGAACACTTATTATAAAACTTTATTTGTTTAATATTACATTTAATTATTTTTGTTTGTAAGTTATCTAATTAAATTAATACAAAATACCTAGTCAACGTTTTTAATGATATCCACAATTAATAATCCTTTCAGGCTATTGGTTACTTTTCAGAATTAATAACTTATGAAAAAATAACAAAATATCACCCTAAATAATAGAAATCATGGCCATGTTTTAACTAAGATAATGAAATAACTCAAAAGTGGTTGGATTTCGGTACAGGGAATACTGATACCACACGAATTGGCTTAAAAAAATACAGCGGAAAATGTAATAAAATAGAGGGTGTTCTATTTAAAGTAAGCAACTTATAAATGATTTAAATTGTGCATGTTGGCGGCTAAGTTTAAAACACCGTGTATGAAATATCAATGAGATGGATATATGGAGTTAACGGACAAGCGCTTGTTGTTTATTGGTTACAATTTCACGTCACTAGCTTCGTTATTAATGGAGATATCGTTATTCAATGTGGACTAGGATTTTTCAAAATTTTAAAAAATCGAAATATCTCGAAAATACTTCATTTTTAGTATAGGAGACAAATTTTATCTAGAATTTCATGTAGAATTCGAAAAGAAAATAAAAATATTAGGTTCCATTTAAAATAACAAAGTTAAAAACCTACAGCTTCGTAATTTCAGATTTTTAACATAACCGCCATTACTTTTAATCAAGACTCTTCGCGCCACACCTGTGTGTGTATATATATATATATATATATATATATATATATATATATATATATATATATATATATATATATATAATTCTTATATGTGATATAATTCCTTCACAGTTGCAGTTGGCTGCATGACTGAAGGCTAAAAAAAGATTGTATTTGTATGTGAATAATAAATTCCCGTGTATTGCCATTTTAATATTAAGATGGCGTTTTACTGTTATATTTTCTTTAATTTTTGTCACACTACGCTATTCTTTTTATACCCAACTGATTCTAAAAAGGTTAGAAGTGTTTAGCATAGCGTAAATATTTAATATTTCATAAAACAGCAAACTTTTATAACTTTCAAAAAATTAATAGTTGATTAAATTGTAAATGATGTTGCATTGTAATTAATAACTAAACACACTTACAAAGTACAATATTCCTACTCAACAATCTCTTTTAATTATTAATATCAAATTTTAACTCTCTAGTTTTCTTATGTAGCAGAATACGCTAAGGTGAACAAATTCTAAGTACGTTTATCGATTTTGGAATAACATTGT
This sequence comes from Vesta saturnalis, assembly GCA_036346205.1. Lineage (NCBI taxonomy): Eukaryota > Metazoa > Arthropoda > Insecta > Coleoptera > Lampyridae > Vesta > Vesta saturnalis. The sequence continues at coordinate 3,579,135 of JARFJB010001138.1, read as the reverse complement.
GCTTTTATGTTGCTATTACTTTTAAAAAGTTTTTTATATGGATACATTAAAGACTTACACTTTTAAAGTAATAGTATATTTTATGGTTATATGATAAAAACGGCGTTAGAAGTAATATTAAATAAAAGAACAAGTTTATGAACGATTCGAAGTTTCTAAACTTCGAAAGATATGCCACATCAATGATTTAACGCTGTATCTTTATTTTATATACTGAATTTTAAGTGGTTCAATTTATGTACTATACATAAGCGAAATTAATTAGCTGTAAGTGCTTTTGTAATCCTCAAACAAAAATTTATAATAAACGTGTATATTGGTGTTGATTACTATTGGTGGTGTCAAATTAGCTTAAAAACATGCATTATTTCGGAATAAATAGTGATTAAATAAATTTTCCTAAAACCTTTTGAAATTGCATCGAAATACCTTACAGAAAAAGTTATAAACTCAAAGGACATCGCACAATTTAAATGGCAAATGGCTTTCTGTGGATTTGGCTAAATTTTTGATATGTTGTAGATTGTAACGTTCTAATCAAAGACTAACATAGGCAGAAAGTCGAAAGATGGACAGTTTTTGCGCTACAGCTCGCCAAAGTTGTGATTTTGACGTCCATTAATTTACCGCGATTTTCACAAAAAGCCATAAAAGTATTGTCATTCAAAACGTCCTGTCTTTTAATAAGTTCGAAATTCGGTTGAGCAGTTTTGCCGTAAAAATTGTGATTTTTGAAGAGTCGTTTAAATGGAATTTAGAAATCGTTTACCGTGTGATGTCTGCAATACGCTAACACGATCAAAGCTAATGAATAGAATTGATGGCGATAATAATTGGTTAAAAGGGAAATAGCCATTTTCAGAAGAAATGAGAATGGAAGGCCACCGCTAGAAGTCACAGCTTGCGCTAATTGTTTTCGGCTGATTCTTAACGAAATAGCTCATGTTGAAAATGTCCCAGCTTGTTTAAGACTAAATGTTTTGAAACAAACATCAACCCATACTTGTTTGATTTGTAATGGTAATAATAATGTGCGTAGGATGTCCGTATCGTGTAGAGTAAATATTTTTATTCTTTTAAACAATTACATATCAGAAAATGTACGATTTTGCGGAGATCACTTGGATGGCAAGGGTTTTATTTTGGAGCATTTAGTTTCAGGGTCGCGGTCTGTTAATAGGCCATATGACATTAAAGGTCAGCAATTACAGGCATTTTTATAAGAATCCAGACTCGTTAGTAAAAAAAGTGATATACGAGGACGAAGATAGTTTTAGCGAAGAAGATTTCAAATCCGTAGCCCCCGTTACAAAAGAAACATTTCGGGAATTGTATACGTTTTGTAATTCAATGCCTCGGCAAGGTGCACAAAGGTATGTGACCAAAAAGGGCCTATTGATGTTTTGATGCAAGGTTTGTCGGGCGAGTTTTTGAAAATTATTTTTCACTACCCGAGTAGACAGGCTGTAAGTATGGTCATTACCACAGTTAGAGAATCGCTAATGCAAAGATTCGTACCTAATTATATTGGACTTGAGGCAAAATTATCAGGGAGGATTACATCGCCAACCATGTAACAGAATTTTCCATCCAACTAATTATATAATCCGCAACTCAATACACCGATAGCAATTGCATATATTGACGGGACCTACTCCTATATATCAAAACGTAATAACTTCCGTGTCTTAAGACAATCTTACAACGTGCATAAGAGTCACCTCCGGTTCTTATTGTAGCTTCAGACGGATATATACTAGCAATCCAAGGTCCTTATTTTTCGGATAATGATACCAAATGCCAAAATGTTAATTAATGAGTTTAATAGGGATGGCCATTCAATAGGAGAATAGTTTTACCAAGGTGCTATTTTTGTGTTGCATCGTGGATATCGAGATTCCATACCTCTGCTTGACGATGTGGGTATTTCAACCAAGATGCCAACTTTTCTTAAACGGGGTAAAAACCAATTGCCGACTGAAGAAGCAAATGAATGTCGCCTGATAACTAAAACAAGGTGGATAGTTGAAGCCAGAAACGGCCACTTCAAATCCTTATTTAAGTTCCTTGGTCAAACAATTACACATATTACACATATCGAAAACCATTGCGATTTCTACCGTATTGCTAGAGCGATAATATACAAATTCCACACTCGCGCTAACGAAGAACCGGCTCAGCAATTACTGTAAAAAGCAAGCCAGATTAATATTATACAAGGTTGGGTGGAAGTAAAAAAAATCTTTGTAGACGGAACGCTCGTTGGGTTAAAATGAATGAGCATGATTTAGGTGGCTTCCCTCATCTCACTTTGGATTATCTTCTAGAACTCACTGTAGGGGTATACCAAGTTAACCTGGCCCCATGTTACATTCAAGATGAGTTGCAACCAGATGAAGAAGAATTTCTTATAGATTCCCTTAATAATGAACCTGGTTTTATAAGAATTAGACATTTTTCGCTCTTTCGCAGTGCCACGAAACATCGATATTGTGGATTGCTTACAACTCCGCCGAAAATCAAGAAACCGATGAGAATGAGGAGGATCTAATTCTTGGTTACTACTGTAGGTGCAAATTAGGTGTAAGAACTCTTAAAACATGTGCGCAGATTGCTAGTGTTTTGTGGTTTTTGGGTTATGCACGTTATGAAAACGATGATCACTATCCAAAATAAACATTGTTGGATAAAATATTGAACGCAGCCAATAAAGCTCAACAACATGATCCAAATATTGCAAATGAAGAGTACACGGGAAAATGGGAGAGAGTCACAAAACCAAGTATGTGAGAAAAATGCATTTTAAGTATTCAAACAGGTATAACAAAAAAACTTATAATTCAAAACGTTTATAAATTTAGTATGTTTAAACTAGCATGTGTTTCTTCTAAAATAATAAAAAACAAAAATAAAGATTACTTTTAATTCAAAGTAAACTAGCAATTAATTAAATTATTTCGTCGTCGCTATCTGTAGAGTTGTTGGTTCTTGACAGATTAGTGAAACATTCATGAGCATCAGGACCGCAAAATTTTGTTAATTCTTGCACATTATTATATTTTTTTATAGGCAGCGACAACAGAACTGAAATATAAAAAGATTCGAAATGATTGATTCATTGATAGATCGATAGTGATCGATTAGTGATAACTTACCGTCGTATTACTTCCTTGGGAACACAAATTCTCCTGGTTTTAAACTTGAAGTTTCCTTTTTGAAAATGGCCTTAGAATTTGGCAATGTAACAATCGTTGTTTCGTGACGTCTATTGTAACTATTCCTGTAAGTAAGGAAGTGTGGACGTTCTTTAGATGCCGAAATCTCTGTAACATCTCAGGTGGCGAGTGAGCATTTTTTCTTGTAATATTATAACCTTAACTTAAGCCAAAGTATAACAACAATTATTAAAAGGCGTCAAATTGTAACATTAATAGCGGCTCCAAGTGTATAAACTGGGCCAACTTATAACATTAAATAAAAAAGCGATGATGTAATATACCATTCGTAATTGATCAAATAATTTAATTAATATAAAAAATTACCTTTTAATAATCGCTACTGCCGTCGGCTCATCGGTAGATAAATATAAGGGTGGATTCTAATAAATAGTTTAATTAACCTACCTGAAATGCTAGTTGCTTCTTTTCTGCTTGATTATTTTCACTTATATTCCAAAAATGTTATCCAAAAATTATGAAAAAAATAAATTCTCGAGCGCCATGTTTCTTTCTTTTTTTTATATATCTATCTAGGAACAACAAAACCTAGTTATTGAATACTATAAACAATTAACACAAATGAAAATAAAATAACAAGTTATACATAAGTTTATTTAATATATGTTTGAAAACGAAAAAAAATTCAGAAGTCATAAACTAAATTATAAAAAAAACTTTACCTTTTAACGGTTCTGTACATACACTGTTACAGGTACTATGAAGCAGAATGGTTCATATGGTGAGGTCAATGTCTTGTTTAGTTATCCTTAAAATATGGAATTTCCTTGAAGTTTAATTCGCCAACTTTATTTGTAAAGAATGTAGAACTTGCGTTGTAAAGGTAACTCAAGTAAAACTTGCCATTTAAAATAATCGTACAGTTAAATATTGACTTATACGTGCCATTAAAGATTATTAAGTATACAAATTAAGTGATTAAAAAGGTGCGTACTTAAAAAAATAAGTACGTAAAAAAAAGTACTTAATAAAAAAATAAAAGTGCATACTTGAAAAGTAAGTACTTAAAAAGTAAAAAGTGCGTAAAATAAGTACGTAAAATAAGTGCGTAAAATAAAAGTGCCTAAAAAAAAGCAAAGGCTTTAGCTTTAAATATAATGAGAAAAAAATAACTTACCACCAAAATTCTGATGGCACCAAAATATAAAAAATTAAGTAAAAATCATGCTTATTGCTGTTAACATTCAGCATTAAGTGAAGTACAAAAAAGCTTTCAGAATAACTCAAGTATATTTCCCCTAAAAATCTACACGCTTGCGCGAATACAAAAATATAAATCCAATTTTTTAAGAAAGGGAACTAAAACTATTTATGTAATATTACACCCAAACGAGTTGTTCTAGGAAATGCCAATTAAATTGCCATTTTCAATTCTACATATTAATAATTAAAAACTTTTCTAATATTATGCCAAATAGATGAACGATTCTTAAATTAATGTACTTTTTAATACAACCACAAAAAAAGGTTGTTACAATATGTTTGCAAAAAACTTGTCCAGCTTCTAATTAAGTCTTGTTCAAATTCGATAACTTGAAAACGAGAAGGTTTTGCTCGAGCATCCCTAAACACGTCATACCAATATGACGGAACCTCTGCCTTTACCTTTTGGTTAATCAGTCCCATATTTCGATCGCGTTCTAAATACGAATGTCCTCGTATCGGGAATGTTATTTTAATGCTACCTAAGCAGCCCAGTTGTTGTACAACATAGTGTATAAATCTGAACATAGTGTACTTCTTGTTCTGTCCGGACAAGAATCGCAAAATATGTCAAGATGGCGAACTTTTGAATCTAGCACTATTGTAATAAAAATTGTGAAGCATGGAAACCACTTCATCAGCTCCTTTTTTGGCTACCGTTTGAGGGTACATAAAAAAATCGATCTTCCTGTCGACAAAATGTGAATATTAAACGTGTACATGGACAACTGACGTTTATAGTATACATCGCTAGTAGATACGTTAGGAAGAGGTAGATTCTTTGAAAATCCAAACAGATTGCTTCATAAACGTGAGATGTTTGTGATTTTTTTACGTGCTTCCTTTTTTGCGAGTGTAGAATGTTTCTGCTTTTTTCTTATGCACGTCGTTTTCAATCTGAAGCCGTTTCTTCTCATCTTCAACTTTTCGTGTATCTGTTTCGTTTGATTTGACACCCTTTTCTAGGACTTTTATTTTGGCCAGATATTCGACGCAGATACTACAAGTATCGCTCCTTGGATATCTAAAGGAAATATTAAATTTGGTATTAAAAATAATACGATATTTTTCGTATGAATTGGGGTATTGCGGGTAAGCCTCTTTGCTAGTTTTAATTTTTCCGGCAGCTAAATCTTTTTCGTTTTTGCGATGCTATAATGACTAGCGCGGCCTTTGAAACTACCAACATGCTGCCACACTTTTGAAATGGTTTCTTTTTGGAACTTTTCTTGGTTTATTACTATGAATCCCTCTTTTATCTTTAGGAGGTAGTCGTGTTTCTTTTAACGAACGCTGCAAATATTCTATCTTCTTCTTAGAAACACCGTGAACAGCATAAAATGCTTTAAAACATTGGAATTTGCAGTACTCCATCTTCACGGATCACTTTTACATGGTATGAAAAACTTTTTTCGTGAAATTTGGCCACGTCCTCTAATTGACGTGGACGTCTACGCTTTACTGTTTGCACTGACATTAAACTGCACAAATATGCATTTTGCTGATTGTGATCGTGCATTAAATTGAAGTTTTTTAATATCTGTTGCCTTTCGTGGTCAGTCACGTTTAGACTACATTTCAAACGTACACATTTACAATTTTCACCGGGGGCATGGCTACTTAACCTTAGTTTTTTATTAGCACCACTCATTCGGCCCAAGGATCTTTTTTCTTTATACTCATTGCTTTACAATTTACGGAGTCACACTCAGACATATTTATAATAACGTAACTTTATAACACAATAAGTAATTTACACTAAATTCTTAATAAAACACCTATTACACAAGGAAATAATTAACACCAACTAATACGTTTAATGGCTACCAAACGAGGAGGTACATAAATCACGTACTAAATACTATGGACATTCTCCATTCTTTCCCTGTTTACATTGGACATATCCCCTTCTTACATGAAAGTATTTCCTATTAAGCAATAGATGGAGTAAAAATCCTAATTTCCGTAATTTGTGACTTTCCCCTTTGTTTCCGTGTACTCTTCAAACAATGACAATGCGATGGAAGTGGATACTGATTAGGTTTGAAAAAGTGCCCTATGGCCCATATTGTTGTAATTACTCATGTTGTTTGGCGTTAATAAATAATTTCGTTAAACTCTTGCAAATCACATTTAAAGATAGCAGTTTCATATTCACAACTTTGGCAAGCTAGAACTCAAAAACTGTCCATTTTCGACTTTCTGTCTTTGGTAGTTTTTTATTGTTTAAACAATGAAAACAGTTTTTGAAGGTAAATTTGAAATATCTCAACTAGTTTGAAAGTCATTTTGCTCAAATTAATAATGTAGCTGTTTTTGGGGTCGCTGAACAAGAATATAATCAAAATAAAAATTGAAAATGGCTAATCCCATATGGCCGACGTTTGTAAACGATTCATTAAAAAATGATGATTTTAAAAGCAATTTTACTAAAATAATAATAATAATAATACGTCTTATTTCCATACTAAAATACATGTGTATTATCACCGTACATATCTGAAAGTAATTAATTCTTTATATTATATGCTTGCATAGGAAATGGTTCTGCATGCACTACGCATGCTATCCAATCTATTTAGATCACCGTTTATACTATTTGTTATTTTACAATTGGAGCTTGTTTCCTTCCCTCGGGTCCGTTTACCTACCTGGTTCCGGAGACACTGTACCTTATATGGCTTATTGTGTTCTCCCTAGTGGTTTGTTACACCCAGTCCGTGATCTTAATGCCCTGTAGCAGAGCGCACAGATCACTCTCGGAATGTGTATTTTAAGTCTTCCGGTTCTATTTTTATTTACCCGAAAATCCGCTGTCTTTCAGCAGCCATCGAGTCACAGTCACATATGATGTGTGTAGCTGTTTCTGGTTCCTCACCGGAAAATCTACATATAGGGTCTCCATTAAATTTCTTGATCTTCCTTAAATGGCCCGTAACTGGTGCATGTCCTATCAGGAGGCCGGTAAGGATCCTAAGCTATGTCCTACTTAGCGTGAGCAGTTCTGTGATTGTTTTTACGCAAGGTCCGCTTATGTATGCCTTGCTATGTGTTAGTCCTGGTCTGTTTATCCCGTATACTTGTTGTTGCTAACGAATTCATTTGCTGATATAGCTACGGATTGCGAGTTTATCTACTTCGTTTGCTTCGATCCCACAATGGCCAGCGACCAAAAGAAGAGTTACCTTGTTCCTCTCTGCCAGGCCGTTGAGTTCTTCGTAACATTCCCAGACCAGCTTAGATGAGGCCTTAAAGCTTGATAGTACTTTTAGGGCCCTTCTATTGTTTTCCCGCGCACATTGAAGTATCACGTACATTGGGAAGATAGTGGCGTATCTGTCAAGAGGGATAATGATATCTTGCCTTGGCTACACACCGTGTATACAGCTCCAGTACCCGTTTCGGTTTTTGAACCGTCTGTGTACGAAATTAGACTGCCAGGTGGGAATTTGTATATCTGTTGATTCCACTCTGTTCGATCCTGAATTATTACCTCGAAGAGTGTGGCAACGAGATGTTTTGGCGACATATGCTGTGTTTTTACTGTGAATTCTGGAATCTATATAGCTCCAATTTGCCTTCCCTTCTAATCACCATATCAATAGGAGGGAGGTTCAATAGAGAATAGACTCCGCCCTGTGGACATCCTTTTACCGCCCGGACTGCCAGAGTCTCAGTAGCGAAGTATAGACCACCCTTCCTCTTAACGTGTAGTCTATCCACCTGCAGCACTTTTCCTCCAAGCCTAGATTTGTCGTGGCTGTGAAAATAGAGTAGAATTAAGCATTATCAAAGGCTCCTTGTATGTTCAGGAATGCCCCCTGAAGGTTATCCTTGTTTTCCAGCGTTTTTCCACTCTCCTGATCAGGTAGTGAAGCGCTGTTTGTGTTCATGGGCCTGATCTGAAGGCAAATTGGTCTCGATGGAGTGGTCTGGTTACCAGCACACCGTCCCTGATATGCCTATCGAGCAGTTTTTCCATTGTCTTAAGTATAAAGGACATAAAACTAATTGGCATATACGCCTTTGCCTGAGAATAACTGGCCCGACCAGGCTTGGGTGTAAAAACCACCCTGGTTAGTCTCCATTTTCTCGAGCGAGACTGGCCCTTAGAATCTTGCAGAAGGCCCAGTCCCCTTTGCGGCATGGATGGAATAATTTCATCTGTTCCCGGTGATTTACATGGATCAAACGAGTTTACCCTCATTTGATTTTATTGAATGTAATCAATTTCCTGGCTAATACTTCCGAGCTCAGAAAGTGTACCCGAAATAATTCGGTCATTGTATCCTTTTCGGTCTTCGTATAATGCCCAGTGTCTTTTACCAGATTACTTATTGAGCACTGAGTTTCCTTAGAGAGTGGATCCTGCCACATTCCTAACAGTGCCTTCCCCATGACGCTCTTTTAGCTCTTCTCAGTGCTATGTTGTACTCAGTTAGGGATGTTGTATATTCATCCCAGTTACATGATGCGTTTGCCCTATTAAATAGTTTTCTAGTGTATACCCTCATTTCCGTGAGTTCTTGAGTCCACCAAAGGACTTTCCTGTTGGAGACCCCCCCTTTCCTGTTGGGGGGCAGGTTCCTTACATGTAGAGATAATAGTGTCTTTGAGTTGCTCCACGGCTATCTCTACACCTATATTATTATCTATCGGAATTTACGTTCTAATTCTTCCTTGTAGGACTCCCAGTTCGTTTTATCTACCACGCGGTTTGTTGCAATGACTTGAAAGCATAAGTATCTATGATCCGAACAGCTCGCCTCATCAGATAGATGCCAGATTTTAACAAACTTACTTACATGAGAAGTACCTAATGTTATATCAATTACCTCCTTCCTTCGCCTTGTTACGAAGGAAGGTTTGTTACCCCTATTCAATATGTCTAAATTATACGCCATAGTGAATTGTAAGATAGACTCACTTCTGGGCTTGGTGTTGGTACTTCCCCATACTATATGGTGGTTGTTTGGGTCACAACCGATGAGTAGTTGCGATCCGTTGCCTCTGCAGCTTCGGGTCATCAGAATGAGGTACGCCGATCCGAGTATTAACTCCCTTAGACCCCCTCCATCTGATGTGATCTTTACCACTACTAGATCCTATGAACAGAAATTCATTAGCAGTAATATTTGTTTTTTTTTGGGTCCTTGGTCTATAAGTTTGTTCACCACCGATTGCTCCAAGGCCTAATATCTTACCCATAAGGCAGCCCAAGCTGCCTTACTGTGCTGGAGGTTCACCTGTACTACCCTTCTTGTCTTCTGGGATGCTCTGTATAAGCTTGAACATCACTGTTCTTAGCCGATAATAGGCTTTGAACCGAGCCTGTTCAAGAAACCTATAAGATGCCAAGATGACTCCATTCTTCTCCGTCTTGGTGCTCAGTTTGTGCAAGTCTTTACACCTGCGTTTTGACGCTCAAGCCGGGTCCTGACAGCTCCTTCCTCTGATATGCCTAGTATCCACACCAGTGCCTTGGGTCGTTTCGGGAGGTCACTGTTTATATTATTTGTTATTTTATAATTGTAGCTTGGTCCAATGTAGTAATAAAAGAGAGAAAAAAGGTTATATATGACTGTTCCTATCTCCTCTTGAGTCATGGGGACATACGAAATAGTAGCATGAATAATTTGTTAGAACTACTTAAATAAATGTATGACGTGCATCGGTTTTTCGCTGGATTGCCTACATGTTACTTAACATCTACTTTTGCAAGCTTTTTAAAAGGTTTGTTATTAATCTTACCTTTTTGAGGAAAATAGTTTTATTTACTTTTGGTAATTTTTTATTTTCTTTGGTACTACTTCTGGTAGTAATGATGAGAGGATTCTACCTTTGAGAAGTATGAGCGTCATTTATATTAAAAACGCTGCCGAAGGACCTTGAAGAAAAATGAATATTTTAGGGGCAAGATGTTTAGTTGCATGCATAATAGAAAAGATGGAATCATTCTTGGTTTGTTACATACTGAGCGGATTGCCATTTTCTGTAATTTATCAATTGATCGTAATCTAGTATATAGCGCAGCTCCCCACAAGAAAGACCGTATCTAATATGGGAATGCATATATGAATATATTTTGTAGTTTTAAATTTGAGTATCAAACACTTCTTTAATGTCAAGAAAAAAAGCTGCGGTTTCTTTGTTGGTGTTAATGCCATTGTATGTAGGGTGTCTCAAAAAACGTTCCGCTAATTTCTAGGGTAAATATTTTTAATTTTTTGGCCAAAAATAAAATTTTTTAAACAAGGTACTCTTATTGAAAGTCAAAAAAATTACTGGTTTTGAAGTTCTTTGAGGTTTTAGCAAGTAATGCTGACCGAATGAATAAATTATTTTAAAACAACTAATAATTTTCATGTTTTAATTGTATGATATTAGCCCAAAACATACAAAGGAAACAATTAAAAAAACAACGAATAACACAAAACAAACAGAAAAAAAATTGAATAAGTAGGTACGAGTTTTTACATTAAATGTTCGCCAAAATGGTGGCCAATGGATAGCAAAATGAGCACCTCGATCAATCCAAATATTTGGAAAATGTTCGTTGAGACATCTTCTAGCTTGTCTACTGAAATGAGGTGGAGCACCATCATGCATAAAATCCATATTTCTTCGTAGATCAAGAGGCAAATCTTGTAATAGCGGGAATAAACGATTATCCAAAAAGTGATAGTAAACATCACCACTTAAATTTCCATCAAAAATATCGTATACAACGAGGCGGTTGACTATTGAAGCCCATATATTCAACTTAAAATTATGTTGATAATGCGTTACACGTTTAACCTTTGGATTTTCCTCTGCGAAGAAGTGACTGTTATCACTACTAAACATACCTTGTCTAGTAAAAGTTGATTCATCGGTGAAAAGAATATTTTGTAAAAAATCAGAGTTCGGTCTCATTCTTTCTTAAAAGTCTCTTCTCAAAAAAAGACTTTCAGGCAATAATTCTTGTACTTGCCTGTGGTGACACGGGAGCAATAATTGTTCTTTGAATACACGATGTACACTAGAAACACTCGCGTTACTTACCTTTGCCACATTTCTTACACTTATCATAGGATCCGCAACAACTAGACTTAAAATATTTGCTTCTGGAATTTTGGCACTCGTGGTCTACCAGAATTTACCTTTTTTGGTTTAAAGGTTTTAGTCTTACGGCACCGCCTCACTAAGTTCAAAAATGTTTTTGAATCCAGAACACTTCATCTTGGAAATTGTTCCGGATATCTTCTTTTCGCTGCTTTAGCATTTCCATCACATTTCCCTAATGTTAACAACATATCGGTATAGCCACTATTAGTGTACATATTCATTTTCAAAGTTTTTAAAAGCGTTATTACTTGTTAAACAAACCAAAACTATCGACAACAATGTGTCAACGCTGTCAAATAAAAAAAATCGCCAGTCTGCAGTCTAAGGCTACTTAATTCAAGTAAATCAAATTAACTCAATATTTCTTTTATTTTCTTATTTTAGGTAAAACATGTTAAAACCCAAATAACTCCAAAACCAGTAATTTTTTTGACTTGAAAAAGAGTACCTTTTTTGTGGCAAATTGTTTAAAAAATATTATTTTTGCCCAAAAATTAAAAATATCCCCATAAAAAAGTTTTTGGGCAAAATAAGTGGCACTCCCCCTTTAGCGACGCTCCTGTACAAAATATTAAAAATTTGCCAACACTATCTTTTACGACCTAAGGTATTTGTGATCTAAATTTCATTTAGGTATCTTAAACCGTTTCAGAGATCATAAAAAAGACGGATTTTTGGGGCCACTTTTACAGGGTCGTATCTTCTTAAGGAGGCATTTTCGGTCACATGTGTATGAACCAAACTAACGTTATTTTTTAATATTATATTTGCCCTAGAAATTAGCGGAACGTTTTTTGAAACACCCAGTATATCTGGTATAAATTTTCCTAAGGTTGATTCAGTACTTTTACCTTGCATGAAACCAAATTGATTTGTAGAAATAATATTCGTTTTTCGTAAAAAAATTCATTAAGCGGTTTTCAGCTTTTTCAAAATTTTCGATAAAACTGAGACTAATGAGATAGGTCTGTAATTACTTACATCTTGCTTATTTCCAGTTTTGTATAGGAGTGACCACCGAATGCTTTAAAACGTTAGGGAAAGTATCTGTAGAATAGCTTAAGTTTATTAATGAAAAATTACATCTGCCACCAGAGTATCTACTGATTTAAGTTATAAAGTAGATACATTGTCTAGTTCTGCTGAGCGTTTATTAGGTAAATTCCGAATAATTGTAAGCACCTCGTCAGGAACTGTAGGAGTTAAAAACATTGTTTTAGTATTGTTAGGTATCTAGGTTTATACTGTTTGTTGAAAATGTTTTGGATATGTCGTTTGGAACTGGAACAAAATTACTATTAAATATTTTTAAAATGTGGATAATTGAATTAATAGTTCTATCCGTGATGTTATTTTTAACAGTTTCCACAGCTCTTTACCATTTTCCATTACATAACTGTAAATTATTTTCTAAATATTTAGGTTTAGCAGCCTATATTTTTCAAGTAACAATATCTCGGACGGTTTTCGGAATAATTTTCTTTTGAGAACGTTTCTTTTTTCTATGGTTTGCATTATTTCTTTATTAAACCAAGGCATAGTTTGCTTCAAATAATGAAGTTTTGATTTATTATAAAGTTGTGGTGGAAATTGACATTATAGGGGATTTTGAGGTCCATTTTTTACACTAAAATAATAATTACATCTTATTATTTGCATTTTAAATTTTATTCAGTAAAACAAATATACGAAACGGTACCTTAAAGAGTATTTTGAAAATAAAATCTCTGGCACATGTATAAAAATGTATAATTATTATTGTTGCAATTTTTAAAGTAAAAAATAAAACAAGAAACGAAAACACGTGTTTGATGTTCTTGGCTTCACAACACTGAAAGTGAACGACTATTTTAAAAATTCTCCCTTCTCTAATTAAAACGTATACAGCAGCGTGAGCAGGTGTTCCTTCATGTTTTATCTCTCTTCATCAAATATTGTATTTTCGTCGCTACATAATATTTTCAAACTGATTTATTATTTCAGCCTGAAAATACTTTTTAAAAATGAATATTGGTTAAGTTTTCTGAAAAATGCGATATTTTTTCGTATTTTCTAGAAACTACACTAATGTTAATGAAAAAAGAATGTTTTGGCTCAATATACTGTTATTAACGTCCTACAATAAATGTATCCATGTTATTAAAGTTTATGAAACATCGAATTTCATGGATTTTGGATACCAAACATTTTTTTTGTTTTTATAAAATTTGACTACTTAATTTCTTAAGTGAAACAAAATATACCATCTTAAAGTACAGATTTCAAGTTTCAAAAAATGCACCTGTAAAGTTTCTCTGCCTCTGCCTCTGAAACATGACAAAATCGTAAAATTTACAAGTTTTTGAAATTATTGAATATTTGGAGTTCTGTATATTTGGAAATAAACTTTTAAGGTTTTTTTAATGGTGTATTTTAAATTATGCAATCTAAACGTTTCGATAACACTTATAGTTATCTTCGTCAGTAGTAATATCTGTTAAAAATTGTTAAAGATATTAGTACTGACGGAGATAACTGTAAGTGTTATCGAAACGTTTAGATTGTATAATTTAAAATACACCATTAAAAAAACTAAAAAAGATAAGTATTTTATTATGTGTGATAATGGTGAAAGTTTACATTTTCATAAACTTTAAGGTCTTCTTCATATCACTCACCTTTTTAGATTACATTTCAAGAGTAAGCTGTGAAAGTTTGAGACATTTCTACTCGCATAAACTTTTTTTGCACTTTTCAAAATTACAGTATCTTGATAACTTCAAGATTGTTCTTTCATTTAAATTTTTGTGAGCTCAAATTGATCAACTAGATCACCCGTGGCTTCGCGGTCCGCAAGCGTTACACCGAGTGTTATCACAGATTTTCGGGCAGTAGAAAAAAAATTCTAGAGCGTACGATTTTCATTTAAGAGAATAACTTTATAGACTCTATTTATCTAAATCTCCTGTTCTTTCGAATAGCACAGTAAGTAAAAAAATTAATTCTTTGAGATATTTCATAAAAAAATGGAATTTTGCAACTAAGTTGTTTAATAAATAATTTAGCGTACACTCGGTTTTTGGTAACTTTTTAAATGTTATTCTTAATATATTCACAAATACAAAAATGCAAAATCATATCTCTCGTCACGTTTTCCGAAGCATAAATGTAATTTACTGCAATATAAGCAATAGAAAAGAAAAGCAAAACCTACACTCTTTTTCTATAATAAATAAAAACCGTATAATGAAAAAATTAGAGCAACGGTTTAATTGCTACTATCAAACAATATGCAAAACTACACTTTACACACATAAAAGCAATAATTAAAAACTCCAGGGTAACGCAAATTATAACCTACTTTGAAATTAGTTTGTATTAGATAACACAGATTTTATTACACATTGAGTTGAGCAAACATAATTCGATAATTCTCAATTATTGTTGTCTCAAAGCATCAACGATTTATATTTGGAAGAGCACAACAAATATAGTAACAGTAATTACAAACGGTAGATAAGGTAACACAGGGGTATTCATAACCATAAGCATAAACAATGATACTTTCCTTATTTGGGAGTTTTTACACAAATGTTTTATTAATTAAAAAATACATACATTT
This sequence comes from Vesta saturnalis, assembly GCA_036346205.1. NCBI lineage: Eukaryota > Metazoa > Arthropoda > Insecta > Coleoptera > Lampyridae > Vesta > Vesta saturnalis. The sequence continues at coordinate 3,563,988 of JARFJB010001138.1, read as the reverse complement.
TGCTTTATAATCATGTAATTTTTTATTTATAATTCGATAACAATTACGGTTATCGTCGTCAGTAATTGATAACATTTTTAAAAAATAATATTTAAGTTACTGAAGGTTTAGCTTATCATTATTGAAACTCTTGAAAAGTTGCTTAAGGCTATAGATAGACTGCTGAGATAAAAAAAAATTTTATTTTTAAAAAATATTTATTATAGCTCTTTTACACAATAAGTAGGTCCAAGTATTATCGAAATTTACTACTTTCAAGTTGAATATATATATATATATATATATATATATATATATATATATATATATATATATATATATATATATATATATATATATATATATATATATACAGGGTGTCCGCGGAGTGCGACAACGGAGGATATCTCCTTTCACAATAGAGATAGAAAAAAAGTTTAAATACAAAAGTTTTCCAGTAATAAAATCCACATTTAAAGAAAATATTTTCGTTTATACAGGGTGTCTCATATGAACTGGAGAGCATGCAACTTCATTTTTTTAAATAGGACACCCTGTATTTTATTACATTTTCTGATTTTTCTATAAATTCTGAATCGGTTTTATTAAGGTCTATTATCATCTAAAATTAATAGTTTTTGAGATATTTAATGTTCTTTTAAAAAAATCGCGATTTTCACGTGTCGTTGACAAAAGGGCATACTTTTTTTTCATATCCTTAAAGGAAAATATTTTTCAGGTTACTAGTGCATAGACACACTTTGTGTTCCTATAAAAATTTGAAAATATTATACAGGGTGTTGCCAAAACTACTCACAAAATCATAATCTTCAAAATACAAAATCTCAATTTTTTTAAATGGAATGGCATATTTTTTACGGACAAATGTTGATTAAGTAATAAGCTAACTTTTTTATAAAGCATGTCCTATACCTATCTTTCATAGTTATTGAGTTATTTTAGTTTTTAAAATTTATTTTTACTTTCTCGTATACGTAATATCGAGAAGGTACAGTAATCGTGAAAAAAATCGACCTCGAGATTTTGATGATTCTGGACATTTTCGAGGTCCCCGGGTCCGAAAAAAGCATTTTTGGAAATATGTCTGTGTGTGTGTATGTCTGTATGTAAACACGATAGTGCTCGTACGCTTTGAGCTAGACTAGGCATGGTGGCCTTATTTCAAAATCGTAGATATCTATCAAATTTTGGGATAGATCCGGGTACCGGAAGTGGTACTTTACCTTAACACATTTGTGTCACGCTTCAAATGAACTACTCCAAAATATCAACGTATCTGTTTCAAATTTGGCAGAGGTAAGTTATATTAGGCGACACATCTAAGTATAACGTTTCATCAAAATCTGTGTACGGCACTTTAATAGTTTTGTGTCACACTTCAAATAAACTACTCTAAAATATGAACGTATCTATTTCGAATTTGGCACGGGTACGTTATATTAGGTGACACCCTTAAATATGATGTTTGAACAAAATTAGTGTACCGGAAGTGGTACTTTACCTTAACCGATTTGGGTCACGCAAACAGATCTTGCGAAATATTCTACTGGTTTTAACGATCGCTTATGCGATTGAGCACAGACGTCTTGATTTTCATTTTCCCTTATTTAAAAGTGTTTTAACAGACACCTATTTTTATTTCAGTCTACTATAATTGCGTTAGTATACCAGAAAGTCTAGATAACCACAGTTCCGAATTTTTTAAAATACACACCTCAATTTTAAAAATTTATATTAGTTGGCCATGGTTGTCATGGAAACATTAATAAACAAATTTTTGTTTGACACTGACAGTTTAAAGATTGAATTTAAACAATATTGAAATACTAAAATTTTTCAAAAGAAGAATTGATACAAATGATTTATTCATTGGCGCATCCGACGGAAATTGTTTATTAGCGAGTAGAATTTAGGCTCAACAATTCCCAAATACAGAAAGACATCCAAATCGCTTGGCATTTGAAAGGCTCAAGAAGAGGTTTGAAAGAAATGGAAACATCAATTATGAATCAAATGACGAACGATCAATCATTGCATCAAACGAGGAAACTCAGTTACATGTCATGCAAGCCGTCGTGGAAAATCCGCAAGCTTCTTGCAGTCAAATCGCACTGAACAACAATATCGGAAAATCAACGATAAGTAAAGTAATTCTGTGTATTGTATTGTATATTAAATTTTTCAATTTTGTATTTTATAACAAAAATCATGAATGCTAATTCAATAAAATTACCAAGGATTGATATTAAAAATTTGCTTATAGCAATTATTATTAAACCAATAAGCTACGTACTTGTCGTATGTGCAACTTTAGCTATATGCGGGCCACAGGATAATAGTACACATGCTAAGTAACTATTACTATGTAATTTAGCACAATATCATGTTGTTGACAAATTGTATACATATTAAGTTTCTATCAAATGGAATTCATAACCCCTGTAGCTCAGTTGATAGAGCACTCGTCTAGTCAACAAAAGACTATTACACACGTAAGGTCGAATGCATAAATGAAATTTTAACTTAGACTTATTAGACAGTGCTGAAATTGTGGAAAAAAACTTTTGTACTGAATAAAATATAAAAACAATTTATCAATTTGCTCATTGAGAACTAGTATATTTGTTTTTCTAAGGTTTAGATTTAATTCATTTGAGCAGATCCAGCAATGCGCTAATGATAAGGTTTACAGTACGTTTTCTATTAATCCGTGAAAAGAATCGGATCCAGAACAGATCCATGTGGAATACCAAAGTGTACTTTAGTAAGATGTGATGTTTCTGTATGTATGTTTCCTCTCCGAAAAACAGTTATGACTCTGGTAATATATTGCGAGATAAGTATCATAATACGTTCTGGATAACACGAACATTTATTTCAGAAAATTCGTGAGGTAAAATTTAAGGTGTTTGTTCAAATTTTTTTAATATCTGAATAATATGTAATTTTATAAAGAGAATGTGTAGACATATTTTTGAAGAAATTTTAATTTTACGTAACTTTTCTTTATATATAAACGTGAAATAAGTGTAAAAATGAAATAAATATGATTGAAAATGCTTGAACTGTATTATCGATATTTTTATAGCTTAGGATTTTTTTTTAGTTAGCGTATATTGACCTCTATTCGACATGAAGTTTTTAAATTCTGTTTGACATGGATTATTGTTTTTATTTTTACTGCAAGTGAAGCTTTCAATCAGCTTCCACCAATACAAAAAATTGGGACTCGGTTGGAAGAAAAAAATGTATTTAATCTAATTTTTATACAATTTACGGAAAGATATTTCAACTTCTGGGCGGAATACGGAAGACGGCTTCTGGTTCGGGAGATTGATTGATGCTAAAGCATTCCTAAATAAGTTTCTAAATTAATTTTCTTCGCTAGAAGGACCTTGAAAAAGGAATTGTTTCACAAAGAAAATAAAGTTGGTACTCGAAAGTACTGAGCATTCATTGTTTTCTTCGCATACTGCGGTTTTAAAAATATGCCAGCCATACTAGTTATCACGGACAGTTCACCTTCCATCTTAGAGCTTGAACTTAGCTTGTCGCTACTATTCCATATTTCCATATTTTTTATACTAAAAGAAGTTTAAGAGCATACCATCTGTACTTAAATACATTGTAACTTACCTTCTTCCTTCTTCATACATCTTTGGTTCATCTCGTTGAAAAATGACTTAAGTAGAATATTATCATCGTAAAAATCAACAAAAAGGTGAGACGTTTTTAATCATAATCTTCACACCTATAACCTCATTTCCTTTCTGCTCCTCTCCTTAATACTAAAATAAGAAAAACAACTAACTTGCTTTCACTAAAAACATTATTTACCTTTAACCTTATCTGAAATCCCTTTTTCCACTTCCTTTCTCTTTGATTTTTGTTTGCAATCTATAATTATAATAATTGCTAAAAATAATGTATTACTTTATTACTAAACTAGTTACTTTTTCATTAAATCATTAATTTAATTTTTGTATAAATTGTTCGTTTAAAGACGATCGCTTTGTAAACACCTGTCGGTCATATTTTTATTTTTTTATGTTTTAATGTTTGTGACTATCAAAGAAACATGCGTACAGTAGTTTAACTTTAGATATTTTGCAATGTTTAAGATTTTTAATTTGATATTGGTAATTGATTAAATTTAATTTTTTTCTTAATGTTCTCTTTCAAATTTCTTAAATTAAATTTTTGTTATAACATAACGAGCATTCTGATTTTAGATTATAATTTAGAATATTAAGCTTTTTACGATAAAAATATAAAATCCTGCTTTACCTTAGGAAGGCCTTTTGAAATTAAACTGGTTCCGATTTATCTTTAATTATAATTTGCTATAAAGTTATCCTTTCGTACTTTTAACGTTTTACGAAATAATTGTGTCTAAACTCTCGATATTTTGTTTTCTTTAAATTTTTAAAATTAACCAACGTATCTACGTTATACACTTATAAATTTACTTTTGCTTAATTGCGTACTTACCTTATTTTGGATGTTAATTTCCAGTTTATTTATCTTTGTTAGAATTTGTTTGTTTTCATCTCTACTGGAACTTTCTTGACCCCGCTGGAACCGCCTGACGCCGGCGATTCCTTACATTCGTAGGTGAGTAGTCACCCAATTTCCTTTTTTTTTCTCTCCACTTCCCGTTTCTACACGTAACACAGGGTTCTAAGATCGTTGCTTAGTAAATAACGGAGAGATTCCTACATAAAAAAATAATTATTTACACAACGGCTTTCATTAATGACGGAGAATTCTGGCAACTCATAATTGAAAGCTGTAGAAGTGAGTTGCCTACTTTTCACATGTGTTATCGGTTAGATGTAATTTTACCGTACGTTCTATTTTATACAATAGAAAGTAGATTAACAGACAAATTTTACATATACTATGTTAAAGTTATTTTGTTATACTTGATAAAGTTTATTCAACATTTTAATTAGACGATTAGTATTTGAAATCATTAAATGAAACGTATTTTGTTTGTATTAATTACAAAATTATCACATCTATACGTAAACGGTAGTCGCAAACGGCAACAATATTGGATATTGACATGTGTTTACTTTCTTTTAAATAAAATTTTATCATAAAATGTATCCGCGGTCAAACCTCTATTATATAGAATACAAATTTTAAGATAGAAATTAGTTAATTTACAGGGACGCACCTAGTTTAATGATTTGGCTACTTGAGTACTAGCTAATTATACGGAATCTAAATTTTTTTATTTGGATGCTGACGGTTTTCTACTTCTAAATTGAATTACTATAAACGGTTTATTTGGAACTTTTCCATTCTAGATATGCACTATAATACAAAATAAGTTATCATTTGACAAACTTTAATTGCGGAATATAAAAAGAAAATTGGTGTATACAGTTAACGTTGTAATCTTTTAAATCTTTTAAGTTTCGATTATCATGATGACTTGATTTCAGATTAACTAGTTTTAAATAAATAATTTTATTTCTATATTCTAGTTGTACTACTAAATACGGAACGTTTGCAAATTTTCCAAACAATGGTGCTAATTACAGGATACTCCACGTTACAATGTTGCCTATTTTCGAAATGAAAATGCATAATTATCCTAAAAAATTCTTTTTAAAAATATTTCATTTCTCTTAATTTCCATTTTGTAGGTTGCAAGGTCATATGTTGTTCCACGCCAGATATTTCTTTATAATATTTACACTTTCTATTATTTTCATAACTAGTATTACATTGAGTAAAAATTTCTGAAATAATTCCGAATTTGATAATAAAAACTAGAACTCTGCGATGGAAATTAAAAAAAAATAGTAAACTTCGTACAAAAAAACCTAAGCTTGTGAAACGATTGCAAGTAAGACTTGTACAGCAATGCTTATTACTTATATGAAAGGTTTCATTCAAATTAGAGCACAATAGTATTTTGTAATTAAGAAATGAGGACTAATTGCATAATTAATCTGAGAGCATATTTAGTCTTTGCTAATTAAACCTGTCAACTTGTGTAACTAATAGTGGCGAGTGGGAAAAACTCTTTGTGAATAACTACCTATTGTCAAGCTATTACGTTCAGTGTATCTTTTATTTGAGAACCAATGTTATTTTGTAGAAAAAATTAAACTAAAACTTAACATTTTGTATGATTGAAAACAGGGCTTCAACCTGTACGTATTGGGTACTATTCAATATGTATATATATATATATATATATATATATATATATATATATATATATATATATATATATATTCGTTAAGTTTTCCACGAGTATTTTTATTTCTGGAACTATTCATCTTCTGGATTTTCTCGTGTTTATATCTTAAAATATCTATTTCTACGTTTGAGAAACTTAACTTTATTTCCTTTTTCAAGAATGATGACAGGTGTCATATATGTGAAATATGCCATCTAGTTTAATAAAGGTTGTGTCACAGTGCGTGTTCTACTACGAGTAAGGGGTCTATGAGAAGTAGTGTTATTGGCTGTTTGAATTGGTTGTTGCTCGTCGGATTTGGTGATTGATATTCTTGAAGGAGTATCATTCTTCTTAATTAGATTCTTCCATATATCTGGGAGATGTAGATTATCATCACGTTTATTGAGAGCATAAGGGCGGTTTTCGATTTCTATAGCTTCTCAGATTATTCTCTCACGAGTATGGATAACAGGAGCAAGTAATTTTATGTTATTTGTATTAATGTAATGTCCAGTTTCCAGGTGATGGGCTGCCAATAATGAAGAAGGGTTAAACTGCTTTATATATAACTTATGTTCTTGAGCTCCAACATGTAACTTGCGGTTAGTTAGACCGATGTATGTACAATGTGAGCAAATAAGAACGGCCGTCGGCCATATTTTCAGATCGGATTATAGTACAGCTTTGGGAAAAAAAATGTATAACACAAGTGGCCTCGAGGAACACCTGGAAATTATTTATAGAGTTGTAGGTCCACCGCTAGAGGGCGTAATTGAATACCAAAATTAAAAAATTTGCCAAATTAAAGGGCATTATAAATACGATAATCAGGTTCTACGGAAACTTCTGCGTACTTTTATTAAACAAGTTTTAAATACGAGGTGGGGAACCTAGTTATGAAAAAACGCTAAGTCTGGTTCTGCTTAATCGATCTTCGTAAACTTACTCTTGTTGAAATTAGCTCTTTTCCACCAATGTAAATGTTATATACTTAATAAGTAACGTGTAGATTAGAGGACGGTATTTATTTTTTTTTAGAAATCTAGTTTACTTTGGAAAATATTTAATGGAAGCATGCAGTTTTAACAATTGATTATGAAAGTGGACCAAATTAGCAACAAAATTTTTCTATCCCGAGATGTCTTAAGAAACGTGTAAACCGTGAACATTTTTAGTTTTATCATAACTAGGTTCCCACTCTCCCCCACCTCTTTTTTGAAAAGATAGACTAAAACTTGTTTAATAAAAAGTACGCAGAGTTTTCCGCACAACGTGATTATCGTATTTATAACGCCCTTTAATTAGCCAAATTCTGCAAAATTTGGCTTTTTAAAATTTTGGTATTCAATTACGCCCTTTAGCGGTAGACCTACAATTCTATAAATAATTTCTAAGTGTTTCTCTAGTCCATTTTGTTATAAATTTTATTTTCCAAAGCTGTACTATAATCAGATCTGAAGATATGGCCGACGGCCGTTCTTATTTACTCACCTGGTACATGCGCATTCATTACATGGTATTTCATACACTCCTTGACTTTAACCAAAAATTTTATCTTTTGGATTACGTAACAGTTGTTGAATAGTTTTGTATGGTTTAAAAATGGTACGTAATTAATTTTTTGGAAATTATTTGGCAATATGATCAGTTACTCCTTTGATATAATATAATAAACGTGATGATAGTCTACGACTCCCAGATATATGGAAGAATCTAATTAACAATGATACTCCTTCAAGAATATCAATCACCAAATCCGACGAGCAACAACAAATTCAAACAACCAATAACATTACTTCTCATAGACCCCTTACTCGTAGTAGAAAACGCACTTTGACACAACCTTTATTAAAGTAGATGGCGTATTTCGCATATATGACACTTATCATTCTTGAAAAAGAAAACAGAGATAAATTTGTAAAACGTAGAAATAAATATTTTACGATATAAACACGACAAAATCCAGAAGATGAATATTTATTTTTGCTGATTAATTTGCTAATTAACGAACGTAAGATGGGTGTAATAAGTTATGGTATGTAATGTATCATGACGTTGTAAGTAGGAAGACCGTTCAATTAATTGATACCTGCTGTTAAACAAGTTTTAGCTAAAGCTGTTTTAAATTTATCACATAAATCTATACATTTTAATAACGTATCGTCCTTCTTTCTTTTGTTGAGTTTTCCAGTAATTAAATTTGAAAGTTTTCAACTTTCAAGTTTGAACACCTTATACAAAAATCTGGTATCGCTACTGAAATATGAAAGTAAATAAAGCAATAAAAAATTCAAAATGCTTGGAGAATAGGCTTAATGTAAATAATGGAGTATATGCTTTCATACAACTTTGTTTTTGTGAAGGAACATTGCTGCAATATTTTTGTATATAATACCACACCTGAGACTTACAAAAGGTGCGCTATTCTCTTGTGTAAAATTTTGCTAAAAGCACTTGAATGTATACTTAAAAATTAACAATTACTTCCACATTACTAAGGTGATGGTACTTAATCAAACATACTGCTGCGGTACTTGCATTGCGGATTCATGAATTAAAGTTAAATGGTTTTGTAAATGTATCCAATTCAAGTTATGTTTTTATGATTTACGGGCATGTATTAACCCGTTTATTTGTTCGTTCACTAATTTTGTATCTTATCATTAGTAACTCTGTACCGTGCATTGTTTTTGATTGAAATCTTTTATATTATAGATTACTCTATATTACATGCATATTGTGTCATTTTAGGTCATTTTATTTTAAATTACAAAATGATAGAGGAGATGGTTCAAATATAGGCTACCATTTTCATTTAAGCCCTTATTCTGAAATAGTTCATACCTACAAGTATCATTCTTTATGGAACAACAAGATTATACATTTAGTGCAATATGTAAACACTTCCATTGAGTTTTGAGGACTACATTTAAGGAAATAGGATGTCAAAGTTATGATTTTCATTAACAAGGTCCAAATATGGGCTACTGCAGATATTTTATGTTTAATTTGAAAAATGAAAGAAATTGTAATAAATTGGATACAAATAAGACAAATACTCTTACATAAAGTAGAAATCACACTTCTGCACTAAAAGAATGTGGTGGTTTTGTGAGTCTATATACAAAAATTGCAGATATATGCATCAGTTTCTGCATCCGCACACTTAGAATGTGCCCACTTAAAATGTGCCCACTTAAAACAAACAAGGCACTGGACCCAGAGTTCCCCTTTGGAATCATCTGAAAATCGTCCATCACAAAACAAACAACAGCAGCCATTGTCATCAGGCTTGGATCTTCCAGAAGGAATTTCAAGATCACTCTCTCCAGAGCTGATTTCTACCAACGGCTCGGAGTCTGAGCTCGAGCTTTCTTTCTTGTTTCTTGGCCGCTTCAATAGCTGTTTGTTAATTATCTTCGATTTTGTGGTTTTCCAGCCTGTTCCTTCCTTCCCAGAAACCCAGTCAGTTCAGCCTTGTAAGGTGATCCAGTGATAACTCTTGCACGTTTGATTGCCTTTGTCTACTTCTTTTCTTCCTTGTATTAGGGACCGGAGAGATGTCATGCGGCGAGACAGGATATGTAGATGAAGATGCAACTGCATTTGACTGACAAGTAGCCCACGATGATGCACTAGTAGCTGAAGTCAATGGACTAGCAGCCAGAGTTGATGGACCAGCAGTTGATGTAGACCTACCAGCATCAGGAGTTCGTGGACCAGCAGCAGGAGGAGTTGACGGACCATTATCCGGAATTGAAATTTCTTATGTATTAGTAGCAACAGCGACGTTTGTTGACAGGGAAAGCTCAGTAGACGAAATTCCATTGCACATTTTTGGTGCTTCCGCTTGTGCAGCTATGTAGTCTGCTTCTGTGAAGATCATTTTATTGAGGGGGTAGATTCCTGTGGCTAGAAGACCATTAATGGCTATTTCTCCAGTTTGAACTTTTACATAAGCCTTTCTCAGAAGTTCTGCAACCTCGTACACAGTGACAGGATGCCCAATTGGTCTTGGGTACATTCTAATTTCCTCATTATAGTAGGTCTTAAATGGCCCCATGACACTCTTATCCAAAGGTTGGAGTTTATGAGTTGAGTGGGGCGGAAGTGACAAAATTGTCACATGATTCTGTCGAGCCATTTCAACGACATCTATATTACGGATATGACTATAATACCCGTCTAAAATGAGTAGTATGGGAGAACATTCCAATGGTCTTGCATGTGCAACGAAGTGAGTAAACCACTCGGTAAATAGGTTATTTTGAACCCAACCAGATGGATGTACAAATCCTACAGCTCCTGGTGGGCATCCTTTCATGAGCAGCTGATTCACATTTTTCCTAGGAAATATTAGCATGGGTCGTATGAAATTACCGGCAGCACTCATACAAAAAATAACAGTAACCAAACCTCCTCTTTCTGCTGCTGTCATTGAAGCTATTTGCCTCTTCCCTTTCCGTGAAATGACATCAACAACTTTATTTTGCACCACTGTTATTCCGGTCTCATCTACATTGTAGATTCTATCAGGAGTATAATGAACCTTTTCGTACTCAGCTTCCAACATTTGAAAGAATTTGTCTACGTTTTCTTTATTGAACCCAAGTGCTCTTGCAGAACAGGTTCCACAAGACCTACGGATAGAAAGAACGTCACTATGGCGCTGTAGAAATAAATCAAGCCAGGATCTCCCTGCTGCTGCTGAGGTGAATGGATGTGGCAATCCATTTCGTGTACATAACGCATATGCCATACGTTGCAAGACACTTCTAGTTAAGCCATAAAATTTTTCTTCCAATGTATTCTACAAGCATTTTTTCGAGTTCAGAACCTGGGACCGGCTTTCTCCCTAATTTAGTCCTAACGGCTTCTTCGGGATTGAGATCAATTTTTTTTGTCAAAGTTTGCAATGTGGTTCGTGGAACTGAATACATTTTAGAATCCTTTAGAATTCCCATTTTGTTGCTCCTAACAGCTTGAATAGCTTTAATCATGTCTTCATCCTTCCATTGCTTTCTTTTTCCGACCGGAATGTATTTTGGTTTAGATCTTGGCATCTAAAACTAAATATTTCCATTTATTTATAACGGTCTAAATATGGGCTAGTAGCCCTTATTTGCACCCATACAAGTAGCCCATATTGGACACATTCGATTGTGAAGTTTGAGGTTATTTGCCGGCTAAATACTAACAAATTAAAATGTTGTTTATACACTAAAAGACAGCCCTATTCACGTATAATCGAATGCACTAAACTTATATCTGACAATTAAGCGTCTTCATAATTTAATATATATATATATATATATATATATATATATATATATATATATATATATATATATATATATACAAAAGTTTCAAATCCACAAAACATAAGATGAACACACCACAACCACATCAAGTTGGCTACTGCAGCCTCAAAACAAGACTAGTCCGTTTTTAGACCATCTCCTCTATACCAGCCCTAACAACTATATGTGATATGTAAAAAAAAGCTTATTTTTAATCAATTATTTATGTATAACTATAACAAAATCCGTGTAGTTCCTAATTAGTGGCGCACCCACGATTTTTTTGGGGGAGGATTTTAACTTTGGTCAGTCTTTATGTAGATATATACAAAGTCTATGCAACTCGCTTATAGACCGTCCAAACCTCCAAATTCAGTACGGGGACGGCAGTGCATGCTTGCCAAACCCATTATACTGATGGATTACTGCACCGTTTTATAATACCGGGCCCGATAGCTACGGTGTAAGAGACATAGTTTCGAACCTAAAATAATAGACGAATATAAACTTTAAATGAACTTATAAATCGAGTTGTAAATATACCGAATAGAAGTTCGATTCATAAGAAGCTGGTCGCATTGGCCGCTAAATGTGGGCACCGAGATAACTGTAAAAATTGCTTTATTAAATTTCATTTTTGCAGTTAATGAATTTTATTTAAGTGCACATGCTTATATGTTTTTAGGTTTATGAATGTTTACTATACGTAAAAGCAATTTTAATTACATTTAAACAACATTGAATTATACATGAACTTCACATGAGATGTGGTCTTGACGTAAGGTGAGGCGGTAAACAAAGGAACATGGGACATGAAGGAAGACAGTAATGTTCTGCCCATGACAAATTGCGCATGCGTTATCTACATAAATAGGTATTTTTATAAATAGTTTAAATATCACTTTCAATGTCAAACTGCTAGAGCGCTGGTGGTGGTGTAGTGGTAGGAGGCGTCTTCTACGCTTTTGGTGCGGGTTGGATTCCCGGTTCGTGCACTTTTTTTCCTCTTAGGTTACAGTAGTTTTGTTTATCTAATCTAATTATGTTAGGTTACAGTAGTTTTGTTTTTTATATCTAAAATACATGACGTCACACATCGTTCCTCATCCTTCATCCTATGTTCCTTTGTTTACCGTCTCCCTGACGTAAGAACTGATTGAAAACGAATTTTTAATGGATTATATACAAATGTTGACAGTTTCCTTCCAAAAAATACAAAACAGGATTGATCAACGTTCTACTATATCGTGCATATATGCTTTGTTATTCTTACAATTTACTGCATATAGAATTTGAAAAATTAAAAAATATTTTTGTTACTAATGGATACAACTTAAATTTTATCAATAACTGCATAAGAAAATTTTTACAAAAGAAGTTTGTTGGACCTCCAAAACCTGAAGAAGACAAACAAAGTATATATATTAAACTTCCCTTTACAGGTTTTCATTAGTCTTCATGTTCGCCGTGTTATTAGAAGATTTGTTAAAAAACCTGTTTCAATAGTTAAATTACATTTTGCATTTACCACATTGAGGGGGCTTGGTTTTAATTTTCGAGTTAAGAATGTACTCCCGGATGACATTTCGTCGAATGTCATTTATAAGTTTAAATTTAATCGCTGCAATGCTATGTACCTCGGAAAAACCCGTAGGCATTTTGCAGTTCGACGCTGTGAACATTTAGGTTTAACGCCTCGTCTTCGAAAAAGTTCTTTAACCATACCCAATTTAGCTGTGTTTCAATATCGTCTTGAGCAAGATCATGAAATCACCAGCAATGACTTCACGATATTGGATAGAGCTGAAAATGCCAATGATCTTAGTATAAGGAAACTTTGTATATCTACCATCTAAAACCATCTTTAAATACGCAGATGGATATGGCAACCTTAAAATTGCTTAAGTAACACGGTTGTCTTTTTTCATAAACATAAATTTATAACGTAGTTTGTCTCATTGTCACATTTAACTGTCGTGTCATCTGGTGTACATTTATTTTGAAAATGGTTTTCGAAGTGAATAAACCAAAACGTTAAAAATGAATCTAGTGTTGTGTTTCATCTTAAATGTTATCTTCTTAATTCTAATATTCTTTGATTTTTCTAACGCCTTCGATGCTATTGGCCATAAATATTAGTGAGCATATTGCATTACGTTGGTTTCAGTTTAGACACATGTACCCTTACTTTTTGTATTGTACACATCGAATTTTTACAAATGCCTAAAGTATGTGAAGTTTTACCAATATGCAGCCAATACCCAACTACATTACGATTTTGATGAAAGTGATATTTGCAGTCTGGGTGAACTTTATGAGGAACACGATTTGTACATTAATGCTTCAATATCATCCATGATGCTATTTGGAAAAAGTTAGGCAAGGTACCGACATAAGTGTGCCGTACAAATCTGCGTAAAGTCCCATATTACCTGTTCAAGAGCAAATAAAAAATTTAAGTCTCAGAGATGATAAAAAAAGCATTTTTAAATTTAAAATTAATCTTTCAAAATCGGCATAGAAGGCAATTATCTTCCTTATTGTTTATAGCTATATAATAGCTTAATTTTTACACAAGGTGGCGATGCAAACACCTTGCCCCACACAAAAATAAAATACACCTGTACTGATACAAATTCTCAAGTATACCGCTTCAGTCTATTCAATATGACTTATAACTTTATGTCCAATCTTTGTTTTCTTGACATCAGAATCAATATTTATTTCATAGTTAATCTTAATTTTTTGAACTCCGATTCCTTTATGATTACGAACCGGCACCTACCTTTCCAGCTGAGCAACCAAGTCTAACAATTTGAAAATGTAAACTTTCACCATTATTACACATAGTTAAAATATTTAGCTTTTTTTGGATTTTCTATGGTGTATTTTTATTATTGTTTTACACAAATCTAAACCTTCCGATAACACTTACAGTTATCGTCCTCAGTAGTAATAAAATCTCTCAGAGTTGTTTAAGATTTTATTATACACACACACACACGCACACACACACACGCACGCACGCACGCACGCACGCACGCACGCACGCACGCACGCACGCACGCACGCACCCACGCACCCACGCACCCACCCACCCACCCACCCACCCACTAATGGAACAGCCTATATATTTTTATATATTTTAATTCTCTGTTAAATTCTAAGCAAAATGATATAAGGTACTATGGATCTACGACTAACGGTTCCTAAGTTATTGATATTTCTATGTAAAAACATTAATCTTGAAAGATATCGGAGTGAAATTTTGGGATTTGTTTTTCCAATCCGTCTAGTTTTAACTTCTACATTCAGATTTAAGACTATTTTCTTTGCATATACAGGGTGGTCCACTTTGCTCAATGTTATTTTCTCCCATTTTTTTTAATGGCACACCCTGTATTTTATTACAGATTTAAATAGCATTATGTAAGGGGTTTCAATAGATACTACTTTTTACTACCTACTCATAAGTGTGAATTATTTAGTGATAAAGTTGAAAATTGTAAAAAAATTTTTATGTTGAATTTGTCACAATATGAAATAAATAAAGAATATCATAATTCACAGAAAAACAAAAATGAAACAATGCTAATTGCTATAAAACCGTGAAGCTATAGGTTTATGACAATTCAACATTTATATATTTTTATCTAAGGAATGTAGGATTCTTTGTAACTAATATGTATGTAAACACATATTACGGGGTGAGTGGCAGGTGTACGCTTAAAAATGCTTTACTGAAGGAGCGTAACAAATCATTGGACCGAATGCATATTTTTAAAATTAAGATGTGCAATAATTACGATGGAACTGTTTCAACATAAGTTAGTGTTTCTTGTTTTTTTATTACTTTTCAAAGACGGGGGTGGTTTTTCGGGAGTAGATATAGTTATGCTTGGATCGGGAGGGGGGGGAGGCGGTTACAGCGAGCTTTTCAATAGAGCCAGATCGATTTTTGGGTTAATTAAATCCCTTCCTTGTAAACAGTTGGTCTTTAAAATAATTCGTACGTGTACATTTTTCTTAAGTTGTTTTTTCTTTCGGGGTTAAACCGCGTCTATTAACGATTTGTGCCTGTGGTCAATTAAGGGAGTATTTATTCTAGTGTAAGTATGTATTTTTATATAACTGAAAGCTCGCAGCAATTAGTTTTACCAGTCTAGATAACATATTAAATACCAAACATTGTCTTGCAAAGGTATCTTATTCGTACGGGGGCTGAAATCTGCTAAAATAAAAGGACAGTACAGGGCCTTCTCCCGCGGGTATTTGTGCAAATTATCATTGTTGATTGTTGTTTATATTTATAAGGGTGACTGGTGAATGGGTATGGGATGCCGCAGATTATTAATTGTGAAAGGCAATTGCCTGTCGGTACACACTCCCAAGCCAGACCACTAAACACCTAGAATTTTATATTTATTGTTTTTATATGTTGTATAGGTGAATGTGTAACCGGAGAGAGAGAGTGAGGCCCGGTATGTTGCTAAGGCACTCAAACTTATATATCGGTCACGATGTTAGTGATCTCTTTAGAACGACCCTTGTAAGGCTTTGTTTTAATGAGTTTTTATTTCAGTTTGTTGAAGTTGAATTATTTGCCTGCGAGCTGATTTCTCTTTTTTGTGTGCTTTATTACAATGTGACTTATGTATTTTGTGCTTTAGTTGTCACTGAACAATTAGGTAATTTTTAAATTCCTTGTCCGTTTTCTTTTGATCCTCGCATTTACCTTAGTACCTGTGCAATTTTACTGTTGTGTTTTATATGTACCGTAATTTGCTTTATTATTTTATGTGCTTATTTACTTAAACCCGACATGATTGGTTTTTAAAAAGGGCCACATGTTTGGTGTTACGATTTTTATTATGATTTTTATTTTGATTATTTATGACCCAATTGTGAATGTGACTATATCTGTTTTTTTATTGTGTTTCTGTGTAACTAAACTGATTTTTATTCATTTTCTATTAATGTTATAATTTTGTTTGCACATTAACCTGATTTAATGGTGTTTTGTTATATATTTAACCCTTTCATTGTTTCTTTGTGTTATTTTATTAATTAATGTACTTGTGCGATTGCTTATTTATGAATAAAGTGGGTTTTATTGGGGGTTCTTTCCCACAATAGTAGATTAACGGGCTGAACCACCGGTGCGCCAAGTTCGTTGGTTTTAATTTGAGTAGTTTCATTTTTTTTACCTGCCCGCATGATGCAACACGTACCTCACCCAGACTATCTCATTTAGATAGCATAACGTACATGACACTAGACGGCCACTTCGTTTGATCAGGTTTGAGGTTTACGAGTAATTAAATATCAGACTTGTAAATAAATGCTAATGTATTAATTAATGCCCGGAAAGTCAAAGTAAGGCAGGCAATTAATTTGAGTAATAGTGACATTATTGTTAGTCAAGTCACGATAAATACCTTAGCAATTGTTTGGTTCTTGAATTTGCATTATTGCAAATAAGTTCAGATTACTCTTTTCAAGATAGGGTACCTGGGGGATGTTACAATATATATATATATATATATATATATATATATATATATATATATATATATACATATACAGGGTGCCCCATTAATGTGTAAAAGTCCCATATCTCCGTTTGTGGACTAGATATCAAAAGATTCTTTAAAGCAAAATTGTAGCCAGGTATGAGCTTTACATTATAAAATTAATAAGGAATATACAGGGTGCTTTACAACACCATGATCAACCAAAGTTTTTTTTTAATCTTTGTGAACCATTCATTCATTTTATTCTTTTAATAATTTCAATTTAAATAATTAGGTTAAAAACTCATGAAATAATAAAATTATTTAACATAGAAAGTAATTATCAAATCGAAAGAAATAAATGAGAATGGGAGAATGGTGAAAACCTGATGTGAAAAATTTAATTAAGAACTAATGCAATTAATAAATTTAACTAAGAATAACGAAACTCAAGATTTTACTTCTAAAGAAAGTGCTCAAAATGACCTCCTCCAACATTCACGCAATGTTGTAATCTATTCTCAAAGGATCTTTGAACTGATCTTAAAGTGTATACAGTGATGTTACTAAATACTCTTCTAATTCTCTCCCCCTTATCTTGCCGTGTTGTCGGAGGCTGCTTGGTAACTTCATATCTACGCGCCCCCATAAACAAAAATCTATCATACTTAAATCTGGTGACCTTGGAGGCCACATAACTGGACCACCTCTTTCAATCTATCGGTTTGGGTATTTTGCGTTTAGGTAGTTTCGGAACCTTTGGGAATGGTGCACAGGAGCGCCATCGTGCAAAATCCACATCCGACGTCTTATATTGAGAGGAACATGTTGCATTAATCTAGGGAGATGATTGCGCAAAAAATTTCAATATACTTCACCAGTTACACACCCTTCAAAGAAAAGGCCCACTCACTAAAATTTACTCTCATTTGATACTAATTTTCGAGCAACTTCTGGTGCCCTTGTAAGTGATAAGGATGCATTTTATGTTGGAATAAAATTTTATTTACTGATGTTTTACTGATTCCTCTTTGACTAAATACTGCACATGTACTAATGTGTGGATCTTCTGTAACACTTAATAGTACATGAAATTAATGTTGTTTATTTAAGGTTCGTTTTTCTCTTTCATGTTCTTCATACACTATACACCTGTACGTTTAAATCTTTCCAACAAATTTTCCAATGCTTTTCGTTGAGGTTGCCTGGGCTCCGGAAATTTTTGTCTATAAATTCTAGCTGCCAGCAGACAAGTCTCGTCACTACTAAAAATTGTTGATGGCATATCTAATAATTCATTTCTATCACAATTCATATTAGAGTTGATTTTTCCAACAATACTAAACACAGTTTTAAACGCAAACAACTTCTGTAATTGTTACTGACATATGTCACATTAAAGAAAAATTATTTATTTTTTCACGGATAACTAGATCTAAGAATTGAGATCATTAGTAATACTCACACTTAGTTTATTGCATGGTTATGGCTAAAGATAATTAATTATTCCCCATCATACGACTTTTTACCAAATTTGAAAGTTCACAATGTACAGATCATTTGTATTCATGATTTATATTTTAGTGTAAAACAAGCTGATGATTGCAACGGCTACTTGATCCCCTTAAAAAATAATTAAACATGAATATTTCATTATTTAATTGGAAATATCTAAAAAACGGAAAGCGGTAGGTGTACGGAATGGTTCACCAAAATGAATGAGTTAATAAGGATCTATTCAAACATCATATACAATATAGGGTGGTCCATTTAAAATAATAAAGAATACAAATTAATCAATAATTACAGAAATAATTTTTTGTATGAATGCACAAATAATAAGAAATCCTGGATGCCAAAAGCAATTTTTTTTATTAATTATCTTGGGCTGTACAGGGCGTTGTAATAATAACGTTTTTTATCTAAAATTGGCAATCACTTTTAAGATACCCAGTATAACATATCAAAACCCTATATTGGCGTGATGCGTAATGTAAGTGCAATTCAAATTCATAATAATATACGGGTGTTGTTCCATTTCAAAAAACATAACTTTAGTTGACCACGGTGTTATGAAGCACCCTGTATATTTTTATTAATTTTAAAATGTGAAGCTCATAGCTGGCTACAATATTGGACTTTTACACACTAATGGGGCACCCTGTATATATGTACCTGCTCTAATTCACCTTATTCTGTTAAAGGAAAATGTGCAGGATGCTTGTAATACTATTTAACGCAAAGATCTTATATAGAACTAATTTTGGTTTATGGGAATATAGTAAACCAACAGCTTGTGTTCAATTTGTTATAGATACTTAGTCATAATCCACTTGCAGCAAGAGACTTTAATGTGTTAAGAGTTATAATCCTAAAACGTGATTTAAATTAGTAGCCCTTGCAGTACAATTCATTTGTAGGAAGTATTTGCGTTGATTGATAAATCCAATTAATTAAAGTGCCGATAGTTAAAACAACCAGATTTAGTAGGTTATTCAAACATTTGTGATCTTAAAGTTCTGTAGGATTTCCATGAGGAAACTAACTTTACTACCTTCTATGATCCTGAAATTTGCATACAAATCGAACGTAGCATTTGATTATTAATAAGGATACTGATTCAAATATAATGTTGGAATCGATAAGACATTCTTATTATTGCTAGCAATTTTATTGGGTTAACGGTAGTTGCACTTATATATTTTCATTAAATTAAATGTGAAAATAAGTTGGTTTCTAAATCTTTTAGATGGAATCCGATAAGCGCAAGGTTAAAAAACTCTTCCAAAGTGAAATATGAAGTTAGCACCTACTCTAACATATTGGTTTACTGCTTTCGTTTAGTAAAGCATCATTTTAAATAAAGTTTTAGGCTTTTTACTTATTTGCACTCAAGTTTTAGCTGCACAACAAACTTTCACAAGTGTATTTTTATACAAAGAAACATTAAAAGGTGTTCTAACAAAATAATGACGAATAAAGTTCAAATTCAAAATTCAAATTGAGTGGAAGGTAAACTTCCTGTTTCTGCTGGATTAGATCTAGTTATACGTTAATGTTATAAACAGTAGGCAATTTTTGTTATCTTGCAAAAGAAAAATAATTTAAAACAATAACTGTTGCAAATAAAATCGGAAATAAACAATGCTCAATACTATTACAATAATGCTTTGCATAAATGTTTACTAAGGTTGAAGCCCAAACCACCAATACTATATTGGTTTACTAAAGATTTTCAAACCCTATGTTCCTATAAGGCCTATTTTCATTAATCAATGCGATTGTAGTTCTCCTACATGTAAACTTTCAAAACATTTACATTCTTATCTCAGCTTCATATACCAACCTCTACTAACCATACCATAACATAATGTGAACCCTGCCCATTTTTTGTAAAGAATCAGTGATGTTTACATTTAAGGTGGTCGCGGTATCTTATTTCACCGTTTACAATGTTATATAAAAAGAACAGTTGAATACCTGCATCAAATTTTTCCGAAAGATGTATAAGGTTTACTACGATGAAAGGCGCTAGTAGATGTTTTTAGGCGTATTAATATTTTAAACAAATATTTTCTTTATTTCTTTGAGGGTTTAACCATTACTAAAAAACCAAATCATCGTTCACGTCAAAAGAATTATGTAATTAAAGCTTCAGATGGTCGACTTAAAAACACATTTTTGTTTTTTTAATGAAAATAGCAATTTAAAAGTAATAGAATAAGCTAATGTTGGTTCTCTTAAATAAATCATTAACACAATTAGACACGCTATATGTACACGTAAATAAAAAACAACAGTTAATATTGGCAGTGCTTTTCTTAAACTTAACTTAACCTTCACGCCATTCCCTTGCGGGGTAGGCAAAATAATCGCCACCTCTCATTTATTTTTCATTGCCAATTTTTCTCCATGCTTTCCTATCTCCGCATACCTCACTAGCTTCCGCTAGATTCATACATTTTCTCTAACATGTCCTTTTATTTATCTTTCTTTCTTTTATCATACATTCTACTACATTCAGCCAAGTTTCACGTGGCCTCCCAGACCCGGCCTTACCTCTAACCTCACCCACATATATTTGCTTCGTTAATCTTGCGTTGTTCGTTCTTTCAATGTGACCAAACCAACGTAATGTACTACTTTTATATCTACTGTCTTTTCCTCGCCACATTCCGTCATTATACGCTCATTCCTTATCTTATCCCTTCTCGTTTTACCACATGCACTTCTCAGGAATCTCATACCCAGGACATTTATTTTTCTTTCGTGATTTTTTGACATACCTATCTCTCACTTCCATACAGTACTGACGGGACAAACACGCCATTATAGATTGCTGGTTTCGCAGCTAGACTTATGCTTTCGTTTCTCATTATCGTCCACGTACTTCCAATCACTTTCCTTCCAGCATTGTCTCTTCGTCCAATCTCGCCATCCATTGTACCATCTGCAGTAAACATTATACCCAGATATACCACCTCGTCCACTTACTCCACAATTTCATCTTCCAGAGTAAATACTCTACTCTCCTTTCCACCTTCGCGTTTGAACACCACAATCTTAGTTTTGTTCACGTTTACCTTTAGATCCATGCTCTCACAGACTATATCAAACTTCCTTAGAGCAGTTTGTAGCTCATCGGTGCTGTCACTTAATAACACTGTATCATCTGCATACACCAGAACTTGTACATTTACGTCATCAACCATTACACCATTTGTATCGCTACATGCTTGCCTAACACATTTATCCATGTATACATTGAACAACTACGGTGACATCACACAGCCTTATCGCACTCGTTGCTCAATATTAAAGTATTCAATCACACCTCCTCTCACCCTAACACATGCCCGGCTACCGTTGTATACTGCCCTTTGCTTTCCTTCTCCAGATCCACTTTTTGTGGTCCGATCCACACTCCGATCCGCGCATTACTTTGTGTCTTTCACCAGGTTCCTCATATACTATCAAGTCAATCATACTTTTAGATTGACCTCTTTGCCATGTATACATATGCACATTTTTATGTTTAAACCACGTATTAGATACAAACAGACTTCTCTTCACACAGACGTTCACCAGGCGTTCACTATTCTCATTGTCTCTTTGGTCTCCGAACTTTCCTAGAACGCGTTCAGTATGTTCTCTATGTACACCCACCCATCCGTTCATATCTCCCACAATTATCACTCTTTTGTGTGGCTTACATAAGTTCAACACGTTCTCTACATCATTTCAGAAGTTCTCACACTTGGTCTCTTTCGCCACACAACGGTGCATAGCATGCAATAAGAAAAATTCCTCGAAATTCCACTTTCATTCTAATCCACATAACCCGGGGAGGAGATACCGATTCGTACTGTTTAACATATCTTTTCCCTCTTTCACTTACGATCACCCCTACTCCTTTTGCGCCATGCACCTCAGTCTCAACTCCTGACCATAGTGCTAGGCTGCTATGCTCCATCTCCACAGCATCCTTTCCTTTGCGCTTTGCCTCTGGTGCGCACAGAATATCAATCTGCCTTTCATACATTACATTCACAATTTCAAATTCTTTACCATGCATACCTCTAACATTCCGCGTATCGACTCGCCATCCATTCCTTGCAAAATTTAATAGAAGTCGGCATAAAACCGTTAGTTATAAATTTAGGCGACGACAATGATCATGATAATGATTTTCAGAACATCGAGGGGGATGGCTAAGGAGATAGCGATGATTGTACATACATGCATTTGTTATGTAATTTGAGAAAAATGGTTTTTGAGATCCAGAAATTTCGCCTTTTATTGCAATTTTAACATTACGTTCCTACTTAAAAATGCTGCGTGCAGTTTAGAGGTTACCCTCGTTCAACGAAATATTTAATTCTGTCCCTTGGTTAGCAATTATATAAATTAAGAAAATGTCGATATTTCCGTATTTATTGGTTTTAATGTACAGCATCCTGTAAAAATATTGCGTATAACGCTTAGAATAAGGAAGTTAACAAGCGTGGAATTTTTCCTTTATTATACGGTTTTTTAGAAAGTGATGAAATCAGCATCAATCTCTAAGCAAAGGTGCACTTTGGCATATGCCCACAAATGAAGACAATCCATTAATTAATGTTTTAATTATTAATTCATAAAGATTGGTCTTGCGCGAAGAGTGAAAAATGGTGTTTTCTCGAATATATTTCGCTCTAGTACTTGCTAAAAGTAACAAGAAATATCAAATTACGTTTACATATTCAGAAATAAATATCGTTTATGATGCAAGTTGTTTGATTAAAATCGACCTAATAGTTTTGGAAATATAAACGTTTAAATGTAGGTGACTAAACTTTTTACAATACACATTTGCAGTTAATTTTTGTTATCATTAATGTTTATTGTTTAATGGTTTCTTATTAGTTTCGTTTTGTAAGTTTATTTATTTATTTGTCTATCTTATTGTTCCCTTAAAGATTTAGTTCTGTTGATTCTTTTTGCAGTATCCATCGTTTATAGTTAATTTTTAGTTTGGTTGGCTGTATGTAATGCATTTCTTTGTAAAAATTTGATATTGCAATTACATTTTTTATGTCATACTGGTTCATTATTGTGTTTTTATTGCTTAATTACTAACCACATGATAGTGCACTTTATGCCCGTATGGACAAAAAGTACACGTTATGGCATTTCGCGGGCATCAAAAAACCATTTTTGATAACTTATTAATAACCTGTATTAATGAAATTACAAAATATGAATTTCAAGTATTATGTATTTCTCGTATTCTCTATCGGAAAGGAAAAGGAAAATGCCACGTATTTCATTCCCTCCCCAAGGGTAGGGCGGGCCCCTCGAGCTTTCCGAGCTCCTTCAGACACAATCATGGATTCCCAGCATACATACATACATTACGTATATATGCATGGTGTGATTAAGGATGGGTGTGGTCAGGATAGGATCGTAAGAAACGGAGTTAGGGTTCTGAGGGGGAAAATACTACCCCAGCATTCGCCTAAGCAGCCGCACATAGTGTGTGTATGAGGAAAACCCCCTGAAAAAACCTCATACAAGGTAGACGGCAACGGAAATCGAACCCATTACCTCCCGAATGCTAGGCAGATCGTGTCACTACTACGCTACTAGCTCGGTGTATCGTAGACGTGTCTCGATTTCGTTTGGATTTGGATGCGGTAGCTCGTTTTTTGTTAGTTCTTTCGCTTTTCTTGCAATTTCGTCAGGACTTTCAAAAACATCCTGCATTTTGACTGAGTTTGACAGCATTTGCATAGCCTACTGTGATAAACTGAAATGTTAAAATCAAATTGAATTTTCGGATTTTTTTTTTAATATTGACATTGTGGATGCATTAACAAACAATACGAGTATGACATAAAAAACTGTATACACCGCGGGTATTAATAGATCCGCATGCCCTCGAGCGACTTAAACCGTATCTATTTAATACCGTTGGTACATCAATAACTACTACTGTTCTGTGTTATTACATGTTGCTCTTATCCAAATTGTAACCGTATGCTTGACATTTATTTAAGTCTTACAGGCATACCAATCTCTGAAAACAGGTTTCTCAAAAATCATGTAAGATTTAAATAAATCATAAAAATGTGCTACAATAATTGTAACACGAGTTAAGATCGTTCTAGTACCAAATATTCCTATTACAATGCAGTCTTTCTAAACGCGATACAGAATAGTATATGAACACTCTATTACAACATAATATTAATATATAACCTTAGATCTGCACTAGAGCAGCAGATATTTCCAACTACTGCGCATTATACATTGCCGTTTTCGATGATATAATGTTTCATTATATCATTGTTTTTAATAAAAACAGTTGTACAAAATTTTGATTATAACAGCGAAATAGAAACTAGCTATTTGTGTAACTAGTGCAAATAGTGTATATTTGTTCTACGAAGCATGGAAGAAATAAATTTTTTTAGTTAATAATAATTGTAATATATTATCACATTAAACTATTCCAAAAATACTTTTTGCACGATTGTAAAAAAATAGTATATTAAAATACAAGAATCATATTGTTAGTATTACCGGGCGAGTGCAGGTTTTGAGTGTCCAGAGCACGAGCACGGCAATACACACTATGAAACGTGTGTTTTATACATTTTTTTCTGTCTGATTGTTATGTGTGTGTGTATATATATATATATATATATATATATATATATATATATATATATATATATATATATATATACTTAGAAATTGCGATTTGCTAATATGCATTGTCAGATTGAATTTTTGTACGTTGGTTACACTAATAGTAAACTGATATTTAGAAATTGACAATATTTCGTACAATAGGGTTTATAAGGCTAATGGCTATATGGAAAAGCTCCAAATCCAGCGTAGCCAATGCCATAAATCGAAATACGCCAAATAAAGGTTTCGTTATGCATCATTATCGTTCTGTTTTCACCCCAAAACCCAACGATAATGTAAACTTTACAATACAGAATTAGAAAAATAAATTATGTGTTAATATTAGTTGTTTGAACTGTTTATGCAAGGTTTACTTTAAATCTATTAACCCTACGTTTAAATTATTTTGTTGCTAACTTTCTTACTAATTTTTTTGAATATGTGGAAATGTTCAAATCATGTTTACATATTTCGATAGATACTATCGTTTTACAGTATTAGTTCATGTTAAGATAATGCCTTTGTAAAATTTATAAAAACAATAATAGTCTTAATAAATATTTTTAGTTATTATTAACTGCAAATTGAAATATCTAGAGCAAGCTTAAATCATGTAAAATGTGAATATAGATGGTGGTATGATGAAATAAATTTTAAACGACTAGGTCTTATTGTTAAGCAGAGTAACATGTGTTTGGACCCTTTACTATTTAATACTTTAAGCTTTGCGAGTAATTTATTAAACGTCTTTATGGTCAGATAACATACTAGTCTAGCATTTGGACTGCATTCCCATGTCTAAATATACAACGTGTTTGTAATCGCTTGTAAACCATGTAATTAGCTTATTACTAAGGGAGTAAGAAATTTGTATATTGGAGTGGTAGCTCTCATTTCTTTGTTTCTTTTTTAATAATGTTGCATTGGGCAGATGTGTCGGCTTATTTACATTCTACCTTTTATTTTATATTTTAATGTAGTATTCTATTTTTGTTTTAAAACTGTTTGCTATTTATTAAGGCGCCTGTGAACTGAATTTCATATTCGCTTAAGTTTCTAATTGTGAACGCCACACTTGAGGCAACCAGCAATACGTAATTAACCCTTTTGTGTAATTTGGTCCGTTTGAACTTATTTCCATTCTACACCAGTATAGATAATACAGAAGACGTATTTTTGCTAACACGGAGACTGATGATTCACTTGAAATATTTATTTTTTTAAATAAATAGTTTATACTTAGGTCTCTACCAGCAGTAATGGTAGATAAATGAAAGTTGTTGATAAAAGTAATCTATGTCTACCTGTTAGGTATAAAACTTAGGGGATTTTATTAGTTATACACTTATTTATGTTACTTTCACGATTTTTATTATATGATTAATTTCCTATTAACCTTCCGTCGGGCGCAACTAATCTGTGAGATGAAGTCACGAGTTTTTTTTGCACCAACCAGAGAGATCGGAGGGGAATGGAGTGAGTCTCCTAGTAGCTTCCTGTCTCCCTCCCGCTTACAAAAGATCGTTTTCGGTTTTTCTCCAGTACTTCGCTGAGTGTCGTGAGGGGTGCATTAATCTCTCAGCCGAATTGCGCCCGATCGTGTAAGTATTTTTGATTTTCGAATTTTCACTTTTTTTTTGTTTGTATTTTTTCTTTTAAACCTAAAATAGCATGTGAAACAAGTTCTAGTCCCTAATTTAGTGATATTGACCTTTATTTACTGTGAGATACAAATAATAATCTGTCAGATTATTGCGTCCGTTCGTGTAATAGGATTATTTTATTTTTATTTTTCTGAAAGGAATGACTTCTTTATCAAAGCAGTCTACTACCCCAATGGCTTCAACATCAAAAGA
This sequence comes from Vesta saturnalis, assembly GCA_036346205.1. Lineage (NCBI taxonomy): Eukaryota > Metazoa > Arthropoda > Insecta > Coleoptera > Lampyridae > Vesta > Vesta saturnalis. The sequence goes on along the minus strand of JARFJB010001138.1, from coordinate 3,536,942 downwards.
ACCTCCTCCTCAAAAGTTTGGCCTGCGGAACCCTGCAGACTTGGTGGAAATTCATCTTATTTTGTGGAGTTACGAATTAGTGCAGGCTCTCAAAGCAAAAAAGTTGTCATTGTTGGGAACCTTGCAAAAAAACAAACGCCAGCTCCCTCCTAAATTTGTGAACATAAAATCTAGGGCTGCAAATAGTAGTCATTTCGGTTTTACCAAGAACTGCTCACTTGTGTCATTTGTGCCGAAAAAAGGGAGAAATGTGCTTCTAATTTCAAGCATGCACGATGACGACCAAGTTGATGCAGTCACACGAAAACCACAAATGATTTTGGATTATAACACCACCAAATCTGGAGTCGATGTAGTTGACAAATTGTGCGCTAGAAATGTACGAAGATGGCCAATGGTGGCTTTCGTTGTATTAATTCAGAAGTGATAATATGTCTTCAATAACAATCCCGATTCAAACACCAGCAAAAGGCGAGGTTGTTTAAAAGATCTATGCAACGAGCTGTGTTTGTAACAACTCCAAACAAGGGGAATGCCTATTCAATTGCAAAACGAACTACGTGAGTTCCAGCCTACCTCATAACATCAGGATATGCCTGCACCTGCATGCCACGACGGACAGAGAAAGAGGTGTTCCAAATGTCAAATGAAAAAAATATAAATGTCTGAAATGTAATGTTGAAGTATTCTGTCTGGAGCATGCCAAGATGATGTATGAAAAATGTTATGATTCAGCTTTTATAATGTCTCAACCTAGCTCATGAATAACTTTTCATTATTTTTATTTTTTGATTTTTATGATTATGTGGACTTGTTTTATAAAGTTAAAGTGAATTTTGCATTAATGGTATACATTAATCTGTCAGATGAATTGCGCCCGATCGTGTTAGGATTTGCGTTGTACCCGACGGAAGGTTAATTATACATACATACATAGTAAAAGGCAGGTTATAACTAGAGAAAAAAAAATCAATTGGCGTAGGTTGTGAAATTTAATTATTTTGAATTGGTACTTTAGACGAATGCACAGAATTCAATTATAATAATTCAATGTCAATTCGTATTCTGGAAAAACTGAGAAATCGGATAACGGAAAAGTACTCACCTCAAATGTTATATACCGGTGTGAAAACAGCGGCCAGTTTTAAGCGGCCAGTTTTTCCGATGATTACCGAAGTCACAGTAACGTATAAATGAAGTAACTTGTAGCCCACGCATAGTATCATGATGATAATTTCAGATTATATTACTATCTAATTAATAATGAAGGTAAAACAATAATATGTGATGGAGCTGCCGCCTGAGGGGCTAAAAATTGAGACCAACCCCCTATCTTCGATCTCGAAAACCGTACATAGTATCAAATTGAAATTTTCAGAATATATTACTACTTATCTAATTAACAATAAAGATAAAAAATATGTGATACAGGTGCGTCTAAGGGGGTGAAAATTGAGACCAGCCTCCTATCTTCGATCTCGAAAACCGTGTATAGTATCAAGTAGACACTTTTAGATTATATTCCGAACTAATTAATAATGAAGATAAATAAATAATATGTGATGAAGCTGCCGTCTAAGAGGGTGGAAATTAAGACGAACTCTTCATCCTCGATCTCGGAAACCGTGCGTAGCTGTGATTTTCAAATTATATAACTATCTAATTAATAATGAAAGTAAAAAATAATATGTGATGGAGCTGCCGTCTAAGGAAGTGAAAATTGAAACCAACCCCTATCTTCGATCTTAAAAATCGAGCTGTATTTAGGAAAAACGGTGTAATTATTTATATATTTATTTGTTCATAAGCTTTAATTAAAATGTCAAATGGAGAAACTTCCAATTCTTATAGCTAGATAATTAATTCGTTAATTAACTAACAATGACTAACGAGGTGATACTTTCTTTCTTCTCAAGTGCGGTTTGCAAAGTCCAGGTTAAATGGGCGGCCTTAATTTTTAACTCCTTGGGCGGCACATATCACATATTAATATATTCTGAAAATTTCAACTTGATACTATGCACGGTTTTCGAGATCGAAGATAGGGGGTTGGTCTCAATTTTCATCCCCTTAGACGGCAGCTCCGTCACGTATTATTTTTTTATCTTCATTATTAATTCGTTAGTAATGTAATCTGAAAATTTCAACTTGATACTAAGCGCGGTTTTCGATATCGAGGATTAAGGATTGGTCTCAATTTTCACCCCCTTAGACGGCAGGTACATCACGTATTATTTTTTACATCTGTTATTAATTAGATAGTAATATCAAATACTATAAATGATAATATACGACACTTCTATCTCTTTACATTAGTGAAAGTCACGACAATTTTAACAGCGCCACCAAACGGATAAAAATGACATTTTGGCGGGAATTGGAAATAATCAATGCAAATGCATGGTGGAAATCGCTATAAAAAGTGTGGATAGGAAGTGTATAAGGATGTCAAATGTTTGTAATAAAGAAAAACTCGATTAGACTATAAGGAATGTATCCAAATAACTTTCTGTACAAATAAAGTTTTTATAAAGTAACTGTCTAAAATTATATTTTAATGCATAGTCCTAACACCATGATTTCTTTTACAAACATTTTATCTGCAGATTAATATATTAGTTTCATCATCGTTGCAGAAAAATTATGAGGAATAGCAAGAAATTTAAAATAATCCTTTGAATGCTTTTGATAGTAGTAGTAATATGAAATTACCTAGTGTGTAGATTTAATTTATTGATTAGCGGAGCTTGTGTGATTTGTAGGATGGAATAATATAGGAACCTACCTGAATTAAAGGTTCAGGCTGATGTGTCTGTATTATATACTTATTAACCTTAACAAATAACTGAGCCTGCCACTTCCTAATCGGTAAATGCATAACTTACCAATTATGACATGACAGGTTGTCAGTTCAGAAAAACGACAGTTCCACCACAGGTCATGAGTACAGTCTCATCCTGCTTATAACCAATGTGGTTAATGCGGGTATCCAAACAGTTTTTTAATACATGTTACTGAATAGCAACAATCAAGGAAGAGGTACTTGCAGTATACCATTTTGTTTTTATTAGTTTAATTTGAGTTTAATAATACAAATAATACAAATCTACCCAATCGGATACAAAACACATCAGAAACATTAAAAATACATGAACAAGTGAGTACAGAAACAGAGTGAGTGTGTAAAGAATATAATAATAATAACATAAAAATAATGACTAATTAAACTACAAAAAATCTATTGCATGACAAGACTTCAAAAATGCTGAACTAGTGTGTCTAAAGAGAACACAGTCTTAATAACATAAACCTGCCATACAGTACAGATCTTGTATTATTATTGTCAGTCAGTAGATTAATATTTCTCAGTGCATTACTGTTAGCTGTATTTGAAAGTGTTCAAATTAATATGTAAACTCTCGAAAGTTGTTTAGATGGAATTTGGAGAAATGTGTCAGAATCTGCAGATTAGATTTCAAGGTCTTTGCCTCTCATCACATTTACTCAAGTAAAATTTTCTTGGCCTTGACATTTCTTTTTTTGGGCAAATTCGATGAAATGTTATTATTATATTACTGTATAAAACTATTAATAATGACATTCAAAAATTTCTCAATAAAAATGTTTCTACAGTCGTCACAGAGTGCGCAGTCCTCAGGATAAAGAATTCGCCTGGCAAATACACTTTTCATGTGGCACCTTGCTTGCCTCAAATCTTCCATAAAATGATCTTTAAAATTTAAGAAAATAGTTTTGCCAATATCTAAAGCGCGCTACCGAGGAAATAAAAATTGGGCATTGTCATGCCATTTCATTGAAATATATGTATTCTGTAGATTGCAATCATCCTCTTTACAAGCGTATATTCCAATGCAGTTTTCGCATAGCTTACTGTACACCCACCTTGTGACATATGTAAGTGCATTAAGTTCAACAATGTCACCATCAATAGTTAAATCACCAGTTCCAACGCCAACTTCATCCACTTCATTACAGATATTAACTTTGAACTTTCTTTACTCCAGCTCTTTTTTTTTTTTGTAACAAACAAAGTCCATTTGGCAGTTACTCTCAGTTGAAGGTGTCAGCAACTGGTTACAAATTGTTGCCCGCAAAGCTGCTTGAAACTCTGTAGCATCTGGTGTGACATTATTTTCACCCTTCGCTCTCAATACACAAAATAAATTCTCAATACAATCCTGGCTAAACTTTATGCCAAAATTTTGCTGGAAGTCATTGTAAAGGACCTTTAATGCACATATATTTGATCGCCAGCCTTCAACGGAAGGTGGAGATTTTCCTTCCCTCTTTTGGAAAGTTAATTTTTGGAACATCCTGTCGGCCTTTTTAAGCAAAACCCAATGACAGGAGCTATCTTTCAAAGGCCGCCTATACAGCTTTGGATCATTTGAATGAATGCTGTTAAAGCAATCAAATAAATTGTCAATAAGTTCGATAAGTTCGTAAGCTTTGGGGAAAAACGTGGGGTCATACAACAATCTTTCTGATAAAGGTCAAAAACATACTTCCAGGAGTATACATGATTCTCATGTGATACTGAATATTTTTTAAAATCATTTCTAATAGATTTTAGTAAATGAGGAGGATCATATATGAAATATGTGTTTTCATTATCTAGATTAATATATGGCTTTTCACATGTAACCCCTAATAACTGTCTCATCTTAATGTTATTTGTCCCTTGATAACACATAACATCTTTGGGTATCAAACCTGCACTTTTTACTTTTTGTAAAACATACTCTACATTTTTTAAAACATCCCCTCGTATAGGTCCTTTTGTTAAAAAATAACCTATTAATTGTTTGAAATTTATTTTTAAACCTCGGATCTTGACAACAAGAACTTGATCACACGGTTCTAGTTCCAAACACGAAAAGTTTGGGCCAAGGTCTGTGAACCCATGACAAGTGTCATTTCGTGAGTTATAAGAGACTTGTTTCATCAATCACAACTGAAACCAGTTTTTGTTCCACATTGAGCAAACAACTTTTGACCTGGAGCATTTCTATAACATTTTCGTCGATTCCTGGTGAAATCTGAAGGTTCTGGAGCCACCTTTGTAAGAACCTCACAATTGGTAAACAAAATTGTCTGAGTACGAATTTGTAGGCATTAGTCGAGCAGTAATAACGTAATTAGAACAGCCATACATTGCACAAATTCTCTCAGCCATTTTTAGTTGAATACAGTAATACAATTTCAAATAATTAAATGTTACTCAGCACAAGTTTTACACACTTTCAAATGGCGAAATGCAAACTGTCGATGTAGTAACATTGTTACCCGGTAGAGGCGTTGAGTGTCTTGTCACAACAAATTTTCAACAGTGTCGGATAGTGTCATTTAGCGTATTTGGTAATATATTCTGAAAAGTTAAACTTGACACTATGCACGCTCCGCATAAAATATACTATTTTTTCTTCAGACGTTTTTTACACTTAAATGTGAAATAAGGAAAAATAGTTAGATTTAATTAGCGTGCTAGGTTTTGTTGAAAACAATGCATTAAAAAAATTGAAAATTGTGAAAATTCTCCGTGTTATTGTAAGTATTTTATTAAACTTTTTGTTCCTATTTGTGTAAATTAAAATATTACATTGTTAGGAATATGATGGATTTGGAGAACTACACACCGTCAGAAATTACTGAAGCGGCTAATACAGCAATAAATGATCTATTACCTACAAGATCGAGCAAAATCTATGAACGCGCTTTTCAGCAATTTATAAAATGGTGCGATGAAAAAAGTATTAAAAGCTACTCTGAAACCGTAGTGTTAGTTTATTTTGCCGAATTAGCAACAAAAATGAAAATGAAAAGCTCGACAATGTGGTCCCAATATTCGATAATACAATCATTATTGAGCATTCGACATGGTGTAGATATAAGCAAATACTTGAAACTTCGTGCATATCTAAAGAAGCAGAATGAAGGATACACCCCAAAGCAGGCCAAAGTATTTACAAAAGGCCCAATTTAACAAATTTTTATCGGAAGGGTCGGACGAAAAATACTTGGCAATGAAAGTAAGTTTTAGAAATAGAATGAAAACAAGTCTTTATATTTTGTATTTTTTTTAGATAGTTTTGATTATTGGTATCTCCGGGGCATGTCGTTGCGATGAATTGGTTAAGATGAAGGTAGACGATATTGATAATCTGAAACCTCTACTACATATTAAAATTCCAGATAGCAAAACAAAAAAAAATTAAATCATTTACAGTTGTAGGGAAATCTTTCCTAAATGTATGTAATAAATATGTTGCTTTGCGCCCACGAGCTATGAAAGATCGCCGATTTTTTTTGAAATATGTAAATGGAAAATGCTCAAGAGCGGTGATGGGAATCTATAAAATAAGTAGTGTTCCTAGGGAGGTAGCTTTTTTCTTAAAATTAGCGAACTATACAGAATACACAGGGCATTGTCTAAGAAGAACCTCAGCTACACTGTTGGTGGACGGCGGCACAGATTTAATGTGCGTGAAAATGTGGCTGAAAATCCAGCACTGTAGCTGAGCGTTATATTGAAGACTCACTAGCAACAAAAAAAGAGACAGCCTTGAAAATTTTTGCACCTAGTGCAAGCGCTACGACTACAGAAGTTCATGTAGAAGAAGAAGACCATTTCCTTAGAACGCAACGAGACCTCCACTGTTATCTCTGGCGGATTTTATTTTGGAGAAAATGTTAGTTTTAATCATTGTACTTTTAATCTTTATAACTCTAAACAATAAATTTGTTTTCGTTGTTTTCCAAATTGGGTGTTTGAGTTATTAACTTACATTACTTTAGCATCCGCTGCGAGCGGATGCAAAAGACTTTTGCAGCCGCCGGTGAAAATGTCAAACTTTAACATTGTCAGGTGAAGTTTAAAATGCCATCTTTTATTGACGTCTGAAGAAAAAATATTTTTTTTAAACTAGTCCTTATAAGTTAAAAACTTTGAAAAATACCTAACAGACGCCTATGCATGAAAATAATATAAAATGCTAATCCGTAATTACAAATGTGAATAGTAATAGTCGTGCTATAACTATGTGATAACAATTTCGCCGGAATCCATATGATTTAATTCAAGTTGCCTAACTTTCATTTCAATCTGTGAACCAATATATTTTTTCAATTTATCGAATTGCGTTAAGATAGAGTTTTATTAGTAGAGATAGTATTTTTTTTAAACTAACTTTTAAAGTACTTACAATAAAAGATTACTTTGAGTGAGATTTGCGCCCACGACCTCTACTTTACTAGAGTAGTGCTTTACCAACTTAAACTTTTTTATGTATATCAATACAGCGCAAATAGAAAAGTTTAAATTATTTAGTTATTTTAAATTATTTAATTATTTAGTATTTTGCCTCTTCGATAGCTCAGATGGTAGAGCACTACTCTAGCAATGTCGTGGGTTCAAATCCCACTCGAACTAATTTTTTGTTTTAAAAGTTAGTTTAAAAAAATATGATTAATAATTATTATTTTGATGTTTTGTTCGTTTATTAAAAGATATATTTTTGTATATTTTTACATATTTGAATTCTACGGCTTCAAATACATACAGTTCATCTGTCAAATGTCAACTCATACACCATTTTAATTTAATTTTTTTTAATTTTATATCTTTATGACGTCATCCAATTTGTAGCTAATTGATACAGAATTTCCTCCACAATATTTTTCATAATAATTAACGTTTGTGAAGTTTGTTAACGATTAAATTTAAAAATTACGGTTTTTTAACTGAAACTCACTTTTCCCAATAGAAACAGGCATGAGCCACCATGTATATTAAATAGCTCTTTAAGTACCTGTAAAACAATATACATAGTAATTTTCTTAATTCCTAAATAAATCAGTAATTTTTAATTTTCTAATTTTTTTAACACCAAATGCTCCTGAAGCCAACTCTGTCAAAATAATGTAAAAGATGCTTGCTTAATAAAAAAAAAAACAATATATATTCTACATACATACAATATTTAATTTTATCTTGAATTAATTATGTGCTCAAAATGGCCACCACCCTATTCCAAACAGTTCTTCTAATAAAATTTTCATGAAATTTTTGGTGTTATACTGTTAAATGCTTCTCTAACCCGATATTTTAGATTATCCAGGGTTGTAACTGGCGTAGCGTATACTTTGTTTTTGATAAAGGCCCATACAAAAAAATCGAGACAGGTAATGTTTCCCGATCCAGTGATCCTCAAACCGTTCACTCAAATAGTTAGCATCTAACCTGGCATTTTGGGCTCCACATCCGTCCTGATGAAACTAAAAGTCTCTTCTATCTATTAATGGTAAACTCTCCAACTCATATTGTTTTTCATTCGTTAGAAAATACAAATATCTTTCACTATTTAGTGGTTCGTCAAAAAATATCGGTTCATTAATAGAATTGTTTTTTATTCCAGTCCAAACGTTAAAACCGAAACTTTCTTGGAAATTGCCTTGTCGCAGTAAATGCGGATTTTCCTTGGCCCAATATCTGTAGTTGTTCCATTAATAGTAAAACGGCTTTCGTTGGAAAATAAAATTTGTTTATGAAAGCCCCTATCATTCTGGTAATTGTCTAAAACCCAGTTGCAAAATTCGTATAGGTGTTGATGCAGTTCATAGTTATAACATTTAAACTTATGTTTTTACTGCACTCTCTGTATATCAACAACATGTCAACTTTCCATTTTGAGAATAACGGAATAAATTTGCCATTTTGAATATGAAAACTAATTAATAATTACCACACACTTGTAGAGATATTATAAATAACTAGACTAACAAAATGACATTTTTGGCTGTCAACTTATTCCAAATAAATGACGATCACCCATATACGCTAATGACGTTAAGTCAATATCATGGAGTGCTTTGATTTTGTCAAAATCTAATATTTATGCCGTTTATGTAAATATCACAAAAGAAAGATTTAGATATGATAGGTAGATAAATAACACACTTGTACCCTTTTCAGCTAAATTTGTCAACTTCTGCTAATCAAAAATGTAGTTTATTTAGAGAAGTATCTAACAGTATAACATCAGAAATGGTCCAAATGCTCGTGAAAATTTTATTAGAAGAGCTCACTGCAGTTTGGAAGAGGGTGGTGGGCATTTTGAGCACATAATTAATTAAAGATAAAATTAAACATTGTATGTATGTGTACTCTTTTCACCTAAAGTATTAATATATGTATTTTTTTTAATTAGGCAAATACCTTTTACATTAAAAATTATTATTAATTTTATTAAATACACAAATAAAAAGTTTACCTCGAGTAGTATTTGAACCTACAACCTGTAGTTTGCTAGAGTAATAGTAATTTTTAATTACATATTTACTTTTGAACTTATTCGTTCATATGAAAAACTAATCATCTTTTTTTCTACTCCCATAGTAGTAAGTAGACAAGAACGCAATCCTTTGTTGATTAGTAACCGTGGCATTATGAAACATGCACGTAATGAAGAAAAAACTAGCACGTAATATATTACGTATCAATTATTATGACAAAGCTTCAATCAAGTAGCCTAGACAAATTAATTTGACATTTATCATTGTTGAATACACAAGGCGTTACATTGGCGTTATTTTGATTTAATTATTATTAATAATTCATTTATTCATTGTTAAAATGAGTGACAGTGACTCCACGGAAGAAATTGTTGGAACTCCGCCAGAAATTAGGCAACTAGCTGAACATACCATAGCAGATCTTCTCTCGGAAATGAAGTTTTAAACGTCTGTTTGACGTAGATTATTGTTTTTGTTTCTATAATGCTGCCTATTTTCGTAATGAACTTATTATAAAAACTGTTGCAGTATTATCCTAAAACAATTGTTATTAAAATTATTTCTTTCTTTTAATTTCCATTTTGTAGGTTGGAAGGTCGTGTGGTGTACCACACCAGATACTTATATTTAAGTTATATAATCTAAACGTTTCGATAACACTTACAGTTGTCTTCGTCAGTAGTAATACTATCTTCAAAAATTGTTTAAGATGAAACAATTTTGTGAAATGTGAAAAATTAAGAACGCAAACATTTTACTGTAAAATCTTCTATTACTTAAATCCATCTCTAACTTGATGCGGTTTATGTTATTTGCCATTTTAATAAATATATTCGTTGTACAATTTGATCACGAAAACTACGTAAAATCCAGCATAACAAGTATGTAATTCACATTTCTTAATGAAATTCGTTACCCTGTAAATTCAAACACGTTTATTATTAATTACACTAGCCTCTTCAGCCGGTTGATTACGTAGTTTTTTTTTATGTAATTACATTTCATTTTTTATAAGTTTATAAAATGTTATCTTATTATCTAAAGCAGGTGAAGCAGGCTTTTTAACGTCTGCGGCTTTCACCGCATCCGCTACTTCAGCCATCTCGCTGTCGCTTGCCGTCGCTTTGAGTAACTAACGCCGGTTCGGACTAGAGAGGTGCCGCTGTGGGCGGTGTCCTCTTCTGTCTCTGTTGACGTGTTTCTTCGGACTTCTTACGCTGCGGGAGACGTGGGTACCTCGGTCGGATGATCACCACCACAGTTTACGAACTTAGCCCGGTCTGTACGGGGTTTGGTGCACTCACTGGAGTGGTGGTGTCCTGCACACTTGACACAGCGTGCTGCCGCTCAACAGCAACGCTGTGCGTGACGGAATCCTTGGCACCGGTGACACTGCTCGATGCCTGGTCTCCGCCTCAAGTCTTCAGTGGAGACACGTAGGCAAGCCACGAACTCCACCAGCCGGATCTTCTTAAGGTCCACTTCGGTTGGTACCTTGACCAGCAGAAGCGGGATCGGTTTGCCTTGTTTCTTCATTCTGAAACAAGAGCTGATGTTAACGTCGTATTTTTTAAGCTCAGAGGTAACGTCAGCCTCGGAGATTTCTACGGGTATTCCCCATAGAACCAGCTTGAACGAACTTTCCCTCTTTTCCTGATAGGTATGGTACGTTGTACTATGCCTATCCATATACCGCATTAGCATTAGCCTGTGACGGTCCTTGACAGTGGCAGGCTGGATCCGGTATCCCTCGGCGATTGCCTTCTCACGTGTGAAGACGATCACTCGGTGATCTAATTCTCGGGACAACGCAACCCAGTTCTCCTTCTCACGAAGGATTACTGGAGGAACCCTCTGCCTGGCAGCAGGAAGCTCTTCTACGTCCGGGCGGTCCATGGTATCAGCTAGGGCGTCGAACGCGTTGATAACGGTTGTGGGCGTGGTCGAGCGGTCTCTCGAAGATTTCTTCGGCTTTTTCTTCTGGAGCCGGAACCCTTCGGACGGTGACGATTCTTCTTCTGCAACAACGGTCCTTGGAGCTGCTGGAAGCGGTGCAGCAGCCATCTCTTCTTCCAATTTCTTGGGTTTCTCTTTCTTCTTCTTGCTCTTCTTATAGATGTCGTCTTCGTAGAAGGACAAGGGCACGAACGGGACCTGCTCGTCGGTCAGCACGACGTCATCTGGTAGCGGGAAAAACTCGTTCTCATCGTAACGACTCCGAAGAGCGTACGAGTGCCTCTGCCGGAACGGTGGCTCTTTATCCGACATCGTGAAAACGACGCAGGTAGCAGAACGTACGCGCGTAAAAACTTTTAACAAAGTACGTTTACAATGTTAAAACGCAATGTTTACTGATCTGCTTGCAGACAGCGAAAAAAAACTAGAAGCAAAGTAAGTCATTATAAGGTCTACGGTGTCAGAGTTGTGTCCAAGGTCGGCGTAGTGTCCGTCGGCGATGTGAGCATGCCCTTTTGCGAGATATTTGGCGCGATGGATACAGTCAGCGTAGTCTCATTATTCAATATTTTGAAACAGTTGCCGTTATAGTTTCAGTAGGCGTAGTGTCGAAAGTATGTGAGAGAGAGCAAAGTGGACATAGTCGGCGTTCTGTCAACAGCGAAATAATTGACATAATGAGTACAGTCGACGTAGTGTTCCTATTCATTTTTTTTGTATCTGTCGGCGTTGTCTCTATACAGGGTCCGCCTTTGGGAGCTGATCCTATGAGTATATGCTAAACCAAACTTACTATAATTTTGAAAATTTGGTGACAGGGTAATGATGTTAGGGCTAACTCATCTAAAATATTTTCACGTTCGTAGCACTTCCGGTTATACCGGAAGTCGGTACTTAGTCGCTTATTTTAAATGGATCACCCCGTATATTAATACATTTTTGGATTCTATGTCGAATTTTAAGGTAAGTTTGTAACCTAGATACGAAATTTCAGTCGTTTTAAAACAAAACATTTTTCTAAAAAATTGACAGATGCGGTCTTAGTAAATAACTCGTTAATTGTTCTGTTCCTGTCAAACAATTTGAATAAAACTTTGAGGTGTTGTAGGCAAAGGTTTATTGCAATAGTCTGTATTTTTAATAAAAATAAAATTATGAATGTCTAGATTTGACTATCAAAAAATGCAAGTTACTCAAAAAAATCAAATGGAAACCCCTATTTTTTATTACTCAGATCGATTTAACGCCAAAAATTAAGGTAAGTTTGTTTAAAACTTTATTTGCCTAAACGTAACAGTTTCATACTTATTATCAAAAAAGTCCCAATTTTAAAATTTGTGATAAAAATGAACTACCTACATCTAGTATTCCTTGTTCGTGGTCACCATGGAAACCAAATAATTGAGAATTGAAATAAAGAAAAATATTTGAAAAAGTTACTGCAAAAAATTATAAAAGATAATTTTGTGATTCAAAAGTCATTTTTGCCAAATAGAAATTTTCTAAGATACTCATAGGATCAGCTCCCAAAGGCGGACCCTGTATACCATTTTCGGTGGTATGGGCGTTGTATCCAAAGGCAGCGATCTTGCTCATCAACCCATACATCGCCAATCAGGCTTTCGGTAATTGAAAATATACTAGTTGTTACCCATTTAAACTTTTTTTAGAAATCACTTTGCATGTATTTGTTACATATGGAAAATCCTTCCATTAAAAATGAAAAACGATATGTTCGATTATCTAAATGTATAGGATAATTTCAATAAAAAAGAACATTCACATTTAAAATATGAAAATAAAATACATCTTAGGTATAGTCCTTTAGTTCCCTACTATTTGCAAAGTTTTAATGGTGATTAATGAAATCTATGCAAAAGCTGTCAACAATTTACAATATGTAATGATTGTTACCAAACAATATTTCTTTAACATTATGTATTATGTACGAATATTTTGTGGACATATATTTGTAACACTTTAAGCCCAAAACGCTGGTATAACTCATAAAGCAAGTAATCATAAATCAAAATTTAATTACATATCTGTAATTCATATCGTGGGGAAATTAACTTTTACATCCCTTTTTTTCGAATGTTGTTTGAAATGGATTTATTTTTTGTTATTCGTAATGAATTCAAATTAGTATACAAAGTTCGCGTAAATTTTATCAGAAAGTCTAGCATAATTTATTAGTAAATCAATGAAAAAGAGATTAATTCTATTGTATTCTATGCTTCCATTAGAATGGTAATTATTAAACTTATTTTTAACTCAAGGAATTATCATCAACTGATAGAACTATTTTACTCTTTACTAGTTACAGATTTCTTTCATAATTTATACGTTTTGTTAGTTATAAATTCTAAGGTAACATAAAATTGTAAGAATGCCTTTTATATTTATATTTACAAGTTTACAGTCTAAATATTGAAAAATAAATGGCAATCAAAACTTCACCCCATTATCCTTTACGTTTTTACTTTTGCCATTATCGGAAAATCATAAAGCCATCAATTTATTTCTAAAGGAAATTTAACAACCCTTATATAAAAAAAAAACATTCACTCTTTAAATTAAGATAATCTCATGTTTATTACGAAAAAATTGTGTTGGGAATTTTACCTTAAAAAGGACGTGCTTTTGCATCGGTGAGGTAAATTATGTCTAATTGGAGTGAGGTGGAACTTTTATAATAAAAAGCATAATTGATTAGACAAGCTTTTAAAAAAAAATCAACAAATCTTCTGCTTAGATTCTACGTAATTTTTTCGCTTAATTAACTATATGTTAAATAGAAGTATCTAAACTATATATTTATACGTGATTTTTTAACTATTACACAATTAAAAGTTAAATACTGATATATTTGAATAATTTTTGTTTTTGTAAATATAATTACTTGCATCCCTAATTTAAATAGAAACGACTCTAAAATTGTCTATTTTATTGCTTAATAATACAAGCATGTAGGTGTTTGACACTATGATGTTTGTTATTTTTTAGTACTAAAATTTTTGTGTAATTAATTTACACATTATTTCAAGAGAAAATAAATCAATAAGGTACCTTTGTTGTTTTTTCTTAGCCCGCGGTATATCTTAAAAGCTTCCTTACTTTCTTTTGTTTACTTTTTCTTTATTTCTTACTTATCTTTAATTTTTCTTCTTGCATTTTTTTGAATTTCCAAAATATTTTGTGATAGTTCAAACCGCATCTCTCTAAGTTACACATTTCCTGAGATATTCGATTTTTTAAAAACTGCAACAGACGTCAATTTTTACAAAAAAGTCAAATTACTCGGAAACTGTCCATTTTAGACCTTACATGTGATAGATAAAGTTGATCTAAAATGAAACAAAGAATCAGAATATGCAATAATATACAGGGTGTTCCATTTAAAATAAAAAAGGTTGATTGCGCCTGGGCGAACGAACCACCCTGTTTACTCAAACAGCGATAGATAGCTTGACTATTAACAACTTTTACATAAACAATTTTTATTTATTTTCAATATCCGAGCCATTATCAACCAAATAAAGATAGTTTCCACACCCTGTATAACATATTGTATCGTATCGTATTGTGCGCTGCTCAGGATGTTCAATCCTGTTCAACGCTAGATGTTCTGATGTATGTTTAATCCTTAGCCAACATTGCTTGCAGAACACACTACTTCGTTGCTATTCAAGATAAAAAGAAGCTTGGGTTAAGAAAGTTGAGAAAAATTGTCTGCGCGATTATCAGATTTCAACTCGCTGAGCTTAGATTTAAAAGACGGCAGCTACAGTTATGATAGATCAAAGAAATTTACCAAATTTATTAGGTAGGTATATAATACAACATATTATATTGTATCGTATGGTGCGCTGCTCAGGATGCTGCAACCTTGTTCAACGCTAGATGTTCCGATGTATGTTTAATTCTGTGGTGGTGTGGTTGGTTTTGGAGTTGGCGTGGATGTTGGTGTTCTGTTAAATACTTACCACACGTAACTATCCGATGATAGTTTTCCACCGCAAAACCTCGAGGATATATACATACTCTACCTTCCGAATCTTCTTCGTGTCCTCTTTTGTTGTCAGCTGCTCCAGCAAAAGTGGGATCGAGCTCCCTTGTTTGATCCCCATGAGCTTACCTCGCTCATGCGTAAACGCAGTTTTAATCCGCTTTCCCTCGCGGAAGTCCTTCATGAAGACAATCCCGTGTCCGCCGTTGCGGAACCGGCTTTGAAGGCTTTAACGGTATGAACATGATGTCGGTCGCGGGTCTGTTGTCGAATGAACCATCAGTATTTTTTGGCTTCTCTTCTGGGTGATTAATGCTTCATTAGTGATGGTATATATGTAACTGGTTACTTCTTGGTCGGCGAGGGCGAAAGACTGATGTCTATTACGTCATCTTTCTTTACCTCTTCTTGGTGACTGGTACGTGCGACAGACTCTACAGTGACGGTATCGAGGTCTCCGGTGACGGTGGCGGTGACGGGTGCACAGCGCACTAGTGATGGTTTTCTCACAATAACTTCCCACTATTACACGAAAGCAGTATTGCTATGCCAGTTCTGGACCACTTTACAGTGTTTCCATGTTTCAAGGTCATGCTGTATTGCCAGGTTTCGGGAAGTTGTCAAGATTGCGCCTTTTTGCGGTAATCTCAAGATAAAAGTTCATTGACCTCTAGGTGTGTCATATTACAATTCTTGGAAAGTTAGTTGGCCTTTTCAAGAGCAAACTGGTACCAGTTTCCCAAACCAGCTCAAAACAGGTCAAAAATAGGATTCAGTTTCTCAGAAATTGCTGGTTATTTTCTAAGAACTGGTAGCGGTTTCCTAATAACATTCCTTGCTATAACCTTTACTTACTTTCAAATATTTGTATAGAATATGTAGTATATTCTGTCTTCTCTTTGATATCGTACTGTACCCGCACTCTCCTTCACTCATACCGCTAGACGGAAATATGAAATTTTTTAGGTAAACTATTAAGTATTGTTAACTACGAATTTTATATTTAATACATTTACATAAATGGTGTTCGGTAAACCTAAAACCGCGCGCCTGCGGCTAGACCTGACCACGTACTACTAGAATACCCAAATTTGACCTCTATGAATACCCCGCGGTTTTTGAGACATTGCGTCTTATGTAAAACTGTTTACATGTTTTTTTAGTAATACGTGATCAGGTCTATTAGTAGGAGAGATGTTACTAAAGTGCAGTCTAGAAACCTTTAATTAATTCACTTTCACTTGCTCATATTTTGTTCCCGGGAAATTTCGTCTTCCCACAGCTCATACCTGAAAACTTCGTTTCCGAACAAGCTCAACTTGTCTCTTAGATTATGGGGTGTTTGTAAGCGAGTGCCGCGGTCGGAATGCAGTTAGAAAAATAAAAGATATTTTAATTTATTTATTTATTATAATAATTTTTTAAGAAGCATGTATACAGAAAAAAAATGTTTTGAAATTGATAATAGTAAGATATGCCACGTAAAAACTGCGTCACTTCACGATTTTCCATATCTTCGTACAGTGTCTTCACACTGGCTGTAACTGCTGCATATTTCTTGTTTTGTGGATTTCCGGGGTTGCCGGTGATTAATTGAACTATTTCGTAACTATAATGCCCCTGTTGTGTTTTGAGACACCTGATATACATTTGGAAAGAGCGAACCCCGGTGTTGGTATCCTTTGTGCCAGCCTTCGACAACGTTGTTAGTACAATGCTACCCGTCGATCGTTTGTTGATGCTTATTCCGCAACGAAATTAGAAAAGACGTATTTTGTGATTAACCTGGCCTCTTCGTTTTCGGGTACTTCTTCGAAAACATCGGCGACGTTCTCAGGACGAACAAATGCTAATGCAGGAATCATACGCACTCATGGAGCGATTCTGTTCGTAGCGAGCCTAAAAATTAGAATGTTCTTACTGAGTGAAAAATTTTTTTCCCTACCTTCAAACCGTGCTCCTGCACTTACCTCCAAATTGACTGTGAGAGATGAAAAAAAGAGTTATTTTTATTGATTTCAGGAAATCCCTGTTGTTCGCGGCCTGTTCGAGGTCATTCATCAATTGATCCGATTACAGTCCCACTTGAATATACTTGAATAAGCTTGACGTGCGTTGCTCGTATCGGATTTGGTACGAGAGAGTACACAGAGCTGAAATTCCTAATAGTAAGAAAGGATTAATGTCCGACCAGTAGGCAGCGCAGCTTCAGAATCGTAAATTATAAATGTTTGAGTGACATCCTAAAATTCATACACATAGTAAGCATAACGCTTTGGTCAATTTTTAAGAATTAAAAAAATTCCTAAACAATATCGCATTCAGCTTTGACTTACTTGGGGCAAGATGAGTACACGCATAGGTATAGCAGGAATATTTTCCCTATTCCGGTTATTTCGGGTGGTTTTTTAAAGAATCTTTCCGCGGAAGCAAAACGGCGGTATCTTCGTGAACTCCAGCGACTGCGGGTGTCACGATCCGTTGTGTTGATTTATGACAACCCGTTCCTTCATATCATTTGCAGTGCAAGCTGCTTATTACCGTGCAGCGTGGCTATGGCCTTTCACTACCTTAACCACTACACCTTGTTTTCCCTGTGTCCACACTCTACCTTTACATGTATCACGTCCTTCGCAAACCCATATTGCGTGCAGCTCGTGTTTCGTCATTTTCACATGTGTGTATAAATGATTGTAGTACACTAACTTACATCGGGCACGAATAACATTGACAAAATTAGCCATTTTGTTAGCATCACGGTTAAACGAGGACGACCGATAATAATGAATAATAATAATTTGTGCGCAGGTAAAATTTGTTTATTGCAAATGTACACAATTTAAATACCTTCATAATAATATCAACTAATTACATCTCTTAATGCAAACTTCTATAATCTTTTCTAATGACGAGATTTGGATTGGAATTTCCCCATTTCAAGCATTCTTTTCTTTTCTTGAGGAAATAATTTTGGGAACGAAATGTGAGGTACAAAATGTGGAGAACGAAATGTGAGGAACGAATTTTCCTCAAACCTCTGTAGACTAACAAACTAGCTTTATTAACAAACAAATAATCATTGAATATATGGGTTCTTCATGTTGATCAAAAAAAATTACATAAACTACTACTACTGATTAGTAACTACTAGTACTTGAAAGTCTACTTTTATTCAGCTGAACCTTTTTAGTGTTATAGTGTTACAGGTGAAAATGGCAGTAGAATCTAGTGTAACAGATAATGGGGAGAGTGCCCATGGCTCAGTGGTTGGCGGTGGGTATGATGGTATTTTACGTATAGGATAATAGAATAACATAAATCAAATCAAGGAAAGTCATAAATCAAAGGGACGCTAGTTTCTTTAAAATCAAAAATAAGGGATTAATTAAGCACAGTAATGAACGCTAGTACTCCACAGCAATGTTTAATATAAGCAAAAACTTGCTTACCTTTCGTAGCGTTAACTAGGTAAATCAGTATAATGGCTTGTGAATCGGTGCTACCTGTAAAAGGTTCAAAATATTTACCAAAACAAAATAATATGCTGTAAGACCTACTGTGAAGGTCATTTGCTGCAATTTTACTTTATGTTAATTTTATCAATAAAATTGTATTTCCAAAATCTTTATCTTAAAAATAACATTACAAAAATAGCGAAATACGTGAAAAGCTTTTGTCAAAACAATAAAAATTCATTGTCACTGCAAGGCCATATAATTTGAGAAATTACTGTTAAATTATTAGCAACAAGAAAATATTCAGAGCTATTGTTGCCTACTATTTTATGTAAACCGTAAATAATGATATCCTGTGAGATGAGGCGAAAATCACAGGTAATGTTATATCCAATAATGAAATAATACGCTTAATGTTCATTATCACTGTATATTATAATAATTAAAAAAATAATATTCAATCAGTAATGTACAATTATTTTAAAGTCAAAAACAAATAAATTGGCTTCCGAAAGGGAGAGATCCGCAACCTTTCTTACTTAAGTTTCAATAATAAATAAAAATTTTAGTTGAAACTTGCAAGTTAAAAATTCCAAAATGAAATAATCTTAATCCTGAATTTTAACTATCCCAATTATCATCATACTGACACGCAGGAAACATAAATTTCACAAGTTTTAGAATGTAAATATCAGTGCACAACAAACAAAATAAAATAATAACACTTAACAGCGTGAAGATCACAAAAGACAGGGTGAATACGCTCAGTACCTGCTAGCCGAAAAGGTTTTGGTACTCTGTAACAAAAAGCGTGTTTATCTGCTTACCTAAATTGAGATATACAGCTTTTATTGAAATCACAACAAAGCCACAGAAAAGTAATTACCTTAAATTTGCACAGTTTTCAGTCTAACTTTTCCTTTCGCAGCTGAATCTTCAATACTTTCTTCAAACACGAACCAATGAAGTGAACGAAAACCATAGTATCATCAGATAAGTTAACTAATTCCTTTAATTCACAATCGTAAAGGAACCGCGAAATAATTAGCCTAGTCCAGGCGTCTCTTTTTTACTAACTGTCCACCTGGTTCCATGCACACACATCAGTAACATATTTACACACAGTTCTTTGTTATATACACCAAATATATAAGAAACTTTGTATACAGCAATTTATTGTCTATTTTCAAACAGCTGTGGTCATTAAGTATGGCGCAAGATCTTCCATAAACGATACACCAAAATACGATATCTACCAATATTTAAATCCGCTAACAGCGTGAAGCATTCAAGTGAGCGGGAAGCACTAAAATAAATGCTTTCCCTTCACTAAGAATACGAGAAAGTTAATAAACTCGACTAAACATAAACACAAACTTGCTAGCGGTGATTGAATACTAGCTTTAAATCAACAAACAGTGAAAGGTTAGCTTCTTTACGATATCTTCAAGATACCACCAGGTGCATTAACAGGTATACGCGCAGTCTGTCTCCATCACAACTAACCCAAATGCTCTCGAGCATCTCTGTCAGTTGTCTCCTACAGACTAACTAAAAGAATCAAAAACAATCCTGTTTTGCAATAACAAATCCCATTGTCTCAAATAAATCTTCCATGCTTTCCCCAATAACAACTTTGTGCATAAATGTACTGATAGACTACAATATACTCACATAATGCACTGCGAGATCTATGACATCAGCACGATAACAAAATAAGTTTAAGCTGAAAAACACTTAATTTTACGTTTTTTAAATTCTTTACGGCAACAGAACAATTTAATTCTCGACACGAATCCTTTTAACGAAATTGCGCTAGCAACATTTTAAAATAGTGTACACGGAAAGCTAACATTTATTTAAAATGCTTATGTGTCTTTTTCCGCTTATGCATCCAATGTTCTAGGGGTAGCTGAGAAACGGTCCATAGTGAGGACGCGTGTTGTCTTTTGTTTGCGTT